>CM053031.1:138844890-139451140 GCA_028564925.1 Lithobates sylvaticus
AGCCCATGTAAGCGAAAGATCTCCCGAGCAATAATGGAAGCCAATTCCTTAGAATTGTCAACTTCTTAATGTCATTCTATAATGACACATCTTTGAGAACCGGGCAACCACCATAAGGATAATTGTGTTGCCCTGGGAGTTGGGTAACTCCACAATGAAATCCATAGACAGGTGGGTCCAGGGCCTCTCTCTATTGGGTATGGGTTGTAGGAGGCCCACTGGAAGATGTTATGCAGTCTTACTCTGAGTACACACGGAATAGGCAGCTATGAAGGCAGTTACATCAGCACGTAGACTAGGCCACCAGAATTGTTGGGAAATGGCCCAAAAGAGTTGATTCTTCCCAGGGTGGCCAGCAGCTTTGGGAGAATGGTAAGTCTGGAGCACGGCAGTACAGAGTCTCTCTGGGACAAAGCAGCAGTCACAAGGTTTCTCAGGAGGAGCATGGACCTGAGCAGGAAGAATTTTGTCACCCAAAGGAGAAGTGAGACTGGTGCAAACCGTAGCCAGAATACGATCAGGAGGAATCACAGGAACCGTAACCGACTCCAACTTGGAAGTGGAGGAAAATTGTTGTGACAAGGCGTAAGCCCTTACATTCTTAGTACCGGGTAAGACTGAAACAATGTAATTGAAACTTGACAAGAAAAGACCCTATCGCGCCCTTCTGGGAGAGAGGCTTTTAGCCTTAAACAAGAATGTGAGATTCTTATGGTCAGTAAGAATGAGAACCGACACAGTGGTACATTAGAGGAGATGTCTCCATTCTTTCAGGGCTAAATTGATTGTCAACAGCTCTCTGTCACCATTCTCGTAATTGCACTCTGCAGGTGACAATTTCTTGGAAAAGTAGCCACAAGGATGCATAGCGCTCTCAGAGGTAGGACGTTGAGACAGAAGGGCACTGAAGGAATATGTACATTCCCTAGACCCACTGTGACTCCATTTTATGATCAGCATCCATTTTGTCAGTATGCATATAGTCAAACATTACTTGTTTAAATCTTAGGAATTCCCTTACGCAGGTTCCCATGAAGCTATTCCTTAGAATAGCTTGTTCCCGTTTCTTATGTGATTTCTGAGAAATAGATACCATTGTACTGTAAATAGGCAAAGGTTGATATGACTTGTACGTCTGAACAGAATTGTTTGTATAACTGTGGAAGGTCCTATGATGCACATAGGACGTAGTTAATAATGTTGTATAAGGTAATATGACCAGTTTTCTACTATACAAGTAAGCAACGAAAATAAAGATTATCAGATTTACTCTGAGTAAACTATAGCACTGTTTATCTGTGTCACGTTTCTTGAGAGTATTTCTCCAGGCTTGTTCGGTGATAGGACTAAGAGCACTGTCAGACAGCGGTCTATAATAATTCAACCCTTGCAACTGGCGTAGTCGGCAGGATGACCCTGGTGTTGATTCGGTAAAGTAGAAATATTTTTCTTTTCCTTGCCATAATCAGAATCAATCTTAGAAAAAGAACTAAACAAAAAGGGGAAATTATAAGTATAGACTTATAAACAGAAGTTCTTAGAGGACTTATAAAGAGAATTCTTGGGAAGGACTCAGGAAAAAGGGATCTTGGGAAGATCACTATAATTAAAAGGTATACCTATTATAAAAAGAGAAATAAAATATTGGGTGGTCTGACAGAACTGTCTTGTACCGAAATTATTGCTTTAAGGCTTATTAGTGTTTAGCTTCTGCTGATTTATTTATCCGTATAGAGTTGAATAAGAATTTTAGAGTTTATAAGGAACCCTGGATTGGTGAGTATGCAGGTTAATTTATTGTATGTACTAAACAAATGTCTCAAAAGTGTCCTGATTGTATTACTGGTTTGTTATTCTGTTATACTGGTCCTCGGACATATCTTGTAGCCAGTGTCCCGGGAGGTTATCATTTTAAACTAGGAAAGGGACCCTTCTTTAGAGAAGGCAAACCACGGGTTCAAGTTTTTAAGATATAATATACATAATAGTTTGTGTTCCAAGAAGGTAAGATTCCCCCCTTCTGTGAATAATACTTATTACTCCCCTCACAGTCTTATCAGGTCTGTCCCAGGTCTTTGATACATTGTGACATCAGGGGCGTTTTTAAATAATTAAAATATAGGTAGAGCGTTAATAACACTTTTTTTAGGGTAATACATAAATTGGTGAGGCTAACTTTTGATCAAAACATGCTATTTGAATAATTCCTTTTGCTACCGACATCTATTGTGCAGGGGAAGTCAGGTGCACCATTTGGATATTTGTTTTTTTACAACAGGGTTCAACTGCTTATATCTCACTAACCGTAATAGGTAGTGGAGAATTGTTTGCAGCATTAGTACTACAGCAGCTGGAAGTACTGTTTGAACCTGTTGGCACATTGCCAAGAAATTTGAAATAAAAATAAAAATAGTTTGGCTATAAAAATAAGAAAAGTAATAATGTACAAAGCTTAGAAAAACAAGGGGAAGAAACTGCGCTAAGGTATAAAATTGCAAGTGTAAATACACTCACACGAAAAGGTCTATTGGGGACCTATGGGTAAGCAGCAACTATTAATACTATACTGTATTATATACTTACAGAGTGCAAACCACGGAAAAACAAAAAAGCTGCGCTAATCCAATAAACATCAAATTGAATGGAGGAAGTGTTGAGCATCCACCTGAGCACTCAATCATGCCCGCCACTCTAAATGACAAGACAAATATTGTACCACAACCTCTCAGTGTTCATTCAAATAAGATGGACATGAAGTCCAAACATAAGTGTATACAAATATGGTGTAAAAAAATAGTGTTAACAATATCTAATAAAATGATGCAAGAGAAATATTATGACAATGATGAATGGAATAAAATCAAAATATAAATAATATTCCTAATAAACACCCGTGCATCAAACTTAAAAGTCCAAATAAACAACAAAGTCCATCTATTGTAAAGATAGAATTCGGAAGTGTATATCAATGGAAGCTGGAGTGTCCAATCCTATATTCTGTATGCCGACCACCACCAATTGTATAGGTTTGCTCCTTACCAGAGGTCTACGATCCCCCGTCACAGAGGATCACAGAAAACGTATGAAAACCCAACGTTTCCAAGAACTCCCGGATAGTCCTGCTGGTCTCCTCAGTCTCAGGTCCCTCTAGTGTAGTCTAGATTCTCCTCAGGCGCTTAAATATCATGGGGCTCATAAATGGATGTAAACCATATGAAAGAAAAGGGGGGCTTCCATAGTGCGTTATCAATGGTTTATTAAAAAGTTAAAATACAGATCACACTTACAATCAAGTAGATATTCGTATGCCTTGAGTCCGGTGTACCGGCCGGATACAACACGGACAGACCCAAATTCCCTAGACGCTTGTATTGCTTGCACGAGGTTACGTCAGCGCATCGCTCTGCCATACGCGTTTCGCAACAGATCTGTGATCTGTATTTTAACTTTTTAATAAACCATTGATAACGCACTATGGAAGCCCCTCTTTTCTTTCATATGGTTTACATCCATTTATGAGCCCCGTGATATTTAAGTGCCTGAGGAGAATCTAGACCACACTAGAGGGACCTGAGACTGAGGAGACCAGCAGGACTATCCGAGAGTTGGGTTTTCATACGTTTTCTGTGATCCTCTGTGACGGGGGATCATAGACCTCTGGTAAGGAGCAAACCTATACAATTGGTTACTCCTTTACCCTGACGCGCGCAGCCCACCCTACCCCGCCAGGCACTGAGTCTGCAAGGTTATCTCGTATACCCTACTGTGACTGATGCGCAACGCGGCCCCGAAAACCAGTAGCAAACCTGTTTGGAGCTCCCGGGAGCAGCACTGAAACTCATGCCATGACACCAGCCCGCAATAAGCGGAACACCCCTTTCTTATTAGACGACATTTTTTTGCCCTCTGACATGTCAACTTTGTAACCCGTTGATATAGTGCCTGTTGCACTTTAATATGTGTATATGTATCCTTGCTTGATTTATGCTCAATAAACTTGATTTTGTTTAAAAAAAAAAACCTATACAATTGGTGGTGGCCGGCACACAGAATATAGGATTGGACACTCCAGCTTCCATTGATATACACTTCCGAATTCTATCTTTACAATAGATGGACTTTGTTGTTTATTTGGACTTTTAAGTTTGATGCACGAGTGTTTATTAGGAATATTATTTATATTTTGATTTTATTCCATTCATCATTGTCATAATATTTCTCTCGTATCTTTTTATTAGATTTTGTTAGCACTATTTTTTTACACCATATTTGTATACACTTATGTTTGGACTTCATGTCCATCTTATTTGAATTAACACTGAGAGGTTGTGGTACAATTTCTGTCTTGTCATTTAGAGTGGCGGGCATGATTGAGTGCTCCGGTGGGTGCTCAACACGCCCTCCATTCAATTTGATGTTTATTGGTTTAGCGCAGCTTTTTTGTTTTTCCAACGTACAAAGCTTACTTATGATCAGGGGAACCTCTGGCCAAAAGGAGTGTTTATTGGCATGTTGCCAAGAATAAAAAATAAATAAAAATCATATATACAGGTCCTTCTCAAAAAATTAGCATATTGTGATAAAGTTCATTATTTTCTGTAATGTACTGATAAACATTAGACTTTCATATATTTTAGATTCATTACACACAACTGAAGTAGTTCAAGCCTTTTTTTGTTTTAATATTGATGATTTTGGCATACAGCTCATGAAAACCCAAAATTCCTATCTCAAAAAATTAGCATATCATGAAAAGGTTCTCTAAACGAGCTATTAACCTAATCATCTGAATCAACTAATTAACTCTAACCACCTGCAAAAGATTCCTGAGGCTTTTAAAAACTCCCAGCCTGGTTCATTACTCAAAAACGCAATCATGGGTAAGACTGCCGACCTGACTGCTGTCCAGAAGGCCATCATTGACACCCTCAAGCAAGAGGGTAAGACACAGAAAGAAATTTCTGAACGAATAGGCTGTTCCCAGAGTGCTGTATCCATGCACCTCAATGGGAAGTCTGTGGGAAGGAAAAAGTGTGTCAGAAAACGCTGCACAACGAGAAGAGGTGACCGGACCCTGAGGAAGATTGTGGAGAAGGACCGATTCCAGACCTTGGAGGACCTGCGGAAGCAGTGGACTGAGTCTGGAGTAGAAACATCCAGAGCCACCGTGTACAGGCGTGTGCAGGAAATGGGCTACAGGTGCCGCATTCCTCAGGTCAAGCCACTTTTGAACCAGAAACAGCGGCAGAAGCGCCTGACCTGGGCTACAGAGAAGCAGCACTGGACTGCTGCTCAGTGGTCCAAAGTACTTTTTTCGGATGAAAGCAAATTTTGCATGTCATTCGGAAATCAAGGTGCCAGAGTCTGGAGGAAGACTGGGGAGAGGGAAATGCCAAAATGCCTGAAGTCCAGTGTCAAGTACCCACAGTCAGTGATGGTCTGGGGTGCCATGTCAGCTGCTGGTGTTGGTCCACTGTGTTTTATCAAGGGCAGGGTCAATGCAGCTAGCTATCAGGAGATTTTGGAGCACTTCATGCTTCCATCTGCTGAAAAGCTTTATGGAGATGAAGATTTCATTTTTCAGCACGACCTGGCACCTGCTCACAGTGCCAAAACCACTGGTAAATGGTTTACTGACCATGGTATTACTGTGCTAAATTGGCCTGCCAACTCTCCTGACCTGAACCCCCATAGAGAATCTGTGGGATATTGGGAAGAGAAAGTTGAGAGACGCAAGACCCAACACTCTGGATGAGCTTAAGGCCGCTATCGAAGCATCCTGGGCCTCCATAACACCTCAGTAGTGCCACAGGCTGATTGCCTCCATGCCACGCCGCATTGAAGCAGTCATTTCTGCAAAAGGATTCCCGACCAAGTATTGAGTGCATAACTGAACATAATTATTTGAAGGTTGACTTTTTTTGTATTAAAAACCCTTTTCTTTTATTGGTCGGATGAAATATGCTAATTTTTTGAGATAGGAATTTTGGGTTTTCATGAGCTATATGCCAAAATCGTCAATATTAAAACAAGAAAATGCTTGAACTACTTCAGTTGTGTGTAATGAATCTAAAATATATGAAAGTCTAATGTTTATCAGTACATTACAGAAAATAATGAACTTTATCACAATATGCTAATTTTTTGAGAAGGACCTGTGTGTGTGTATATATATATGTGTGTGTGTGTGTGTGTGTGTGTATATATATATATATATATATATATATATATATATATATATATATATATATATATATATATATATAATATATATATATAATGGGTTCCAAGATAACTAAAACAATTCCGCCCCCCCGAACCGGGAGAGACATGCAAATGTTATGTTGCCCGAGTCTGTGGGACAGATTATGTGTACGTTAATCCATGGGTAGACAATTTGGCCGGTTGGACCCGAGCCATGGGTAGCTGTGACCCCTTCCCCAGGGAAGGGCAGAACGATACCTTCCATATGGATATGGTAAAGGGCTTATGTCTGGTAGACAATAAAGCCTTTCCATATTTCTCAGGTGATCCCACCTGGGACATGGATTATATGAAAAAAGGGGAGGATTGGTTGACTAATGCGCCCTATTGGTATGATAGGTCAGATAAAAAGGTGAGAAGGAACCACCCTAATCCCAGAAACAAAGAGGCACCGGGACTGCATAGCATGGAGCAAAGGAGACGGATGTGTCCTCCTACAGCTCCATGCCTTGCACCTATCCCACCTTTTCCCCCGCTTCCTTTCCCTCCTCCCGTATATAATTCGGAAACAAAACTGTATCCCTCGCTCAAAGTTTATGACCGACAACCCCCGCACCATCAGTCATTTACTAAAGATGAAATAGATTTCTTGGCTGCAGCTGTCTACCAAACCAGGCCAGCCAGAGCCACAACACCAGTACGGGTAGAGGAGGAACAAGGGTTCCCCGATACCCCAGAAGGGATTGATAGGACTGTTTCCCCACCCACCCCAGGGTGAAGAAGATTCAGAACCAGGGGGTGTGGGAAGCTAGTGGTAGCAATCCCCTCTCCCGTCCCATCAGTCCAATATTAAAAACATTAAGAAGCGGAACACTCACCATCCCAGCAGCACAACATTATCCCTTCTTAACTGTAGGAGACATGCTAGTAATCAAGGTATTGGAATTATATGGGATGAATGATATAGTCAAAAATTGTCCCAAGCCCACTACAGCCCCTGGGGCTACATTGAGTTACCTAAAAAAAAAAAAAAAAAGGCTTGTAGAGGCAGTAATTTCACCCAAGAGGACATGAGATTAATCATAGATGGTATAGTGGGGACTACATCCCAATAGGATTGGGCAAAGGTCCCTCGTATTAATATCCCTATTGTTCTTAATACACCAGCTACTGATTATCCCTTAAACAAAGACGGTAGGAGGAACATAATGTGGGAGGGAATAGAAAAGGAACTTAGTAGAGCATTTAAAAATAAATTCTCACTGCCCACTGCAGTAGCCTGTAGACATAGACCAGGGGAACCAGTACTCGAGTTCTGGACCTGTTTCAGTTCAGTCTGGACTCAATGCAGGTTTAAAACTAACAAATGATTGGCATACACTAATGATACAGACTTTCATTAACAACTTAAAACCACAGCAACAATTAATGGTCAAACAACTAATTTCAGATTGGCCAGAAAAGACACATGATGCATTTAAAAAGGCTTTAACAGGAAAAGATTCAGCAGGGTGTTTTTCGAGGTGCCCAGAGAGAAACCAATTAGTACCCACTTCCAAACAGACATGTACCAGAGGGGTAGGGGTAGAAGAAGAGGCAAATTTAGGGGTTGAGGACCTTATTCAAGATCACCATAGCCTAATAAGAATACACAGCCACAACAGGTGGGATTTTTCAATTGTGGGGACCCTAATCATTGGAGAAGGGACTGCCCTCACAGACAAGTGGGGGTTCCAAATTTGAACCCAAACAGATGCCAGGTTCCACGGAAAGACCCCAGAGGTTTCAGGTTGACTGGGGGACTCAGGTCCCACAATGAAGTTGCCCGGAAGGTGGGGAACCAGCTTTTCCTTTGATTTCTCTCCACTACAGGGAACAACCCATGATATCCCTTTGTGTAAATGGTAGGGATATCCCATTTCTTGTAGATAGTGGGGCTACTTGTAGCACACTATCACAAGAATTTTGGAATAGAGAGATGATCCAAGCTGAATCTTCTATGGGAATGAATGGCCTCCCCACTAAAACCTTCCAAACCCCTCCCTTAGAGGTAGACCTGGGAGAAATTAGTCCCGCAATAGTCCACAGTTTCAGAATTATACCCAAGTGTCCAGTTAGTTTGTTGGGTAGAGACCTTATGGGGATATTGCAAATCTCAGTAAGAGCTACCCCCTCAGGAGGACTTAAGGTGGAATCACCAAGAATGGGCATCCTCTGCCCTGGAAATTTTGTTTTCTTAGCGGAAAAGGCTTCATTAGATGTCCAGGAAATACAAGTAGATCCTGTGGTGTGGTCCGAGGGCCCCCTAGATGTGGGTCTTATAAACTGCACTCCCTACAAGGCTAGAATGAAACCAGATGTTGGCACGGTCTAACAGAAACAATACCCTTTATCAAAATAAAAGATAGAAGGGATGCAACCAATTATTGCAGAATTTTTTTCCAAGGGAATTATAAAGCCCATTATTTCACACTATTGCACACCTATTAATACAGTAAAGAAATCAGATGGATCTTACAGGTTTGTGCAAGACCTTAGAGCCATCAACAGTCTAGTCATCCTTATTGCATCAACTGTTCCTGATGTGCCATCTTTACTGACAGCCATACCATCCGATGCTACACACTTCACAGTGATTGATCTGTCAAACGCATTTTTTAGCGTCCCAGTTGACGAGAAGACACAACCCATCTTTGCATTTGAATTTTTAGACCAGACCTTAACCTGGTGTATAATGCCTCAGGGCTTTGTGGATTCACCAGTAGTGTTTTCCATCATTCCATTCCATCATGCAAACCCCCCTCAAAGGGGTGGACACCTGAATTTGGTTCACCCCTGCTGCAATTTGTGGATGACATCCTCATATGCAGTCCTTCAAAGGAGGCCAGTGTCTGTGACTCAGTAAGTCGTCTGCAATATCTCTATGAATGTGGACACAAGGTGTCAAAGAAAAAGATACAGTGTCAGGAAAGTGTTGATTACCTTGGTTTTGTACTCTCAAAGGGGGAAAGGAAAATCAGTCACAAAAGAGCGGCATCGCTCGTGGGTCTAGCCCGCCCACAGACCAAGAAGGAAATGCTAACCTTCTTGGGGGTCATTGGTTACTGCCACCAATGGATCCCTGATTGTTCCTTCTATGACAACATTCAGAGACAAGTCACAGGTTCTGAAATGTCAGATATTGTATCATGGTCACCAGATATGTTAAACGCATTCTTGTACTTGAAAAATGTTTGTAAATGGTTGTAGCTCCAGAACTTGGTCTCCCAGATTATGGAAAAATGTTTCATTTATATGCAAGGGAAGATTGTAAAACCATGGCAGGTGTCCTCGCCCAGGAACATGGTGGCAAGCTCCGCCCTATAGCTTTTTTCTCAAAGGTGGTTCAAGTTCAGGTTCAAGGCATGCCTGCATGCCTCCGAGCATTAGCATCCTGTGCGATGGTTGTAGAAATGGCCACATCACTTACACTCAATAGACCAACCACTTTGTTCACTACACATAATGTGACCCTCTTACTTAAAAGGATCCATACCCAACACATGCCTTCACAAAGGTTGAGCGGATATAAAGTAATCCTACTATCCAATAGTGATCTAATTATCAAGTATGCTGCCCCAACAGCTGGCCCAGCTCCAATTTTGAATGCCCTGCTAGGTCTTAAAGGTGAGGAAGATGAGGTAGTGGATAAACATGACTATATGCAGATTGTTCAGGAGGATACTTCCCCTAGGTCAGATTTAGAATCAAAACCGATAGAGGGGGTACAAAATGTTTTTGTAGATGGTTCCTGTTCAAGGCCAAATGACAACGCATATCATGCAGGATATGCAGTAGTCCAGTTGCCAGACATAGTGATTGAGGCCCAATCAATACCTTACCAATCAGCCCAGGCAGCAGAATTAATAGCCTTGACAAGAGCTTGTCAACTTGTTGAAGGCCAAGATGTTAATATCTTTACGGATTCCAAATATGGTTTCGGGGTCATATGGTAAAGAAGGGGATTTGTAGCAGCTGATGGCAAGGGGATCTCACACTCAACGTTGGTAAAAAATTTATTGCAGGCCATACAGTTACCCAACAAATTAGCCATCATCCACTGCAGGGCACACACTAATGACACCACTGAAATAGCAAGAGGAAATGCTCTTGCTGACAAAGTGGCTAAACTTGCAGCCACTACACAAGAATGCCCAAATTGCCATGCCAATGTTAACACAGGAAATCAATCTCCTGGACCACACATTGATAGAACTCCAGAAACATGCCACTGAACAAGATTTGAAAGGGTGGGTTAGGGAACCTGAGTCCGAGGATGACAATGGGATCCAGAAGGAAGAGGAAGAGGACAGGTGGGAAAAGTCCACAGGTGGACTTATCCTTTAAAAAGGGGAAGCCATGCGTCCCTGCAGCGAGTGCACCCCTGTTCCTAGCTTAATACCATGGAGTTAGCCACAGAGGGTGGAAAAGCACATGTGAGGTATTACTGAAGGACTTTTACATTTCAGGGTTGCCCAAATTAGTAAGAGACTATGGAGCCTGCTGCATTACATGCATTAGAAACAATCCAAATATCCCCCACAAGGCAAAACATGAACATCTTCCATATCCTACCACCCCCTTCTATCAGGGACTTCAGCCGCGCCGGCTGCGCGCATGCGCATGGGTCCGGCTCTCCGGCGCACAGTTGTGTGTAGTGGAGCGGCGCTGCGGCGCACGTGCGCTCGCGGCCCCACTGAGCGGCGCGCGTGCAAGCGCACTAGCGCACGCTTAACGTGACCCCCGCTGGCCTATAAAAGAGAGGCATCAGGCCTCAAACAGACGCTGGTTCGTCTGTCAGCTTACCCTCATTCCAGTGCCTGTTCCTGTAAACTTTGGATTGATTACCTGTTGTGACCCGGATTGCTTTGACCTCGCTGCTCGCTCCTGCCCCTTGACCTCTGGCTTGCTTATTGGACTGCTGCTGTCTCCTGTGCTAGACCCTCAGCCTGTACCTTGGACTTTGTCTCCTGCCTCCAGTACTTTACCCTCAGCCTGCTCCTGGACTCTCTCTTGCTCAGCACTTCTGTTACCCTGCCTTAGACTTTAGTACCTGTGTTTGACCCTCGGCCTGTATCCTGACTAGTCTCCTGTGTTTGACCCTCAGCCAGTGTCCGGATCCTGCCTGCCTCAAAGTACTTTTGCACATCTACTCCTGAACCTGCTAACCAGTCACGATCCTGCAGGTGGCTTGTGCCTCTTGGTGCCAACCACTCCCTGTGCCACCTTCAGGGGTAGTAGGCGCTGAGTCGCAAGGGCAACCGCTCTCGGCATCTTGGCCTTGGTAAGTACTCTGTTTATGATAGTACGAACCAGCCATGACAGAGGCCAACAGAGCGGGTTCTCCTTTGGAGATGGTATGCCAGCAGGTGTCAGCCCTTATGGAAGCCGTACAGAAGCTACAAGAAGGCTACGCACAGGTTGATAGTCGCCTCCAGCAACTGGCAACTACCTCCTCACCGGCAAACCCAGTACCTGGGCCGGCCAGTGGAACCTCTGCACCCCAGGCCCAACCTCCACCTACAATGATGATGGCAGTGCCCAAACCCAGGGCACCGGTGCCCGATCGATTTTCGGGCGACCGGAAGAAATATAGAGCCTTCAAAAATGCCTGTTCCTTGTATCTTGCTCTACAACCCCGAACCTTTTCCTCGAAAATCGTCAAGGTCGGGTTTATCATCTCGCTGCTATCTGAGGAACCTCAAACTTGGGCTCACGGCCTCATGGAGCAAAGGAACCCTCTCCTGAATACGGTAGATTCCTTCTTCGAAGCCATAGGACAACTCTATGATGACCCCCAGCGCACTGCCACAGCAGAGGCCACTCTGCACACCCTCTCCCAGGGCAAAAGGCCGGTAGAGGATTACACCGCTAAATTTCGTAAGTGGTCAGCTGATACCACCTGGAACGAGGCAGCCCTCCGCTACCAATATCGGTTGGGCCTAAATGAAAGCTTAAAAGATGAATTGGCCCGTGTCGAAACTCCTGCTTCCTTGGAGGACTTAATTCACGCATGCGTCGGTCCAACTTAGTGGCTAGTTGAACAGCGCGCCGAGCGTCTCCAGGGCCCTTGGCCAAGTTGGATGCCCCCAAGTGCTTCCACTGCCTACCCATCTGCTTCGATGCCTTCAGGCCCCCTGGCTTCAGAGGGGGAACCAATGCAACTAGGCCTAGTTCGCTCTCGCCTCACCCTTGAAGAGTGACAGCGAAGACACAGAGCCAACCTGTGCCTATATTGCGGGCGATCCGGACATTACCTTCTGAACTGCCCCATACAACCTAGTAAGTTGCCTTCTCAGCATGCTATGAACTTTCAGGCCACCAACCTTGCCCAGTCTTATGTGACCCTTTCTGTCTCCCTACAGCTGGCGGAAGAGAAGATCTGGCTACCGGCCGTAATTGATTCAGGAGCTTGCAGCTGCTTTCTGGACATCACTGTTGCCAAAAAGTGGCGTGTCCCCTGCATTAATAAAGAAAGACACCTACTTGTCCACCTGGCTGATGGGTCTCTTCCGCACTCTGGTAAAGTTTCTTGTGTCACTGGACCAATCTTCACCACTACAGATTCCGGTCACCAGGAGCTTCTACGATTTGACCTCATATCCTCTCCAATGTTTCCCATCATCCTAGGGCTTCCCTGGCTGCAGGCCCATGATCCCCAGATCCATTGGGACCGGAGGGAGGTCTCCTTCACATCTCCATATTGTCACCAGCACTGTCTTTCCCCAATCTTGGGTACCTACCTGGCGGTCACCCCAGCACCGGATAATCTTCAGCACATCCCTCCAGTCCATCAGGATTTTAAGGATGTCTTCGATAAAAAAAAGGCCGACCACCTACCACCGCACCGGGTCTATGACTGCCCCATCGAATTACTTACAGGTTTCGAGATTCCTTTCGGGCATATATTCCCGTTGTCAGAGACTGAGCTAAAGGCCCTCAAGGCCTATAATCGACGAAAATCTCGAAAAAGGCTTTATCCGACCTTCAACTTCCCCAGCTGGGGCTGGTATCTTTTTTGTAGGGAAAAAAGATGTCTCACTTTGACCCTGCATCAACTATAGGGAGCTCAACAAAATCACCATCAAATATCGTTACCCATTGCCACTCATCCCTGAGTTATTTCAACGTTTCCGGACAGCAAAGATATTCTCCAAATTAGACCTAAGAGGTGCCTATAATCTTATCCGTATCCGTGCGGGCGACGAATGGAAGACAGCCTTCAGATCCAGATTCGGTCACTACGAATACTTGGTGATGCCATTCGGTCTATGCAACGCTCCGGCCACTTTTCAACATCTGGTAAACGACATCTTCAGGGACTATCTGGATGAATTTCTGGTTGTTTACCTAGATGATATTCTTATCTTTTCAGCCACCCTGGAACTGCACCGGGAACATGTCAAAAAGGTCCTCACTATCCTCAGAATCCATCGGCTTTATCTCAAAGCAGAGAAGTGTGAGTTTGAAAAGACTACAGTGCAATTTCTGGGGTTTGTCATCTCCACCGAGGGGACCTCTATGGACCCTCAAAAGGTCAAGGCAGTTCTGGAATGGCCAACTTCTATCGAAGATTTATCGCCGGATTTTCAGCCATCGTTGCCCCCATCACCCAACTGACCCGTCAACACAGCCGCTTTCAATGGTCCCAGGAGGCTCAGGATGCTTTTGTCAAGTTAAAAACCCTCTTCACCTCTGCTCCTATTCTGCAGCATCCAGACCCTCTACTACCCTTTGTGTTGGAGGTTGACGCCTCCGAAACCGCTACAGGTGCCATCCTTTCACAACGACATGGGCCCAAAGCCCTCCTGCACCCAGTGGCCTTCGCCTCCCGAAAACTAAGTCCCCCCCGAAAGAAACTGATGTCGGTGATCAAGAGCTACTGGCCATTAAATTTGCCTTAGAGGAATGGAGGTACCTCCTCGAAGGGGCAACTCACCCAGTTACCATCTTCACAGACCACAAAAACCTCGAATATCTCCGGACTGCTAAATGTTTGAGGCCCCGCCAAGCCCGCTGGGCACTCTTCTTTTCGAGGTTCTCCTTTCATATCTCATACCGGCCAGGGTCCAAAAACAGCAAGGCAGACGCGCTCTCTCGCATATCTCCGGAGTCTTCCCAAGTGACGGAACCTAGTACCATTCTTTCCCCCAGAACTTCCTTCTACTCACACCAACAAACTTATCTACAACCATCCGCACCGCCTCTGCTCGCTGCGATGACCCCATACTAGCCACCCTGAAAAAACGTGACAATTTATTTTGGACTCAGGATAGGATCTTTGTTCCTCAGGAGGTAAGGCCTCTGATTTTAAAAACTTTTCATGATCACAAGCTGGCTGGGCATTTTGGGGTTCAGAAGACAGCGGAACTAATCTCCCGTTCCTTCAGTCCCTTCCCGGATAGAGAAGAGCCTCCTCCTCCGCCTGTCACAATTGATGGGGTGGATGAATATGAAGTGGAGTCCCTACTTGGCTGCAGGAAGGTGGGTCGTCAGCTACAGTACCTAGTGAAATGGAAGGGGTACCCGCCGGAAGATAACTCCTGGGAGCCATCCAAAAATTTTCATGCCCCAAGGCTGATCAAGACCTTCCACCAAGAACACCCTGAACTGATGGCAAGTCTGGCCGTCCGGAGGTCGCCCCTCGGGGGGGGCACTATCAGGGACTTCAGCCGCGCCGGCTGCGCGGCCCTACACAGTTGTGTGTAGTGGATCGGCGCACGCACGCTCGCGGCTCCACTGAGCGGCGCGCGCGCATGCGCACTAGCGCACGCTTAACGTGACTCCCGCTGGCCTATAAAAGAGAGGCATCAGGCTTCAAACAGATGCTGGTTCGTCTGTCAGCTTACCCTCATTCCAGTGCCTGTTCCTGTAAACTTTGGATTGATTACCTGTTGTGACCCGGATTGCTTTGACCTCGCTGCTCGCTCCTGCCCCTTGACCTCTGGCTTGCTTATTGGACTGCTGCTGTCTCCTGTGCTAGACCCTCGGCCTGTACCTTGGACTTTGTCTCCTGCCTCCAGTACTTGACCCTCAGCCTGCTCCTGGACTCTCTCTTGCTCAGCACTTCTGTTACCCTGCCTTAGACTTTAGTACCTGTGTTTGACCCTCGGCCTGTATCCTGACTAGTCTCCTGTGTTTGACCCTCAGCCAGTGTCCGGATCCTGCCTGCCTCAAAGTACTTCTGCACATCTACTGCTGGACCTGCTAACCAGTCACGATCCTGCAGGTGGCTTGTGCCTCTTGGTGCCAACCACTCCCTGTGCCACCTTCAGGGGTAGTAGGCGCTGAGTCTCAAGGACAACCGCTCTCGGCATCTTGGCCTCGGTAAGTACTCTGTTTATGATACCTTCACACAACTACAGATTGATTTTACTCGCATGCCCAAGAAAGGCACCAAACAGGAATATCTTTTGGTCATCATGGACGTATTCTCACGATGGGCAGAAGCCTTCAGAACCACAAGAGAAGACACCCAAACAGTGGTCCGCATACTCACAGAAGAAGTGATTCCTAGATGGAGATGCCCACTACAGATAAACTCAGACAATGGCCCAGCTTTCACATCCAAAACTTTGCCAAGAATTAGTTAAAGTTTTAAAAATACAGTGGAAGTTTCACATCCGTTATCACCCACAGAGTTCAGGGATAGTAGAGAGAATGAATAGAACCATCAAGGATAAGCTTAGGAAAGCCACAGGAGGTACTTTCCACAAATGGGATAAAATGCTGCCCATAGTGCTAGCAGAAATCAGGATGGCCCCTAGCACAACTTCGGGATATTCCGCGTTTGAAGTCTTAATGGATTTAGACCAGGTTAGGGAAGGGTATGTCCAAAAACTGATTAAAACTTTATATCAAATTGAAAGAAATGTTGCTTGCACCTCTCCTCTTTCTCCACAGGATTTGCCTACACATCCTCCCAGCCCGGTGACTGGGTCGTGGTGAAACAGTTGGCACAGACCAGAAAAGGAGGATACCCGTTCAGAGCTGAGACCAAGGTGGTGGCCGTGACGTGTACCGCAGTCCTGGTGGAAAGTCAACAAGCCTGGATCCATGCCAGCCATGTGAAACCCATACACAAGGAGAGTGCGAAGCAAGCTGCTAGGTGTAGTGACCTAGAGATCAAAGCTAAGGAAGGCAAAGTAGGTGATATTAGCCCTCGAAGAGCAAGTGAAGCAGGTGGTGTAGACTCTGAATCAGCAAAATTACTTTGTTCATGGCCAAGGACTCTGGCAAACTCTGGACGTTACTCTTGACAACCGTAGTCATTATTATTTTTTTTTTTTTCCCTGTCTGGGTCATAACGAACTGTATCTACCACCTTGAAGATTTGGGTGCAATCAAAAGTATCTGTGGGAACACACATACACAGGAGAATATTACAATGACACAAGCTAGAATTTATTTTTCAATGACTATAGTGATGATTATGATTCTTCTCCATATTATATCTGTGTTATAAATTCTGTATGTGTCTAATGGAGAGGGTACATCAACCACGTAATGACATGTTGCCATACATCATGTATATGAAAGACTATAAGACAAGTAGGGGGTGTAACTTGGGGGACAGGTAGCAGGTACAAAGCTCCCTGGGATGAGCTGTTTAGTAAGGCACAGATACCAAATCCACTTGAGGTAGTGAAAACAGTGCTGGGTTTATTTGATTTAAATACAAGTCCATACACAGGTGCTGCACAGTCTTCCAGAAAACACATCAAAACAGAAATAAACAAACAAAAGTCCTAGCCGTGTCTTGGCTCTAACTATAACATACACCGTCTCTAACTATCAGGTTGAGCAAGCCTACCGCTTGTCAGCTTCTGTAAAGAGTTTTTAAAGGGTTTTACCAACCTTTTTGGCTCCTCACAAACTATCCCTGTTTGTGTGTCCCAGGCAGAGAGCAAAGGCTGTTTGCTCAGGTGAGCTTAAATTAGCCTGGAGAGGAGGACTAAGATCCGAACTGGATCATGTCTCAGAGACCTCTGAATGTATATGAGAGGAGCCTGGGAGATGTATAAACCCCGAACAGGACTTCTCCTGGCTCTCTCTGGGACGCTCTGCTACATATCCTCCCCCCTTGTTTCAACCCCAGGGTTGGAACACCTGTGGCCCAACAGGAGTGAACACGGGACAGGGCATCTACATTTCCCATCTCCACACCTGGCCTGTGTTTTACGGTGAAGGAGTAATCCTGTAGAGCCAAAAACCACCGGTTCACCCGTCTATTAGTCTCCTTCTTTTGGGCCATCCATTTCAGGGGAGCATGGTCAGTTATTAAGTCAAACTGGCGCCCTAACAAATAGTATCTGAGTGCGTCCACGGCCCATTTTATGGCTAAACATTCTTTTTCAATGACTGCATACTTTTTCTCATGGTCATTGAGTTTTCTGCTTAGGTACACGACAGGGTGTTCTTCCCCATTGTATACCTGTGACAGTACCACCCCGATACCAACATCAGACGCATCCGTCTGAACCACAAACTCTCTGGAGAAATCGGGAGAGTACAGTACTGGCTGTGCACACAGAGCCTTCTTCAGGACCTGGAAAGACTCCTCTGCTACTGGGGACCATTTCACCATTACAGAGTCTTTCCCTTTCGTAAGGTCTGTCAGAGGGGCAGCTATAGTTGCAAAATTTGGGATAAACCTTCTATAATACCCCGCAATACCAAGAAAGGCCCTGACCTGCTTTTTGTTTGCAGGGCGTGGCCATTCCTGGATGGCGGCTATTTTACTCACTTGTGGTTTTATGACACCACGGCCAATAGTGTAGCCCAAATACTTGGCTTCCTCTAGACCAATGGCACATTTTTTTGGATTTGCCGTAAAACCTTCTTTGAAGAGGGAATCAAGAACAGCCTGGACACGAGGCAAGTGAGACTCCCAATCAGTACTATGTACCACTATGTCATCTAGATAGGCTGCTGCATATCGTCGGTGGGGTTTTAGGGTCCTGTCCATGGCCCTCTGAAATGTCGCGGGGGCATTTTGCAACCCAAAAGGCATTTTTTTATATTGAAAGGAACCGTCTGGGGTCACGAACGCAGTCTTCTCTTTGGCGCTACCAGTTAGGGGTATTTGCCAATACCCTTTTGTCAAGTCCAAAGTGGTAAGATAGCGAGCCTTGCCAAGTCGATCTATAAGTTCGTCTACTCTGGGCATTGGGTATGTGTCAAACTTTGTCACCGCATTAAGCTTCCTGAAGTCGTTACAGAACCTCCACGTGCCATCCGGTTTTGGGACTAACACGATGGGGCTAGACCAGTCACTATTGGATTCCTCAATGACATCTAGCTCCAACATTTTTTTAACTTCCTTGCTGATGTCCTTTCTCCTCGCTTCAGGAATTCGGTAAGGTTTGAGCTTGACACGTACCCCAGGTTCAGTAACAATATCATGCTGAACTGCTGAAGTCGTGCCCGGTAACTCTGAAAACTTCTCTCTATTCCTTATCAGGAATTCTCTAGTGTCCTGTTTTTGGGAATATGAGAGGGTGTCTGGAATCGTGACCTCAGGGATGAGAGGGGACTCAGTACCCGTAGGTGTTACTGGGAGAGGCCTCGCAGTTAACGCCATTCTATCCTTCCAGGGTTTTAACAGGTTTATAAGGTAAACCTGTTCGGGCTTCCTTTTTCCTGGTTGATAAACCTTGTAGTTGACCTCCCCAACTCTCTCAATTACTTCAAAGGGACCCTGCCACTTAGCCAGGAACTTGCTCTCAACAGTGGGAACTAACACCAGGACCCTGTCACCAGGTGAGAAAACACGGAGTTGGGCCCCCCTGTTGTATATTCTCTGTTGGGCTGCCTGGGCCTGCAGTAAGTGTTCTTTTACCACTGGCATGATTGCTGCAATCCTCTCCTGCATTTGGGCAATATGCTCAATGACACTTTTATGGGGTGTTTGTTCTCCCTCCCAAGTTTCTTTGGCTATGTCCCCGAGGGTGTCTCCCATAAAGCAACTCAAATGGGGAGTACCCCGTAGAGGACTGGGGAACCTCCCTGATGGCAAACATCAAGTATGGTATCAGGAAGTCCCAGTTTTTCCCATCCTTGTCCACAACCTTTTTTAACATGCTTTTTAACGTCTTATTGAAGCGTTCCACTAAGCCATCCGTTTGAGGATGATACACTGAGGTTCGCAGCTGCGTCACTTTAAATAACTTGCAGAGCTCCCTAGTTATTCGCGACATAAATGGGGTGCCCTGGTCTGTAAGGATTTCTTTCGGGATGCCAACCCGACTGAACACCATAAACAGTTCTTTGGCAATGTTTTTAGCAGACGCGGCACGTAAGGGAACTGCTTCAGGGTAAGGGCACTAAAGGACTTCGGAAGTGGGATAGTGGGGCTGACATCTGACACACAGGACAGGATTGACAGTAATTCTTAACATCTTTCTGTATCCCGGGCCAGTAAAACCTGCGCAACACCCTTTCAGTCGTTTTTTCAACCCCTAAATGGCCTCCTAGCAAGTGCCCATGGGCAAGTTCTAACACCAGCCGTCTGTATGGCTTAGGGACCACCAACTGCTCAACCACTTCATCATTCATTTTACATACACGATACAGTAAATCCTCATTGCTGCTGAAATAAGGAAAACAGGGCCTGTCCCCGGGTTCGACAGGTACATCATTAATCACTATTACATTTTCCCAGGCCCTGGAAAGGGTATGGTCTTTTCTCTGCTCAGTACCAAAATTTTCCTTATGCACATTAAGGTCAACCAACTCTAACATAGGCTCGGTGTCAGCAGACGGCTGTCCGGCTCTACTGGTAGTGGGGACCTCCTCAGGGTCCTCCAGCTCTCCTGCCATAACCAATAGAGGAAAAGCCGGGGAGCCCTGAGAAGAGTCCCCTGAACCCATATTGTCAGTAGTGGCCAGGAATTCTGGCTCTGCGACTGAGTCAGGTACTGCGACCGAGTTTGGATGATCCCACAGTTCCCAAAACTTAGGGAAGTCCCTACCAATGATGGCCTCATGCACTAAGTGGGGAACAAGTCCAACCGGATGGGTCACTGTACCTAAACCAGTTTTAAACTGAACAGTGGTTACAGGATACTCCTGGGTATTCCCATGTATACAGATCACCACAGCAATATTTTTAGCATGATAATTCACAGGTTCAATCATTTCAGCTGTAACCAAAGTCACTAGACTTCCAGAGTCCAGCAAGGCTGTAATAGGCTTATCATTCACAGTCATTTGGCACATTGGTTTTCTCATATTTGGCGTTACAGTACATGAAACCGCTGCAAACATAGACTGCCTTCTAATAGATAAATCACACTGCATTGGTTCATCTGTCAATGGACAATTTGCCGCAACATGTCCCATTTCTTGGCAACGAAAACACCTGACGTTTCCCCAGTTTGGTTTGCTGACAGGCACTGGCTTCCCTTGTTTGGGATGCCAAGCTTCAGTCCTGGCACCAAAAATCCTCCCCCCTATTTCCTTGCCATGCTTACCACCCACTTCCCCTGGAACAGTCTTACCGGTTGCCTGGGGAGACCGTGGCTTTGGGCGGAAAGTCCGTGCGGGTGTAGGGGTGGTGACCAGGTTCTTTGCAGCAAAATACCTTTCAACAAGTTCCACCAGGTGGTTTGCCGAATTGGGGTCTCCTTGACTCACCCACTCCTGCATGGAAATGGGTAGTGACCTCAGAAACTTACATATCTCATGCACTAGCCTGAGACAGGTTATCATCAGATCACTGGATGTTCTACTCTGTCCAGCTCTGACTCAGGCTAGTGCATGAGATATGTAAATCACCTGTCACTCACAGCAAGGGGGAGGTTTTGACAAAGTTTTCAAGACTTTGTCAAGATTTCTCTAACTGAACAATAAAAGATGATTGCTCAGGCCTCGAGTAAATCTCTGTGGCAAGACTGGGCTCAAATGAAAGGAAATCGTATTCTCTACATTATGACATCAAACATCATCCACTTTAAATCTTAGGAATTCGCCTACGCAGGTTCCCATGAAGCTATTCCTTAGAATCTATCTTGTTCCCGTTTCTTATGTGATTTCTGAGAAATAGATACCGTTGTACTGTAAATATGCAAAAGTTGATATGACTTGTACGTCTGAACAGAATTGTTTGTATAACTGTGGAAGGTCCTATGATGCACATAGGACTTAGTTAATAATGTTGTATAAGGTAATATGATCAGTTTTCTACTATATAAGATTTACTCTGAGAAAACTACAGCGCTGTTTATCTGTGTCACATTTCTTAAGAGTATTTCTCCAGGCCTGTTCGGTGATAGGACTAAGAGCACTGTCAGACCGAGGTCTATAATAATTCAACCCTTACAGGCACCAACACCAGTCTCAGAAGCATCCATCTCAAAGGGTAAAAGCTAACATAGGATCAGGATGTGAGACTCTCAAAGGCTTTAATGGACTCCGGAGACCAACTCTGTGGGTTACCGTCCTTTCTGGTCATATCAGTCAGGGGCTTGACCAGAGACGAAAAGTTAGGTATAAACTTCCGATAAAATGTTGGCAAAGCCCAGGAAACGCTGCAGAGGATGTAAACCCATGGGTCGGGCTACTGTAGAACTGCTGAAAGTTTCTCTGGGTCCATCGAAAAACCAGCAGTGGAAATGACATAACCCAGGAATTGAACCTGTTCACGATGGAACTCGCACTTCTCCAGTTTACAATAGAGATTGTTCTCTCTTCGTTTCTGAAGCACACAGCAGACATCTGTGTGGTGGCTCTCCAGGGACTTGGAAAATATGAGGATATCATCGAGATAAACCACCACACATAACTGCAATAAATCTCGGAGGACATCGAGTGTGATTTCCAGTGCAGGTAGCGTGCCATTAGGATAAATGGCACCCGTCCGCGGGAACTGTGTTTCACTGTGCTGGTAGTTGCAGCTGCGGGAATTTGTGCGGGTCCCATAGTGGCACCACCCGCACAGGTGTGAACCTAGCCAGGGCTGGATTAACCTTAAGACAGCCACCATGCGGTAGGACACGCCTCTGCTGGCCTGGCTCTCCCCGCTGTGACTTGTGGGGCAGTATCTGTAAAATGTACTGTATGGCAGTCTTTGTGACCTGTGGGGCAGTATGTAGAGCAGTCTCTGTGAAATGTACGGCAGTCTCTGTGAAATGTACGGCAGTCTCTGTGACATGTGGGGCAGTCTCTGTAAAATAGTTGCAGCTGCGGGAATTTGTGCGGGTCCAACGGTGGCACCACCCGCACAGGTGTGAACCTAGCCAGGGCTGGATTAACCTTAGGACAGACCCCATGCAGTAGGACACTCCTCTGCTGGCCCTGCCCCATAGGTTACAGCAGAGACTGCTGTACATTAGACATGTGCAATTTTGTTTAGTTCCTAATTCGTTTTTTAACGAATTTTGACAAATTCGTTAATTCCGAATTTCCAAATTTTTCAATTTCCAAAATTCCGAATTTTCGAAATTCCGAATTTTCGAAATTCCGAATTTTATACTATTAATATTTAATACTCATTAATTTTAATAGTTATTAATTAAACAGATTTTTCTTTCTTTTTTTTCAGATTTTCAAATTTTGGGATTTTCAAATCTTTGAATTCCTGAATTCAGAAAGTTTGGAATTCCGAAAAACCGAAAATCCAAAATTCGTAAATACGAAAATTCAAAATTCGGAAAACTGAAAATTCGGAAATACAAAATTCGGAAATCCGAATTTAGAATTTTCGTATTTTCGAATTTTCGAATTTCCGAATTTCGGATTTTTGTATTTCCGAATTTCGGATTTCAAAATACGAAATTCGGAAAACTGAAAAGCGAAAATACGAAATTCGGATTTCCGAATTTTCGAAAATACTAAATTCGGAAATTCGGAAATCCGAAAAATAGAAATGTGAAAATTTGCGAATTTCCAAATTCCCGAATTTTCGATTTTCCGAATTTCCAACAAAGCAAAAAAAACGAATGAAACGAAAACGAAAATGAACAAATTTTTTGTCAGTGCACTTGTCTACTGTACATTTCAGAGACTGCCTCACAGGTCACAGTCTCCGCTGTAACCTGTGGGGCAGTCTCTGTGAAATGTACAGCAGTCTCTGTGAAATGTATGGCATGCTATGTGACCTGTGGGGCAGTCTCTATGACCTATGGGACAGTCTCTGAAATGTACAGCAGTCTCTGTGAAATGTACAGCAGTCTCTGTGACCTGTGGAGCAATCTCTGAAACGTACAGCAGTCTCTGTGACACGCACGGCAGTCTCTGTGACATGTGGGGCAGTCTCTGTGAAATGTACGGCAGTCTCTGTGACCTGTGGGGCAGTCTCTGAAATGTACAGCATTCTCTGTGAAATGTACAGCAGTCTCTGTGACCTGTGGAGCAGTCTCTGAAACGTACAGCAGTCTCTGTGACACGTACGGCAGTCTCTGTGACATGTGGGGCAGTCTGTGACATGTGGGGCAGTCTCTGTGAAATGTACGGCAGTCTATGTGACCTGTGGGGCAGTCTCTGAAATGTACAGCATTCTCTGTGAAATGTACAGCAGTCTTTGTGACCTGTGAGGCAGTCTCTGTGAAATCTACGGCAGTCTCTGTGACCTGTGGAGCAGTCTCTGTGAAATCTACGGCAGGCTCTGTGACCTGTGGAGCAGTCTCTGTGAAATCTACGGCAGTCTCTGTGACCTGTGGAGCAGTCTCTGTGAAATGTATGGCAGTCTCTGTGACCTGTGGGGCAGTCTCTATGTAGCGATTTGAACTGTTATCAGAAAGCTTCGTACCTTCCAGTGTTCTAAACATTGTTGTCCCCATGATTATTCGTGCAGCCCGTGACCTCATACCTGTGTGCCAGCGGCGAGAGTTATGGGGCATGTAGTCTTCTTTGAATCTGCTGCTGTGCATCCATGTACACTAATGCAGCGTACACACAATCGGACTATCCGGCGGACAATCCGCCCGTGTGTGGGCTCCGGCTGACTTTTTCTTCCCAAAAGTCCGGCGGACTTAGAAAGAAGTTTTGACTCAAAATTATCGGCTGGACTCGGCAGTCCGGTGGACAATCCGGCCGTCTGTGTGCTAGTCCGCCGGACTTTTGAAATGAACGGACTTGCCCACACACGGAGTAAAGTCCATTAATTTTGAACGTGACTCCAGATAGACGGGACTAGCGAAGGAAGTCAATGCCGCCGCCTCCCTCGGCCAGATTGACACCTTGCTAGCCCCGTCGCCTGGTATGGAAAAAACAGCGTGGGGGTTCCCCCAAAATCCATATCAGACCATTATCTGAGCACGCATGGTGTCGCAGTCCCAGCATCCCCCGGCACTGACATCATAAGGGGCAGGGCCACCATGTGACATCAGCCAGTGACCCTGCCCCTTGTCCCTAATATAAGTGGCCACGCAACACGCCCTGGCTATTACAAGCGGAGACAGCATCGTGTCAACATCAAGAGAAGAAGGAAGGAGAAGAATCAAAAGGCAGCGGCGGCAACAGCGACGGACCAGAAGACCGGGCCAACGCTAGTAAAAGAGCTGCAAGACGATAGCGGAGGCCCGGCAGAACAAAGAGCAGGACAAGACCCCCAAAGTCGGAAGAAGACCCCCGGAGCTGTCTAATAAAGTACTTTAAAAACCTGTGTTATGTTTTTTTTTTAACACTTTTTCCCTTAGGTGAATGGGTAGGGGTACCATGTACCCCATACTCATTCACATAGGGTGGGGGCCCCCTTATTAAAGGGGGCTCCTGGATTCTGATAAGCCCCCCGTCCGCAGACCCCGACAACCAACGGCCAGGGTTGTCAGGAAGAGGCCCTTGTCCTCATCAACATGGGGACAAGGTGGTTTGGGGTGGGGGGGCCGCAGGGCCGGATCTATTCCGTCGGAAAAGTCCGGGCATGTGTGGGCAAGTCTCCACATTTGGAAAGTCCGGCGGACCTCCGCTGGAAAGTCCGGACTAAGTACGCCGAATAGCCCGATCGTGTGTACGCGGAATAAGACTACAAATCCCAGGGACCCTTGCAGTGGCCTGAAGGTTGCTGGGAGGGATGATAAAAGGAGCTTAGTCCGCGTACGGTCTTTTCCTCCTGGGCCTGGGCTAGACGGACCTCTCTGTGTGACAGAGAGAAAGGTCGTGGCCTACCACGCAAAATGCTACTTCCACCCCGATGCCTGAGGGGCCTAGTCCTGCTACCCACAGTCGGACATCCTGTCACTAGCATTATTTACAGCGTCTCCCTATCGGTGCGGACATGTGGAGAAAGTCACTACAGAAAGCCGAGACAGATGATCCGTTGCCGCAGTGTTGCTGTCTAGAAAACTGAATATCGGTTTGGATTGTTGGTAAGAGAGCATCCTGCTCAATCTTCATCTATTCACTACCACCATTACAGAACACAGTATGTACACATCTCTACCCAAGAACACTTTACAGCATTGCTGGAACACTGTACTCAGATGCCTTAGGCCTTCACCACTTGGAATCCATTGCTTTTATCTGCAACCAAACGGATTACAGTTAACAAGCTCCAACTAACTAGCGAAGAACAAGCCTGCCACGTGGAACTTTACCGCCATTACTCATAGGAAGCCTATATATATATTCCCGTTCCCGTGGGTGATGGCGGCCCTCCGGTATGGGTGCCCTCTGCAGACTCTGCCCTAGCAAATGCTGGAAAAAAAGGCACTGACATGTGCAACATTGAGAGGTCTAATGTTGGTTTGAATATGTCTGTCAATGATGAACCAAGTAATGTGTTAATGGTACATGATAATGTGGTGTCCAAAGGTACAGGTAAACCTGATAAACAATTAGTGAATGCTAAGTCTGGTACCAGATATAAGAGGAGGGGTCCCGTTTTAAACACCATAGAAATAGGCCCCCTACAGTCTCAGAACAGTAATGCTGAGAGATGTTTTGGTAAACCAGGAAACTTGAAGTGTGGAGGCAGAAGGGTTGGTAGAAAGACCAGGGGTGCCCTGTTAAAATTTCAGGAGAGTAAGTCCTTATGGAAATGCACCCGGAAGAAGAGTCAGGAAGGTGGAGAAACATTGGAGGAAACTGATAAAACGGATTTCTCCACATTAAATACCACTGGAGCCCCTCAACCTGCATATTTGAGAACCCTGGGCGACATTTGCTAGGACAGGGAACTGTACTGTCACTATATCTATCTATCTATATATATATATATATATATATATATATATATATATATATATACAGTGGTGTGAAAAAGTGTTTGCCCCCTTCCTCATTTCCTGTTCCTTTGCATGTTTGTCACACTTAAGTGTTTCGGAACATCAAACCAATTTAAACAATAGTCAAGGACAACACAAGTAAACACAAAATGCAATTTGTAAATGAAGGTGTTTATTATTAAAGGTGAAAAAAAATCCAAACCATCATGGCCCTGTGTGAAAAAGTGATTGCCCCCTAAACCTAATAACTGGTTGGGCCACCCTTAGCAGCAACAACTGCAACCAAGCGTTTGCGATAACGTGCAATGAGGCTTTTACAGCGTCCTGGAGGAATTTTGGCCCACTCATCTTTGCAGAATTGTCCTAATTCAGTTACATTAGAGGGTTTTCGAGCATGAACGGCCTTTTTAAGGTCATACCACAACATCTCAATAGGATTCAGGTCAGGACTTTGGCTAGGCCACTCCAAAGTCTTCATTTTGTTTTTCTTCAGCCATTCGGTGGTGGACTTGCTGGTGTGTTTAGGATCATTGTCCTGCTGCAGAACCCAAGTTCGTTTCAGCTTGAGTACACGAACAGATGGTTGGACATTCTCCTTCAGGATCTCTTGGTAGACAGCAGAATCCATAGTTACTTTTATCACGGCAAGTCTTCCAGGCCCTGAAGCAGCAAAACAGCCCCAGACCATCACACTACCACCACCATATTTTACTGTTGGTATAATGTTCTTTTTCTGAAATGCAGTGTTCCTTCTACGCCAGATATACTTGGACACACACCTTCCAAAGAGTTCCACTTTTGTCTCATCGGTCCACAGAATGTTGTCCCAAAAGTCTTGGGGATCATCAAGATGTGTTGTGGAGAAATTGAGACGAGCTTTGATGTTCTTTTTGCTCAGCAGTGGTTTTCTCCTTGGAACTCTGCCATGCAGGCCATTTTTGCCCAGTCTTTTCCTGATGGTGGAGGCATGAACGCTGACCTTAACTGAGGCAAGTGAGGCCTGCAGTTCCTTGGACGTTGTTGTGGGGTCTTTGTGACCTCTTGGATGAGTCGTCGCTGCGCTCTTGGGGTAATTTTGGGCGGCCGGCCACTCCTGGGAAGGTTCACCACTGTTCCATGTCTTCGCCATTTGTGGATAATGGCTCTCACTGTGGTTCGCTGGATTCCCAAAGCTTTGGAAATGGCTTTATAACCCTTTCCAGACTGATAGATCTCAATTACTTTCTTTCTCAATTGTTCCTGAATTTCTTTGGGTCTCGGAATGATGTGTAGCTTTTAAGGATCTTCTGGTGGACCTTACTGTGTCAAGCAGCTCCTATTTAAGTGATGCCTTGATTGTGAACAGGTGTGGCAATAATCAGGCCTGGGTGTGGCTAGAGAAATTGAACTCAGGTGTGGACAACCACAGTTATAGTATGTTTTTAACAAGGGGGGCAATCACTTTTTCACACAGGGCCATGATGGTGTGGATTTTTTTTTCACCTTTAATAATAAACACCTTCATTTACAAATTGCATTTTGTGTTTACTTGTGTTGTCCTTGACTATTGTTTAAATTGGTTTGATGTTCCGAAACACTTAAGTGTGACAAACATGCAAAGGAACAGGAAATGAGGAAGGGGGCAAACACTTTTTCACACCACTGTGTGTGTGTATATATATATATATATATATATATATATATATATATATATATATATATATATATATATATATATATTTATAAAAATCATGTTAAGTAATGTGTTGTTTCTTAAAGCGGAGGTCCGGATGTTTGGTTATTTATTTTTTTTTTTTAAGTCAGCAACTACAAACGCTGTAGCTGCTGAGTTTTAATAAGGGCGCTTACCCGCCGCCATTCTAACGAAGGGAAACGGGCAGTGGAGCCTTGCAGGCTTCACTGCCCGTTTCCTACTGCGAATGCGCAAGTCGCGCAGCGCTTTGTGAATGGACGCCTGTCTACTGGGACACACACATGTCCCAGAAGACATCGCGCCCCATCTCCCAGGAGACAATGTGAGGGAGGAAAAGAACCGAGTAGGAAGTGGCAGATTAGGGCGATCTGCCTAGCAACAGCCATTTCTGGTAAGTAAACATTTTTTTTCAAATGTTTTTTTAATGTATTTTAAGGAGCGTGTTTTTTTAAAAAAAATTTTAGGGCGGACCCCCGCTTTAAGTAAGGGTTTGGCTCCCTCTAGTGACCACTGAAACTTTACCAGGATCTTTCTTTTAGGAAGCAAACAACTATGCATTGTGGGGAATGTAGTTTGATGAGGAAGTGACTCATGTTGTTAAATCAGTCTGGGAACTACTGACCCACAATGCCAAGTCACAGAACAGCCTGCTGGGTAAACAGATAAAAGGACAGGCGTGGCCTGCTTTTGGTCTCTCTCTGGACACCATTCAACAACCAGCAGGGAGGCCTGTGTGTGTGTGACCAAAAGACTGCGGCCTCCATGGCACGGAGCGGGCTTGCCAGCCTCTGAGGGTCCTAGCAAGCGGATCGGTGTATAGTGCCAGGACACCTGTAAGTTTCCTGCATCCTAGCCATCCAGAGGAGCGTTACAGCGCAGCGGCGCCATCTTCCATCAGACTGAGACATCAAGAGAGGAGACTGGATTGAGCCTCACAGCCTCTGGATCTATTGTGGTGAGAGGGCACCTTCCCAATTCAGTAAAGTGCACTAACTGCTGAGTGAGTTATTTACAGACTGCTGGTGAGACTTGTAGTCCCACAGAAGTGAACCTACCTATTCACAGGCCACATACAGCTGAACTCTAGGGTCTGTTATTCCCTGTGCTATAAAGTCAGTACTGTATTACACTCACAGATAAGGAGGAAGTGTTACAAGTGCCCTATTTCTTCAGTCAAACAGTTATCAACACATCATTCATTCCACAGTTTGCTTTCTATTTGTTTCCCTGTTGGATTACAAATACTGCAGTTTAAAATACAGGCTAGCTGAAGATACTTGAAGAAAAAGGAACTTTCATCATCTTCTGCAAAGCATCACAGCTCTACTTTATAGTTTGAACATTGAATTACCACCTAGGGGGAGCCCTTGAGTGCAAGTTAAATATTGCATTGTACTGTTGGATGTAAGTAACATTATATTATAACAGTTTGGTGTGTGTGTGTGTATTGGGGTTTTGGTGGGAAGGTGTTTAATATGGGAATTGGAGCATATTGAACGCCTGTCCCATTGTACACCTGTCTGCATATTCTCGCTACTGTGATTTTTGAACTCACCGTTTCACATCTGCACTAACTGTTATCTACTATAATTTATTGTTTCTGTCACATGTTCATCGTGTTTAATATCCACTTTAGTAAAGTAACGGGATCTAGGGCTATGGTAAATATGCTTTATGGTTTATCATTATTGTGTTTCTCTCTATTGCTGGGTCCCACACTAATATTACCAAGCAGGTGGGCCAGAGGGGTTGAGACCGTTTTTGGGGTTGAGAGGCAGGGTGCAGAATCAAACATTCATTAGCAGATCTTTCAGGGGTAGTGATAGATATATATATATATAATATATACACACATATATATATATATATACATATACACACTAGCTGGAGATTAGCTCTTCCACTAAAATAGAATAGGCTGTCCAGATTACATCTATCTAAGTGTGGCCACTTGTGTAGTTAACTGGAACATCCACTAGGGGGTGACTTTGGATCTAAATATAGGGCATCCTTGTGTACATAGCATTATTCTTTGTTTAAGCATTGTTGTGTACTTGGGAGGAGTCTGTTTGCTGAGTAGATGCTGTTATCCCAGCTCAGCAGATTTGTAAAATAACCCTTTTTTCTATTTGGTTCAAGTAAAACATTTTATAACCTTATACCACTGAATTGCTGGATTCTTGCTCTATAGTATTAACAGGATGTCTGAACCCAGAGTGTCAGGTGGGTTGGAAGGTTCACTTGGCAATGGCTGTGCAGATGAGCAGTTAATTCTCAGCAGGCCCCAGTCCACCTAGATCGGAGCCACAATCTGAGTGGGAGGCCGCATCCATGGCCGCGGTCGCTGGGGGTCAAAGTTATGGGATTCCCATCGACAGAAGCACCGTTCTGGAGATCTCGGGGAGTGAACATACCGAGAGGGAGATCAGAAGGTGACTGAGAGCTTTAGTGCCAGGACACTGGGCTTGCCTGATGGAAACTGAAGTCTCTGCGGAGATGGATCAAGTCAGGGCACTGATAGAATGGCAAGAAGATGTGCCAGTGTGCTTCCAGGAAGAAGAGATCAGCTTAACGGAGGAAGTGATGGCAAGGGTATCCCCCCTCAGAAGCGGGAAAGGAGGGAGTGAAAAGCCACCTCTGACAAAAGCTGACGAGAAAAGTCCTGTGTCTATGGGGACTGACTCTCAAGGGGCCAGGGACCTTCCACACTCTTTTTACATGGATATGAGCCCTCTGGTCGATAGCTTGGTGAAGAATGGACCTGGGAATGCTAATCAAAGTTATCGGAGGCTTAGATTTTTCTCAGGACAGTTGCCAATGCCGCTGAGAGAAGACTAGTTTGAAACCTGGCTGAGTCAAGCTTTACAGGCTATGGAAGAGTGGAGCATTTCAGAGGCTGTGAAATGACAGCGACTTAGTGAGAGCCTCCGAGGCCCAGCAGCCGATGTGATCCACAACCTAAGGATGGAAAAAAGGACTTGTTTTGCTATGGACTACATTGGGGCTTTGTGTGCTGTGTTTGGAAGAGTTCAGACCATCGTCAATCTGATGTACAAGTTCAACCACACCCATTAACAAAGAGGGGAAATTTGTCTGAATACATCTCTCAGGTAGATCAGATGCTACACCAAATCATCCTCAATAAATGTCTTGACCCCGAAGGCGCTGACTAGACAGGACTGGATCGGGTGCTACATTGGGCCTGGCCCAATCATCCTATTGTGTTGATGCTGTTACTGAAAAGGACCCAGGTGGTACCAACCTATCCTGAATTGATGAGAGAGATTTGAGAGGAAGAGGCTCTGCTGGAAAAAAGAGCCAAAGTTCGAGAGATGGGAATCCTGTTACTGGAAACAAAGAGAAAGTGGTGGCCCACGCTGAAATAATGTTTTCCGATGACGACAGTGAAACCGAATCTGAACCCAAGGGATTGACTCCCCCTGATATCCATAAACCAATTATAGAACTAGGGCCAACAGAACTTATGGCGCAGGTAGTACAGGCTCAGTCTCAAATGTATCACACGCTGATGCGAGTAATGGAGACCCAAGAAAAAGTTCAGGAGCAGGGGACTCGTGCAAGCGAACCAAAACAGTACTCAGGACCAGAGAGCAGGTGTTATGGATGTGAAGAAGCTGGACATTTCCGAGCCAAGTTTCCCAAGACGGGTGTCAGCCCCCAACTCCTTAATGAAGTTTTGAGAGCATTACAGAAACTTCTCTACCCCAAGCAAGCGGGAAACTTCAAGGGACCTCAATGAGGGAGCTAGTTGGGAGTTGTGCTCCAAGGACCAGAAAAGAAATTGCAAGAAAAACAAGAAGGGAGAACACAAGTTATCAGTCCCCTCACCCCCGCCTGTGCTCAAGCATGACCCAAAATTTAAATCCCCAGAAAGTGGAAGAAGGGGACAGGAGATCAATGCACACCTCGTTAAACAAGCAGTTAAATCTCAAACACCGTCTCCAAGGAGGCCTGTTAGAGCACATGCCTTAGAGGCACCTGGAGGGAACCTACCCAAGAACTTATTGGGGCCTTCCTCGATAGGAGTTATGGCGCACCTATGGCACGCGTGCCACAGCTGGTATGCCAAACCCTCTCTGTGGGCACACCAGGAGAATCCCCCAGCTAGGCAGTCACCTGCATGGAGGAGCTGGCTCCCTTCCTTGCATCAGTGCAAGTGACGTTGGCGGGGGGTGGGCAGCCAGTCATCTCGTCCCATGTGCGATGTTTAGGGGGGTGTAAAGTTCTTCCTCCACTGTCCCGAGAGTCTGTGCTGCAGATTATTGCCTCCCCCGGACCCCTACTCCTCTGGTAAGGCATTCGGGCATTCCTCTCTGCAGGCTATTCCAGCTTCCCCTGCTCCAGGACAACTTTTGGTTCAGTCTGTCCCTCTGTTATAGCCCGTGGAACAGCAGAGGGGGAGGGGCGGTGCTCAGAGCAGATCGTCCATGGCCATGGGAGATGTGCAGTGGCTGCTAGCGGACCTTCCATCAGCGGGGATATCTAGGAGCGGCTGGGTGGCGGGGACTGCCCGGGGAGAACTGGATGATGAGGCCATGGAGAGGAAAGGAGGAGGATAGATCCTCCGGGCTACATTGTACTGTGTGTGTGGGGATGGGGATGTGAGTAGTCCAGGAAGTATGGGTCCAGTAGGTGAGTGTAATGGTCAGGTAGGTGAGTGTAATGGTCAGGTAGGTGAGTGTAATGGTCAGGTAGGTCAGTATAATGCATCAAGAAAAAGATTGCTGCGTCCCAAGGTGGCAATCTAAAACACCTATCATATATGTGAGTGCCACATCCTACGTATTGTCAAGAATTTTTTGGCCTTTTCCAATGAAGAAAAAGGAAAGAAGAATGGACTTTATAGGCACTTGTTTTGAAAAATATTTTTAGTACAAAATTTATTGAAAAATATACACAATACATAAATGACGCCAATATTGACAAAAAACAATATTTGGAGCTAAAAAAAGGTGAGAGATCCGAGAGACTACCCCTATGGGTGTTACAATACCACACAGTAATTCGCTAAACATGGGGTCGGTGTAAATATAGTTGACACCATATGATTCTCCCACTGGAATGTGGACTTGCCCTGAAGAGGGTTGGTCGTCGGTCCCACCGATTAAAAGAAGAAACTTGTGCTCGACATGTTTCGCGACTATACGAGTATAATGGTCAGGTAGGTGAGTGTAATGGTCAGGTAGGTGAGTGTATGTTGCACAGTGTATTTTGAGCATAACGCACTCCTGATCCCTGCATTCTGAGTAGGGATGAGCCAAACCCCCCCCCGGTTCGGTTCGCACAAGAACTTTTGAACGGACCGAAAATTTGCGCAAACTTTAGAACCCCATTAAAGTCTATGGGACTCGAACGTTCAAAATCAAAAGTGCTAATTTTAAAGGCTAATATGCAAGATATTGTCCTAAAAAGGGTTTGGGGACCCGGCTCCTGCCCCAGGGGACATGGGTCAATGCAAAAAAAAAAAATTTTGAGTACTGATTTTAATGACGATTAAAGTTAAAAAAAAATGTGAAATATTCCTTTAAATATCGTGCCTGGGGGGGTGTCTATAGTATGCCTGTGAAGTGGCACGTGTTTCCCGTGTTTAGTCCCTGCACAAAATGACATTTAACTGAAAAAAAGTCATTTAAAACTGCTTGCGGTTTTAATGTAATGTCTGGTTCCGGCAATATGGATGAAAATCATTGAGAAAAATGGCATGGGTAACCCCCCCTGCTCATTACCAGCCCCTTTGGTTCTTGTACGGATATTAAGGGGAACCCTGTACCCAAATTAAAAAAAGGAAAGGCGTCGGGCCCCCAGGCCCTGTATACTCAGAACAGCAGTATACAGGCGGTGCAAACAAGACAGGGACTGTGTAGGTTTGTTGTGTTTAAGTAGAATTTGTTTGTAATTTTGAACTGGTACATTTTTAAAGTGTAGCTCCAGTCAAAAAATCTATTTTTAAGCTTTTTGGAAAACAGGGAAGGGTTATCACCCTGTATAATTTTTTTGGCCGTCCGTCTTTTTTCATCTCACTTCCTGTTGTCTCCTTACGTTTGTAAGTTGGATGTTTAAAAGTAGGGGCCTGCCCTATATGCTCTGCAGAAATTTGTCCCTAAGGTGTTGGTGTTGCCACAAGTTAACACTGTAAGCCCTCAAAGTGACTCTTGGTGGGCGCTGGAGCGCCCTGCTGTGAACTATTATATCAAGAATTGTAATTACATGCCATCGTTGAACAGTGATAGAAAAATTTGGCCTTTGGTGGTGGTGCTGGTGCCACAACACTGTAAAGCCCCATACACACGGTCGGACAATCCGCGGACCAGGTCCGTCGGACCATGTCCGTCATACTTTGTCTGATGTTGGTTTTGCGTACACACGGTCAGACAAAGTTGTCGGAAAATCCGATCATTCTGAACGCGGTGACGATTGTTGCCTACGACGGGACTACGTAGAGGCTAGTAGCCAATAGCTTTGGTCTTGTAATGTGATCTGAGCATGCGTAGCACTTTGTCCAGTCGGACAACCGTACACACGATCGGATTTGGTGTGATCGGACCGTGTTGTCGGCAAATCTTTCCAGCAGGAGATAAGACTTTGTCCGTCGGACAATCCGACGTACACTGTCCGATGGTGCATACACACGGTCTGATTTTTCAACAACATTGTCCGATCGGACAGAATCCATGAAAAAAGTCCGACCGTGTGTATGGGGCTTAAGTCCTCACAGTTACTCTTGTGGGCGCTGGAACGGGCCCTAATGTGAAATATTATATCAAGAATTGTAATTACATGCACCTGTTAAACGGGCTGAAAAATTGGGCCTTAGGCACTGGTGCCACAACACTGCAACCTCTCCCAGATACTCTAGTTGGAGTGCAGGAATGAGCCCTGCTGCAAAGCATTGCATCAAAAATTGTAATTACATGCCCCTGTTAAACAGGGGCTGAAAAATTTGGCCTTAGCCACTTGTGGCGGCACCCAGAACCAAAAATGTTCTTCCAAGCTATCAGCAGGATCATTGAGGAGGAAGAGGATAGTCAGTCAACATAACAGGACAGTCACTCAGCATCAGCATAGGCAGTCTTGAAGGGATGTGACATTTCAAAAAAATGATTCGGTTACATCGGCTTCAGGTGCTTGGTAGCTGGTGGTGATCCAAGACTGATTCATCTTTATGAAGGTCAGTCGATCAACCGAGTCGGTGGACAGGCGCACCCTGTGATCGGTTACAAAGCCTCCAGCAGCACTGAATGTGTGTTCCGAAAGAACGCTGGATGCAGGACAGGCCAGTAGCTCAATTGCATACTGTGCAAGCTCTGGCCAGTGATCCATCCTCAAGACCCAGTAAGACAGAGGATTTTCGGTGGGAAAGGTGTCCAAGTCTGACCTTGCCCCTAGGTATTCCTGCACCATGTAAATCAGACGCTGGCGATGGTTGCTGGAACCGATCATACCTTGGGGCTGCGGACTAACAAATTGTCTGAACGCATCGGTCAGACGGCCACCTTCTCCACCGCTCCTTCTGTTACTGACCGAAGCCTCAGCAACTCGTTGTCCAAGACCAGGAGTTTGTAACCTCCCAGTCTCTGGGAACGCGTTGCACAGACCTTTCTGCAAGGCTTCCCGGAGATGTCTCATCCTCTACTCCCTCTGCGACGGCAAGATAAGGTCCGCAACCTTACCCTTGTACCGTGGATCAAGGAGAGTGGCCAGCCAGTAATGGTCCCTCTCCTTGATCCGAAGAATATGAGGATCCTTCCGCAGGCTTTGCAGGATCAGGGAGGCCATGCAGCGTAGGTTAGCTGAGGCATTCGGTCCGGAGTCCTCTGGGTCACTAAGGACACATGATCCGCAGCCACCTCCTCCCAGCCACGTACAAGTCCACGGGTTTCTTGGGACTGTAAATCATCCCTAAAAGACTGCTGCTGCTGATGCTGAGTGCCAGGCTCCACCTCCATGCTGACACAATCCTCCTTCTCCTCCTCGTCCTCTTCCTGTGTGATGGATGGGACAGAAGGAACACTGTCTGGATAAAGGGGGCCTTGAGAGGCAAGGAAGTCCTCCTTATCCTGCCTCTGTTCTGCCTCAAGTGCCCTGTCCATTATTCCACGCAGCGTATGCTCTAACAGGTGGACAAGAGGTACAGTGTCACTGATGCATGCACTGTCACTGCTCACTATCCTCGTGGCCTCCTCAAATGGTGACAGGACAGTGCATGCATCCCTGATCATGCCCCACTGGTGTGGTGAAAAAAAAATGAGCTCCCCTGACCCTGTCCTGGTGCCGTAGTCGCACAGGTACTCATTTATGGCCCTCTGCTGCGTGTGCAGCCACTGCAGCATGGCCAATGTTGAGTTCCACCTGGTGGGCATGTCACATATAAGGCGGTTCTTGGGCAGGTTCAACTCCTTTTGCAGCTCAGCCAGCCGAGCACTGGCATTATATGATCGGTGGAAATGCACACAGACTTTCCTGGCCTGCCTCAGGACATCCTGTAAGCCTGGCTACCTGCCCAAGAACCACTGCACCACCAGGTTAAGGACGTGAGCCACACAGGACACATGGGTCAGTTGTCCCTGTCGGAGGGCGGAGAGGAGGTTGGTGCCATTGTCGCAAACCACCATTTCTGGCTTAAGCTGGCGTGGCGTCAACCACCTCTCGGCCTGCCCCTGCAGAGCTGACAGAACCTCTGCCCCAGTGTGACTCCTGTCCCCCAAACACACCGATGCAAGCACGGCATGGCATCTTTTTGCCTGCGTACTTGCGTAGCCCCTTGAACGCCTACGGAGCAGGGCTGGTTCCGAGGACAAAGCACAGGAAGAGGCCATGGAGGAAGAAGAAGTGGAGAGGGTGGAGGAGAGAGGTGTGTCACAACCAGTAGTAGCATTTTGGAGGCGTGGTGGCAGAACAACCTCCAACACTACTGCACCTTGTCCTGCATCCTTCCCAGCTGCCAAAAGAGTGACCCAATGGGCCGTGAAAGATAGGTAACGTCCCTGTCCATGCCTGCTGGACCATGAGTCAGTGGTAATATGCACCTTACCGCTGACTGCCCTGTCCAGTGAGGCATGGACATTGCCTTCCACGTGCCGGTAGAGAGCCGGAATCACCTTCCGTGAGAAAAAGTGGCGTTTGGAACCTGCCACTGAGGAACCGCACATTGCACAAACTCACGGAAGTGGGCCGAGTCTACCAACTGAAAAGGCAGCAGTTGAAGTGCTAGCAATTTAGCCAAGCTAGCATTCAACCGCTGGGCATGTGGATGGCTGGGAGTGAACTTCTTTCGACGGTCCAGCAGCTGGGGCATGGAAATTTGCCTGGTACAATCGGACATCGGTGTACTGCTAGCAGAGTGCCCGCAAGTACTTGGCTGTGACACACCTAATTCTACACCTCATTCCTCTCAGTGCAGCTTTCAGAGAGGACTGAAGGTATAGTGGGGTTGGAGATCCCAGCTGATGAGGAGCAAGAAGAGGTCCACTTTGTTCTTTGGTGTGGGTCTTTAAGGTACGCTTGCCAACGAGCTGCATGGCAGGTCAACATATGTCTGGTCAAGCATGTGGTGCCCAATCGGCTGATGTTTTGACCACGCAAGATACGCTTGAGACATATGTTGCAAATAGCAGCGGTGCGATCTGATGCACTCGTCTCAAAAAAGGCCCACAGCAAAGAACTTTTGGAATAATGTGCAGAGGCAGCGCCCTGCACAGGCGGAGCTCTGCGGTGTGATTCAGTCGGTGTGCTGCCCTTAAGCTGGCCCCCGAAGGGCATCCTGCCTCGTTGGAGATGTGCCTCCTCCTCTCTCCTATCAGGCACCCACGTGGAGTCAGTGACCTCATCATCCCCTCCCTCTTCATCACTGGAGCAAACCTGGCAGTATGCTGCAGCTGGTGGAACATGACTGCCAGATTGCTGTCCTTGAGCATCCCCTCTCTTTGCGCTCGCGCTACTGCCTTCCTCTAGCTGGGTATCATCATCAGAGCCTTCAAAACGCTGGGCATCCTCCTGGAGCATGTACCCAACACTGTGGTCAAACAGTTCAGGGGACTCCTCAGGAGGACATGGTGGGTCTAGGGAAGGAGTGACTGATGACATTGAGACGAGGGAAGAGGACGCATTGGCAGCTGCTTTGCCAGTACCCTGAGCCTGGGTGAGAGAGGATGAGGAGGATGAGGAGGGCTTGGTCATCCACTCTACCAAGTCTTCGGCATGATGCAGCTCAACACGTCCAGCTGCCAAAAATAAGGACAAGCGTGTCCCATGGCCACGTGCTGATGACGATGCGCCGCGTCCACTACCAGCACTGTTGCCTCTAGACACAGAGCCTGCTTGCCCTCTTTTATTGGCTTGTGACTGTCTGCCTCTCCTTGATGGCCTTCCAGACATACTAATGGCCTGCAGGGAGATGGGAAAACCAGCAATAAGGGGTAGATTCAGGTGTATACTGTGCATGAGGCACCTACACCCACTGTAACTGCTGCAGATGCCTGTGTTACACAACAGAACAACACCAGCAATAAGGGGTAGCTTCAGGTGTATACTGTGCAGGAGGCACCTACACCCACTGTAACTGCTGCAGATGCCTGTGTTACACAACCGAACAACACCAGCAATAAGGGGTAGCTTCAGGTGTATACTGTGCAGGAGGCACCTACACCCACTGTAACTGCTGCAGATGCCTGTGTTGCACAACAGAACAACACCAGCAATAAGGGGTAGCTTCAGGTTTATACTGTGCAGGAGGCACCTACACCCACTGTAACTGCGCTAGGTTAACAAGCAAAGATGACACTGTCCCTGCCTATCCTGCTCTCTCCCTGCACACCGACACACTACACAAGGCCGCCACGCTGGCGGCCTTATATAGTGTGGGGCATGTACTAAACCCCCCTGAGCTATAAGCCTGTGGCCAATTATGGCTCTCCTCGCTACCGGCGCTGTGATTGGCCAAGCAAGTTCGACTCGAACATCGGGCATGCGCCTGTTTGGCGAATCCAGAACTTTGTGGGCCGTTCGCAACATATTCGTGTGGAGCGAACAGCCCACAATGCACTGTGCCATCGCAGTGCATTGTGGGCTGTTCGCTCCACACGAATATGTTGCGAACGGCCCACAAAGTTCTGATTCGCCAAACAGGCGCATGCCCGATGTTCGAGTCGAACTTGCGTTCGACTCGAACACTGAGCTCGTCCCTACCCAGAAAGATGTGGAGGAGCCCAGCTTCAGCCAGGTAGTTCAACATATTTCTTGTCAAAAATGTTATAATGTTAACTAGATGCTATTATTGATCACTAATTTCTGATTTAACAAAGTGGTTTACATATCAATAGACAGTAGTAGCCAAAAATGATTGGGACAAGAATGAAAAATGTTGGGGTCAGAATGAGTCTTTTCTATTTGTTAACATTCAATTTGCAATAGTCATGAGCTCAAAATTGTGTGTGATTGATGACCAAAAAAATAAAACTATTTCTCATTTTCATACACAGGAAAGTCTCAGCAAGGAGGAGGCTGTGGAAAGTTGCAGCCAGGGGGTGGCAGCCAGGAGGTGGCCAGGGAAAGTGGCAGTCAGGAGGTGGCCGGGCCCAGTAGCCTGACCGAATCGCAGGTTCCCCTCCTCTGCCTTCCAACAAAAAGGCCCAGGAAGGGGAGGAATGTGGAGGAGTCAGCGCCCTGTTTGATTCGGCAGGCTACTGCGGTCCTCACAAACACCCCTAATGTCCAGGAGGCCTTTGCGTGTATGACGGCCAGTAATATGCAGGAAATGGAGGTGGGCCAACGCCTCATTAGTAAGGAGCTCATATTTCATGTCCTAAATAAGGGGGTGAGGGGCGAACTCGCCAAAAAAAGTCACATATGTGAGTTGGACCGTACTCCTCCTCCTCCACCTCCTGCCACAACTCCAACACCACAGCCACAGCCTGGAAGGAAGCGTGCAAGGAAGTCTTGAGAGTGGTGGCCTGGGTTCGGTCTGGTCTGGCAAATGTAAGACCACATCCTGAGGACATATGTGCCATCTGCTGCTACTCCCAGTCTCTAGGAGTCCTGGACCGTATTGTGCTCCCTATTAAATGGACTCCTCAGCCTACCAATTTTGCCTGTCAAATAATTGATGTCTGCCCTGGGGTACAAAGGCTTCGCCAATTTCAACAGTTTATCCAGCGTTGCCTTCCTCTTTATTTTGTTATGACCACTAATAAATTTCTATATATATTTTTTTTTTTAAATCCCTGGCTATGTGTTTTACGTCAAAAAGGAAAAGGACAGTTTGTTTGTGAATAGGCAGGTACATTTCAAAAATACAATGTCAAATTAACACCAACACCAACCAACCTCTTTGAGGTTAAAAAATACAAGATAATAATGGGGTTGTGGTAAATTGACACAAAACAACAAAAAATAACAAAAAAAAAAAAAAAAATCAGGAGATGTTGATAAAAATCACTAGGAGATCACTAGAAAAAAAAATTATAAACATTATTCTGGAGATCTGGCGCAAAAAAAATAAAGATTAATCAGGAGGACACGAGAATTAATAAAGAAATCAGTTTGAGAACTCTGTGTCAATATCAGCAGCAAAACAACTTCATTATTCTAGCATTATAAAGAAGCAGAGAATGCGCTGCATTGACATATTTGAAAATTAGCAGCAGCTATCTCCATTACGAGCACTAGTTTTACCAGACCAAGCGTTTTCGCCTTGTACTTGATTCTGAGCATGCGTGGAATTTTGTGTGTCGGACTTGTGTACACACGCTTGTACAGACTGCTCTCAAATGCCGCGTGCACACGATTGGACATTGATCGGACATTCTGACAACAAAATCCATGTTTTTTTTTTTCCGACGGATGTTGGCTCAAACTTCTCTTGCATACACATGGTCACACAAAGTTGGTCGGAAATTGCGAACGTCAAGAACGCGGTGACGTACAACACGTACGACGAGCCGAGAAAAATGAACTTCAATAGCCAGTGTGGCTCTTCTGCTTGATTCCAAGCATGCATGGAACTTTATGCGTCGGAATTGTGTACACACGTTCAGAATTTACGACAACAGATTTTGTTGTCGGAAAATTTGAGAACCAGCTTCCATCGAACATTTTCCATAGGAAAAAAACGACCGTGTGTACGGGGTAAAACAGTGGTCGGGAATTCTGACAGCAAATGTCCGATGGTGCATACACACGGTCGGAATTTCCGACAACACGCTCACACCGAACATTTCCCGTCAGAAATTCCGATCGTCTGTACGCGGCATAAGAGTTTCAGGGGTCGGATTATTCACATATTGTTCTTCCATGGTTGCTACCCTCTCTCCGGCCACCCTTTCCCAATCCTTGGTTCGTTTTTAAATTTTTGACACTTGTATCAATATTCCACAAAGGAAGGCCTTCAAGGTGTCCCAGATTACTGTTACCGGGGCAGCTCCTCTATTCAAGTCAGCAAACTCTCTCAAGTCTGCTAACACCTCTTCTGGGTCACCCATTAGTTCCATCCAGAAAGGGCTTATTTTCCACTCTCCGTGTCGAGAACTCTCATCTCATCTCTTTTGATACTGTCTTCGGGGAGTGGTCAGAAAGACCTCTTGGCATGTAACTTATGTTTTTTATCACCTGTAGTGCCTGCTCGTTCCCCAGAACCATATAAATTCTACAAAGAGTGCTTGTACTGTCGGACCGCTGGAGTCCATATATCCGTTAGTCCAGCCTCTCTTAAAAATAGAGACCGACGATCATCAACTATAACAGCCGTCTTTGTCCCCTGGGGAAATCTATCCATCTTCTGGTCCAACACCGTATTAAAATCACCCATGACAATCAGCACACCCAGTTTATCCAGAACAAAAATAAAGTGTCAAAAGGAGGAGGAACATATAAATTGGCCAGCACGTAAGTTCTGTTCTCTATGGTACAATACAAAAAAATATAGCGTCTCAGTTCATCAGCCTTAATCTGCCTGCAGGTGAACATTACCCCAGACCTGATCAGGATTTGATTTGATTTTGATTTGATATTGGATTTGTATTGGGCCGAATGCGCTCCATTAGGAGCGCGTCTAGGCGCACCGAGACCCTAAAAACCATAAATCCAAAAGTTGAGATTTCAACTAGAATGTTAAACCCTCCAGATGGGGGAGGAAAAAGAGCATGCAAAATCCATGTTTTTTGCACAAATTCCTATTCTTCATCAGATTATCCGTAAGCCTGGATAAAGAGGAAGGTTTTTTAAACCCTTCCTGAAACTCAGGAGGGAGGGTAAGGACCTTAGAGACGCTGGAAGGGAGTTCCACAGCTCATTGCCTATTGTAACCAGGCGTCTGTTACCAGTAAATTTTAGTCTGCTGATTGTCGGTTCTGTGAGAAGTAAGTTAGCCGATCGGAGTGGTCTTAACGGTACATAGTGAGAGGCCCATTCAGACAGATAAATTGGGCCCAGTTTCCGGTGTGCCCTATACATATAGCACATTGCCTTGAATTGTACTCGCTTGGCGATAGGAAGCCAGTGCAGTTTTTCCAGCACGGGAGAAATGTGGTCTGTTCTGGCACGTCCGGAGACCAGGCGAGCAGCTTGATTCTGAGTCACTTGCAATTTTCTTTGCCACTTTTTCTTTGGATACTCACCCCCCTGGAGTAGGCGGTGTGAACTGAGTGGTACTGGGTTCGAAATTCACCCCATCACAGCTGCGGTATAGAAACACGAGTAAGGTGCGTCTTCTGTAGGCAGAGTAATCCCACCCCATACATTTTTGCTGCGGAAAGAACTGCTGTCTTTTTGGCGGGATCTCCCAGCCCCCGGACATTCCAAGAACATATAATAAATTTTTTAACCTGCATAGAATTAACCATTTAACCACTTAATGTGCAACAAATACATATAGTTCAAAATATCCACTCCAACTTGTGTTATTTACAAATACTTTGTGTAGTCATTCTTTGTTAGCCAATACCCATTCTTGTCATTTCCCTTCTGTGATACTTTGGTGAAAAATATTTCCTTTTTGAGTCACACATCCCCCACATGCCCCTTTCATGCCTAACACACCATCCGTGTCTCATTCCCAATTTACTCTCTGGGAGCTTCCAAAGTGACCTTCCCATGTGCTTGAGATAACAAATATTATTTCCTCCGTGTATAACCTCGCTCCCACTAACTTTACAGAAGAAGTCTATTTACACATTATCCCTCTAACCTAAATGCCACCCCCACCCCAGCTCCATTATGTGAAAATACAAAAAATACATTAGCAATTGTGCCCCTGGATCATCCATGCAGTTATTTATACTTTTTTACCTTTATTAAAGAGTCTTTTTTTTCTTTCCTCCTTTTCCTTTTTCCCTTCCTTTCTCCCCTTTTTTTAATTCTTCTAAAATCCTCCTTATGGGATGCCAGTTACCCCTCCACCCTCTCTGGGGAATCAAAAAACAGTCTCCCCCATAGCAGTCACCCACAATCTTGCTGGATATAACAGGGCATAGGAAACTTTCAGATGTTGTAGCTTGCATTTGACTTCCAAAAACTTGGCCCTCCGTCTTGGAAAATCTGGTAAAAAATCTGGGTATATAGATACCCTAGTTCCCTCATAAATGATTTTACCCATTTCCCTGGCCTTCTGCAATATGGTTACTCTATATTTTATAATAAAGCATTTTGAGCAGAAGGGGTCTTGGGTAACCCCCTTGTAAATAATATAGGTTTAGAAGGCACCCTATGGGCTCTTTTCATTGTAAAAAGGGTGAGAAAGTGTCCTTTCCAAAAAGATCCCTCACTGCGCTCAGGGAGTCCCACGATCCTGAAATTTTTTCCTTTGCAGTTTGTTCTCCATATCGTCCATTTTTATCTCATAATTAGCCATTTGTTCTTTTATTATTCTTATCTCCTGCTTAAGGGTATTTAGGTCATCCTCCACCAGGCTAACTCTTCCTTCTAGGGCGGTAGTCCTTTCTCGCACTTTTTTTAGGTCATGACTGACAAAAGATAACTCTTCCCGAATTGTTTTAAACTGGTCTGACAGTTCCCCTAGGGAAGTCCTACAAGAATTCATTGCCAGCAGGATTTCTTTCAATGATATTTCCCCCTCTGTTAAGGCCACAGCTCCAGAGGGGAGTTCTGGAGTATCTAGGATGTCCTGAATGTCCTCTCCTACAGATTTCAGTCCTGTATAATTTGCCTCTGGTACTGTCGCCTGTCCTTGACCTTGGCTTTTCCTCACTGCTCCAGCCCCAGCATGCTCCTTAGGTTGCACCTGTGGATTCTGTTGCCCTCCCTTTCTGGGGGTCTGACCTGGGTTATGGGCAAATCTCTCTAGTTTGGCTGCGGCCTGGTTCCCCTTCACACTTCGGAGTGGCTGGGTACCAGAGCTGGTACTGTCCTGATGTGCAGGGTCTTCCCTCTGCTTCCTCGTCATTGCTATGTATTAGAAGAGGCTTAGGGGAGAGCAGGATTTATACCCAATAAAAAGGTGGGAGAGAAAACAGAACCGCCCATAATCCCCAAGAGACGACACCAGAGGCTTGGGAGAAAACAGTATTTGTGCCCGAGATAAAAGTGGGGAAAAAATTAAAAATAAAACAGCCAATAAGGCCAAGGGACAGCGCCCCAGTAGTCCAGATGGGGTCTCCCCAATTTTCCCCACCCCTCAGTCACAATAGGAAACTGGAGTATCCCAGAGACAAGTATCTAAGTGTCCACCGTGTGTCACTGCAACCCAGACTAACCCCTTCTGGTAGATAACTTATAAATGCTAGACTGTCCTATGTCCTTAAGGTCTCTCCCCTCTTCAGTCAATGACCAGGCTATACGGGCTCTCTCCCTGTTCAGCTTCCAAACAGGCGCTGCGCTGGTGTATCTGGGATATCAACTTGAGGCCAGACAATGCTCACTCCGAGGGATGAGAGGGAAGGGAAGATAGATATGCCTATAACAGTCCCTGGGACTCCTCTTTTCCTTCTTTCTTTTCCCTGTTCAACTGCAGGTGAATCAGTGTCCACTAGATGTCACTATATGACAAGCCAGAACTCCCTCTGACAGTTATAGTTACAGTAGCGTCCTAATACAGGATCCACTCAGGTTTTGGGGAAGGGTCTCTCCTTTCACTTCTCAGCTGCTACTGCACAGTCTCTGTGGGCTCTCCCCTGCTCAGCTGTTAGCTGAAAAAACACTGGCTGTCCGTGCCACACGCTGCACGCTGCACACTGCACGTGGGGAATGGTGACAGAAGTATCATCAAGGGCACCAGCGTCTCTCTCTCCAATCCCAACATGAAGTAGAATGAAAAGCGATACAATCACCCTTTTAAATACTGCCTCCCCTTTGCTCTTTTTACCTCCTGCATTCAGTTAGTAATACATCACAATGCAAATACTTCCTTATGCTACTTCCAAGCAGCCACATGACTGCAAAGCTACGACGGGTGTGTCTGTCCAAGTGGCTGGTGTGCTCAAACTCTTTCAGGCCTTGCAACACTTTAATGCCTTGTACACACGATCAGACATTCCAACAACAAAATCCATCAGAATTTTTTTGGACGGATGTTGGCTCAAACTTGTCTTGCATTCACATGGTCGCACAATGTTGTTTTCCAATCACCAAGGAAGCGGTGACGTACACCGCGTCTGACAGAACTATAAAAAGGGAAGTTCAGCACCACGTGCGTCACCCTTTGGGCTCCTTCTGCTGATCCTGATCTCATGTTTATCGCGTGTTAGTAGAAGTTTGGTTAGAGACGATTCACGCTTTTTAGACTTGTGCTTCAGATCGTTAATGCTCTTCAGTTTGTGCTTGTCGGTGCATATCTGCTTATCAGTGCGTGTAGTCAGTTTGCCTTTGTTTGTCATTGCGGCCCATATTTATATAGTACGCTTTCATTTACAGTGCTTATTGTCCGCTCGTTTCTGGTTTTCAGTTCGTTCTTTCAGGCCTTGCTGTTTTATCGGTGCTTTCTGTTAGTCCGTTCTGACCAGCCAACCGTTTTGAAGCCATGTTGCGTGTACGTACTCATCGTAGAGTTTGTGCTGTGCAGGGGCTTGGTGTTGGGCTTTTATCTTTGACACGAGCCCAGTTCATGAACAGGGCGAGGAGGAGTTCATGGAGCAAGAATTGCTCCAGCGTGACCAATTCTCGCACATGCCTTTGCTTTGTGAGATCCAGGAGAATAATTCTGCAGAGGCTAGTTTCCACGTTGCGGTACTTGGCGATGGGGAGAAGCCTTCAGGACCTCAAGTTCTCGACAGGCATCTCCTCCCAGGCTCTGGGGATCATTATCCCAGAGACCTGTTCTGCCATAATTCTGGTCCTGCAGAAGGACTATATGAAGGTAAGTTTTCTCCTTTAACATCACATTCTATGTATTTAATGTTTGCTAATGTATTGTATTTCTTTCATCTTTCCCTAATTACCATGATTTGAATATGCTGTAATATGCTGTGCCCCTTTGTCCTCATGCATGCTGGAAGTTTTTAAAGTTACTTTTTTGTCCTTTATGCATATTTGCCTTCACTAACCCCTCCAGCATGTTCTCCTGGGCCCATACACCTATAGCCTAGTCACTTAGCAATGTATTTTGTCAGCTCAATAGTAGTGCTTTCCCCTAAACATCCCCTAAAATGTGTACAAATGTTATTTGTGTCCTTAAATTCATGCAGAGTGCCAGAGGCTTTTTTTTTGTTGGCCCAAACTCATTAGGAACCCCCCTCCCCCAAACCGCTAAGTCAGCTGATACCAATCCTCTATCTGCTGACTTTGGAAGCCCATACACACTATACCTACCTCTTTTGTGGTCAGATTTATGGATGAATTCCCCAAAGCATGTAGTGCAAGGGCCTGCCTCAATACTTTCAAATGCTACTGTTTTAATTTTGTTTCTCCTATTATTATCTTGATAAGTAATCAGGGCAGCCATCAGAAATTTTGGGGCCGCTTACACATCTTTAGGCCTGGGCCCCCCGGGACCCGACCCCCAACATTCTCCTGGGCCCGCCCACTGGTCGTCCCACTGAATCGGCCCACTTTCCATCCCACCGAGTTCTTCGGTGCACCCACTTTTATTTTAACACTCTTACACCTTAATATATGAAAAGTGGATTAAGAGTCATCAGTGCTTTCAATATTTAACAGTAAGGCCCCTTTTACACTGGGGCGGTGGGTGCGTCAGTGGTAAAGTGCTGCTATTTTTAACAGCGCTTTACAGTAAAATTTTCAGCGCTATTCGGCCGCTAGCAGCACTGCAGCAGCGCTATGCCAGCGGTATAGCCATGCTGCCCCATTAATTTCAATTGGCAGGAGCGGTGGAGGAGCGGTATACACACCGCTCCTTCACTGCTCCAAAGATTCTGCTAGCAGGAATTCTTTTAGCATCCTGCTAGCACACTGCTCTAGTGTGAAAGCCCTCATGACTTTCACATTGGAGTGTGAGGAGCGGCTCTTTCAGTGCGCTTTGCAGGCGCTATTTTTAGTGCTGTAGCGCCTGCAAAGCGCCCCAGTGTGAAAGGGTTCTAAGGGATTACAAAATGTAACTCATTTGCACCCACAGAGTCATCCATTTTCACAATGCAAATTAATTATAGGCAGCTATTCAGCCTAAGACCCCTTTCACACCTTTTAAAAATAGCGCCTGAAAAAAGCGGCTCCATTCACTCCAGTGTGATACCCCGAGGGCTTTCACACTGGAGCGGTGCACTGGCAGGGGGTCACAAAGTCCTGCCAGCAGCTTCTTTGGAGCGGTGACTCCACTCCTCCACGGCTGCTCCCCATTGAAATCAATGTGGCAGCCCTGTGATACTGCTAGCAAAACACTGCTCCGGTGGCGTTTTGCGGGCGGATTTAGCCCCTTTTCGGCTGCTAGCGGGGAGGTTAAAACTGCCCCACTAGTGGCAGAATAGCGCCGCTAAAACGACTGTAAAGCAGCGCTAAGAATAGCGCCGCCTTATTGCTGATGACGGTGGTGGCTCGGTGTGAAAGGGGTCTTAGGGTGTCCCATCCAAGAAGAAGGAGATAAATAAAGTCCCACAAAAATGTACAAGCAGCACATAGGGGCACAGTCAATAGCACATATTAAATATTTGACTTACCCTCCATGTTGCACTCTCCGATCTGTTATTGGTTTCTCTGTCCATGTGCAGTGACGAGCTTGCCACTCCCCCTGGCCCTGTCTTACCCAATAACAATCCGAGCTAATCCCTAGGCTCTGCCTCTGCAGGGAGGGATAAGCAGAGCCAGAGGCCATTAACCGCAGTTAGTGTTACTACAATCTCTAGATACATGCTGGCGCTGCTGAGCATCTGAACACTAAAGATTTCTTCTTCTCAGTTGATCAGCAGGGGGGGGGGGGGGGGTTCGGGTGCTGGCGCTGCTGAACATTAAAGATTTCTTCTTCTCCTTTTCTCCTCCTCAGTTGAAAAGCGGGTTGCGACGGCTGGGCCCCTACAGGCGAGCGGGCCCCTTACAGATGTAATGCCTGTATCCCCCTGATGGCGGCCCTGTAGGTAATAGTAGAATGTAAAAATGTGCTTCCATTTGTTCTGTTTATTTTAAATTTTTTGGTATTATGACACTTCTTATTACCTGTCCAGTGGGCTGCCAATAGTGTAAGTAAGGAGGGGCTGGCCAAAGTATCACACATTATTATGCATTCAGCTCTCAATGAAGTGGAGCGGGTTACCTGTCTAAAACTTCCCCCCCTTAATTTTTTGCAATGGGCCATCAGTTGGGGGAGGAATGTGATAAGTGGACCTTATACTTTTGTCTTTAACCACTTCCCTACCCGCCCATAGTCATATGACGCCCACAAGGTGGATCTCCCATCCTGGGTGGGCGTCGTATGACGTCCTCCCATTCCCGGCCGCCTGGGGGGCGCGCGCGCGCCCGCGGCGTCGCTCGGGACCCGGTGCAAGTGCCCGGCGGCCGCGATGTCCGCCGGGCACCCGCGATTGCCCGTTAAAACAACGGGACCGCGCGGGACCGTGGAGCTGTGTGTGTGTGTGTGTGTGTGTGTGTGTGTGTGTGTGTGTGTGTGTGTGTGTGTAAACACACAGCTCCACGTCCTGTCACCGGAGAGGAGACCGATCATGTGATCCCAGTACGGAGGAACACATGATCGCTCTCCTCCCCTTGAGTCCCCTCCCCCCACAGCTAGAATCACTCCTATAGGGAACACATTAACCCCTGCAGCGCCCCCTAGTGTTAACCCCTTCCCTGCCAGTCACATTTACAGTAATCAATGCAATTTTATAGCAACGATCGCTGTGTAAATGTGAATGGTTCCAAAAATGTGTCAAAAGTGTCCGAAGTGTCCGACGCAATGTCGCAGTCATGAAAAAAAATCGCAGATCGCCGCCATTACTAGTAAAAAAAAAAATGCAATAAATCTATCCCCTATTTTGTAGACGCTATAACTTTTGCGCAAACCGATCAATATATGCTTATTGCGATTTTTTTTTTTTTTTTTACCAAAAATATGTAGAAGAATATGTATCGGCCTAAACTGAGTAAAAAAATTGTTTTTTTAAAAAAAATTGGACATTTATTATAGCAAAAAGTAAAAAATATTGTGTTTTTTTTTTCAAAATTGTCGCTCTTCTTTTGTTTATAGCGCAAAAAATAAAAACCGCAGGGGCGATCAAATACCACGACCGCGCAATTGTTAGTTAAAGCGACGCAGTGCCGAATCGCAAAAAGTGCTCTGGTAAGGAAGGGTGTAAAATGACCCGGTGCTGAAGTGCTTAAATACTAATTTCCAAAAATGTTATAATGATGTTGGCCAAAAATGTTTGTGTCTAATCTGATTGCAATGATGTGCAAAATTACTAATTTTTTTTTCATGTTTGACTCCACAGTTTCCTTCAACGCCACAGGAATGGCAGACTGTGGCCTCCCACTTTGCCACCCGTTGGGACTTTCCCAACTGTGGAGAGGCAATTGATGGGAAACATGTCCGCATCGTCCCACCCAACAACTCGGGGTCGTACTATTATAATTACAAGGGGTATAATAGTATTGTGATGTTGGCGGTGGTATCAGCTACTAAAATGGTCGGATGGTGGAGTGTTTGCGCAGACGGAGTTCTACTGGCGTCTCCAGAGTGGCAGTTTGGGCTTGCCACCTCCAGAGGAGAATGTGGAAGGACTCCCCTTCGTCTTTGTCGTGGATGAAGCATTTGCGCTGGGGGACCCTCTTATGCGGCCATTCCTTATGAGGACCCTCACCCCGGACCAGAGGGTTTTTAATTACCGGCTGGCCAGAGCCAGAAGAGTGGTGGAGAACGCTTTCGGGATATTGGCCAGCCGGTTTTGCCAATTTTTGATACCCATCCACATGGCGGAATATAAACTGAACCATATACCTGCTGCATTCTGCACACTTTTTTTAAAAAGTACTCTCCAAACTATGTGGCCTCAGTTGGGCCTGAGGCAGACTTTCCAGAACATACCAACCTGACGGCACTTGAAGCTGGCCGTCTTGGCTTGCCCCCCCCCCCCCCCCCAAAACGCCCACGAGGTCAGAAACCAATACATGGAGTACTTTGCGGGTAGGGGGGCATTGATATGCCAGACAATGTCTGAGAGGCATTTTTTTAATACATTTCTCTTTTAAACTGCAATAATATTTGTATTCATTTACTGCTTGGGTTTGTTTTAGTTGTCTCCTAGCTTTTTTTTTGTTTATTTTTTGGGCCTTTTTCTTCAACAGTGCAAACCAAATTTCTGTGCGAGATGAGGTAACAGTCTCTTCTTCAGATAATATTGTTATTATGTTGTGGGTCTGCTACACACACACCTTGTTTTTGTTGTTAATGTATGTAGTGCATTACTGACAAAAATATTCCTCATTTTCAGCAGCATGGCAGAAATGTGTGGAGTCATGAAAATTGCGTGATTGGGGAAAATTAAAAAGCACTGTGGGTGTTATTTACTAAAGGCAAACCACTATGCACTACAAGTGCACTGAAAACGTGCACCTGAAACTGCACTTGGAGTGCAAAGTGGATTTGCCTTTAGTAAATAACACCCATTATCACAGAAAAAAACAACTTTACTACAAATACTGCTTTTGCGCATTGAAAAAGGAAGCCACACATTGTTGATAATTAAACTTTTTACTCAAAGCACATTCACATGTGCGTTTATAAAAGGGTTTTACAACAAACCAACATATTTGGTGTATATAACATTATTTTTGGTAACATTAATATAACTTGCCGTTTTTGAGGAAACAGTTATGTATCAAAGCATAACATACAGAACTGAGGAACTTACAAAGTTCAACTTTGAAAAGTGAAGGCAATATCAGACATTAGTATGTCCAAACTGTGTTGATATTGCCTTCATCAGATGGGGTGTCACCCCTGTAAAAGCCAAATTTGGAAGATGCACACAAATTGTAATTCAAACTGGGCATTTTCCTCCTGATCCCATGCCTAATGTCAACATGTGCTATCTCCTATCATGGGGGATCAATGGACGTGTTTTGGAGGTGCAACCCATTCATCTCAGCCACTTTAGTAGCAAGGAAGGGGTTGTACCTACAAAACGCGTACATTGATCTCCCATGATGGGAGATATCACATGTTGACGCACTGTGTGCATCTTCCAAATTTGGCTTTTGTCAAAATATAAAACTGTTTTTTAAAATATAAAATCGATGCTAGTTAGTTTTGGGTGTTTCAGATTCTCCCTAAAACATCAATGATGTTCTTCATTTTTTGTTGAACCTCATTGATGTTTTTCTTGAGATTATCTAAATCACGATTGCACCCCATTATCGTCCTCTTCCTCGTTACTGGAATAATTAGCGTGCACCTGCTGTGTCTCCGCCATGTGCTCTCCCCACTGCGCCCAAAGAGTAGGGGCGGGGAATAGACTAGAAAGAACGCCAGGGGCTGGTGGAGTTTTACGCATGCGCACTGTATATAAAACGTAACACGCGTGTGTCGTACGTACGATCTGTGAGTGGAGGAAGGAGTAGCAGATGCGCCGATTGTGAGAATGAAGATACAATTTTAACTTGGTACATCACTGGCCTATACTGCTTCTATGTAGAAATAGGAATTCGGAGCAAAACAAGCAACACAACAAAATTCCAGCTTGTGCGCCTAGGATTATAATACTAAAGCTAAGAGCTGCTACTTAAATAGAAGTGTATAGAAAAAGATCAAACTAAGGTCCAAATTGGACTGAAGCGTGATAGGTAGCGCTAAAGTGAATCAAATCTACAAATAACATAAATATATATATAAACATACAAATAGTCCCACGTGATGGATGGTTTAAAGTGTCCTTAATGGGAAAAAAAACGCACTGAAAATTATCGCACTGAAAATTAATTCATCAAAAATTAATGTGCACAAATATAAAAGAACAAAAAAGTGCCACAGTGTTCATTAGTGTTCATAGAAATTAGGAAAAATAAAGGTGAAAAACAGATATCCGGTGCTCCTTTGACCAAACAGTGTATCTTCACAAAATATTAATCGATCAATCTTCCACCACACCGTTGTGCTCAAAAGTGTCCTCTCCCATAGGAAACTCACTCACCGAATGTTGTTGCCTACACTCACGTGTAAGGCTAACTAGCATAAACCACTCTCCCACAATCGATCAGCGTTCCTCCAGTATTTCCAACTTAGTGCAATCAGAATATTCCACATGAAAGTAAAAAGATGTGCTCCAATAGTGTATTATTGCAAATTTATTAAAAATAGCTGACACTCCAAGCTTCAAATATTAAACTCACATTTTAAAAGAATAAAACCAGCAGAAAATGAATCACAAAACGTCACAGCAGGTTCCACTCCAATATTCACAACACTGCAATACCACTTCAGAATGTAGATACTAGGTCACGGCGGACCTCAGGTGTCTGCAAAGCCACACTGTAGTTCTCACCCTCTACCAATGTGGATAACGCCTCTGTATTCCAACGCCACCGTGTATGGACGAGTTGTAGATGCCAAATGCTAAAATCGAATGCCGCTTAGCCACACCCCCGACATGTTTCGTCACTTCCTGGACTTATTCATGGATGAGTCCAGGAAGTGACGAAACATGTCGGGGGCGTGGCTAAGCGGCATTCGATTTTAGCATTTGGCATCTACAACTCGTCCATACACGGTGGCGTTGGAATACAGAGGCGTTATCCACATTGGTAGAGGGTGAGAACTACAGTGTGGCTTTGCAGACACCTGAGGTCCGCCGTGACCTAGTATCTACATTCTGAAGTGGTATTGCAGTGTTGTGAATATTGGAGTGGAACCTGCTGTGACGTTTTGTGATTCATTTTCTGCTGGTTTTATTCTTTTAAAATGTGAGCTTAATATTTGAAGCTTGGAGTGTCAGCTATTTTTAATAAATTTGCAATAATACACTATTGGAGCACATCTTTTTACTTTCATGTGGAATATTCTGATTGCACTAAGTTGGAAATACTGGAGGAACGCTGATCGATTGTGGGAGAGTGGTTCATGCTAGTTAGCCTTACACGTGAGTGTGGGCAACAACATTCGGTGAGTGAGTTTCCTATGGGAGAGGACACTTTTGAGCACAACGGTGTGGTGGAAGATTGATCGATTAATATTTTGTGAAGATACACTGTTTGGTCAAAGGAGCACCGGATATCTGTTTTTCACCTTTATTTTTCCTAATTTCTATGAACACTAATGAACACTGTGGCACTTTTTTGTTCTTTTATATTTGTGCACATTAATTTTTGATGAATTAATTTTCAGTGCGTTTTTTTTCCCGTTAAGGACACTTTAAACCATCCATCACATGGGACTATTTGTATGTTTATATATATTTATGTTATTTGTAGATTTGATTCACTTTAGCGCTACCTATCACGCTTCAGTCCAATTTGGACCTTAGTTTGATCTTTTTCTATACTGCTTCTAGATTGAGGCTTATATTGAGACAAGATTAGAAGAGTTTAGCCTGACATTAGGGTTTGTCTTGTGTTGTGTCTTGCAGAGAATATGGATCCCTTCAAGGACTCAGATTTTCTAGGCATATTCATTGATATGCTCAGGGAGCTGCCCTGCCTGCGGCAGGTGAACCACCACTTTTATAAGGACCTAAGAAAGAGGAAGGCAGCGCTGGAGAAACTGCTTGCTTTGGTAAAGACGATGGTCCCCACGGCAGACATCACCTATGTGAATGCCAAAATTGGTGGCCTTAGGAGTACATATCTGAGGGAGCGCAGGAAGGTCCAGAATTCCCTGAAATCAGGAGATGTAGATGACATTTATGTCCCCAGGATGCTGTACTATGACAGGCTGCACTTTCTGGCAGACCAGAGGGAACCCAGGCCAGCACTCTTCCTTCAAGGCTTCCTTTCCCCCCCAGCTCAGGCTTCTGATGTCCAACCTGGGCCTTCCAGGCAGCAACATGTGGCGGAGCCCAGCTTGAGCCAGGTATAGCATTGTTCAACATATTTATTGTCGTTCATTTAATGATGTTAACTAGATGTTTTTATTGATCATTAAGTTCTGATTTCACAAAGTGTTTTACATATCAATAGACAGTAGTGACCAAAAATGATTGGCACAAGAATGAAAAATGCTGGGCTCAGAATGATAGTCTGTTCTATTTATTAACATTCAATTTGCAACAGTCATGAGCTGAAAATTGTGTGATTGATGAACAAAAAACTAAAACTATGTCCCTTTTTCATACACAGGAAGACCTCAGGTGGGAGGAGGCTGTGGCAAGTGGCAGCCGGGAGGCCGACCATCACCCTCCTCCTCCTCCACCTCCTGCCACAACTACAAAAGCAGAGCCACAGCCCGGAAGGAAGCCTGGAGGGAAGTGTCTAAGGAAGACCAGAGAGTGATGACCTGGGTTCAGTCTGGTCTGACAGAAAATGCAGGCTGTTATATGACCACAGCCTGGGGACAGATATGTCATCTGTTCCTGATCTCTTGGACTTCTGGACCAGACTGTTCTCCCTTATATATGGACTCCTCAGGCCACCAATTTTGCATTTAAATAATTGATGTCTGCCCTGGGGGCCAAAGGCTTCACCAAATTTAGCAGTTTTTCCAGCGTTGCCTTCCTCTTTATTTGCTTATGACACTTAATAAAGGTTTTTTTTGGTTAAAGAAGTACTTGCCTATGTGTTTTTTTCTTCAAAATGGACAGTTTATTTGTGAGTAGGCAGGTACATTTCAAAAATACAAAGTCAAATTAACAAGGGACACCAACACCAAACAACCTCCTCCAGATTAAAAAATAAAACAATAAAATAAAAAGATAATAATGGTGTTGTGGTAAGTTGACACACAAAACACACCAAAAAAATTAGGAAGATGACCAAAATTTTTTAAAAAAAGGAGATCTTGATTAAAAAAGCAACCACAAAATGTATAAATATTAAAAGATAAAAATACAAAAGAATTCGGGAGATCTGACGAATAAAAATATTCTAGTCATGAAATCAGGAGAAAGAATAAAGAAATACATTTTGGAGAAGTCTGTGTGAATATTTGCAGCAAAACAACTTCATTCTTCTAGCATTATAAAGAAAAAGAATGCGCTGCATTAAACAATTTTTAACGTTGCAGCGTGACGAATGTGCTATATCCATTACGAATGCTAGTTTTACCAGACCGAGCGCTTTCGTCTCGTAGTTTATTCTGAGCATGCGTGGAACTTTGTGCATCGGACTAGACTACACACGATCAGGATTGACGTGATTGGATTTTGTTGTCGGAAAATTTGAAATCCAGCTCTCAAACTTTGTGCGTCGGAAATTCCGATGGAAAAAGTCAGATGGATCCCACACACGGTCAGATTTTCCGACAACATGATCCGATCGCACATTTTTCGTCGGAAAATTTGACCGTGTGTATGGGATATAACGCTATCTAAGATTTTAGCCCGCTGTTTAAATGTGGTTATCACGGCTTTGGTGCATTTGGACCAGTCCAGGTTCATGCTGGGTAGGGGCACAAATATCAATATGGTTATTTACGCATTTGGCCCTGGTTTCCCCAGACCGCCCCAGGGAGGTGGCCTTGCTATATACTGAAAAAGCAGACAAATAGTAATATATCCGATACATTGCCCCTTTGATGAGGTAAAAGGCAGGTACAAGGCAGGGGTGTCCCCTCTTTTGGATTATTTGCACTGGCATTGGAACCCCTTGCAATCTTGCTCAAGGACACTCACCTGTTGAAGGGTATCTCCATAGGGCTGTTGAAGGAGAAGCTCTCATTATATGTAGATGAGAAGCTTCTTTATCTAGGGGACACCTATTCCTTTTTACACCATGCCCTCGTCATTATAAATAAATTAGGCTCATATTCTGGTAATAAAATAATTGGGACAAATCTGTTTAATTTCCCCTGCATTCTTTTTTCCATAAGATGATGGGTGGATGAATTTACTTATCTGCAAGAGGAGTCCACTTCCTGAGTATTTGGACCCTAACTTCTCCCCCTTGATCAAACAAATCACGTTTAAAGTGTAACTCAGGGCGTACTCTCTCACTTTACCTGATTAGTAGAGTGAACCTTCTGCCTATTCCTAAACAATCTTTTCTAAAGATTGATGGAGTTTTTATTTATTTGGGCTAGGAGGGTCCCTAGTCTGGCTAAATAAACAATTCAGCTCACACTCTCCCAGGGTGGACTTGCCCTTACCAATTTTCAATTATATTACTGGGCTGCGGTGCTGGTAGCGGTCAGGTGGTGGTTCTCTCAGTCCAAATATAATCCTGCAGTAACTCTTGAGGCAGTGCTATTGGGTTCCTAAGCTACCCTTAGTAATTTGGTGTTTCCAAGGCCCTCAATTCCATACTCGGATTACATGTTTTATGCCTGCCGTGCTACAAGTTTGGCACCAAAGTATCACACCAAATCTATGTTTTCACCACATATTGTCCTCTGGAGTAACCCCTCTCTCCCCCATCTTCATAGACTGCCAGATCCCCACTTGTGGACTGCCAAAGGGTTCATTGCCCTGAAAAATGTCATAGAGGGGAAAGAAAATGATGCAATTTCCCGAATTGAAGTCTAAATTTTCCCTGCCCAACTGGATGTATTTTCAGTTTCTACAGCTGCGACACGTAGTGACATTTCAATTCCTATTACCTTTTGGCTCTTGAATCCGACCTTTTGGAGAGACCTTACCTCTTGGATGATGCGAAAACTGTTGTCTGCTATATACAGTATCTCACAAAAGTGAGTACACCCCTCACATTTTTGTAAATATTTTATTCTATCTTTTCATGCGACAACACTGAAGAAATTACACTTTGCTATAATGTAGTAGTGTACAGCTTGTATAACAGTGTAAATTTGCTGTCTCCTCAAAATAACCCAACACACAGCCATTAATGTCCAAACCGCTGGCAACAAAAGTGAGTACACCCCTAAATGAAAATGTCCAAATTGGGCCCAATTAGACATTTTCCCTCCCCGATGTCATGTGACTCGTTAGTGTTACAAGGTCTCAGGTGTGAATGGGGAGCAGGTGTGTTAAATTTGGTGTTATCACTCTCACTCTCTCATACTGGTCACTTGAAGTTCAACATGACACCTCATGGCAAAGAACTCTCTGAGAATCTGAAAAAAAGAATTGTTACTCTACATAAAGATGGCCTAGGCTATAAGAAGATTGCTAAGGCCCTGAAACTGAGCTTCAGCACAGTGGCTAAGACCATACAGCGGTTTAACAGGACAGGTTCCACTCAGAACAAGCATTGCCATGGTCGACCAAGGAAGTTGAGTGCATGTGCTCAGCGTCATATCCAGAGGTTGTCTTTGGGAAATAGACGTATGAGTGCTGCCATCATTGCTGCAGAGGTTGAAGGGGTGGGGGGGTCAGCCTGTCAGTGCTCGGACCATACGCCACACACTGCATCAAATTGGTCTGCATGGCTGTCGTCCCCTCTTCTACAGATTATGCACAAGAAAGCCTGAAAACTGTTTGCTGAAGACAAGCAGACTAAGGACATGGATTACTGGAACCATGTCCTGTGGTCTGATGAGACCAAGATTAACTTATTTGGTTCAGATGGTGTCAAGTGCAACAGGTGAGGAGTACAAAGACAAGTGTGTCTTGCCTACAGTCAAGCATAGTGGTGGGAGTGTCATGGTCTGGGGCTGCATGAGTGCTGCCAGCACTGGGGAGCTACAGTTCATTAAGGAAACCATGAATGCCAACATGTACTGTGACTAGGGATCATCGGCTGTTCGTCCACTCGTCGAGTTCAGAACAATGAGGGTCGTTCGCATCAAATTCGTGTGATGCGAACGGTCCACAATGCACTGCGCCAGTCGCAGTGCATTTCTGGCTGATGATTGGCCAAGCATGCACTGTGACCCCGCATGCTTGGCCTATCATAGAGCCAGCAGCGAGGAGAGCAATAATTGGCCACAGGCAGGATGCCTGTGGCCAATTATAGCTCAGGGGGTTTAGTACACGCCCCACACCATATAAGGCTGACACACCGGCGGCCTTGTGTAGTGTGTTCCGGCGTTGAGGGAAAGAGGATTGATAGGCAGGGACAGTCTAAACTATTTTCAATCATTCCTGAGTGGGGAAAGTGTAGGGAAAGAGGAAAAATAGGCAGGGATAGTGTGTTCTTCTCAGGCATTTGCGTGTGGGGAAAGTGCCGTTCTCTACCAATACAGCCATCTGAAGGAGTTAGTGTGTGTGCTCTGTGAGTCTAGCACAGCACAGTACAGGCATACCCCACTTTTAAGTACACAATTGGGTTTATTTACTAAAGATAAAAAGTGCAAAATCAGGCTCACTTCTGCATAGAAACCAATGAGTAGGGATGGGCCCGGTGTTCGATTCGAACCCATGTTCGAATCGAACATCGGCCGTTCGTCCGCTCGTCGAGTCCAGAAGTGCATTGCTGGCTGATGATTGGCAAGCATGCACTGTGACCCCGCATGCTTGGCCAATCATAGAGCCAGTGGCGAGGAGAGCAATAATTGGCCACAGGCAGGATGCCTGTGGCCAATTATAGCTCAGGGGGTTTAGTACACGCCCCACACTATATAAGGCTGCCACGCCGGCGGCCTCGTGTAGTGTGTTCCGGCGTTAGAAACAGTGTCAGTGACAGACTGTATACTGTACGGTGTACACACTATTTCTTACTAGTGATTAATTTCTGTGTGGGGAATAGTGTAGGGAAAGAGGAAAAATAGGCAGGGATAGTTTATTCTTCTCAGTGCTGTTCTCAATCTCTACCAATCCAGCCATCTGCAGAAGTTAGTGTATGTGCGTGCTGTATGAGTATGGCACAGCAGTAGCACACTAAACCATCTTACCCTGTATCTGCCCTTCTGACCTGTTGTCATCTAAGGCAACCAGCCAGGCAGCCAGCCAGCCAGCCATCTGCAGGAGTTAGTGTGTGTGTGTGTGTTCTCTGTGACTATAACACAGCACACTAAACCACCTTACCCTGTATCTGCCCTTCTGGCCTGTTGTCATCTAAGGCAGCCAGCCAGCCAGTCAGCCATCTGCTGGAGTTAGTGTGTGTGTGTGTGTGTGTGTGTGTGTGTGTGCTCTGTGACTATAACACAGCACACTAAACCACCTTACCCTGTATCTGCCCTTCTGGCCTGTTGTCACCTAAGGCAGCCAGCCAGCCATCTGCAGGAGTTAGTGTGTGAGTGTGTGTGTGTGTGTGTGTGTGTGCTCTGTGACTATAACACAGCACACTAAACCACCTTACCCTGTATCTGCCCTTCTGGCCTGTTGTCATCTAAGGCAGCCATCTGCAGGAGTTAGTGTGTGTGCTGTGTGACTCCAGCACAATATACACTACCCATTACAATGTCTGGAAGACCAACAAGGAGAGGCAGACAGTCACGAGCCAAGAAAACAGGGCAAGCAGGCTCTGTGTCTAGAGACAACAGTGCTGGTCGTGGACGTGGTGCATCGTCATCAGCACGTGGCCATGGGCCACGCTTGTCCTTATTTTCGGCAGCTGGACATGTTGAGCCGCATCATGCCGAAGGCTTGGTAGAGTGGATGACAAAGCCCTCCTCATCCTCCTCATCCTCTCTCACCCAGGTTCAGGGTACTGGCAAAGCAGCTGCCAACGCGTACTCAATGTCATCATCAGGCACCCCTTCCCTAGACCCACCATGTCCTCCTGAGGAGTCCCCAGAACTGTTTGAGCACAGTGTTGTGTACATGCTCCAGGAGAATGCCCAGCATTTTGAAGGCTCGGATGATGATACCCAGCTAGAGGAAGGCAGTAGCGTAAGCGCAGAGAGAGGGGATGCTCAAGGACAGCAATCTGGCAGTCATGTTCCACCAGCTGCAGCTTACTGCCAGGTTTGCTCTAGTGGTGAAGAGGGAGGGATGATGAGGTCACTGACTCCACGTGGGTGCCTGAACGGAGAGAGGAGGAGGAGGAGGAGGAGGAGGAGGAGGAGGAGGAGGAACGTCTCCAACGAGGCAGGATGCCCTCCGGGGGCCAGCTTGAGGCCAGCACACCAACTGAATCACACCGCAGAGCTCCGCCTGTGCAGGGCGCTGCCTCTGCACGTTATTACAAAAGTTCTTTGGTGTGGCCCTTTTTTGAGACGAGTGCATCAAATCGCACCACTGCTATTTGCAACATATGTCTCAAGCGTATCTCGCCTGGCCAAAACATCAGCCGCTTGGGCACCACAAGTATGACCAGACATATGTTGACCTGCCATGCAGCTCGTTGGCAAGCGCACATTAAAGACCCACACCAAAGAACAAAGAGGACCTCTCCTTGCTCCTCATCAGCTGGGATCTCCAACCCCACTATACCTTCAGTCCTCTCTGAAAGCTGCACTGAGAGGAATGAAGGTGTAGAATTAGGTGTGTCACAGCCAAGTACTTGCGGGCACTCTGCTAGCAGTACACCGACGTCCGATTGTACCAGGCAAATTTCCCTGCCCCAGCTGCTGGACCGTCGAAAGAAGTTTACTCCCTGCCATCCACATGCCCAGCGGTTGAATGCTAGCTTGGCTAAATTGCTTGCTAGCACTTCAACTGCTGCCTTTTCCGTGAGTTTGTTCAATGTGCGGTTCCTCAGTGGCAGGTTCCCAAACGCCACTTTTTCTCACGGAAGGCGATTCCGGCTCTTTGCCGGCATGTGGAAGGCAATGTCCATGCCTCGCTGGACAGGGCGGTCAGCTGTAAGCTGCATATTACCGATGACTCATGGTCCAGCAGGCATCGACAGGGACGTTACCTGTCTTTCACGGCCCATTGGGTCACTCTTTTGGCAGCTGGGAAGGATGCAGGACAAGGTGCAGTAGTGTTGGAGGTTGTTCCGCCACCACGCCTCCAAAATGCTACTACTGGTACACCTCTCTCCTCCACCCCCTCCTCTTCTTCTTCCTCCATGGCCTCTTCGAGTGCTCTGTCCTCGGAACCAGCGGTGCTCCGTAGGCATCCAAGGGGCTGCGCAAGTACGCAGGCAAAAAGATGCCATGCCGTGCTTGCGCTGGTGTGTTTGGGGGACAGGAGCCAAACTGGGGCAGAGGTTCTGTCAGCTCTGCAGGGGCAGGCCGAGAGGTGGTTGACGCCACGCCAGCTTAAGCCAGGAATGGTGGTTTGTGACAATGGCACCAACCTCCTCTCTGCCCTGCGACAGCTGACCCATGTGCCCTGTATGGCTCACGTCCTTAACCTGGTGGTGCAGCGGTTCTTGGGCAGGTACCCAGGCTTACAGGATGTCCTGAGGCAGGCCAGGAAAGTCTGTGTGCATTTCCGCCGATCATATAATGCCAGTGCTCGGCTGGCTGAGCTGCAAAAGGAGTCGAACCTGCCCAAGAACCACCTTATATGTGACATGCCCACCAGGTGGAACTCCACGTTGGCCATGCTGCAGCGACTGCACACGCAGCAGAGGACCATCAATGAGTACCTGTGCGACTACGGCACCAGGACAGGGTCGGGAGCTTGGATTTTTTTCCCCACGCCAGTGGAGCATGATCAGGGATGCATGCACTGTCCTGTCACAATTTGAGGAGGCCACGAGGATGGTGAGCAGTGACAGTGCATGCATCAGTGACACTGTACCTCTTGTCCACCTGTTGGAGCATACGCTGCATGGAATAATGGACAGGGCACTTGAGGCAGAACAGAGGCAGGAAGAGGAGGACTTTCTTGCCTCTCAAGGCCCCCTTTATCCAGACAGTGTTCCTTCTCTCCCACCCATCACACAGGAAGAGGATGAGGAGGAGGAGGAGGATTGTGTCAGCATGGAGGTGGAGCCTGGCACTCAGCATCAGCAGCAGCAGCAGTCTTTTAGGGATGATTTACAGTCCCAAGAAACCAGTGGACTTGTACGTGGCTGGGTGGAGGTGGCTGCTGATCATTTTGTTCTCAGTGACCCAGAAGACTCCGGACCGAATGCCTCAGCTGACCTACGTTGCATGGCCTCCCTGATCCTGCAAAGCCTGCGGAAGGATCCTCGTATTCTTCGGATCAAGGAGAGGGACCATTACTGGCTGGCCACTCTCCTTGATCCACGGTACAAGGGTAAGGTTGCGGACCTTATCTTGCCGTCGCAGAGGGAGCAGAGAATGAGACATCTCTGGGAGGCCTTGCAGAAAGGTCTGTGCAACGCGTTCCCAGAGACTGGGAGGTTACAAACTCCTGGTCCTGGACGATGAGTTGCGGAGGCTTCGGTCAGTAGCAGAAGGAGCGGTGGGGAAGGTGGACGTCTGACCGATGCGTTCAGACAATTTTTTAGTCCGCAGCCCCAAGGTATGATCGGTTCCAGCAACCATCGCCAGCGTCTGCTATACATGGTGCAGGAATACCTAGGGGCAAGGTCAGACTTGGACACCTTTCCCACCGAAAATCCTCAGGCTTACTGGGTCTTGAGGATGGATCACTGGCCAGAGCTTGCACAGTATGCAATTGAGCTACTGGCCTGTCCTGCATCCAGCGTTCTTTCGGAACGCATATTCAGTGCTGCTGGAGGCTTTGTCACCAATCACAGGGTGCGCCTGTCCACCGACTCGGTTGATCGACTGACCTTCATAAAGATGAATCAGTCTTGGATCACCACCAGCTACCAGGCACCTGAAGCTGATATAACAGAATAATTTATTTTGAAATGTCACATCCCTTCAAGTGACTGTCCTGTTATGTTGACTGACTATCCTCTTCCTCCTCAATGATCCTGATGATAGCTTGGAAGAACATTTTTGTTTCTGGGTGCCACCACCAGTGGCTAAGGCCCAATTTTTCAGCCCCTGTTTAACAGGGGCTTGTAATTACAATTTTTTATGCAATGCTTTGCAACAGGTCTCATTGCTGTGCTCCAAGTACAGTATCTGTGAGGGGTTGCAGTGTTGTGGCACCAGCACCAGTGCCTAAGGCCCAATTTTCAACCCCTGTTTAACAGGGGCGTGTAATTACAATTTTTTTATGCAATGCTTTACAACAGGTCTCATTGCTGTGCTCCAAGTACAGTATCTGTGAGGGGTTGCAGTGTTGTGGCACCAGCACCAGTGCCTAAGGCCCAATTTTTCAACCCCTGTTTAACATGGGCGTGTAATTACAATTTCTTATGAAATGCTTTGCAACAGGTCTGATTGCTGTGCTCCAAGTACAGTATCTGTGAGGGGTTGCAGTGTTGTGGCACCAGCACCAGTGCCTAAGGCCCAATTTTTCAACCCCTGTTTAACATGGGCATGTAATTAAACATTTTTATGCAATGCTTTGCAACAGGTCTGATTGCTGTGCTCCAAGTACAGTATCTGTGAGGGGTTGCAGTGTTGTGGCACCAGCACCAGTGCCTAAGGCCCAATTTTCCAGCCCCTGTTTATCAGGGGCGTGTAATTACAATTTTTTATGCAATGCTTTGCAACAGGTCTGATTGCTGTGCTCCAAGTACAGTATCTGTGAGGGGTTGCAGTGTTGTGGCACCAGCACCAGTGCCTAAGGCCCAATTTTTCAACCCCTGTTTAACAGGGGCGTGTAATTACAATTTTTTATGCAATGCTTTGCAACAGGTCTGATTGCTGTGCTCCAAGTACAGTATCTGTGAGGGGTTGCAGTGTTGTGGCACCAGCACCAGTGCCTAAGGCCCAATTTTTCAGCCCTGTTTAACAGGGGCGTGTAATTACAAATCTTGATCTAATAATTCACAGCAGGGCCCATTTCTGCACCAACCAAGAGTAACTGTGAGGGCTTACAGTGTTGTGGCAACACTGTCCACCACCAACAAAGGCCCAATTTTTCAGCCCCTGTTTAACAGGTGCATGCAATTACAATTCTTGATCTAATAATTCACAGCATTCCTGTGCCCACCAAGAGTAACTGTCACAGCAGGGCCCATTTTTTCTGCCCTTGTTCAACAGGTGCATGCAATTACAAATCTTGATCTAATAATTCACAGCAGGGCCCATTCCTGTGCCCGCCAAGAGTAACTGGGAGGGCTTACAGTGTTGTGGCAACACCAACATCTAATGGGGCAAATTTCTGCAGAGTATATACGGCAGGCCCCTACTTTCAAACATCCAACTTAGAAACGACTCCTACTTTCAAACAGAAGGAGAAAACAGGAAGTGAGAGGAAATCTACCCCTAGGAAGGGAAATTCTATCCTGTTAGATTTAATTTGGGAAAAAGGTATCTCCTCTCTACTGATTCTTTATCACCAATCCTTGTTTCAATAAAAACCCCACTTTTCCAAAAACATTTGTCATTGGGACGGAAAGTGAGGTGAAATGTTCTGAACAGGTGCACAGACAGCAAAACAAATGTTACTGGGGTGATAACCCTTCCCTATGTTCTCCAAAAATCTTAAAAATGTATTTTTTTGGATGGAGCTACACTTAAAAATTTACCTGTTCAAAATTACAAACAGATTCTACATAAAGTGGTGTTGCCACCAAAAAAAAAAAATTTGGCTTAAAAATCATAAAAAAAAGAAAAAAAAATAATTGGAAAAAAAAAATGTTTTACTCACCTCTAAACGCCTGTTGCTAGGGGGTCCCTCGTAGTCTGCCACCTTCATTGCCCGGGCAATGACATCACTTCCCCTCGGCGCCGCACAGTGTGATTCGATGCTCACTCATCTGGGACACATGACAGGTCTTAGATGAGTGAGCATCGAATCACAGCGCACGGCGCCGCCCGCGCATGCGCAGTGGGTGCCCGCTGTGAAGCCACAGCCAGGGTGCCCACATTAAGAATGCCGGCACCGTGAGCGGAGCGGGGAACGGGGGGGGGTCTCGTTCCCCCGCATCGCTGGACCCCGGGACAGGTAAGTGTCCGATTATTAAAAGTCAGCAGCTGCAGTATTTGTAGCTGCTGACTTTTAATTTTTTTTTTTTTGTGGGCCCTCCTCTTTAAGAACAAACCTACAGTCCCTGTCTTGTTTGTACCACCTGTATACTGCTGTTCAGAGTATATAGGGTTGTAGGTATAGGGTTTTATTTTGGGTGCGGGGTTCCCCTTAATATCCATACAAGACCCAAAGGGGCTGGTAATGGGCTGGGGTGGGGGGTGATGGGGTAGCCATGCCATTTTTCTCAAAGATTTTCATCCATATTGCCAGGACAAGACATGACATTAAAGCCGCAAAGCAGTTTTAAATGGCTTCTTTTTTTCCTTTACAAATGTCATTTTTTGCAGGGACAGTTCTAAACACGGGAAACACATGCCACTTCACAGGCATACTTTAGACACCCCCCAGGTACCATATTTAAAGGAATATTTCACTTTTTTTTTCACTTTATGCATCATTAAAATGACTGCTCCCGAAAAAACGTCAGTTTTTTAAAACTTCTTTTTGCATTGATACATGTCCCCTGGGGCAGGACCCGGGTCCCCAAACCTGTTTTATGACATTAACATGCATATTGGCCGTTATAATTAGCACTTTAGATTTCGAACGTTCGCGTCCATTGTAACTAATAGGGTTCTAATGTTCGCGCAAACTTTCGGTCCGTTCGCAGGTTCTGGTGCGAACCGAACCCTGGGATGTTCGGCTCATCCCTAGCAATGAGCTTCTAACTCCAGCTTGTTCAATTAAGCTTTGTTAATATAACCTAGAAGCTCATTGGTTTCTATGCAGATGGGAGCCTGATTTTGCACTTTCCAGCTTTAGTAAATAAACCCCATTGCGTACTTAAAAGTGGGGTATGCCTGTATACAACCGACACCTGTATCTGCCCTTCTGCCCTGTTGTCATCAAATCCAGCCATCTCCGACATGTCATTAAAGCCGCAAGCAGTTTTAAATGGCTTCTTTTTTTCCTTTACAAATGTCATTTTGTGCAGGGACAGTTCTAAACACGGGAAACGCATGCCACTTCACAGGCATACTTTAGACACCCCCAGGTACCATATTTAAAGGAATATTTCACTTTTTTTTTTCACTTTATGCATCATTAAAATGACTGCTCCAGAAAAAACTTCAGTTTTTAAAACTTCTTTTTGCATTGATACATGTCCCCTGGGGCAGGACCAGGTCCCCAAACCTTTTTTATGACAATAATATGCATATTGGCCGTTATAATTAGCACTTTAGATTTCGAACGTTAGCGTCCGATGTAACTAATATGGTTCTACCGTTCGTGCAAACTTTCGGTCCGTTCGCAGGTTCTGGTGCGAACCGAACCCAGGGGTGTTCGGCTCATCCCTAACTGTGACATACTGACGCAGAGCATGATCCCCTCCCTTCGGAAACTGGCCCGCAGGGCAGCATTCCAACAGGACAATGACCCCAAACACACCTCCAAGGCGACCACTGCCTTGCTAAAGAAGCTGAGGGTAAAGGTGATGGACTGGCCAAGCATGTCCCTATTGAGCATCTGTGGGGCATCCTCAAACGGAAGGTGGAGGAGCGCAAGGTCTCCAACATCCACGAGCTTCGTGATGTCATCATGGAGGAGTGAAAGAGGACTCCAGTGGCAACCTGTGAAGCTCTGGTGAATTACATGCCCAAGAGGGTTAAGGCAGTGCTGGAAAATAGTGGCCACACAAAATATTGACACTTTGGGCCCAATTTGGACATTTTCACTTAGGGGTGTACTCACTTTTGTTGCCAGCGGTTTAGACATTAATGGCTGTGTGTTGAGTTAATTTGAGAGGACAGCACATTTGCACTGGTATACAAGCTGTACGCTCACTACTTTACATTGTAGCAAAGTGTAATTTCTTTAGTGTTGTCACATGGAAATATATAATAAAATATTTACAAAAATGCAAGGGGTGTACTCACTTTTGTAAGATACTGTACCTATGACTGTCTTTAACTTATGCTACCGTAGAACGTACCTATAGAAAGTGGATGAGTGACCTATCTGATCTTACAAAAGAAGGCTGGATGGACTACTGTATGTCACCTCTGTAAGGCTTATTATAACCTGCAATGACTTGACAATGACCATTTGACTTCTAGTCCCTTTTGTGCTCGATGCAGTACTAATGTAGTGTAGGTACCTTTATTCGCATGATATGGACTTTTCCCTCTCTGAAATCCTTCTGGGAGTCAGTGGTGGAGGCCTTTAATGAGGTGTATCACTTGCAGCTGAGAGTAGATCCTTTTCTGCTAATATTGGGGAGAGTTGATGATGTGGGGGAAAACTATACTAAATAGTAGTTTTATTTTTTTCCCCATTGCTGCATTTATTGCACAATGGAAAACTCTACTTTATTGGAAGCTGACTGCCCTTCTAACCTAACAAACTGATAAGCTACCATTAATAGAACTGTCCATAGAAGTTTGAGAAAATGTAGTCATCCTGGATAGATGCATGTGGTACTAGTGCAGTGGTGTAGTTTGTGGCTGTCCTAGGCTTGGACCCTGCATGGTATCCCCCCCCCCCCCATTTTCACTTAATGTTATGTTATTTTTGGGAGTCTATTGAATACTTTTTGTCTCATACCTCGCCCCTGGGAACTGTTATGTTGTATCTTTACCTTTTGATGCATTCTGAATTACATTGGTAATCATCTGTAACATCACTCAGGAATTTTCTTGAAGCTATGCTGCCTTAACCTCCTTTTTGGGCTACAATGTTTTTGACGTGTGTGTATACAACTATGTAATGCTTTCTGCAATGTCCGAAGATCTACTAAATGAAACATGCATTATTATCTGTATATCTTGTTATACAAATGTAAAAAATGTTCTGTAATAATAAAAGAGGTAACGTTTACCGACTCTGCAACAAAATTGCACAGAAATGTTGCTTTTATTTCCTTCTAGCAGTGCTGTAGGCTTCTCCCCTCATTTGGGTGCCTCTCGTAGGAAGCTAAGTGCTAAGGTGCCCCCAGCATGTCCCGCGCCAAGCTGTTCAAGTCCATAGACAAGCACAGCACCGGAAACTCATACCCACTCTCCCTCCTTACAGGCGTTTGGCTCCACTGCCTTCAGTTTCCCCAGGAAATGAGGGGAACAATGCCAGAGTCGATGGTTGTGACATGGATTCAGGTAAGTGTTTTGGGATAGGATAGGGTAGACAGGTAGTGGGGGTGTTTTTTACCTTAGTACAGCGAATGTAATAGGGTAAAAAGCATTTAGACTTTAGTAGTACTTTTAAGCTTTGAAAATAAAAGCAAGAAGCTGATGGATTGCCATGCACATCTACTTCAGATTCTGGCTGTTCCAGTTCAAATTTTCATTTTGCATATTTACAGTACAACGAACAATTGCTATGTTGCATCTAAGCACTGCTGATCTCTTGAAGCCTCTTTGCAGTTACTACTTGTCTTAATGCATAAAATCAAGCCATGGCTGGACTTCCTGATAGTGACAAAAGTGAACCATGCCTACATAATGTGATTGATTTACTAAAGACAAAAAGACTGTGCAAGGGAATTTTCACCAGAGCTTAGTGTATGAAGTATTGCTCTGCTGACTTCCATCATCCAATCATGTGCAAGCAAAACGGCTATTTTTAACCGCTTCCCGACCGGCGCACGACGATGTACGTCGGCAGAATGGCACAGACAGGCATAAGGGCGTACAGGTACGTCCCTTTGAATATGCCGCCATGCCATCGCGTGCGCGCCGGACTCGATCGCCGCAGGGATACCCGCGATCGTCTCACGGGGAGGGCGAACGGGGAGAGGCGGAGGTAAACAGCTTCTCCCCGTTCTGCCTAGCAACAAGTGACACTGATCTCTGCTCCCTGTGATTGGAGCAGAGATCAGTGATCACTAACACACAGCCACACCCCCCACAGTTAGTAACACGTCCCTAGGACACACTTAACCCCTACACTGCCACCCCCTGGTTAACCCCTTCACTGCCAGTGTCATTTACACAGGAATCAGTGCATTTGTATAGCACTGATTGCTGTATAAATGACAATGGTCCCAAAAATGTGTCAAAAATGTCTGATGTGTCCGCCGTAATGTCGCGGTCACAAAAAAAATCGCTGATCCATTACTAGTAAAAAATAAATATTAATAAAAATGCCATAAAACTATCCCTATTTTGTAAACGCTATAACTTTTGCGCAAACCAATCAATAATCGCTTATTGCAATTTTATTTTACCAAAAATATGTAGAAGAATATGGATCGGCCTAAACTGAGGAAAAAAAATGTTTTATATATTTTTGGGGGATATTTATTATAGCAAAAAGTAAAAAATAATGTTTTTTTTTTCAAAATTGTCGCTCTTTTTTTGTTTATAGCACAAAAAATTAAAACCACATAGGTGATCAAATACCACCAAAAGAAAGCTCTATTTGTGGGGAAAAAAAGGACGTCAATCTTGTTTGGGAGCCACGTCGGCACGACCGCGCAATTGTCAGTTAAATTGACGCAGTGACGAATGGCAAAAAAGTGGTCTGGTCTTAAGCCAGCAAAATGGTCTGGTCTGAAAGTGATTAATACACCACATTCACAAAGCTTTGGGTAAATTTCCCTTGCATTGTGCAATTTCCCTTGCAAAGTGAATAGCCTATTTGTTTTAGTAAATCAACCGCAGACGTGTACTGTAACAGCTACCTGTAGATCCCATCTAAAGCCCATGTGACAGTGTGACAACACTGGAACATTACTGAGGCATAGTGTTGTCAGCCTATAACTGGAAGTACCTGAAGAAGAACCTTATTGGTAGGATCGCCAAGTAATATTTTAATAAGAGTTGCAGTTCGAAAAACCTGGAAAATTACTTTTGAAATGATATTTGCACCTTAAAGGTTATTTGAGATTTTCGTGATTTGGTGTAAACATTGGAAACTGTAGTTACAGTCATTTTGCTGTAAACCTTGCTCCACATATTTATAGTGTTTACAGTAGTTTGTGTATATACAGGAATGTCAGGAATCAATCAACAATGTTTTTTCATTGAGAGTTCTAGGCACCTATGTTTACAAGAAAGCCAAACGCTTTATCTTACTTTTGCAAGCATTTCAAAATCTGATATGACCAGCAACTGGTATGAGATCTCATCTGAAGCAGAAGAGCAGTGTTCCTTATGTGAGTAGCTCACCAAAAAGTGTTCTCCTTTATATGTCAGCTCCTAATTGCCTTCCCAACTGCTAGCCAGAAGGGGAGGATACATAGAAGGACAAAGGACTATTGGTGTCTGCTGCACAGAAAAAGGATAGGGGGCTGGCTGCAATTTGACGTGGCATGAAAAGTCTTCGCTAAACTCTATTCAGTGTCTGTGTAGCTGTATCTTAGAGCTCTGCCCCACCGCCTGCATGGGAAATAGGGCAAGCCCATGCTTCCAAATATGAACAGGCGTTATTCTCACAATCTAACATTTTCAACTATGGAAGATGAGTAATGAGACACTGAAGAGCTTTGATTCAGGGTGCCAATCTATATTTTCTTGTGTTAAAGTTTATTGAATGCAAACTTTGCCATGGGGTGTGGACTAAGGAAACTAGAAGATTCCGATGACAGCAGCCCTGGAAAAATTTTCTCAACATTAAAAAGGCCACAAGTAGAGACAAAAACCGACCTGGCCTATGAATATGTGTTACTGGATTTTTCTTTAGAAGGTATGTACACTTCAATACAATCATAATTTAAATGGTGCAGTTGTTTACTGTACACATATTAACATTATAGTTTGTAAATTACAATCCCCTATTTGGTTTTCACTTTTCACTGACAGTTGTACACAAATGCTTGTTGTGTTTTAATGTTTTGAAATATATATGATAAATAATTACATTTGTAATCTATTCTAAGAGGGGCGCAATCAAGGTATTCATGTATTGGTATTTATTACATTGTTTCCAATGGTTTGCGAAATATGAAATTCTATATTATATGCTACAATAATAAAAGTTATGTCATTTATTTATTTTTTTAGCACATGGAAATAATATACTGTTTTTTACTATATCTGTGACGCTAAACAGAACATTAGGAATTCTGTGATATTTTTTCGCTTGTATACATCATAAAAAACCCTAAGACGATTCTTAGCTACTTTCACTAAATAGAATATTTAAATCTTTAAAAACAAAGTCACTGCAAAGTAGTTTATTGCAGTCTAACAGAACAGCTTAAGAATGAGCAGTGAAATATTGTGCATAGTTTAGGAAAACATACAGAAGTGACAGTGAAAAACACACTTTCTTCCCTCGCTTTTCACTTCTTTTTTATTCAAGGCATGCTTTGCGAGAGGCCTCTCGTCTCCAGGATGCCCAAGCAACGCAGTGAAATACCAGATCACAAAGTTGGAAACACAAATAAACAAGGCCAGATGGCTGCCCTCTGGGAACATAGGCCTCTCTGTTCTGTATACATTCTAAGACCTTCTATCCTGCCTTAACTGAAAATCCTAACTTTGTAGATTTAATTTACCAGTACTTCCTAAAAATATAATATAATCAGCATCAAGCTATGATATTATAAGCATATTAAAAAAACTTGTTAAATTACGCATGTTGAAAGCCCTCGTATGTAGATACAACTCAGCATCAATTACATCGTTTCAGTATTTTTTTATTTATTTTTTATGTAATGAGTACATTCTTTATCTAAGTGAATCTTCTGTACCTAAAGTGTAACCTAAGGTTACCTAATTTACATTCCCCATGCATTCCTGTTACCTAAACTGATGCTAAAAATTACTGTCTGCAGCCGTAGTTTTCCTGTGGCTCCAGGCACTCAAACGCGGTAAGGGTGCTGTCAAAGGGTGATGTTCAGGAAGTCAATCAATGAATGTCTTTGCCTAAACAAAGATCTTCCCCTATTGATGCCCCCACCAGACGATAGTCTTAGATTTGCCTTTGATTGATTATCAGTATTATAAATTTACATCAGTAACATCTTTGTTTTATGGCATGGTAATACAGGCATTTTAAAGCATCAAACTAAGTTAATTTGCATACTAAAATGGAAGTAAAAAGACTGATTTAAATCCAAATAGGTCACTCTAAGATCACTTACTGTAGATTCACAGGTGCAGATATCTACAAACTTTTGTTGGTTGGACCCAAGAAATTGGCACGGTTTTCCATTTACTTTGAAGTTCAGTGTTCTCCCATAATACCTGTCACCCTTTCCCTCCACCCTCTTTCCCTTTTTTTTTACAGCAATTTTAATTGTGGTTTTATTATTTAGATATATTTGTGTGTTGCCCCTACAAGGAAAAACAACAGGTTTACTGAAATGCCAACTGCCCCACTTGTCTATATGTATAATATTTCCACTTCCCCCTTACCCCTTTTAACCACCGTTAGAGAAAAGAGTGATACCTTTGTAAACTCCAAGTCACATCTTGTGATTAGCACAGTGCTGAGTACTCTCTCTCTGTCCACAGGTGGGGCCACTGGGTACCTTAGCAGCCAAGCACCAGTGTGGTCTTGAGGGAAGCAAAGGAGTGAGTCAGATGTCCCCAATATTCAAAAGTACTGGGTATTTCTAAAACATCCTGACGGCCTAATAAAGCAGAGTGGGACAGAAGGGAGATTAAGTATGTGCTGCTGGTGTGGCCAATATTAGGCCTTGTTCAGATGGGTGCAGCCCTTGTACTGCATGCAGTAGATGTTTTTTTTTTTGGTGTCTGCATCTGCCCCCAGCTGCGTGCAAGCAGCCTATAAAAGTGGATGCAGGTGCAATGGCTGCTTAGACACAGCCGCATGTGAAAATTTGGCAGCCATGCGGGAGAAGTGGTCTATAGTATATACCTATTGCACCCAACTGTCCCTGATTTTGAGGGACTGTGCCTGATTTAGAACAGTCCCTCTGTCCCTCTTTCCTCCTCATTAGTCCCTCATTTTGGTCTGATCTCTAGGGTTGTATATAAAATGCACTTTTTATCAAAAAGTGTCTCCCAGTATTAAACCAAATTCTAAATGGCTGCATTTGTAAATGTCAAAGGCCAATATAAATGAATAGTAGTGGTAAAAAAAGCACTTGTGGGCTTAACGTAATTTTTTTTAAATAAATCTCTCCTTTAAGGGGGCATGGCAGGGGCTGTGCCCTATGCCCACATACCTTTGCTAATAGGTGTCCCTAATTCCCATCTGAGAAAGTTGGGAGGTATTTATACCCACTAACATGGGCTGTCTGCACGCAGCTGGGGGCGGATGCAGATGGCAAAGCAGATGCCTCCTGCACACAGTACAGGTAGCGGTGCCCATCTTAACGAGGCCTTAAAGTGGACCTGTTACTTTCCATGGCTAAATAACAGGTCAGAAGTAGGCTTAATATATATATATATATATATATATATATATATATATATATATATATATATATATATATATATATAAAAGCATTGCAAGACCACAACAGTTGCTATTTTCTGAGCACTGAAGCTGATTGCTTCATTTTAGTTTTGTTCAGATCGCTCATGTTGCTTTCTCACATATAAAAAAAAAAATAGCTAACTTACAATGTTTGCCAGTTACTAATGCTTGTCACTTATACTTATTACTTTTAATTGCTGTACCAGACATTTAACTGTGGAGACTGGGTACTTTGCATACTTTTGCCAACAGCAGGAATAGTTTGGATGTTTGTAGGCCCTTCCAGGATCCTGGCCACGGAGCCTGCCTGGGAGAAAGTTGATCGTCAGATGGATTTTCCTTTCCGATCATTTTTGTTTCCTCCACAAGACAACTGGCGCCTTCAGCTCTCCCCCCTCCCTATATAGGCATAGACACAAACATGCAAGCTCCCAATGCAGACTTAAATGTTTGAAGACCAATCTTTCATTAACAAGCATGCACAACCTAATTTCTGTAGATGGCTTTACTCTGGGGAAGAGCTTGCAGTTTTGCCATTGGCAAAAGTGTGTTAGTAAAACATTCAGAAAAGCTCCTTCCTTTTCCTGTTTGTTTATTCGTACCAGAGTGTGTGCATGTGTCCACTTGAGATAAGGGATCAAGATACTAATCTAAGGAATTTAAATACCTAAATTACTTTTTTTAAAGAGTTTATAGAAATAAAGTCAAAGATACATGTATATATTCTATTTATACGCATCTTTATACCCCATCTGTTCAACAGTCTCTAGTCCTTTGTGCTGTTCCTTTAGTTAGATGCTCCACAAAATAAAAAAAAAATGTGTTTAGCATTGCCTTCTATACTGCTGCCATTTGCTACCCATTTGCCCCATAGCTACAGCTTCCAAGAAAAAAAGAAAAGAAGCTGTTTGTATGCTGTCTTTTGGGCACCTTTGTATGTTTAGGTAAAATAAAGAATGGATGCAAGCAAAATGTAGTACTTATATTTCAATCTTTGAAAAAATGAAGGAATATATTTAAAGCAGACCTGCTATCATTTTCCTCCTCCTCCCCACTTTTACACAATTGAATATGATATGAAACTTTTTTTTTTTTTTTGTGTGTGGGGGGGGGACCTGCACATGGTTTTCTCACCTAAGCAAAAATTATGTCTCGCCCTGCCCTCCACACCCCCTTCCCCACATCCAAAGCCTCTTTGACTGGCCATACATGTTCATTTGTCTTGTACAATTTTCCTTTAGATATACCTTAAGCTATGTAGTGCAAGGGCCTGCCTAATTGGATACAATTGAAAGTTGTTGACCTCATAATATATGGTTTTTGGTAATTGTAAAGGAAAATTATACCAGAAAATTGAACCTGTATGGCCAGACTTAGAATACTGTCATCATAGATCCCATAGCAATTTTCGCCGCTTATGCACTGGCCGATCTCCACCACACTGCACATGCGCTATGGCGCATCATCAGGGACCGGTTGCAATAACCAGGAAGAGACAGCCAGCCCCTTCATGACATCGGATGAGAAGATGATAGCTGGACCTGGAGTGCTGAGACAGAGAAGCAGCTTATACCAGACAATGCTGTATTTGCTGGCCATATACGTAAGGGGTGGGGGGGGGGGGGGAATGGAGTTCCTCTTTAGCAGGATCACTTGCCTCTATACCTGATATTTAGGAGAGCCAAAAATGTTAGCAATCCAAACAGAAATCAATCTGTCTGAGTTTAACCGCTTAAGGACCGCCTCCTGCACATATACGTCGGCAGAATGGCATGGCTGGGCAAGACCACGTACCTGTACGTGGTCCTTTAAGAGCCCAGCCGTGGGTCGCACGTGCGCCGGCAGCGGCGGGCTCGCGACCCGGTCCTGAGCTCCGTAACCGCGGCCGCGGGACCAGCGGACCCGATCGCCACTGGTGTCCTGCGATCGGGTCACAGAGCTGAAGAACGGGGAGAGGTCTGTGTAAACAAACCCCACTGCCTGTCACTGATCGGCTGTTCCCTGTCATCTGGAAAGCTGATCAGTGACGTCAGACGTAAAGCCACGCCCCCTACTGTAAGAAAACACACACGTCACACTAACCCCTCCCCGCCCCCTAGTGGTTAACTCCTTCACTGCCATTGTCATTTACATAGGAATCAGTGCATTCAAATAGCACTGATTTCTGTATAAATGACAATGGTACCAAAAATGTGTCAAAAATGTCCGATGTGTCCGCCATAATGTCACAGTCACAATAAAAATCCCTGCTCGCCGCCATTACTAGTAAAAAAAAAATATTAATAAAAATGCTATAAAACTATCCCCTATTTTGTAAACGCTATAACTTTTGCGCAAACCAATCAATAATCGCTAATTGCGATTTTTGTTACCAAAAATATGTAGAAGAATACGTATCGGCCTAAACTGAGGGAAAAAAATGTTTTTTTATAAATTTTTGGGGGATATTTATTATAGCAAAAAGTAAAAAATATTGCATTTTTTTTTTCAAAATTGTCGCTCTATTTTTGTTTATAGCGCAAAAAATAAAAACCGCAGGGGCGATCAAATACCACCAAAAGAAAGCTCTATTTGTAGGAAAAAAAGGACGTCAATTTTGTTTGGGAGCCACGTCGCATGACCGCGCAGTTGTCAGTTAAAGCGACGCAGTGCCGAATCGCAAAAAGGGGCCTGGTCCTTTGGCTGCAAATTGGTCCGGGGCTTAAGTGGTTAATATCTGAAGCTCGTTTCACTCATCTTTAAAAGGAAAAGCCTAGCATACCAATAGACAGTATTCCTATAGATAGGGTGCCTCCAAATATGGCTTGCAACCCTTTCAATATATAATAACTGTCACAGGAGAAAACATTACAATGCTATGTAAGACTGAACTTGCAAAATAGGTACCCATTCCTGCCAGAAATCTCCTGACATCCTTGTCAGCTTTATTCCTATTTAATTTTGTATGGTCATCCATAGCAATTTGATAATCAAACAGATAAATGTGATTCATAAAACAGATAAATACATGAAAAGCACATCGTAAAATTTATACTGAGTAGAACATACAACATTGAACTGAAAATTGGTTATTGAACTAGAGGCAGACAATGAACTAAACCATTCAACTCCTTGATAGGAAACAGTAACTTCCTTCAAGGCAGACAATACTACACATCCGTCCTGTGTTATTCCTTCCTGTAAATGAAAAGAATGCCATGCAAAGATATTATGCTGTGGTGATTACTATTACCCTTAAAGTGATTGTAAGAGTTATTTTTGTTTTAAATAAGAAAACATATCATACTTACCCCCACTGTGCAGCTCGTTTTGCACAGAGTGGCCCGAACATCCTCTTCTGGGGTCCCCCGGCAGCTCTCATGGCTCCTTCCCACATTAGTTAACCCCCTAGGAGAAGCGCTCTCTCGGGGGGTTACCTTGCGGGTGCGCTCCCAATTCCAGCATTCGGCATCCATAGCTGCCGAATGTAGGAATCGGCCCTGCCCCCCCGGCGCCCGCGTCATTGGATTTGATTGGCAGCAGTGGGAGCCAATGGCTGCGCTGCTATCAATCTATCCAATCAAGAGGCGAGAAGCCCGGGCAGAGTGACAGTGCGTCCCCGCTTGGTCAAGTTCCAGGACTCAGGTAAGTAAAACAGGGGGGCTGGGGGGCCAGTTACTGCCAGGTGTTTTTTTACTTTAATGCACAGGATGCATTAAGGAGAAAAAACATGAGGATTTACAACCCCTTTTAATTTTTACAAGACAAACAAATCAGGGAAACTGGCATATTTTTAGTGACCACACAGTTTAAAGTGTATGTATGACCTAATGACGAACCTCTCTTATGCCACGTACACACTGGAAACAGTCCGATGGGAGCTTTTCATCGGATTTTCCGACCCTGTGTATGCCCATCGGTCTTTTTCTGTCGGAATTTCCGACGGACTTTGGATTGAGAACCTGTTCTTAATTTTTCCGACGGAAAACCTTTCTATCGGATTTTCCGATCGTGTGTATGCAATTTCGACACGCAAAATTCCGCCGCATGCTCGAAAACAATTTGACGCATGCTCAGAAGCATTAAACGTCCCTTTTATAGTGCAGTCGAACGTTTTTTAAGGCGTGGTGTTATTGCTCGTCGGAATTTGGTGTGACCGTGTGTAGGCAAGACAGTTTGAGCGAAATTCCGTCTGGAAAATCATCAGAGCTTTTTCCGACGATAATTCCGATCGTGTGTACGCGGCATTTGCTCCCTTTTGGTCTGTTAAAGCTGAACTCGGGGATAAGCAAATATTTTCTAACTATAAAAAGGCATGTGTATTCTTACCTGAATCTTGGTTTGTTTTGTATATTTCTTCCAGATTTGTGTAATAATCTAGCATGAAACTTTGTCTCTATGCAAGAGCTTCCTGTAATAAAGACCGGTCACTGCTCCTCTCTCTACTTATACAAAATGCCTGGTCTTGTCTCTGCTCCCTCCTGTAGTTTTCTACAGACAGCCTGTAGTGAGTGGGGCCTGCTGGGCAACTCTCAGGACTCTTCTGTCTGCACAAGTAATCTACAACACAGTCATGTCACTACTTTTACAAGGTAATATCTGGGTTTGACATTTGGTGCTCACAAAGTGGATTTTTTTGTACCCTTTGAGGCTACTGAGTAATATATTTGTGGGTGGGGCCAAGTGAAAATTATACCTACATTCTATTAATGGGTACTGCCATCAGGCATCCAGTCTAAATTAACACTGTTGTGGGCCCAAAGAGTGTAATATATGAACTCTCAAACAGCAATATACTCACTTTGTGATTGCATTTCCAGTACCCAGTCCACTTCACCCCGCTCTCCCTGGCTTTAGCAGGTGAATATTCTCCTACTCAGGTATAGGTCATTCATGGCAATAATAACAGAGATGAGTCCATGCTGCTTGTTGGTAACTTTACTTCATCTTGCAATGGCAGGCACACAAGAATCATTAAATCTAGTTGTGTTAGTCAGTGGTTTCCAATTGCAGGGTATTTTTTCTTCCCATCTCTTTAGCTGAGCCCATCTACACCCAGCCGGGGAAAGCTTTTTAAGGCTGTCCATACATTATACAATATTCTTGTACAATTCTCCTTTAGATTTACCAAAACCATATAATAAGAGGTCAGAACTCAATGTATGAAATTAGGCAGGCCCTTGCACAGCATAGTTGAAGGTAAATTTTAGGCTCGGTTCACACTGGAACTTAGGCAGGCCACACTGGAAATTAGGCAGGCCCTTGCACTGCATAGTTGAAGGTAAATTTCAGGCTCTGTTCACACTGGAACCTGTTCCCCGTTTCACAGAAACGATGTGCGTCTTTAGCTCCGTTTCAGGGCCAAACTCAGGCATAGATTCGGCCCTGAAACGGAGCCAAAGACGCACAGCATTTCTGTGCAGTGCGTTCCGCAGCCACAACGGAGATATGTGAACTGGCTCCATAGGGAGCCAATCACATTCTCCTACTATGCGAATTGGATGCGGGGAAATCCGCATCTAATTCGCATAGGTGTGAACCCGGCCTAAAGGAAATTGAATAAGAAAATTGTATCATGTAGGGCCAGCTTAAACCGCGTTCTTCATCCTAAAATACAGGGCATCACAAGTTTCCATTGAAGCTACACTGAAACTCCCTCTCCTTCAGTCCTTACTAGGACATAATGCCCAGCCTACTCCACTCGTCACTTTTTTATACATGTAGCGCCGACACTTTTCTAAAGTGTGCGCTATTCTTTTAATTCATTTTTTTCCAGAACTGTAACTGGGTTCTGGGGGTTAATTGTTTAGGTCATTTACTTTGGCTGGGCTGTACTGGAGTTCTGCCTGGTCATAGGTGAAGTGAACACCTGTGACAGGCTGAGAACGCAGTCTGGTTGGACATGTTAGGTACCAATCTTTCTCGGAGCCAATCAGTGGGCGCGTCTGGCCTCGCTGTGTATTCCGGGAAGGGGTATTTAAGATGCTGAAGTCACGTGTTCAGGGTGGTTCGGCTTGCTGTTTGATTCCTGGTTCCAGTCCAGTCCAGGAGGGTCTGCTGCCCCCGTAAGCCTGGTCACCCTGACCAGCCCCAGAGGTCCTCAGGGTCTGGGGTGGGGATCCGTCCGTTCCCGAGCCTCGAACTGGCTAGTTCGAGGCCCAGTAACTGAGGGAGGATTCTGAGGTGTCCCAGTGTCTTCTCAGGATTGGAGAGGCACAGCAACTCGTACAAGTGACCAGGGGAGGACTCTTCAGAGGAGGGCCAAGTAGCTGGCTGCTCGGTAAGAGCCTGAGAGCTGAGATTGTATGGACACTAGTGAATCCGCATTTCCTACGGTATCGCCGAAACGGCTGAAAGATCCAGGTACCATAGGGAAAGTTCCTAAACCTATCCTTCGGTTACAACCTAGTCTGTGGCAGAGACTTTTACATTGTTCACCTTAAGTTTCACAACCTAGTCTGTGGCAGAGACTTTGTAAAATTCCGAATCACTTGTTGGCTGCTAGATCTACAGACAAGGGTTTATCCAACAGTAGGGAGTCCAGTTGCAAGTGGCTACTCTCTGGGCTATCTAGAAGAGACATTTATTTGGATGTCAGCAGTTCTGAAGTGCCTGCGCTTTATCACCCATACCCTCTATTTTTTCCATTGTTTTTTTGCAAATAAAAATCCTCAAAAGGACTTTTGAGTATTGGGCTCTGAAATTACTGTGTACTAACGCTGGGAACCCTTAGACAACGAACGATGAGCTACAAGGAGGAGGTAATCGGTAAGCCCAGAAAATACATAGCCGCCCCGCAGGGGTTATGGCGCTACATACACATACACTAGGGGAAGAGTCGCACCTACAGAAGGAATATTGTCCCCATGACCCAGGAACGGACATGACCTATAACTCCCTGTAGCCTCCTAACTCCCTGTAGTCTTTAATAACATTTACATTTTTAAACAATATTCGGAGGACAGAGAAGATTGCAAAATATTCTGAGCTTATCGGCTTCAGTTGCAAAGACCTTGTTACATTAGTAACACACTCGAATGATCAGATGCTGGACTCCCACCTGTTACCTTCATTGCGTTGTGTTAGCATACACACATTAACATTCATTGTGTTTAGCTAGCCCATTTGAATGAATTGGTTACCAACGCACCAGAACAATGGAAAAACTGTCATGCACAATTTTTTGAAACTCAGCACACTACAATGCACAGCAGTGTGTTTGTGGTGCACTGCAATGCAGATTCATTGGTAAGGTGTGTTGGGATGCCATTTAGAACGAATAGCACAACAAAGCATCAATGCACATAACACATCTTGCTGCAATAAATAGGTTTGAATCCAACCTGAAAGTTTTGTGAGTAACTATCCAAAGAGGTGATAGTGATGGTTTGAGATGTTGGAGCACAAGTGACTGTTTCCACCCGTATCGGCGTGGTGTATAAAGATTTGTGGACCTGATGCTAAATTTGAATATTTATGTGCTTTAGTGCAGTTTTATAAGAATCAAATTAGCATCCTTGCGCATATAGCTACAAAGTTTGAACACATTTATTAACTTAAATGTAGCGCTTACCCCCGGAGGACCCGTTTGAAATAATACAGGTATCACTTACCTGTTCAGAGGCTGCCAGCCTACATACCAGTTTCAGAGCACGTCAACAAACATGGGTAGAGGAGTACAGATTCTCAAGCAAAGTTCTTCATTAGCAGTGTTAAGTATTGGTGGAGGGGATAGCCAGCCAGTCTGAGACTCTGTAAGAGCAGTCCATGTAGCAATCTCTGGCATCTAACCTCCAAAGTACATGCACACCTGAAGTTCTAGGTAAAGGGTTCTACTCACAATGTCTAGAGACAGCTCTCCAACCAGCTTCCTTGCAACACTCTTCATTGAAAAGTGTCCTTCTCTAGCCCAGCTTCCTCATGTAGTGTCCTCCAGCCGATGTCTTTCAGGCCCTCTGCCAAGCACTTGCTGAGGCCCAACAGCAGCAGATCTTCAGTAGCACCGGCTTCCTCCCAGGGCCAGAGGTCTCAGGACAGAGAACGGGGGTCAGCAACCTGTAGATCACGATCATCCAGTAGGTCACGGACTGGTGACTGGTAGATAGCTGTTTGGGATGGATCATTCATTATTCCAGAGGATCAAACAGGGTGCCAGAGTGACTACTTGTAAAGTTGGAGCTGTAGTAGGAAGTGTAGCACCAACCCCAAAGGAGCCACTTGGTAAATTTGGGTTCTCTGATCTCCACCTCAATCCCAAGAATGACCTCAGCCCCTCTGTTTAACCCCTGGTTATAAATGAAATTACTGCAAACACATTTAAGGACCGAGCCTCTTTTTGAGATTTGTTGTTTACAAGCTAAAAACATTTTTTTTGCTAGAAAATTACTTAGAACCCCCAAACATTATATATTTTTTTCTTCTAACACCCTAGAGAATAAAATGGTTGATGCAATACTTTCTGTCACACCGTATTTGCGCAGCGGTCTTACAAGCACACTTTTTTGGGGAAAAAATACACTCTTACACTCTTTTGAATTAAAAAAATAAGACAACAGTTAAGTTAGCCCAATTTCTTTTTATATTGTGAAAGATAATGTTACGCCAAGTAAATTGATACCCAACATGTCACGCATCACAATTGCTCCCGCCCGTGTAATGGCGACAAACCTTTACCCTTAAAAATCTCCATTGGCGACGTTTAAAAAAATTCTACAGGTTGCATGTTTTGAGTTACAGAGGAGGTCTAGAATTATTATTATTATTATCGATCGCAGGGATACCTCACGTGTGGTTTGAACACCGTATTCATATGCGGGCGCTACTCATGTATGTGTTTGCTTCTGCACGTGAGCTCTGCGGGACGGGGCGCGTTTAAAATTAATTATTTTCTTATTTATTTTACCTTTTTAATTTTTATTTTTACACTGTTCTTTAAAAAAAAATTCTGTCACTTTTATTCCTATTACAAGGAATGCAAACATCCCTTGTAATAGAAAAAAAGCATGACAGGACCTCTTAAATTTGAGATCTGGGGTCAAAAAGACCTCAGATCTCATATTTACACTAAAATGCAATAAAAAAAAAATTAAAAATGGCCCTTTAAGAGCTATGGGCGGAAATTATGTTTTGACATTGTTTCCGCTCTGCAATGGTATGGAGAAGGGGGGGGGGGGCATCTTCCCCTCACTCGTCTCCATACCAAGGAAGGAGAAACATCCGCTGCCGATAAAAGTGATCTTGCCGCAGAGACCACTCTTATCAGAAACCGGACCGTCGGCTGAAGAAGAGGATACCGGGGTTATGGCAGCTAGCTGTTGCAATAACAACAATATTCCTCTTGAAATGGGCGTGCGGCGGTCCGTAAGTGGTTAAAGACACATGTGGAAAATACTGTTGTCCTGGCTGTGGATTATCACCAAAAACAGACACACATCTGGTAGTGATAAACAAATTAAATATATTATCAAGGTTTAAAGCATATGGAAGCTTACAACACTGTTAAACCTTTCTGCAAATTAATACATTCGAAAAAATAACTTTCAATACTTAGAAACTGTAAATTTAGAAAAGGGCAGTAATCTATATGCCCATAACACAGACGCTGAGAGGGAGGAGAGCAGATCTATCAACTTCTCAGCTCCTTCTGTGGCACAAACACAATTGAAAGTAACCATACAAAAAGAAAAAATGGGTTAACACTTAACAGGTACAGTAAGCACAGTTCTGTAATGTTACAGGTCCTGAGTTGAAGGGTACTAGTGTCTTCTGCTAGCAAACGTTGGGGCCCTTTGTAAAGAGAGTAGGTTTAATCAATCAAAAGTGAGACAGTAATCCTATAGGAAATCCTGTTCAGTAGTGGTTTGTAAGAACAGAATGGCTAAAAGTGGCAGCTCCAAACAAGCATCCTCTGACAGTAGAAAGGGGAATAGGTGACTGCATTGTAATGTGCTAAGAAAGATGTTGGGTTTACACCCGCTCACCAATCCTCTGGGTGATGACACAACGGAAGTCCCAAATGGTGGTTTAAGCTCCTGGCAATGTTGTAAGGCACTGTCAGGATGGCTGGTAGCTGAACTGACAGGGTGATGGGCCAACGGCCAACAGGACACCTGTATGGGTCTTGTGATCCCCGAAGCGGTGTGTAGGTTGTCTCCGCTGGGCTAGATGGTGCTGAGTTGCTGAGCAGGGTCCCTGGGCTGAACGGTGGAGGACCATGTGGTTGACACTGTTCCTGGCTCCTTTATCCTCAGTCTCTTGGCAGCAGTTTCAGGAAAAGCATGTCTCTCTCTAAAGCTGGTAGACAGTGTGGCCCTCTCTTTCTTAGGTGGAGTTCCACCGCACAGTCCCGTCAACTCACCACTCCTGTCCTCTATCCCCTCACCTCACTGTAACTCTCCCTGGTAGTCTCAAGAGAAATGTGGCTTTCCTTCCCTCTGTTGGGTCACACAGTCCCTGGTGTCAGCGTGTGTCTCTCCCCTCAATCAGATGCTGGTACCTCAGACCACTCCCTTCACTCTCCTCAGACAGCCCTCCTCAGATCTTCTGTCAGCACTCTCTGAAGTGCTGTGTGGAAAACATGTCTCTCTTTCTTTCAATCATCTCAGCACTTTCCTCTCTTCAGCCCCCTGTCAGCACTCTCTCTGTAGTGCTGTGTGGAAAACCTGTCTCTCTCTTTTTTTCTCACCTCAGCACTTCCCTTTCCTTATTTACCTCAGCACTTCCTGAAACTCCCCTTTTTCCCAGTGTGCCAGTGTGCTTTGTGTCTCTGAGTTTTCTGGAAGGACAAGTCAGCATCTCTCTGTCTCCATCTTGTGGCCAAAAGGAGAAATTGCATTAAAACATGCCTGCTACAGAAGCAAGAACAGCATAAGCCAATGCCTCCTTTGTACTGCTGGCTCCTGTCCCATGCAGAGTGATACCAACTGCACTCCACCTCGTATCACGGCTAGTGGTCTACAGAGTGTTACCAACAGCAGGAAAGAAGAGATCTACAGGTCAGTGTGAAGCAATACTCTGGGCATAATAGTATAGGGCTGCTTTCACACTGATGTGCTGCAGTTTACCCACACCACGCAGTGTACCTGCAGCTTTCCTGTGGGCTTGCTGGAGATTTGCTGTACTTAGCCATAGACTTCTATTATATCCTGTAGGAGTTTTGGTGCACTTTCAGAAAGTGCACCACACCTGCAGAATATAATAGAAGACAATGGCAAAGTGCAGCTAACCCAAGAAAGCTGCAGATGCACTGCGCTGCATCTACCATGCAGGTAAACCACAGCACATCAGTGTGAAAGTAGCCTTAGAGGTGGCTCAGAACAGTAAGGGTACATTTGCAGTTTGGGGAGTGGTAAAACCCCATAGTTAAGACGTGTTTTTGTCTCCCCTTTTTGCTGCAGTGGCCAGGGGTGTACAAATGTCACAGCTGCAGCAGGAGTTATATGCCCTGTCATGGTTGGCGGGCGTAGCACCTGCCAAGCATGACCCATTCAAGTGAATGAGCCCACTCTGCAAGTGCCCTGCAACCTTGTGCAGTACAGTCAACAAGGTGTTAAAGCGGGCAGCATTGTGTTACTTTCTCACCACCTGCTTTAACCCCTTTGACCCAGTGCAAGCATGCAGTTTTGGGGCACTTACACACTGGCCCCATTTACTTGAATGCGTCATGAATGGCAGGTGGTAGCACCCACCAAAAGCAACAGGAGGCTTAATTCCTGCTGTGGCATGTGTACACCTTTGGCTGCAGCCTCAGAAGCTAAAGGTGGGTAGGGATTGGGGGCGGTAAAACTGTGACTCAACTGCAAGGTTTTACCATCCCCAACTTAAAGTGTGAATGAGCCCTAATGCCGCGTACACACGAGTGGATTTTCCGTCTGAAAAATCTTGAATGGTTTTTCCGACGGAATTCCGCTTAAGCTTGGCTTGCATACACACGGTCACATAAAAGTTCGCTGAACTTTCGACCATCAAGAACGCAGTGACGTACAACACTATGACGAACCTGAGAAAATTAAGTTCAATGCTTCCAAGCATGCGTCAAATTGTTTCCGAGCATGTGTAGGAATTTTGCGCGTCGGAATTGGTTCTGCCGATCGGAATTTCCGATCAAAACATTTTCCGACCGAAAAATTGAGAACCTGCTCTCAATCTTTTGCTGGCTGGAATTCCGCCAGCAAAAGTCTGATGGTGCATACACACGGTCGCATTTTCCGACCAAAAGCTCTCATCGGACTATTGCTGGCGGAATTTCCGATCGTGTGTACACGGCATAAGGGTGCCACTGCAGAATGCAACTAAGGGCTCATTCAGAAGTGCAGCATGCATTGCTGCTCCTCTTAAAAGCGATCTGAGTGTGTTTGACAGGTGGTGAGGAGGCGATATGTTGCCTACACACCACCTGATATAAACCGATTGTTGTGCAAAGCACGTGATTGTGACATGGTAGTAGGGCAATTAGAGGTTTAAATGAGGTGTGAGCGCATACAAAAGAAAACACTTTACACACCTAAACCTATGGGAGGACTTGGTCTTCCCAACCTACAAGCTTATTATTACTCAGCACAGATAGCCCAACTCACCCACACAACGGTCAGAGGTTCGGCCCCCCTATGGGTTTACGTAGAGGCACTTGCGTGCCACCCAACTGCGATAGGAGCTTCCCAACCGCAAACGCCCACCTATTTTATGTCCCACATTATCACACTCTCTAGCGGTTTGGGATAGAATATGACACAGAGCGTCCCTTGCATCACATCACACACCTCTAGCACCCATATTCTGTAACCCAGAATTTCCTCCTGGCCTTGCCCCACAACAATTTCAATGGTGGCTTAACAAAGGACTATTAGGAATTGGAGACTTCCTTAGTGGCAATCAAATGCACTCGATTAAATATTTCAAGGATAGCTTTTTAATGCCTTTCACTGAGGTTTTTAGATACAATCAAATTTCCTCATTTGTCTCCTCCAAACTTAAAAAGGGGGGCGGACCCGTCACTCTCACCACTCTAGAAGTGACCTGTCAAAACAGAAGCAATCAAAAAGGATGGATCTCTGCCATTTATTCTTCCATCACTGAACCTGACACTAAATTAACCTACATGACTCAATGGGAGAGGGACCTGAGCCTCTCCCTTGAAATGTCAGATTGGCAGGATATTGCCTACCGATTGTCGAAAATTTCTATTAATACCACCCTTATCGAAGCAAACTATAAAACACTGCTGCGGTGGTACTTAGTCCCCACAAGAATAGCAAAAATACACCCCTCTTCCTCACCTAATTGCTTTCGACAGTGTGGACAGATGGGTACCATGTACCATGTCTGATGGCAATGCCCATTGGTCGTCAGGTTCTGGATCAGAATATATAATTTGATTAACTCAGTTGCAGGTGTCAATGTTCGTCGGTCCCAGAGAGTGCACTCTTTCACAAATTACCAGATGAAGTCCCCAAAAAATCATTGAAACTTATAACCTACATCTTTCTGGCGGCAAGAATAACAATTGCGAGAAATTGGAAACATTCACGCATACCTCTAGACCAAGTTAAAAGCAAACTCAATTGGATCATGATTAATGACAAACTTACTTATACTCTCCATAACAAAGCAGGGATGTTTAACCACTTGCTTACTGGGCACTTAAACACCGTTCCTGCCCAGACCAATTTTCAGCTTTCGGTGCTCTCACAATTTGAATGACAATTACTCAGTCATGCAATACTGTACCCAAATGAATTTTTTGTCCTTTTTTTTCCCACAAATAGAGCTTTCTTTTGGTGGTATTTGATCACCTCTGGGTTTTTTTATTTTTTGCGCTATAAATGAAAAAAGACCGAAATTTTTTTGAAAAAAAAAACGCATTTTTCTTTGTTTCTGTGATAAAATTTAGCAAATTATAAATTTTTCTTCATAAATTTTGGCCACAATTTATACTGCCACATATCTTTGGTAAAAATAACCCAAATTAGTGGATATTATTTGGTCTTTGTGAAAGTTACAGACTCTACAAGCTGTGGTGCAAATTATACAAAATTGATCACATCTGATGTACTGGTGGCCTATCTCATTTCTTGTGACCCGAACAAGCCAGGAAAGTACAAATACCCCCTAAATGACCCCTTTTTTGAAAGTAGACATTCCAAGGTATGAATTATTTTTTTATTTTTTATTTTTTTCCACAAAATTGTCATTGTAATAGGTTATTTCTCTCACATGGAATGTGTATACCACAAATGACACCCCAAAATAAATTCTGCTACTCCTCCTGAGTATTACGATACCACATATGTGGGACTTTTACACAGCCTGGCCACTTAGAGAGGCCCAAAATGCAGGGAGTGCCATCACGTGTTCTAGGAGCATAAATTACACATCTAACTTGTTGACTACTATTACACTTTTGAAGGCCCTGGAGCACCAGGACAATGACACGTGACACTGACGTGGCACTGATGACAGGTGGCACTGATACGTGGCACTGATGACACGTGACACTGATTCGGCACTGATGACAGATGGCACTGGTATGGGGCACTGATGACACGTGACACTGATGTTAGATGGCACTAATACGGGGCACTGATGACACGTGACACTGACAGATGGCACTAATATGTGGCACTGGTGACAGATGGCACTTATACGTGGCACTGATATTATGTGGCACTAATACGTGGCACTGATGAGAGATGGCACTAATATGTGGCACTGATGACAGATGGCACCGATACGTGGCACTGATGACACGTGGCACTGATGACAGATGGCACTGATACGTGGCATTGATGACACGTGACACTGATAACAGATGGCAAGTGACACTGACAGGTGGCACTGATGACAGATGGCACTAATATGTGGCACTGATGACACGTGACACTGATATGGCACTGATGACAGATGGCACTGATGACACGTGGCACTGATGTGGCACTTATACATGGCACTGGGGACAGGTGGCACTGGCAGATGGCACTGGGGACAGGTGCACTGGGGACAGATGGCACTGGCAGATGGCACTGGGGACAGGTGGCACTGGGGACAGATGGCAGCGGGGACAGATGGGGACAGCGGACAGCGGGGACAGATGGCAATGGGCACAGATGGCAGCGGGCAGAGATGGGGACAGATGGCAGCGGGCAGCGGGGACAGATCGCACATTTCGTTTTTTTGGGACATGGGACACGCCGATCTCGCTGTAAACGGCCGCTGTGATTGGCCGTTTACAGCGATCTGTGACCGGCTGTGTCCGCCAGCACAGAACTTCCCCGATGCACGCTCTCAGGAGCGCGCATTAGGGAAGTAAACAGGAGGACTAATACGTGGCACTGATGAGAGATGGCACTAATATGTGGCACTGATGACAGATAGCACCGATACGTGGCACTGATGACACGTGACACTGATGACAGATGGCACTGATACGTGGCATTGATGACACGTGACACTGATAACAGATGGCACGTGACACTGACAGGTGGCACTGATTTATATGTTTCTATTTCATTTATATGTTATTTATATGTTTCTATTTCCTGATAGATATTAAGCACTATGTAAATGCACTGTTAAAACGTTTACATGTTAGATTGAAGGTAACCTGGTTACTTGTGAAACATATGTTCATTGTTTTGTACCTACCTCAATAAAAATATTGAAATATAAATCAGGTGTGAGGTGGCCATGGCCTCAGTAGCTGGTACTGCCATCTTTAAATGCCCATCAGTCTCTGACATAGACAATTGACAAGGACAATGACCGAATATGGTCATGTTGGCATATTAAGTCAATGATGTTAAGAATATCATCACCCCTTTGTGTATGTCAGCTGTGGAGTAGATAACCCCCCGTCTGTAGTTCATTGGTCCAGAAATAATAGCTGACTTCCAGGACAAACCCAAACTCATTCGGAATAAACACATGATCATCCCCAGGCCTTGCAGAGTTCATAGTTGACTTAATGAGTGCAAGCTGCTGAGGACCTGTGACAGCAAAGTAACTCCAGATCATAACATTTCCACTACCATAAATGGTATGTTTTTCTTCTCCTGAAATTATGTCTTCAGTTTGTGCCAAACATATACAGGCGGTCCCCTAGTTACAAACATCTGACTTACAAACAACTCCTACTTACAAACGGAGGGAGACAACAGTAAGTGAGAGGAAATCTACCCCTCGGAAGGGAAATTCACTCCTGTAAGAGTTATTATGGGAAAAAGTGTCTCCACTGAAGCTTTATCAGTAAGGCTTGTTTCAACAACACTCCTTTCACTCCTTTTTTTATTTTTCATGTTACATTGTTTTTAGCGCTGATACCAACCCTTACTTATATTGTTTTCACAACAACCCAACATTTTCAAAAGCCAATTGTCATTGGGACAGAAAGTGAGGTGAAATCTTCTGAATAAGGGCACAGACAGCAAAACAAATGTTACAGGGGGGTTAACCCTTCCCTATGCAATCCAAAAAGCTTAAAAATATTTTTTTTGGCTGGAGCTACACTTAAAAAATGTACCTGTTCTGACTTACAAACAGATTCAACTTAAGAACAAAAAACCTACAGTCCCTATCTTGTTTGTAACCCGGGGACCGCCTGTACACTTGTACTATGGCTAAACAACTTTGTCTTTACTTCACAGTCAATAGCATGTTGTTTAACCACTTGAGGTCCGCGCTATAGCCGAATGACGGCCACAGCGCGGACCAGAATTCCCGGGAGGCCGTCATAGGACATTCTCCCCTTTGCGCGCTCCCCGCGCACCCCCTGCAGGGCGGCGCGCACTGTGATCACTGAGTCATCGAGACTCGGGTGATCACCGATCCGAGTAATGGGCCGATCTCGGCCCCTTACCACGTGATCAGCTGTCAGCCAATGACAGCTGATCACGTGTGTAAACAAAAGCTCGGTAATCTGCTTTTTTTTTCTCCTCACGCTGACAGCGTGAGAAGAAAAAAAGTCGATCACCGGCTTATGCTCAAGGGGCATTGGTCCCGAAAAGGAAGGAAGCACATCTGCCTCCTCCTCTGTGCCTACAAGTGCCACCTGCCATTGCCCACAGTGCCCACCACTGCCACCTATCAATGCCCACAAGTGCCACCTATCAATGCCCACAAGTGCCACCTATCAATGCCCACCAGTGGTGCCAATCAGTGCCTCATCAGTGCCACCTAGCAGTGCTGCCTTTTAGTTTAACCTATAAGTGCCCATCACTGCCACCCATCAGTGCCAATCACTGCCACCCATCAGTGCCCATCACTGCCAGCTATCAGTGCCACCTATTAGTGCCACTTCTCAGTGCCCACCAATGCCACCTATCAATGCCCTTCAGTGCCACCTCTCAGAGCTGCCTATCAGTGCCCACCAGTGCCGCTTATCAGTGCCCACCAGTGCCGCCCTATCTGTGCCCATCAGTGCAGCCCATTGGTGCCCATAAGTGCAGCCCGTCAGTGCCCATCAGTGCAGCCTATCAGTGCCCATTAGTGCAGCCTCATCAGCGTACATCAGTGAAGGAGAAAAATTACCTGTTTGCAAAATTTTATAACAAAATATAAAAAAATATAAAAAAATATAAAAAAATATAATATATTTTTTTTAAATTTGGTCTTTTAAAATTTTTTTTAACAAAAAATAAAAACCACGGAGGTGATCAAATACCACCAAAAGAAAGCTCTATTTGTGGGAAAATAAAAATAAAAATGTATTTTGGGTACAGTGTTGTATGGCCACGCAATTGTCATTCAAAGTGCGTCAGCGCTGAAAGCTGAAAATTGGTCTGGACAGGAGGGGGGTTTAAATGTCCAGTAAGCAAGTGGTTAAGAAGGCTTAATTGTTGCCTATAGGTTTAGTGACAAACTATGTTCTTGCTCTAATTTTCTTAATAGACAGAGGTAGGGGAATTTTTAATTTTCAATCATTTTTAAATCCCTTGTTACTAATAGGCATCCACAACCTTCTTTCTGAAGGCCTTAAAGTGTTTGTCTGTATGAGGTTTAAATAAGACAGGTTCCATCTGCATATTTCCTAAGAAGGGTATAATTACTTTCCAATCTGAAACGCTTGTTTCTAATTTCATGGATTTGACGTAGTGGTAAATGTAGGGCTGTACTTATTTTTCCACTTGGCAAATTGTCATTTTCTGTATGTTTTTATGACAACGCATTTCAATATGTGTGGGTTTGGTGTGAATGTATACAATGTGAAGGTAAAACTTGTTGAGGAAAGACTGTACATGTTCATGGATTTGGATCAGAGCAGGTAAAGAAAAATGAATAGTGTGAAGCTATGCAAAGAATGAAGGGGATAGATATGTTAGTTACAATGTAATTCTTCTTCCTGTTTAGGTTCTAACAAAGTCAAGTATTAACTGGACTAGGCCTACCAGAAAGAGAGTAAAGCTGGCTATACACAGCTCATTTCTTTTTCCATTTAGCCAGAGGGATCTTTCCATCCACACAAACAATATCCTGCCGGGACATTGTATTCTGACAGTGGCACCTGCTACTGTTAGAATACACTAATCAGCAGCTGCAGTCACTGATTGAGAAAAGTTTTCTAATTTGTTTGTTCAATATAAATTGATCAAAATTTCAAACAGGCATGGCTACACACTCATCCCTGCTGAGCAAGCCAAATTTGGATTCATCTATAGCCAGCTTAAAGTAGTTGTAAACCTCTGACATGAAATATGAACAAAGCATATCCCTCTATAGTGTGTACTTATTTCAATCTAGAGTACTAAGTGTTATTTCTGTCTGCTGCGTCATTCCTCCTGCTATCTGCGTGAGTCTCTTCTGACAAGTTTCCTGTCATCAATAGGAAAAAAGGTGACAGGAGAGGGAGCTCCAGCACACACCTTGTGATTGACAGCCTCAGCTAAATACCTTTGTGCTGTGTGAAGGTTGGTTGTGTCCCTTCCCTCCAATCAGCTCTCGGCTCTCCTCACTGAGATCTGCAGAGTGTAACTTCAGCTCTTCATTCCCTGCTTTTTGAAAGCTCAGACAAGCTATTTAAATTCTGTACTTTGCACTGAGAGGGCTACCGATAAACAGGTACAACTTATGTGGGAGGATTTGTTTAATCTCTGTGTATCACCTGAGGCTAGTTACTTCACTTAGTGTATGTAAGTGTTTACAACCTTAATCTTGATCTTAAAAAAAAGTGTGCTAAGTCATTCCTGGTTTGGCCAGGTGGCCAGTCCATTCGTTTAATTGGTTACCGTATATACTCGAGTATAGGCCGACCCGAATATAAGCCGAGGCACCTAATTTTACCACAAACAACTGGGAAAACGTATTGACTCGAGTATAAGCCTAGGGTGAGAAATGCGCAGCTACTGTAAGTGGAAAAGAGGGTCAACTATGCCCATTTGCAGCCTCACTGTGCCCATGCAGATGGACACAGTTGACCGATTTGGGGCCCTGTATCTCGGGGTCACTTAGTGCTAGGAACCCATCTTTGGATATGTTGTAGTGCTAATTCCACTGGGTTGGCACACAAATTTGGGATTCCTAGACCCAAGTGTCCCCGAGATATGGGCCCCAAAGTCGGGTCGGAAATTTTTTTTTTTGCTGCAGAAAAGTGCTTGACTACCCCAAAGTCGGGTCGGAAATTTTTTTTTTTGCTGCAGAAAAGTGCTTGACTCGAGTATAAGCCAAGGGAGGCACTTTCAGCGCAAAAAAAATGTGCTGAAAAACTCGGCTTATACGGTATATGAAAATGGTTTTGATCAATATTTGTATTTGTCAAATCTTGAATAAAATAGGGAAGGGTTTAATACATGGCTATCCGTGTCCCCGTTGGGAGGATACAATCAATATTTGTCTAGATGACCACTGTCTCCAGGACAGAGTCTGGAGGAATCCATAATTTAGATTTGTCAACAGGACCAGGCAATACCTTCCAGTGGTAACACTGTTCAGATGATTACTGTAAAAAGGTAAAAACGTCCCCTTATTTAAAAAAGATATCCCTGTAGTGTGAGGGCAGGCATTGCACAGAAATCTCACTGATGGTGACATAGTGATGCAAACATGTCAGAGGATCTAACCTTCTGCACTCATTCTAAACATAAAAAAAATAATGTCTCCAAAGCAACATAAGCTTGTACAAACTTCTCCCTACAGGTTAGGCCTACAGAAGCAGAAGTTAATGAATTTATTTACCAATAAAATATGGTGTGCCAGTCCAGTGCCAGCTTCTTATCTGCTTCCTTCTTCGAGTGTCCACATCACTGCCTGCATGATGTGGACACTTCTTATTAAATGGCCAGCAGCGGGGTCTGCGATTTCAAGAGGCCATTGCACCTTTGGATGTTCACAGCTGAAAGATACTCTGCCACAGGTTCCCCAATCATCTGAAGGGGTGCAAACCCATTACACCCTACTGGATGCCCAGGCTTTGGATTCCATATGTGGACTCCAAATGCCTAAATTAGAACCATTCCTCACCCCCACAAATGGCCTAAACTTCAATATAATATGCTCTGCTTCAACTTACCAAAGGCAATTAGGTTAGCGTATGGATATTATGGGACTATACCCCTATTTATTGTGCACACTATCTTCCTAGAGGAAATCAAACCTATCTCTTAAAAGTACCCTAGCCTGTGTTTATAGCTATGCAACCTGTATACTCATTCATGTATTGTTCTATTCTGAACTGCCGCTTTACTGTTGAAAATGCAATAAAATATTTATGAAATAGAAAAAAAAACAATCAGAAGAGAAGCTGTAACAATATGTAACAATAAAGAAACAGAATGAAATATATGATCATTCATTACTAAGAAGCAGACAGAGTAAAAGCATGTGTTTAGTATGTAATGCCTTTCAATGCTTCTAAAAAAAACATGGTTTGTTATAGATGGCAAAGACACAGCTAAAACACTTTGCCTCATACCCACCTGCACTGGTATTGTTGGCTGAATGCATACAGGAAGTTGCTATTGCTGGGCTAAAGAAAGCCACAGCATAAGTACTTTATAAAAGAACCACAACTTCACACCTGCACTCTGCGGTATGGGTGCAGTGCGATTTATGTGTGTTTTACACAAGGTTTTAGATGCACTCCCATTGACTTCTATTAGGCCCTGCGTTTTCATGAAAGTGCATCATCAAAGTCCTGCATGCTGCATCTATGATGATATCTAATAGAAGTCAATGGAAGAGCACCTAAAACCACATATAAAACACATATACAATCACACTGCACCCAAACTGCATTGCACCGGTATGAACCTGGTCTTAAATTGGAACTAAATCCTTTCATACTTTACAGCCAAGGAAGCTGCCATAGTAGCCTCTGTTTGATTTGAAGTTTCCATAGTGTTGCACATGTGATCAGTTATAACTCCAGTCATTTGATTTGGTTCAGGGGAAAAACAAATGTGACAGTTATCATTCACGGCATGCTTTGATTGTAACTGTTTTGGGAAACCATTAAATCTTTAGTTCTGCTTTAACTATAGTTTTGGAGTTGCAGAGAAGTTGGGGGTTAGATGGCATGGAAATTTTCCACAGAAACCAATGCTGCTAATATTTGTTTATGCTACAGCTTCACTGTCTGATGCTGCAGATGTCCCCCGCTGGCTCTAAACCCGAGAACTGAGCGATCACATGACTGCTGATTGCTCAGTTCTCAGTCTTCCCAGAGCAGAGAGCAGTGACTGTCAGTCACCCCTCTCTGCTCTGCCCCTCCAGGACTCATTGGAGCACCGGAATGGAGAGGGGGTAGGCGCGTTGAGCCAGAGCCAGCTGTCTGGGTGGATCCGGACAAAATGGTCAGGTTCCTTCCAGAGCCAGGAGCAGCTCTATGATGTCAGCTAAAGGCTGACTCTGGGTCACGGGCAGTGTTGGTCATCTTACTTTAAAAAAGTAATTAGTTAAGTTACAAATTACTTCTCCCAAAAAGTAATTGCGTTAGTAACTCAGTTACTACATTGGAAAAGTAATTAGTTACGCAGCAAAGTAACTGTGACTTTTTTTTTAAATATTCTATACGTGTAACTAAGGGGCGGGTCTAGTATTACTGTAACCAAGGGGCGCATTTATTATTATTGTTATATATCGTGTAACCAAGGGGCTGCTCTATTATTGCTCTAACCAAGGGGCAGATCTGTTATAGCATGTAAGCAAGGGGCAGGTCTATTATTATTATATCGTGTAAGGGGCGGATGGCTACCGAAGAGGGCGAATGTTAAATTAATGGGCAGAGCTCGATATATAACAATAATAATAAATGCGCCCCTTGGTTACAGTAATACTAGACCCGCCCCTTACTTACAAGATAGACGCCCCTTGCAGAGTAGCACGAGCATCAGGAGCGTGCGGCATCGCCTCGTACAATTACATGTTAACTGCACCTGCGCGGTGTAGAGTTCACTCAGAGCTGTTTAGGTTCGGCAATTTTCAGAAGCTCCGTTGTCCTTCGTACTGCGCAAAGCCCTGCGCCTGCACAGTACAGGGGGTCCTTATCCCGCGGGGGAACTTTTTCGGCAGGACACCGGAATTACACTACTGCCATCTAGTGGCGGTAGATGTAATTGGGGTAACTAAGCCAAAGTAATGGGAACTGAGTTACCATGAGGGGAAAAGTAATCAGTTAGATTACTCGTTACCCTCTAAAGTAACTGCGTTAGGTAACTCAGTTTATTTTAACTCAGGTACTTACATCACTGGTCACGGGAGAGCAAAAATTTTATTCTATGTGTAGAATCTCTGATGAATGCAATACAATCACCATACTTGTATACAAAATTAAAATAATACAAATATAAAAGCAAAATAGTAAAACATTACATCAAAAAGAACTAGTCAGACTAACCGAGTAGGTACATCATAACAGTAAGAAAAGAATGTATATAAAAAATATGTGGAAAAAAAACGTGCTGTCTTATACAAATAGTCATAGCTGCCAGCACATCAGATAATCTGTAGATAAGTGAACGAATAAAGTAATGTAGTGCAACGCTGATGAAAGATGAAATAAACAATGAGATTATTTCCAATAAAAATTGATACAGTATATAAATGTGCAGATAAATACACAACTTAAGATTGCCCAACAATAATGAAAAATTTAAGCAAACCAACAGTGTTAGTGCATATAAAGTTCATATAGTCCATATAATTTGGCAAAGAATAATGTGACTGTGAATCTGAGTGAACTGGTTGTCTGTAGATAATCCACCAGTGGCGGAATTACCAGGGTCGCACCAGTCGCATTTGCGACTGGGCCCTCGGATCCGCCACTGTAGGGGGGCCCGCCGCCGCCCAGGAGATAGTACACTGGGAAGTCTGCTCCGCACCCCCGTGCTGCAGAGGGGGGCACCGAAGCGTCAGGACTGTTCCCCTCTCTCCTTGTGTCACAGTCACAAGACACAAGGAGACAGCTGCTCGGGCGCCAGGAGGGCACTGAAGCCGGGAGTGACAGACTGTCCCTGAAGAATAGTTATGCTGCTGCCGCCCCCGCTGTAATATGGCTCAGCAGCACAGCCCAGGTACAGTCATAGCACCTCTCACTGTACCTCTCTAACTATACAGGGGGGGGGCGATCGGCAGCTCTGTAATGTGCCTCCAGTCAGCAGAGTTCACTTCCCGAGTGTTGGTCAGTGTATACTGGAGAGGGGAGGGGCCTCTGACCCGAGCAGACACCAGATTCAGTGCACAAGTTTGTCCCTCTGCTTGCACACTCTGAGTCTTGCTCGGGTCAGAGGCCCCTCCCCTCTCCATTGTATACACTGACACTCAGGAAGTGAACTGTGCTGGCTGGGGGGACATCCTGCAGATGTCACAAGGAAGCATGTACAAGGGCTGCTGCTTGGACTTCTCATGTAAGGTAAGCCCAACACTGCCCCCCCCCCCACCTGTGACACTTGCCCCCCCCACCTGTGATACTCCCCCCCACCTGTGACACTGGCCCCCCTCACACTCCCCCCACCTGTGACACTTGCCCCCCCACCTGTGACACTGGCCCCCACCTGTGACACTCCCCCCATCTTTGACAATGGCCCCCTCACCTGTGACACTGGCCCCCTCACCTGTGACACTGGCCCCCTCACCTGTGACACTGGCCCCCTCACCTGTGACACTGGCCCACTCACCTGTGACACTGGCCCCCCCACCTGTGACACTGGCCCCCCCACCTGTGACACTTCCCCCTCACCTGTGACACTGGCCCCCTCACCTGTGACACTGCCCCCCACCTGTCACACTGTCCCGTCATACTGCCCCCTCTTGTTACACAGCCCCCCTCCTTTCACAGTGCTTCTTCAATACACTGCCCCCTCCTGTTATACTTCCCAGGTATTTTTTTTCCAGTCACACTGCCCCCCCTTGTCACAATATCCCCCTGTCACACTGCCCCCAATATACTGCTCCTTCTTGTCACACTGCCCCCCTTATTTCACACTCCCCCCTCTGGTCACATTTTCCAGATACCCTTCTTTGGTCACACTGCCCCCTTCCTGTCTAAATGCCCCATCACACTGCCCCCCCCATCTTTTCACAATACCCACCATCATACTACGGTTCAGGGGCCCTTCATGGTTTCTTGCACTGGGGCCCTGAAGGTTATAGTTACGCCTCTGTAATCCACCACCATAAGCAAAGAGGCTTACCAGACAGGTTGAACCCAGCTAGGCGTATTCCTGATGGGTTAACCAAGCTTTTGGTGTAACACACCCAAGGAAAGGTACAGCAACCACGACTTCCAATATAGACCAATCTGGTAGCGATCCGTTAAAGTAGTGACATCAATAGGTATCCACCATAGGTATAATGACTGAAATTTATAAGCAGTTCCTCTGAATATAACATATAGTAAAAGGAGAAAAATGGGGCCACATAGTGTGATTCCGTTTTAAGTTGCACTTATACTTACTATGCTATATATATATAAATCTCTAATTTACCCTAGCTGGACAAAAACGATCCAGCTGAAAATAATATTGAAAAAGTTAGATAAAATATTCTAATGAAAAAAAACATAAGCATATAATTATGTATATAGCCAAATATACACATACATGCATACATCCAAAGAATCTTGATACAACATTTAAAAAAAGGCAGGATTCAACTAACACTGAAGAAGATGTTAGGTGTGGTTTAGGGGGAAAATCTGTATATAGTATTATCTTAATGGTGATATTTAGAATATTCTAGTTTATAGCTGTAAAAAATAAAATAGGAAAAATGTTTGTCAGATGCCTCTATTTATTATGCCTGTATAAAAGCCAGTATTCTAAGGCTGGGTATGACAAAGGATTTGTTCAAGAGGAGGCTAAGGATTATTTATAATATGGTGCTGACCTGTATTTCTTTGTTTAAACCACCAGGAGCCAAGGTATCTAGTGTGTAGATCCAAAAAGTCTCCTGTTGACGGAGCCTCCAGCAGTGTCTCTCAACTCCAGTCCTCAAGGTGCCCCAACAGGTCAAGTTTTCAGGATTTTCCTCAGATGAATCGGCTGTGGTAATTACTAAGGCAGTGAAACTGATCAAATCACCTGTGCAAAAGAATGAAAAGCCTGAAAACATGACCTGTTGGGGCACCTTGAGGACTGGAGTTGAGAAACACTGAGGTAGAGAAAGGCATTTGGACATGGCCTCTATGACCCATAACCACAGGCCTTCAAATGACTTATTGTGATATTCCAGGAAGTGCCCAGGCACAGTATGCATATTGACTACATCAGTGGTCACCAAACTGTGGCCTTTAGGCCGAATGCGACCATTTGCCTGCCTTTATCCAACCCCTGGGACACTGCTCCTCCCAACTGATATGAGACACTATTCTGCCAACTGACACCAACAATGGGGAACAATATCTCCCACTGACACCAATGATGGGGCACTATTCCTCCCAATGATGGGGCACTGCTCCTCCCTCTAACACCAAATCTTGCAATGTTTATTCCCACTGATGCCAGGAAAATTTCCTCTCCCGCTGGCCATAGTCCGGCCCCCCTGAAGTCTGAAGGACAATAAACTGCCTCTTTATTTAGAAAGCTTGGAGACCCCTGCACTACATCTTCTACAAAGTGGCAATGTTCGCCAAATATTTTTCTGAGGGTCCTGATGGTCCTGCCCATGTGGGGTTACCCACATGAGCAGGCCAAACAGTACACCATAAAGTTTGAATACCTTATGAATTCCATGCGTTTTGCTCTTTTGAAAATCTCAAAGGGTTAATTTAGAAATGCCCACTTGCCCTCTGCCTAACACTAAGAGGTGTTTACATTTTGTGCAACCATAATTTTATCTCTGCCCCTCATGGGCTGAAGAATCTGGTGCCCATTAGCATCAGTGCTTTGGGAGGGGGGCCCCTACTATTTAGGCAAGGCCCCTCTCAAAGCAAATCCCAGCATGTGGGGTGGTGTTGACATAGCAGGGGACTTAGAGCTTGCAGCGTTTTTGATATGAGGAAATCTGCATGCCTGGTGTGCCAGGGAGGAAAGGGGGGGGGGGGTCATACAAATTGTTTCCTAAATTACATTTAACCCTTCTAATGCTGAACACAAATCTTCAGCACCATGGAGAGCTAATGCTAACAGATGAATTAATGATTAATTATTCAATAAAATTGTCTCAAACATTCACCCAAAAATTTGACCAGAAGCAGGAAAAACTGATGGGCAAATACCATTGAATTTTAAGTTATATTTTTGGGAATCCCTGGTGTTGTCCCGAGCGTCACCAGAACTAGTGTCTGACTGAAATATAATACCTCTCCTCCCTGTTTACTGACTTCAGGGGGCCACTTGCACAGCACCTCTGTCATTCAAAGAACACTTTGTATTTTGTCTCAGCGCCGTCACTCGCTGCCCCACCGAGACAGGGTAAGTTACAGGCAGACGGCGAGCGGGCGAGGGGGTCACAGTGGCAGCATTTGATGGGGACAGTGGCAGCATTTGATGGGCACAGTGGCTGCGTTTGATGGGCACAGTGGCTGCGTTTGATGGGCACAGTGGCTGCGTTTGATGGGCACAGTGGCTGCGTTTGATGGCACAGTGGCTGCGTTTGATGGCACAGTGGCTGCTTTCGATGGGCACAGTGGCAGCGTTTGATGGCACAGTGGCAGCGTTTGATGGCACAGTGGCAGCGTTTGATAGCACAGTGGCTGCGTTTGATGGCACAGTGGCTGCAATTGAAGGTTTTTTTTTCAGTATCTTTCAGTTTGTTTGCGCCCCCCCAAAAATATTGAGCACCAGCCACCACTGCTGTGATCTGAACCATGTGGTGTCCTGGTACCACACAGACTTTGCTGCAGATTGTCTGCAAATATTGAGATGCACTAGTAACTAAATTCTCATACAATTATAGTAGATACTGCATACCCAACATAAGGAAATCATTTACATAAGTATTTATACAAAAAATGTTTTGCTTAACCGCTTCCCGACCGCCTAACGCCGATATACGTCGGCAAAATGGCACGGGCAGGCAAAATCACGTACCTGTACGTGATCGTGCATGTGCCTGCCTATAGGTCGCGCGCGCGCCACCAGCGGGGCGCTCGCGACCCTGTCGGGAGCTCCGTGACCCCGGCCGCGGGACCAGCGGACCCGATCGCCGCTGGTGTCCCGCGATCGGGTTACGGAGCTGAAGAACGGGGAGAGGTATGTGTAAACAAACCTCTCCCCGCGCTTCCTACTCTGCCTGTCATTGATCGGCTGTTCCCTGTCATCGGGAAAGCCGATCAATGACGTCAGACGTACAGCCACGCCCCCCTACTGTAAAAAAACACAACACGTCACACTGACTCCTCCCCGCCCCCTAGTGGTTAACTCCTTCACTGCCACTGTCATTTACATAGGAATCAGTGCTATTTAAATAGCACTGATTTCTGTATAAATGACAAATGTCCCAAAAATGTGTCAAAAATGTCAGATGTGTCCGCCATAATGTCGCAGTCACAATAAAAATCGCTGATCGCCGCCATTACTAGTAAAAAAAAAATATTAATAAAAATGCTATAAAACTATCCCCTATTTTGTAAACGCTATAACTTTTGCGCAAACCAATCAATAATCGCTAATTGCGATTTTTTTTACCAAAAATATGTCGAAGAATACGTATCGGCCTAAACTGAGAAAAAAAAATTTTTTATATATTTTTTGGGGATATTTCTTATAGCAAAAAGTTAAAAATATTGCATTTTTTTCAAAATTGTCGCTCTATTTTTGTTTATAGCGCAAAAAATAAAAACCGCAGGGGCGATCAAATACCACCAAAAGAAAGCTCTATTTGTGGGAAAAAAAGGACGCCAATGTTGTTTTGGAGCCACGTCACACGACTGCGCAATTGTCAGTTAAATCGACGCAGTGCCGAATCGCAAAAAGGGGCCTGGTCCTTTGGCTGCCAATTGGTCCGGGGCTGAAGTGGTTAATTAACCACTACAGCCCCAGAAAGTTTTACCACCTTAATGACCAGGCCATTTTTTTGCGATACGGCACTGCGTTCCTTTAACTGACAATTACGCGGCCATGCAATGCTGTACCCAGACAAAATTGATGTCCTCTTTTTCCCACAAATGGAGCTTTCTTTTGGTGGTATTTGATTATCTCTGCAGTTATTTTTTTTTGCGCTTCAACCAAAAAGAGTGCCAATTTTGGAAAAAAAAACTATATTTTTTTACTTTCTGCTATAAAACATATCCAATAAAAATATGTAAAAAATCTAATTTCTTGATCAGTTTAGGCCAATAAGTATTCTGCTACATATTTTTGGTAAAAAAAAAATCACAATTGGCGTATATTGATTGGTTTGCGCAAAAGTTATTGCATCTACAAACTATGGGATATTTTTATGGCTTTTACATTTTTTCTAGTAATGGCGGCGATCAGCGATTTGTAGCGTGACTGTGACATTGCTGCAGACAAATCTGACACAAATTGACACTTTTTGGGGACCAGTGACACCAATACAGTGATCAGTGCAAAAAAATCCACTGTCACTGTATGACACTTACAGGGAAGGGGTTAACATCAGGGGAGATCAAAGGGTTAAGTGTGCTCCTAGGGAGTGCTTTCTAACTGTGTGGGGGACTGACTGGAGGAAGAGAGACATCTGTGTTCCTGATTAGCAGGAACACAAGATATCTATCTTCCTCTCTGACCTAACAGCGGTCTGACTTGTTTACATAGGCAGACCGCCATTCTACCTCTCCAGTGAACGATCGACGGGTCCCAGCGGCCATCGCAGCTGCCGGACCCGCTGATTGGCTCCTGCTGTGTCCAATCACAGCGGGAGCGGGTCTTCGGTGGTATGAGCCCTTGCCCCAGACCCAGGAAACACTGTTCCAGGAGTGTAAACTCCATCTCAGGCTCTGTCAGAGCATGCACAATACATTTGCTGGAGCAGCCATATTAGTCACTGGGAAACAAGCAACACCCCCCTTAACTTGTATTTAAATGCTCAGGTCTAATTGAGCAATTCTCAATCTTTTATCAGTTGTGGCATCCTTTAAAAGTATGCAAAATCTCAAAGCACCCTAGTCTAAAATGTAAAAGAAACCTGAGCACAATCCACACAACTTTGATGAAATTAACTTTATGTCAAAAGCCCTGCATCACAACAGAGCCCCCCCTTTACATCAGGGTCCCCCTTTCACATCAGAGCCCCCCCCCATTACATCAGTGGTCCCCAATCATGTCAGAGGCCCCCATGACATCAGATTTAACCCTATACATAAGTCCCCCCAGCACATCAAAGACCCTCCCCTTTCACCAAAGAGTCCCTCAAATACAGGATACCCCAAATAACAGTCCCCATCAGAGATCCCCACCCCCAGTTACACAGGTCCCCTGATCACACAGTCTCCCATCATAGAGGTCCCCCAATCACACAGTCCCCCCTTCACATCAGAGCCCTTCTCTTTGGCTACAGCAGTTTGGCAGAAGTGGGGGAGGTCTGGAGGAGGTGGATTTCTGTCTTCTCCCGAATGCAAGCGAGCTGACATCATCAGAGGAACAAATGAGGCTGTGCGTCCTGGCCCTAGAGAGTCATTGGTTGTTATGCTGCTGCTGGCACCATAATGACTCATGGCACTGATCCAGGGAAAACTGGGTCTTGAGCTCAGAGCGCCCGGGGAACCCAGACAGCACCCTGGTTGAGAAACACTGGTCTAACTTACAGTTCAGCTGTGTAAGTTATAATTTGTTAAGCTGGCCATAAACAGTAGACGGCAACAAGATGTGTGGCACAATAATTTTAGTTCAAGCAAATACTGGCATAAGCATGCATGCTCAGAGTGTCTGGAAAGTGTGCTTATTCAATATTATGTCAATACTGGATGAAAAGTTAAGGCTATTTCAAATGTGAAAACTATTTCAGAATCAGTCTGTACCCTTTTGTCCGGTACACGCAATGAGATTATTGGACGAATGATCGTCCGTTTTTTTTTTTTGCATGCTAATCTCAGATCGAATCTGAGTTTACTAAAGTCACGAAAATTTGCATACGACAGAAAAAAAAATTGGAAGTGATGTCATGTGTTTAAATGCATTTGTATTGCATTTTCTAACAACAGCTGTACTAATTAAACAAAAATCGTACGATCTGGCATCGTACGAAAAAAAAATTCATGCATGTCCGATCAAATAAAATCGGATAAACTTTCCTGATCAGACTAATCAGTACTAATGATCAGATTATCGTACGATCGCTCCAAAATCTGTATTTTTCATACGATTTTCTGATCATATGTACCGGGCATTAGTGACAGATATAAATATTTCTAAAGTAAGATGGAAATCTGGATAGTACGAAATCTAGTATGAGAGTATATCTGAAAAAGCTGAAATATATCTGAAAAAGTAAAACATATTTACAGAATTAATATATTTTTGACAACAAAAAGTCTTCCAAATTGTGTGTAGAAAAAAACAGTCATTCAGAAGCACATGAAAATATAAGGCAGAAATATATCTATAAAACAAAGTTCTTTGCAAAGCCTTCTTTATGAATTGTTTAGTTTTTAGTGTTGTTGGATTTAACACCCACTTTCACATAAGTATGTCTATATTATCTTTTAGCTGACCTCCATACGGCAAACGTTTTACATTGTTTAATGATTTTCATATAGTATCCCTATGATAATTTAATGTTTTTTTGCTGTTCTTTCTTAGCTTCAATGAGCATCAATACTATTAGGATAAAATCTTTACTTGATATTCCAAGTAAAGTGGAAGAATACTATTTAAGAGGCTATACGGTTGCTACAGTCCATCCAGTTATTGTGTCTAGTGGTCGTAGAAGACATTTACCTATTAGTTACTTGTATCGAGTAGTACTGTATCGACTTAAATTAAGGTAAGTGACCTTTCTACCAGCTATCAGATTGCTTTCTTCAGTGTGGTAATATTTAAAGCTAAACTCTAAGCAGACATAAAAGATAAATTAATGCAGCACTGCATTTATTAATACACTATTAAAATGTATAGTATTTTTTAAATGCAAGCAGTGTTATTACCTGAATTTGACCTGGTATCAGGCTCTTGCAGTCCCTATACAGCAGACAGGAGTAGGAGAGGAAGACGCAGCACAAGGAGCCAAGAAGCATGCTGATAAAAAAATAAAGCAGGCCGACAGGGTGCTGAGCTTATTTTGGCTGCTTCTCCTTCCCCTGTCCAGCCACCTGACTGTCCAGAGTCCCAGAATAGCAACCCAATAACAGCAAGGATAAGCAGCAGAATCCCAGGGTAGCAATATGGTATTGAGGTGATAGTCCAGAGTCTCAGTACAGTAATTTGGGCACAACAGGGATAAGCAGCAGGATCACCATTTGGCAATATTTCACAGCAAGGGCACAATACAAGGATTAAGGAACTTACACTGTAGGTGTTTGAGTCATGGGTAGCTGGTTGCGTTAGCTTAATGGATGGAGATCCAGGCAGGATGATCCACAGAATGAGGGGCTTGCAGGTTTCTTTCAGAATTAGTTTGCTAGGTCCTGGAAGAAGTGGAGGTCCAGGGTGACCTTGTTGCAGCATCAGGTAGACCAGACAGTTCACAGCAAGGAGAGAAGACAATGAGAAGCCAGAATGGCACAGGGGGGAGGCTTCTGGGTCAAGGCAGGCAGAGAGGTCCTGTAGGCTAGTCCCATAGACAATTCCACAGCCAGGCAGCTTGACACATAGTGACAGGCTCTGCCAACTTCCACCCCGACCACACCTGAAGCATAGCTGGAGGTGCACCTTTTGTCTCTGTCACTGTCACTATCAGGAATAAGAGTGCACTGTGCCCATTGAGACTGTAGAGTTGATGAGAGGAAATCAGCAGCCTACATGTGGTAACTTCACATGCAGGCCACAGCATGGGGTCAGACTGCCGGTGAACATTAAATTGTAGACAACAGGCAAATAAAAGAATAAAAAGTATACAATTTAGTGCATAAAAATTGGCTGCAGCATTTTATTATTGTTTTTAAAAATATAAAGGTTATTACAGTAGAACTATAGGCAAAACTTTATTTTTTCCATTTTGGATAGAGGGAAGGTTATTACCCATGCTAATGATACATAGGACAACTAAAAAGGGTGGATCTCCAAAACAGGGACACAAAGAGCAATACAAACTGACAGGGGTTATAATTCTTCTACACTCTATCCAAAACTAGAAAAAAGTTTTGCCTTTAGTTATACTTTAAGAACACTCATTAATCAATTTATCATTTAAATCCATCAACTTAAAACAGCTCCGACACTAGTCTATGACTCAAGCCTTATTCAATACCAGCCTAAACTTTCTTCCACTGTCTCCCTTTGGAAAACAAAGGTGACACATGACATAATAATGTCTGTGACAAGGCAGGATAGGTGGGGAGCTCTACAGAGGATTACCTCTCAGGCAACTGGCCTTGACCTGTGGAAAAAAGTCTCTTTATATAGGGACCCCCAAGAGTTCTAGAAGATTCTTGGGAGTTACATTGCCTATAACAGCCCCCCCCCCCCCCCCACATGCCAAAGATGCAGTGGGGGCATTAAAACAGCCAATTCCGCAATGACATGAGGGAAAAGGGGGCCCAAAAAAAGGGTTCTCCCTTTTTTCCACCCAGGATGGCAATGTTAACTGCAGAGGTGCAAGGTCATAAGGAAACTGAGAGTTGGGTTGTGGAGTCCAGGAGGGAGGGTGACTGTGACCTAAACACCTAAAGAAAAATGCACAGGTTTAACTGACACTGCACTGACAGAAATTTGATGGCTGTCATTACTGGTGCCCTTCTAAAGTGTTTGATTGTCTCTTGGTTCGGTATTTCTGATTCACTGACTTAGAACAAGAATGCCATTTTGATAGTCAGAATGAAGTCGGCTCTCCTGATATGCATACTTATTCCAGGTCTGTGCCTCAGAATAACTAAAGTCTTTGGGCTGGAATGACAGCAAGGTAGCTAGTAGTCTAAAAGAGGAGAGGTCAGACATGGCAACCTCCCTATTCAATCAGTATATGTTGTCTTTAATAGGTCAGTCCACTGAAGTTATCTTTCCATTACATTAACACACATAAGCTACAGACATAAAGTACATGTTTTTATTACATTTTGGTGTAGTAATGTAGCGCACATTGATGACTCTCTTTTTTTTTTTATTAATCTTTATGAATTATATGGGAAAACACATAGAGATGCATGAAAAAATGCCTTATAACTGTAACTCTAACCTTCTTATGTAATATGTTAAACACTTGGGCTGAAACCCCTTGTAATTGATACAGTGGGCAAGTGGAGCTGGTTTCTGAGGTTCAAAGATCTCTCTATCAAAGTACTAGAGATATTCAAAGGCAAATGCAACATGCCAGCTATACTTAACTCAAGCATGCTACATATGTAAACTGTGGAAGAGACACCGTTTTTTTAAAGCTCAGAGTGCAAAGGGAAATAGCGCTTAAAGATGTTTGTTCATTGCATGTGCTATAAACAAACATACACACTGCCATGATGAAAATGGCATGTATAAGGCTACTTTGGCAAATGTCACCCATTTACAGGTGGTTACATACTAGAATAGTTACAAAACATTTTTAGGATCATTATATTATCAATATGCTAGAATACAAAGTATAACGATAACAGGATAATACCATTTTTCTAGGCCAGAAAAAATATATATAAATAATTCACTTTTGCTTTTCTCAGTCAACAACATACCGCACACACAGGGAAAAAGCGAGCAAGCCTTGTTGTTGAGGAATGGATGTCAATGTATGAAGCACTCACAAATGAAGGTGTGAAAATTCTGATAGAAAAGGTAATCACTAACTTATTTTGCTTCACTTGATATTGCAGATTTGAAGAACTTTTGAATATAGTTATCACTTTAGTATTAACCTAAAAAAAATAAAAAATAAATGACAGTGTATCTATGGCTAAAACTTTATTTATTTTTTATTTTTAGTTAAAGTAAAGCATTGTTAAGGGCCTATTCACACTTGCCCTTTCTGATGCAGCAAAACTCATGAAAATGCATGTCAAGTAGAAATTCTACTCTTTCCTATGTGGATGGTTCACATAAATGCACTGTTTTTTTCTACCTTATTTTCTCTAAAACTCCTCCTGTCACGTGACTGCAATGACTATCAGTTTATTTAGGGAGGGGTGGCTATTGGGTGTGTCGAGGCTAGAGGATAGAAGGAGCTGCAGCACATTCCTATTGGAGCACTCTCATGATTAAGGACCTTTGTGATCAAGCATATGACATCACTGATGGTGCTTGGCTGGGCAGGGCGCTGATAGGGCTAATCGGAGGTGTGATGTGATGATTTCACAGACACTGACAACGGTTTCAGGAAGTGCCTGTGAGCAGCCACATTCAGCTGCACAGACACACCCTTGTCCGTAAAGCTCAGAAGATTGCTGATTGTCCATATTAGGCTGTTTCTAACTAGACATTCAGCAATTAAGATAACGAATAATATAAAAGGTTTAGTTATTCTACATACAGTACTAAGCTAGAGCAGATTAACATTTTTTATTGGAATTCCACTTTAGGCAGCACAGGTACCTATAGTACACCACTCCCCCTACTGACACCATCAATTGGGCACTATTCTTCCCATTGATACCAACAGTGGGCACTATTTCTCCTGGGGCATTTTCTACTACCGCGGGCCAAAATCTGACCCCTCTAAACCCTGAAGAACAGTGAACTGGCCCTTTGCTTCGAAAGTTTGTAGACCCCTGATCATCAGCCATAACAACAGCTTCTGCATATTACCAAATAATCAGCCTTAAACTGTATCTCACATAGCTGTGGATTCTCCAGTCAAAGGCAATTTTGAAAGACATGGCATTACAAGAATTGTATTGGAATGTCTGCGATGGTGATGAATGTATTCTAAATACATTTTTTTAAAGTGTCCTTATGTTTTGCAAAAGCAGCACAAATCTCCATGGTGGATATGTGCTGTAATGCATAAGAAGACACAGGGACACAGCTCTGTGAATTCTGTTTGTACTAGAATGTGCTGCATTTCAGATCTGTCCCTAATGCAACTTTTTAGTGACTTGCCTCCCCAGGGCAGTCAGTACTGTACTGCAATCAGAATCATTGTGACCAACAGTTTCATCCATCACAAAGTGTGATAACAATGTAAAGACATGTGCTCTTTCTGTAGGTCTATTTAGCAATTACTATTAAAAAACAAAACAAAAAAAAAACTACAAATTCTATACAGTTTCATGAATTTTCCATTTTCCAAGCACATACAGTACTGTAAACAATGTTCTATCTTTTAAATTTACTCCATGAGGTATTTCAAAACCTTTTTTCTTTACCCTTCTTTAACAGACTACTCAGTGTTGTAGCACATTGTAGCACATAAATCCAGGGCTCGAGTCCTGCGGGAACGCGTGGGAACGGCGTCCCTGCACTTTTTTCACAGCAGGAACGCCGTTCCCTTTGCAGGACTAGAGCCAGCCAAATTGACAATCTTGCCCTAAAGGCGATGCCCAGCATGGGAACGGAGTTCCTTTGCTATTTTCCCCAACAGGAACTCCGTTCCTGTTAGCAGCTGCCAGCCTGGTCCTGCATATGTGAGTGGTTGCTAGGCTAGGGCCGCTCCGCGTCTAGCAACCAAGTCACATGACGTCTGCTGACACGTGGGCACAGTGCAGTGCACCTACGGCTGAGCAGCGCCTTACAGATGAGTCACATGATACTGGTCCGGCCATAGCCACCCACACTGTTGGAAAGGATCCAGCCTGCTGTCTGTGCCCACCACTGCCCAGTCAGTCCCGGGGCCGCCGCCGACTACTCCCGCAGGCGCAGTCGATGCAGCACATTGCAAGCAGAAGTGCTGCCAGATGTCCTCCCCTCCTCTCCTCCTCTCCTGAGCTGAGCCCTCGAGTCCTCCCGCCCACGAGGTCCGCCGCGAGATTGCCGCCGCCATTGACAACAAACCTGCAGGTTAGTGTGTGTTACCTCCGTTCTGCTGCTGTGTGTCCCCCACTCTCCCTCTGTTCTGCTGCTGTCCCCCACCCTCCCTCTGTTCTGCTGCTGTCCCCCACTCCGTTCTGCTGCTGTCCCCCACTCCCCATCCGTTCTGCTGCTGTCCCCCACTCCGTTCTGCTGCTGTCCCCCACTCTCCCTCTGTTCTGCTGCTGTCCCCCACTCCGTTCTGCTGCTGTCCCCCACTCCGTTCTGCTGCTGTCCCCCACTCCGTTCTGCTGCTGTCCCCCACTCCCCCTCCGTTCTGCTGCTGTCCCCCACTCCGTTCTGCTGCTGTCCCCCACTCCGTTCTGCTGCTGTCCCCCACTTCCCCTCCGTTCTGCTGCTGTCCCCCACTTCCCCTCCGTTCTGCTGCTGTCCCCCACTCCGTTCTGCTGCTGTCCCCCACTCCGTTCTGCTGCTGTCCCCCACTCCGTTCTTCTGCTGTCCCCCACTCCCCCTCCGTTCTGCTGCTGTCCCCCACTCCGTTCTGCTGCTGTCCCCCACTCCGTTCTGCTGCTGTCCCCCACTCCGTTCTGCTGCTGTCCCCCACTCCCCCTCCGTTCTGCTGCTGTCCCCCACTCCGTTCTGCTGCTGTCCCCCACTCCGTTCTGCTGCTGTCCCCCACTCCCCCTCCGTTCTGCTGCTGTTCCCCACTCCGTTCTGCTGCTGTCCCCCACTCCCCCTCCATTCTGCTGCTGTCCCCCACTCCGTTCTGCTGCTGTCCCCCACTTCCCCTCCGTTCTGCTGCTGTCCCCCACTTCCCCTCCGTTCTGCTGCTGTCCCCCACTTCCCCTCCGTTCTGCTGCTGTCCCCCACTCCGTTCTGCTGCTGTCCCCCACTCCGTTCTGCTGCTGTCCCCCACTCCCCCTCCGTTCTGCTGCTGTCCCCCACTCCGTTCTGCTGCTGTCCCCCACTCCGTTCTGCTGCTGTCCCCCACTCCGTTCTGCTGCTGTCCCCCACTCCCCCTCCGTTCTGCTGCTGTCCCCCACTCCGTTCTGCTGCTGTCCCCCACTCCGTTCTGCTGCTGTCCCCCACTCCCCCTCCGTTCTGCTGCTGTCCCCCACTCCGTTCTGCTGCTGTCCCCCACTCCCCCTCCATTCTGCTGCTGTCCCCCACTCCGTTCTGCTGCTGTCCCCCACTTCCCCTCCGTTCTGCTGCTGTCCCCCACTTCCCCTCCGTTCTGCTGCTGTCCCCCACTTCCCCTCCGTTCTGCTGCTGTCCCCCACTTCCCCTCCGTTCTGCTGCTGTCCCCCACTTCCCCTCCGTTCTGCTGCTGTCCCCCACTCCGTTCTGCTGCTGTCCCCCACTCCGTTCTGCTGCTGTCCCCCACTCCCCCTCCGTTCTGCTGCTGTCCCCCACTCCGTTCTGCTGCTGTCCCCCACTCCGTTCTGCTGCTGTCCCCCACTCCCCCTCCGTTCTGCTGCTGTTCCCCACTCCGTTCTGCTGCTGTCCCCCACTCCCCCTCCATTCTGCTGCTGTCCCCCACTCCGTTCTGCTGCTGTCCCCCACTTCCCCTCCGTTCTGCTGCTGTCCCCCACTTCCCCTCCATTCTGCTGCTGTCCCCCACTTCCCCTCCGTTCTGCTGCTGTCCCCCACTCCGTTCTGCTGCTGTCCCCCACTCCGTTCTGCTGCTGTCCCCCACTCCCCCTCCGTTCTGCTGCTGTCCCCCACTCCGTTCTGCTGCTGTCCCCCACTCCGTTCTGCTGCTGTCCCCCACTCCGTTCTGCTGCTGTCCCCCACTCCCCCTCCGTTCTGCTGCTGTCCCCCACTCCGTTCTGCTGCTGTCCCCCACTCCGTTCTGCTGCTGTCCCCCACTCCCCCTCCGTTCTGCTGCTGTCCCCCACTCCGTTCTGCTGCTGTCCCCCACTCCCCCTCCATTCTGCTGCTGTCCCCCACTCCGTTCTGCTGCTGTCCCCCACTTCCCCTCCGTTCTGCTGCTGTCCCCCACTTCCCCTCCGTTCTGCTGCTGTCCCCCACTTCCCCTCCGTTCTGCTGCTGTCCCCCACTCCGTTCTGCTGCTGTCCCCCACTCCGTTCTGCTGCTGTCCCCCACTCCCCCTCCGTTCTGCTGCTGTCCCCCACTCCCCCTCCGTTCTGCTGCTGTCCCCCACTCCGTTATGCTGCTGTCCCCCACTCCCCCTCCATTCTGCTGCTGTCCCCCACTCCGTTCTGCTGCTGTCCCCCACTTCCCATCCGTTCTGCTGCTGTCCCCCACTTCCCCTCCGTTCTGCTGCTGTCCCCCACTTCCCCTCCGTTCTGCTGCTGTCCCCCTCCGTGGAAATACCTGCTCTCTGATGAGGGCACTGTTATGGGGACACTCTGATGGGGGGGCTGTCTGAGGGGGACACCTGATCTCTGATGGGGGCAATGACAAGGCTGCATTTTATGGGCACTGATCAGGCTGCATTTGATGGGCATTGATCAGGCGGCATTTCGACAGAACACCGGCCCGGAGCTCCTCTTCTCAGGCTGCCTGTATTGTTTGTGCAAAGTGGGCCTCAGGCCACTCACTCATCTGTGCCCATCAATGCCCATTTGTTTGTCACAATAAATGTTGCACTTTATTTGTTAAAGGAGTATGATATATATATATATATATCTCACACACACACTTTTTTGTATTTTCGAGGTAGGGAATCTTGGGTGAGTTCCAGGCCAGCACCCTGAGACCAGCCAGGACAGCACCCTGAGATCAGCCAGGACAGCACCCTGAGATCAGCCAGGACAGCACCCTGAGACCAGCCAGGACAGCACCCTGAGACCAGCCAGGACAGCCCCCTGAGACCAGGCAGTACAGCACCCTGAGACCAGGCAGTACAGCACCCTGAGACCAGGCAGTACAGCACCCTGAGACCAGGCAGTACAGCACCCTGAGACCAGGCAGTACAGCACCCTGAGACCAGGCAGTACAGCACCCTGAGACCAGGCAGTACAGCACCCTGAGACCAGGCAGTACAGCACCCTGAGACCAGCCAGGTCAGCACCCTGAGACCAGCCAGGCCAGTACCGAGTACCCTGAGACCAGCCAGGACAGCACCCTATTTTACACCATTATTTATTGTTTTTATTATTACAAAAATGAGCAAACGAAAAAGCAGCATTACAGATTTCTTCATGAAGGCATCCAGTAAGAAATCTCATGCTGATTCTGCAAGTTGCTCAACTCAGGCTGAGCCTTTGCTTCAGCAGGTGGTGTCCGCTGCAGAAACTACACCAGTCAGTGAATCGGCTGTTGACTTTATTACTGATGTGGCTGAAGATACCGCTGCCAATGTCAGTGATATCATTATTCTTCCGGAATGTTGGGACCAGAATCAGTGGATAGAATTTAAAAAAAAGTACCCTTGGCTGTTTGTAGAAAATGGTCTTTTAGGGTGCAAAGTGTGTCGTGAGGTTAAACACCTTGGAGTCTCGGTTTCACAGGGTGTATCCATTTCCAAAGAATGGAGCACTGGTACAATTACTCCATATGGCCAAACAAAAAAAGATATGTTGACCTCACTGCGTAAAAAAATCTATGTACATAGGTTTTCAGAAGCACATGTAAAGGCAGGAAATATCCAAGCAGTATCCAGAAAGGAGATACTGCAATCCAATATTGCAGAACAGCAGAAGCATAAGTTTGAGTCCACCACTAAAGTCTTTCGTACTGCCTACTTTTGTGCGAAAAAAAATCGCCCTTTCACAGACTTCCCAGATCTTATCAGCTTGCAAGTTGCAAATGGAGCTGACTTAGGAAGTATTCTCCATAGTGAGTACACAGCAGCACAAATAATAGATTGCATTGCTAGTGAAATGAGGAAAAAGCTTTGCAAAGCAATTGTTGAGCAGGCTTCTAAAATTTCTGTTTATATTGATGAGTCTACAACAGTTTCTACCCATTCCGTGTTAATCGTTTATATTCGTGCCTCTGTTAATGGAAAAGACCCAGTTACTTTCTTTCTCGATTTGCTTGATTTGCCTAAAGCCGATGCACAGTCTATTGAAGCCACTCTTCTAGATTGCCTTTCTAAATTTGGATTCAGTAATGACTTTCTTGCCAAAAACTGGATTGGGGCTTGCAGTGATGGTGCAAGTGTAATGCTTGGAAGAAAGGCAGGGGTTCTGGAACGACTCAGTCAAAAATATCCACAGCTTGTGAAATGGCACTGCTTGTGTCATAGGCTTGAATTGTGCATTTCAGACACAATTCATTCTATTCCTGGTCTTCATCATCTCACATCATTTTTTGAGAAGTTGCATGCTGTATATCATCAGTCCCCCAAAAAACTGGCAGAGCTCTCTCAATGTGCAAAAGAATTAGAAGTACAAATTCTTAAAATTGGAAAAGTTTTTTCAGTTAGATGGGTTGCTTCAAGCCAGAGAGCTATACGAGCAGTTTGGGAGTCATATCCTGCACTACACAGTCATTTCTTGAAAGCGAGCTTAAGCTCCACTCATAACAGTCAACAGAAATCTCTGTTTAGTGGCCTTAACAAGGTCTTGACATCAGAAGATTATTTGTTAAACCTTGCAGGGGTTGCGGATGCTGTTCAGGAAATGGGACTGCTATCAGAAGCTCTACAAAGAGATGACATAACACTTCCACGAGCCTATCAGCTAATTAATCGTTCAATTCGTGCAGTTGAAAAAATGAAAGACATGCCTGGCAAACATCTGAAAGAAGTCATGGAATCGCTGGAGGAAGGGAATTTCAAAGGTGTAACCATGAATCCAGAGAGATCAAAAGGCCAAGTGAAGATAAATCTCCCTCAATTCTACCAATGTTTGGTGGATAATTTGCGCTCCAGACTCTTTGCTTTAACTGCGAGCAACAGACCTGCAGCTTCATCACAGTCAGGTGAATTTGAAAGTCTTGTCTCAGAAATCGACATCTTGAATTCACAACGCTGGCCAATCAATGTGGACAGTCCGTGGTTTGAAGGAGAAGTGAAGTTGGAGAAGCTGTGCAAAAGATTCCGTCTCAGCTATAATCCATCCATCTGTGAAGGTTTCAGAGACTACATTGATAACGGTGGTGAAGAGATTCCTGAAAAGCTGAAACCAGTGGTGACAGCAGTTAACAGTCTTCCAGTGACATCCGGTGATTGTGAAAGGGGCTTCAGTACGATGAATTTGGTGATGTCACCCATTAGGAGTGGGCTTGGCATTGAACGCCTGTCTTCTCTTATGTTTATTAGTCTCATTGGCCCCCCTGTGCATTTATGGGATCCTTTACCATACGTCACAAAATGGCTGACCACACATCGCAGCGCAGATGAGACGAAATCTCGCAAAGTTGATAATCTTGCACGGCAAGGACAACGTTATTCCAGTTTGTGGGATATTTTCTAATGGGCTGTGTTTGCATAATAATTTGGAACAGGGTGTATTTGTGTTAGAAATTCCCTGCGAGGGAAAGATCATCACCCATTGTGGTGATTATTCTGTTAGTTTGACAAGTTAACTTATTTTGTTTTTGTAAACTGGCACTTTTCAATAAATGTTGCACTTTATTTTCTGTGAAATATATATGCATTTGAGCGTATCATTTATTTTTATTTTTTTGGGCGGGGGTGCATCTTGGGTGGGAGTTCCCACACTTTTTTCCCCAGGACTTGACCCCTGCATAAATCTCACAAAAAATGTCAGAAAGTAATGTCATTGACAACCTAGCCTTTTTTGTATGCTGTGGAAGAGGGAAGGTGGTGTTGCCCAAAGGGGAAATAACTTGATCTCTGAAGACTGGAGCAGAGTTTTTGTTCACTGGTTATGCAACAGAATAAGTTCTTATTTTAAAGCAGTTTTTGTAAACTTTGGCAAAGAAAAAGGGTGGATTTAGGTTTAGGCCTGCTTCAGGAAAATATGCACCTTTAAATTGAAAAATTCTGGTACTGGGCTTATCTAGTTCCTGGCCACTGGACCTGACGCAACAACGGTCGCTAATGCCAGCTATCCCTCATTTGGCTGTACAATCTCTCTGTTTGAAGCAAATCCATAATTTCTACCCAGTTTTCTTATTTTAGTGTGGTTTATAGAACTTTATGAAAAAATTACTATTTATCATGGAGTATACTTTTGTATTCATTAACCACTTCAGCCCCGGAAGGTTTCACCCCCTTCAGGACCAGGCAATTTTTTGCGATACGGCATTGCATTACTTTAACTGACAATTGCGTGGTCGTGCAACGCTGTACTCAAATAAAAAAATTTGCGCTAGAAACAAAAGGAAATGTTTTCCTTGCTATAAAACATACCCAATAAATAATAATTAAAAAATCGAATTTATTCATCAATTTAGGCCAATTTGTATTCTGCTACATGTTCTTGGTAAAAAAAAATCCCAATAAGCGTATAGTTATAGCGTCCACAAACGATGGGATATATTTATTGAATTTTTATTTATTTATTTTTACTAGTAATGGTGGCGATCAGCAATGTTTAGCAGGACTGCAATATTGCGGCAGACAAATCTGACACTAAGTGACACGTTTACATTGATCAGTGCTAAAAAAATGCACTGTCACTGTATTAATGACACTGACGGGGAGGCGGTTAACATCAGGAGCAATCAAATGGTTAAATGTGCTCCTAGGGAGTGCTTTCTAACTGTGTGGGGGAGGTGCTTTGACTGGGGGAAGACAGATATCCGTGTTCTTGCTTAGCAGGAACACAAGATCTCCATCTTCCCATCCCACAGAATGGCGGGCTGCCTTGTTTACATAGGCAGACCGCCATTCTGCATCTATTGAGAATGACAGGCATGTCCCAGCAGGTATGTGATTTCGCACTGGGCGGCCGCCCTGCCTCAGTATATCTGTGTGGGGCGGTCCTTAACAGGTTAAACGCTGTCAACAACAAGATCTTTCATTAAGAATTAAAAACAAAAAGTACTGCTTAATGACCAAAAGTAATGTTTTGTCAAGTCTAAATACAAAAAAACGATTTAAAAAAACTTGTGGGATTAACAAATTGTTTTTGTTATATTGATTATTCATGAGTTGTGTAAATGGGGACATGGTAGGGGTGTATTCTCTGTCTATATGCTTTGTGCTGAAAAGGTATCTCTCTAGGATCCCTGGTGCTGTTTGAAAAAAAATAAAGATTTCACTCAATGTCAGCTTTAACGGGTATGCATTATAGCCTGTGTTTACCACAGGGTTAAGTGGGGCCATTTGACATATGCCTGTCAAACTACATCCATGAAAATATCATTTACTTACAGACATCACTATATAGCTGGCAATAGTGGAAAAGAACTCTGGATAGCCGCACACCGGGAAAAACTAAAAATCCTGTGCTTTTATTAAAACCAAAAATCACATCAAAACAAAACAATCCACGCAATGGGGGGGGGGGGGCACAAAGATTCCTGATACGTTTCGCACCAAAATCAGTGCTTTATAAGCACTAATTTCGGTGCGAAACGCGTCAGTAATTTTGCCCCCCCCCATTGCCGTGGATTGTTTTGTTTTGATGTGATTTTTGGTTTTAATAAAAGCACAGGATTTTTAGTTTTTCCCGGTGTGCGGCTATCCAGAGTTCTTTTCCACTATTGCCTGCTATTGTGATTGTACTGGCCAGCACCTGGGGCTCCTTGATTGGGAAGACAAGCATTCCTTGAAGAGTCGTCCTGAAGCGGTGGTTCTCGTTTTATCACTATATAGCTATTAGGATATTTACTAAATAAAAAGTAGTGATTAAAAGTAATGTGATTAAAAACTAGCTTTCTGCATAGCACGTTGGCCTTTTTCTGTTAACAGTGTAAAGAGACGCTGTATGCAGAAGACCTAGCTGGCAATCAAAAATCATCATTCCCTCAAATTGATTGTTAAATTGTAATATTGTGTTTGTTTCTAACCTGAAATGATTAAATTCTTTCAACATAATAGATTATCCCTAATTTTCAAAGCATGTGGCCTTAACTGAGATTTAATCTTTTTAGCGAAAAGTTAAATTATTTGTCTTTTACTTTGCACTTTATGATCTGCTTTTGCACTTTGTTCTAACTGAAATTCCATACTTATCTTATACGATCAACCTCTCCAACCATATGTTAATGTAGGTCAATGAAGCATCCCGAAAAGGCATGAGATTTATTGGATTTCTAACTAAGCACTTTCATCAGACCACAAATACCCTGGCAGATGTAAAAAGCGCAGAGCAGAACAGAAATGGTACTGATGATGTTTATAAAAATCGGAAAGAAGGTACTTTAAGTGGTCATTCCTCCGAAAGTGGAATTGATGAAGATATTCATCCAGGGAGTGAACACTTACAAGACTCTGTATTTTCTGATGAGGGCAGTTTGCATAAATCAAGAAAAACTCAAGGTAAAGTCTACCTCTATTCTAATCAGGGCAATGCAAAAATAATGTTTACCACAATTTAAACAGCATAGGTTGGAAAATGTTTACTTTATTTTCTTGCAACTACAAGTCCTGGTTGTCAGGGGCGTACCTAGAGCATTTGACACCCGGGTGGATCCTATATCTGGCACCCCCCCCCCCCCCCCGCGCGCGCGCAGATCCTATATCTGGTGCACAAGCCCCCCCCCCCCCCCCCCCCCCCCCCCCACCCCCCCCCCCCCCCCCCCCCACGCGGATCCTATATCTGGCACCCCTGCAGATCCTATATCTGGCACTCCCCCCCCCCAATTTTAAGTTGTAAAAACACCCCACTGTGCCCCCTGCATACCTCTGCACCCACCGATATCTCTTTGTCACTACTGTGTACCCCCTCTCCACAACTGCACTCCCGCTGTACCCCTCTGCCACCAATACCCCCACCTCAGTAATTACTGTTGTACTCACAGTGCCGAGTTCTTCCTGCAGCCGCAGCATTGTTGTCCTCCACTAGTTGGGGGTGGGGGGTGGGTGACACATCCTCAGCTCTGAGGGGTTCATGCTGGGACTTGCAGTCCTTCACTTTTGGGAGGGTCACATCCCCAAAATTGACAGACTACAAGTCCCAGCCTGAACCCCTCAGAGATAAGGACGTGACACCCCCCCCCAACTAGTCCCAACATGAGCCCCTGAGATCCATCCTTGTGACCTCCTCCTCCCATCCCTCTGCAGGTGTAATCTGCTGCCAGCTCATGCTCCCTCATGTCAAACACACACGTTTTGACCATACTGGCACACAGCTCCTACATGTAAAAATCATCTTTTTGCTAGAAAATTACTCAGAACCCCCAAACATTATATATGATTTTTTAGCAGAGACCCTAGAGAATAAATGGTGGTCGTTGCAACTTTTTATGTCACATGGTATTTGCGCAGCAATTTTTCAAACACCATTTTTTGGGGGGAAAAAACAGTTTCATGAATTTAAAAAAAAAAAACACTAAAGTTAGTCAATTTTTTTAGTATAATGTTAAAGATGATGTTACGCTGAGTAAATAGAAACCTAACATGTCATGCTTTAAAAGAGTGCACACAATTAAAAATCTCTATAGGCAATGCATTACATTTTTTTTTACAGGTTACCTGTTTAGAGTTACAGAGGAGCTCATGGGACAGAATTATTGGTCTCGCTCTAACGTTCGTTCTGATACTTCACATGTGTGGTTTGAACGCCGTTTACATATGCGTTCGCTTCTGTGTGCAAACGCATATTTTCATTTTTTTTATTTTTACACTTTCCCTTTAAACTTTTTTTATTTATTTTTTATCACTTTTATTCCTATTATAAGGAATGTAAACATCTCTTGTAATAGGAATAGTGCATGACAGGTCCTCTTTATGGCGAGATCTGGGATCAATAAGACCCCACATCCCTCAAAAGAGAAAGTGTAAAAGAGATGGGCTTTTAAGTGGTGGTCCCCCCATATTCATACAAAAGAGAAAACGAAGGGGCAACGTTGGGCACATATGCGTATCAAAAAAACATCAAACACAGTATCACACATGTTACACGGGACCTGCCAACATGTTTAACGGTATACGCCGCTTCTTCAGGGTTTTATTCTCCGTTTGTGACTCAAAACATCTAGTGTATGTATAAACAAGAAAGAGTTAATAACTGTACATTTTATCATACATAAAAAAAAATATATATATATATAGATATATAGATATATATATATATATATATATATATATATATATATATGCAATATCCTGTCCCCAAGCATCTCTCCTCTAGGGTGGAAAGCCTGAAAAAAAAAAGGAACAATCTCGGCTTTGCAGCCGAGTAACAGCAGTATTTACAACTGCCAGGCCAGACATAATGTCGCGCCGAATCTCCGAGAGCCATAGAGACTCCCTGGGACCATCTGGTCACCGGTATTCTCTATGGTGAACTTCCACCGGCGGCGGATTCCTTCTCCGGCTCGCCGATTGCACAAGCGACCCGGTAGAAGCACTGGATCGGCTGAACTGCCACTATGATTGTTCTCACAGTGCAGGGAATTGCCGCCTGAAAATAACAATACCGGGTTGATGCCTGTAGGTGCGGGCATCAACCTGGTATAACCACTGAAACGGAAGGACGTCTACGTATGTCAAAGGGGAAAACATCCTTACGGTTTATGGGATTGCCATGGCTCTGAGAGTCATATAAGTTGAAAAGTATTAGATTAAATAATTAGAATATATGCATACCTACAGTAATTGTTCTCAGCTGCCATTGGCAGCTTAAAATGAGTTATAAAAATCATCCATGATCAAATAGAAACAATCCTTCTCTACTGTTTTTGGAACACCTCATAAAGCACAGAAAAATCTTGCAAATTGGTGATTAATTCACTTTGTAGCCTAGAGAATTCACATAACTTGCACTATGGGTGAGACCACAGGACACAATTAAAATAATTTTAAAGAACCTGAACCAGTGCAAAATATACAGGTGCATGGCTTCAGTGACATAGTAAAAAGCTGTGTGGGTTTCTAAAATTATCATCAGCAGTGGAATTGCAAGGAAGAAAATACCCTGGGTTCCTGCATACAGCTTTAAAGCATGTGTGTACTCTGAGCAGCACAATCTGTTATCTGTTGATCATTAAATGGGTTTAGTACAGAGTATGGGAAGTGGGAAGTGCTTGGTAAAGTAAATAGTAATGTACAATGAATACAAATGCATAGTACTTGGCTAGTAGTAGTAAGTCACATTCAACTGCACTTGTTCTGTATTGTTGAAGACGTTACAGTAAATAATTATAATACGGTGAATTCGGAATGGGAACATCACCCTAGCTTTTTGTCCTGTAATCAGCCCAGTGAAACCCTATTTCTTGGCTCACCATTCTGTGTTCCCATACCACTCCAGTCCCCTCCACTCAAATTGAATCAACCTTATTGTTATGTAAAAATTAAACAGGAAAAAGTGGGTGTGGATAAAACCTTGTGAGCTGCCAAAACTCCTCCCCTAAAGTGAAAATCTAAATTTAAAATTTAAATTAAACTAAAAAACAGCTGCCAGCACTTCCCACACTTCCCTAAACGTGACAATGCAAACTGGTATATCAAATGTGTGGCGCTAAAGAGTAAAATAAATGAAATAACTATAAAACTAATATACATGTGTAGCACAAATACAATAAATGACCAGAAAATATATCCTGTAATGCAAGGGTAATTTATAAATGTCAAAAAATATATATAAATAAAATGCACTTGCTCCGTGTATTGCACAAAAATCCTTAATAATATAATATTTATAATTAATAATATAATATTTCAAAAGTCCATTATGAAAACAAAAAACATAAAATGTGATGATGGTGATGATATCTTCATGCAGTGTGCACACACCCTCCACCAGATGTACCCTCACCTTAAGTGCTTTATATAAAAGCCTGTGATAAATATTATCAGCTTGAAAAGATCGTCCTATGATTCCTCTTTCCTGTGGTGGCTAATTTTGGCTTAAATGCTGATACAAGGATCACTCCTTCCTCCTGATTAAAGTGCAGATCAACAGCCACTGCTTCCTCCTGGCTATCAGCAGTCTCCTCACATATAACACATGTGGAAAACAATAGAAGCTTGCAATAGTGTGATAACATTTAAAACAGGTTTATTGCAGCTTAAATTCCACATATATTTACACTCACATTTTTCATGATAAAAACACACCTTGATATGCTTATAGACAAAGGGGTGATAACATCACTTGGAGACCGTATCTACAGCCCGGCTGACGTACTTCCTATATTATTTATAGCGGCGATCGTCATCATTTTCTCGTAGCTCGTAATTATAATTAGATTGCGGCAACTTTCCTAATAGATATCCTATGTTGACACAATGTAACTTGTATACTTCCAGTTTCTTGTGGCCAGCATATATTATTAAATTGTGACACCTGGCTGATGAATATCTACTGCTCATATGTTGAATATGCTAACATTTGGTCTCTAGTGGGCATTTTGTTATATTCCCATATGTAAGCCTGTTCAACCATAGTTCCAAGTGACCCCTAGTAGTAATTCATATGTGATTGCTTTGAAAGTCTCCATTTTTCTTATGCCCACATTAAACTGGATTGCGGTCATTTATTTTGTAATAGTGTGTTAACTACCACTGGTTATATTATTATACTTGATTTATATAGCGCCAACAGTTTACGCAGCGCTTTACAATATAAAAGGGAGACAATACAGTTATAATACAATAAAATACAAGAGGATTAAGAGGGCCCTGCTCAGAAGAGCTTACAATATAATAGGGTGGGGCAGGTGGTACAAAATGTTGTAGCTGTGGGGAATGAGCTGATGGTAGTGGTAAAAGATTAGTTGGAGACGTGATAAGCTTCCCTGAAGAGATGAGTTTTCAGGGATCGCCTGAAGGTAGCAAGGAGTAGGAGTTAGCTGGACAGGTTGAGGTAGCGAGTTCCAGAGGATGGGAGAGGCTCTGGAGAAATCCTGGAGACGAGCATTGGAGGAGGAGACAAGAGACCTTGAGAGTAGGAGGTCTTGAGAGGACCAGAGAGGACGGTTTGGGTGATATTTGGAGACAAGATTGGTAATGTAGCTCAGGACAGTTGTGAATGGCTTTGTATGTTGTGGTTAGTATTTTTAATTTAATTTGCTGGGTGATTGGGAGCCAGAGTAGGGATTGGAGGAGAGGGTTGGCAGACACTGAGCGGTTGGTAAGGTGGATAAGTCTGGCAGCAGCATTCATGATAGACTGAAGAGGGGATAGCCTATGGAGAGACAGGCCAATGAGAAGGGAGTTGTAATAGTCAAGGTGAGAGATAATGAGGGAGTGAATGAGGAGCTTGGTGGTTTCATTTGTTAAAAAGGGGCGAATTTTAAAGATGTTACAGAGGTGAATTCTACAAATATTTGACAACTATTGGACTTGAGGCTGAAATGACAAGTCAGAGTCTAGGATTACACCTAGTACCCTGGCGTGAGGGGAGGGACTGATGGTTGCATTGTTGATTTTGATGGAAAAGTCAGGGAGGGGGGCATGGGGGGGATATTATTAGCTCAGTTTTAGAGAGATTTCGTTTAAGGAAGTGGTGTGACATCCATGCTGATATGTCAGTTAGTAAGTTAGTAATACGAGAGGAGACTGAAGGAGTGAGGTAAGGTGTAGACAGATTTGGGTGTCATCAGCGTATACGTGGTAATGGAAGCCGTGGCTAGTTGTCAAGTGACCAAGGGAGGAGGTGTAGATAGAGAAGGGGTCCAAGAACAGAGCCTTAGGGGACCCCCACAGAAAGGGGCACTGGAGAGGAGGAGACAGAGTTGTAGGTAACACTGAAGGAGCGCTGTGATAGATAGGCAGAGAACCAGGATAGAGCAGAATCTTGAAGGCCAAAGGAATGGAGTTTATTGAGAAGGAGCTTAATATATATATACATATATATATATATATATATATATATATATATATATCACTTTATTTATATATATTTTTGGACATTTATTAATTGCCTTTGCATCACAGGATATTATATTATTAAGGATTTTTTGTGCAATACACGGAGCACGTGCACTTACTTTATATATTTTTTTGGACATTAATTAATTACCCTTGCATCACAGGATATATTTTCTGGTTATTTATTGTATTTGTGCTACACATGTATATTAGTTTTATAGTTATTTAATTTTATTCTTAGAGTTGCACATTTGATATACCAGGAAAAAGTGGCAGTACCCTTTTGGCTGTGTAGTGTGCAAGAGGTATTTGAATCAGAATCACCTCACATATATGTACTTTCAACTATTTATTAAAATGTGCACCTGGAGTTCCTGCTTAACAGTTTATCTGTTACAAAAAAAACCTTACTGGTTTTCAAAGTTTACGAGAAATAGCATGTGTAATATGGGAATAAATATCTCTTTTAAAACATGTCACATAGGTGACCTGCATCAAACACATTATGAACCTTACTTTAGAGCAAGAATCACTACTTTTTCATGTATCGGATAAATGGATGGATAGATGATAATCCATTTCCATTATTCAAAACTACAAGCTGAAAAGTATATAGTTCTTAGGTACATGCAAAGTACTATGTAGTAGCAGCAAAGTTAACTAAAGAAGAGTAGAAATAACAAAGAAAATAGATAGAGGTATAGAAGGGTGAGGGAGAACCTGTGCAATCAAGCCACAGCGAAAATAATCTAGCAAATTGCTTTATTACATTTTACTTCTCAAAACATTTCTTATGGGAAATATTTAGTATGGCCTCAAGGTGTTTTGTTAGTTAGTTTCTGTGCTCATTCAGTGCACAGTGATAGGTTCTCTTGACAGGCCAGTCCCAATCCCTCAATGGTTACCTTCCATGTGCTCCCCTGCTACTCTGCCTATCTGTCAAATCTCTAAAACTAATGTCTGTCTTGGCTCCATATCAAGGCTTACTGAGGGTAATAGTAAGCCCCAACTCCTACATAACTACAGTTATTTACTTACCTAAGTAGGAAAGCTGTGGCCTGTCCCTCATTTTCATCAAGATTCCAATTCTCATTACTGCCCATGCCTGTGCAGTTAGCTCTCATAGACTTGCATAAGACATTCTTGTGAGAGTCTTCAGTCGCACACTATGGCCCTATACATGTAACTTTGTTGCCAGACTGTGAGATGGAAGAAATGATATAGTCCTTTTCACAGACTTGGATATCTGGAAAGAACTGAGCATTAGTTCCCCAATCAGTTACCTTAAAGACTTTTGGGGTTAGGGCATCTATGTGTTCATTAGCATAAAATAATGCAATATGTTAGAAGGTCTAATGCAAACCAGTTAAAAAAAAAAAAGAATAGATAAATGAAAAGAATCTCAATGTCCCTTTCCTTTTGTTCATTAGGAAAAACGTTATATGCTGTATTTAATGCTTTGGATGATGATCTAGCTTGCTACAAATACATTGAAGGCAACCTCTCTATGAAGGTCTGTAGAAAAGGCCCAACAATCAGTGCACTTGAAGCTGACTGGCTGGAAATGACAACATTTTATTATAAGCAAGGCTTTTCTTTAATTGATTCTTTTGTTCACTGGGAAACATTACGAGGTAAGTGTTTTTTTCTTTTACTTTCTTATTTTCTATGTCTATAATTTATTTTTTAAACCCTTAAAGTGTAACTGTGGGCAAACATGGGCAATCAAGTATTTGTAACAAGCAATAAAGGAAGTTAAAGGAGAAGTATAGTCAAAGGTTTTCTGTCTATAACTCTCCTGTAGGTCACAGGAGTGCAGTTTGTTCTGCACTCCTATGACCTGTTTTCAGACATCAGCAGGCTAAAGTCCGCAGTTGGCAGACGTCACTCAGTCGGTCCAGGCTCTGAAAAAATCCTGACCATATGGTCGGCATCCACCCAAAAGCCCGGACCAGCAATTGGCTCAGAGATCCACTGGGAGCCTGAGCCAGCCCCTCCCGCCCCCTCCACAGCTCAATGCTCTAGTTAGCGCTGGAGGGGCAGAGCAGAGACCCTGTGACTGACAGTTACCACTCTCTGTCCGGTTCTCAATGCAGGGGAAAAATGCAGCATCGGATCAATGATGCATCCACCTAGGTGAGCATAAATGTTTCTTTTTTTTTTTTTTTAAAGTCTATACTTCTCTTTTAAAGCTGAACTGAAGTTAACAAAATAAACATTAATAGTAGTTCATGGTTTTTGGTAAAAGAAACTTTATAAATCTATTGAGCCAAACAAATTGCTTCACCTGTAAGCTATACATTTTTTTCTATGTGTACACTGCCTATGGAAGATACACATTGCAATGTATAATCCAGGCCCATTCCTGGCATGGGTGAGCTTTTGAGAGAATTGAGGAGGGGCAGGGTGAGCTGTTGAGAGAATGAACACATGCATGAGCACACACATGCATCATGAACACACACATGCATCATGAACACACACATGCATCATGCACACACACATGCATCATGAACACACACATGCATCATGAACACACACAGGCATCATGAACACACACATGCATCATGCGCACACACATGCATCATGTGCACACACATGCATCATGAACACACACATGCATCATGCGCACACACACATGCATCATGCGCACACACATGCATCATGAACACACACATGCATCATGAACACACACATGCATCATGAACACACACACACACATATATGCATCATGCATTGCACACACAGACACACACATACATCATGCACACACACACACATGTATGATGCACACACATACAGATACAGTATATAATCTTATATAAAAAAAAACAAAAAAAAAACGAGTCCTCTTACCTTGTCTCTTCCTGCCGGGTACTACACTGCAGGGGGAGACAAAGAGCACAGCACACACTGTGCTTTGACTTTCACTTTAGCCTAATGTGAGGAGCTCCCTGCACATCGCCGATTACAGTTTAGAATCGGCGATCGGGGGAGCTCCTCTCAGCCGCCCCTCCTAGCGAAGTGTACAGGGGGCCCCCAGGGCCCCCTGCAGCAAGGGCCCCGGTCTCCATGGCGATCGCAGCGACCCCTATAGTTCCGCCACTGCATTTCATCATAGGCCTTGTTGACTCCTCTCCAAATGTCAAATCGATATTCCTATCGCACATGTTCCTGGTATTTGTGGCCCATAAAGTAGTGGGTGCTGCAGCGATTACCAGTTGGGTCCTGGAAACATCAAACGAGTGTACATATACGCCAGCACACCATGGATCGACACATTTTCGTCCAAAAGGTTTTAATGGAAAAAAATCACATCACAAAAGAAAGTGCAACGTTTCGGAGCTGCGCAGGGCCCCTTCGTCAGGCACTCCTCTCCAAATGTAGCGTCTATGGTTGTGGCCAAAAAGCTCAATTTTTGTCTTATCACTCCAAATGACTTTGTGCCAGTAAGGTTTGAGGCTTTTCTCAATTGCCTCCTTATTGAAAGTGCATCTTGAAACAGCCACACCACATATTTTCAGAGAGTCCTGTATTTCACATGAAGTTATTTGTGGGTTTTTCTTCGCATCCCGAACAATTTTCCTGGCAGTTGTGGCTGAAATTTTAGCTGGTCTACCTGACCGTGGTTTGGTTTCAACAGAACCCCTCATTTTCCACTTCTTGATTAGAGTTTGAACACTGCTGATTGGCATTACCAATTCCTTGGATATCTTTTTATATCCCTTTCCTGTTTTATACAGTTAAACTACCTTTTCCCGCAGATCCTTTGACAATTCTTTTGCTTTCCCCATGACTTAGAATCCATAAACGTCAGTGCAGCACTGGATGAAAGATGCAAGGGTCTGTCAGGAGTCCAGAAACTCATTGACTTTTTACACACACACACACTAATTACAAGTAAACAGATCACAGGTGAGGATGGTTACCTTTGATAGCCATTCAAACCCCTTTGTGCCAAATTGTGTGCATGTTACATATAGTTACATAGTTACATAGTAGGTGAGGTTAAAAAATGAGTCCAACCTATGTGTGTGATTATATGTCAGTATTACATTGTATATCCCTGTATGTTGTGGTCATTCAGGTGCTTATCTAATAGTTTTTTGAAACTATCGATGCTCCCCGATGAAACCACCGCCTGTGGAAGGGAGTTCCACATCCTTGCCGCTCTTACAGTAAAGAACCCTCTACATAGTTTAGGGTTAAACCTCTTTTCTTCTAATTTTAATGAGTGGCCATGTGTCTTGTTAAACTCTCTTCCACAAAAAAGTTGTATCCCCATTGTGGGGTCACCAGTACAGTATTTATAAATTGAAATCATAGTTACATAGTTAGTTAGGTTGAAAAAAGACACAAGTCCATCCAGTTCAACAACAAATAAAAAAAAAAATAATATCATACAATCCCATATACCCCATTCTATACCCACAGCTGATCCCCGAGAGGCAATCGGATTTTCCCCGGATCAACTTTACTCTATAAATGTTGGTACCCAGTTATATTATGTACATTTAGGAAAGTATCCAGGCCTTTCTTAAAGCAATCTACTGAGCTGGTCAGAACCACCCCTGGAGGGAGTCTATTCCACATTTTCACAGCTCTTACTGTGAAGAAACCTTTCCGTATTTGGAGATGAAATCTCTTTTCCTCTAGACGTAAAGAGTGCCCCCTTGTCCTCTTTGTTGACTGTAGTTGACTGAAGTGAATAACTCAACACCAAGTTCACTATATGGACCCCTTATATATTTGAACATGTTGATCATATCCCCTCTTAATCTCCTCTTATCAAGGGTGAATAAATTCAGTTCCTCTAATCATTCCTCATAGCTGAGCTCCTCCATGCCTCTTATCAGTTTGGTTGCCCTTCTCTTTACTTTCTCCAGTTCCCCAATATCCTTTTTGAGAACTGGTGCCCAAAACTGAACTGCATATTCCAGATGAGGTCCTACTAATGATTTGAACAGGGCAAAATGATATCTCTCTCTCTGGGGTCCATACCTCTCTTAATACAAGAAAGGAAACCGCTTTGGAAACCGCAGCTTGGCATTGCATGCTATTATTGAGCTTATGATCTACCAAAACCCCCAGATCCTTCTCCACTATGGATCCCCCCAGCTGTACTCCCCCTAGCATGTATGATGCATGCATATTCTTAGCCCCAAAGTGCATAACTTTACATTTATCAACATTAAACCTCATCTGCCACATAGTCACCCAATTAGACAGAGCATTGAGGTCGGCTTGTAAATTGGAGACATCCTGTAGGGACGTTATTCCACTGCATAGCTTGGTGTCATCTACAAAGACAGAAATGTTACTTTTGATCCCAGACCCAATATCATTTATAAAGATATTAAAAAGTAAGGGTCCCAGCACTGAACCTTGGGGTACACCACTGATAACCTTAGACCATTCAAAGTAAGAATCATTAACCACTACTCTCTGAATTCTGTCTTTTAGACAGTTTTCTATCCATTTACAAACCGATATTTCCAAACCTGTAGACTTTACCTTACACATGAGCCGTGTGTGCGGAACTGTATCGAACGCTTTTGCAAAATCCAAGTATACGACGTCCACCGCCACCCCTCTGTCCAAGGTTTTACTTACCTCCTCATAAAAAGAAATCAGGTTTGTCTGACAACTTCTGTCTTTCATGAATCCATGCTATCTGTTGCTTAAAATATTATTTTTTTGCCAGAACTCGTCTATGTGGTCTTTTATTAATCTCTCCAGTATCTTCCCAACTATAGAAGTTAAACTAACAGGTCTATAGTTACTTGGTAAAGACATTGTTCCCTCTTTAAATATAGGCACCACATTGGCCCTGCGCCAATCCAGTGGTACTAGTCCTGTCATTAATGAGTCCCTAAAAATTAGATACAATGGCTTTGAAATTACAGAGCTCAATTCTTTTAGGATCCGTGGGTGGATGCCATCAGGTGCTTTATCCCCCTTTATTCTGTCTACATATTTCTGTACCATATCACTTTTGAGCCATTGTGGATTTTGGGCTGTGTCACTACCACCCCCATTATGGACATGAGCTCCCCCATGCTCCTTTGTATACACAGAGCTGAAGAAAGTATTTAATAAATTAGCCTTCTCTTTGTCCCCATTCACCCACTGTAGTGTTTTTTTATATCTTTCCCGTATGTGATTTTTGCTTACAGCTAACATCAAATTAAATCATGTTATGGTCACTGCTACCCAGATGTTCCTTTATCTGAACATTAGTAATACGCTCTGCATGGTTTGAGATTACCAGATCCAGCAGAGCATCATATCCCCTCTCAAGCGTCTCTTCTCCAGAGAAAATAAGTTCAGTGCATGCAACCTTACCTCATAACTAATATCCTGAAGACCCTTTATTAGCTTTGTTGCCCTTCTTTGTACTCGCTCCATTTCCAGTACATCCTTCCTGAGGACTGGTGCCCAGAACTGGACAGCATACGCTAGGTGCGGCCGGACCAGAGTCTTGTAGAGCGGGAGAATTATCGTTTTATCTCTGGAGTTAATCCCTTTTTTTAATGCATGCCAATATTCTGTTTTCTTTGTTAGCAGCAGCTTGGCATTGCATGCCATTGCTGAGCCTATCATATACTAGAAACCCCAGGTCCTTTTCCATCCTAGATTCCCCCAGAGGTTCTCCCTCCAGTGTATAGATTTAATTCATATTTTTGCCACCCAAATGCATTATTTTATATTTTTCTATATTAAACCTAGTTTGCCATGTAGTTGCCCACCCCATTAATTTGTTCAGATCTTTTTGCAAGGTTTCCACATCCTGCGGAGAAGTTATTGCCCTACTTGGCTTAGTATCGTCCGCAAATACAGAGATTGAACTGTTTATCCCATCCTCCAGGTCATTTATAAACAAAATAAATAAGATTGGTCCCAGCACAGAACCCTGGGGGACCCCCCCCCCCCCCCATGTTATCAGGCCAAAATCACCAGGGTATGTAAACCTTTAAACAGGGTCATTTGGGTAGTGTCTGTTGTGATTATGATTTAAAAAGAGTAAACACAGTTTATTGATAATAAATGGCTTTAGCCAAATACTATCCATGAGTGAAAGAAATGTTCTTGTGTTATCATTCATATTCTCTGAAAAATGTCCAAGAAATCATAAATTCTGCCGGTGTATGTAAACTTATGAGCACAACTGTATGTACTTTATTTTAATTAAATATTAATTCTAATAGGTTCCTATTGGTTAATGAACATTTGCATAAATGCAAAATGTCTTTGTTTGATTTTCTAAGGTTATTTTAGTCATCTCTTCACTAGGTGTAATTATCCATCCTCATTATTTATTATGTATCTAAACCAAAAATAAACATTTAACACAGTTTACCTGTCCTTAGATGTGGCGGCTGCATTAGTTTCCTTTTTTAGGCTTTTCCCTCTTTATTTTTACCAGTTAATCCCGAGAATAAAGCTGGCCATACACTGATCTAAATTTGGCAGGTTCCAGCTGGGATAACTTTCCTGTTTGTGGGCGGTTACACTCATTCCTCCACTGTATCTATGGGGGTGCCCATGATTTTAGCCCAAGGCAGGACTACAAGCAACTCTTCCTCTCTTTACCTCTGTTACATATAGGGCAGGGGAATTAGTAGTTTGCAGAAAGATAACATTGTTTGATACCTCATTTTAATTCATAGGACAAGGCAGATCAACAGGTATTTTCTGTACTTGTTCCAAATGCTCCTAGCCGGAAAAATAAATGTATCGAATCCACCACATCTAAGAAATGGTAAACAGCAATATTTAGAATTGTTGTTTTTGGGTTTAGATATCATTTTAGATATCTTTTAACCATCTCCTCATTAGACAGAGGCAATCATTGGCTAACAGAGCATGAGCATCTATGATTACCTTTAGCCTTGTTGATCACAAATGTAAACAGTACTTGTGTAGAATATTAATTTGGATATAGATATTTATTTGGGTGCATTGTTGAATGACCGGGTAATTGTCAGACAAACTATTACAGTACTACAACTGAAAAAGAGCCTGGAAAGGAAGAGTTGGTTAAGCAGTGCCCACAAATTTTAATTTATTTGTTTACCACTCGCAAGCAGTCTATATCCATGGCTGTTTTGTGGTGGTTTTCAAATGGTATTTAAATGGCTCATATGTTGGAAGCTCCTTTAAGCTATCCTAGACCTGATTTTGTTTGGTTTGATTTTTTTAAATGCATAAAAAGGAAAAATACAAAGAACACTAAATAGAGCAAAAAAACTACTATAAATACACCCCTTTCCCCCATAGAAGAGATGTACTGCATATGTTTTTTTTATTTTGTCCTACTGCTTCAGCAGACAAAAAAAAATGTCAAAGTATACAATTTACCAACATTAAGGCCCCTTTCACACTGAAGCATTTTTCAGGCGCTACAGCGCTAAAAATAGGGCCTGTATAGCGCCTGAAAAAAGCAGGTCCTTTCACTCCAGTGTGAAAACCGGAGGGCTTTCACACTGGAGCGTTGCGCTAGCAGGACGGTAAAAAAAAGTCCTGCTAGCAGCATCTTTGGTGCGGTGAAGGAGCGGTGTATTCACCACTCCTATACCGCTCCTACCCATTGAAATCAATGGGGCAGCGCGGCTATACCGCCGGCAAAGCGCCGCTAGCAGCCGAATACCGCTGCTAAAACGACAGTAAAGCAGCGCTAAATATAGCGCTTCTTTACCGCCGACGCCCGCACCGCCCCAGTGTGAAAGGGGCCTAACAGACCATCGCTGATAACTTTTGATAGTACTGTAAAGAAAAATAAAGGAGGAGAAATCACCAGTAACATTCCACTATTGGCTTCCTTCCTGATAAGAATCCATCTTGTTGTAATTAGGTTTGCTCCCTAATTTGTGTACATTCCTGGTATACTGAATCACAGGCAGTGTGATTGTAACACAACAAATTCATCACTGTTTAAAGTAAATGTGTTTTTTTCTTTTTTTTTTAATAAGAGAGTGCACATAGCTGGTACAGAAAGTCAGAAAAAATAACTACAGAAAATGTCTAGTTCGGCAGATCATATATTTTCATATAACTGACCTAATAAAGTGTCCTTAAAATGTGTTTTGTCTCCATGCTTTACAATTAATTTACCAAAGTTTCGCTTTTCAAAGTAGGTTAAAAACATAGGGTGAATTGGGGATGTTCTTAATCTTGAAGGTTTGAGCAGTGAGTTATACACAAAAGCTTCTTCTGTATCCACAAACTGGGCACCCCCCCCCTCCCCAGAGCTAATTGCTCTTTCGTCTTATTCTAGGAGATCTGTCACCAAAATCATTGGATGGATTATTAATCTATGAGGATGAAGCTGCCCAACTAACAGGGTCGAAAAACAAAGGAAACGATGCAATCATAGTAGAACAATGGACTGTATTTGAGGTAATACATATATTATATTTTCTTTTATATCACTTAGAAAACAAAATATGTAGTCTTTTCTACTTTTAGGCAATAATAAAAGGTAAAAGTACAAAGGTTTTGGTTTAGATTTTACTATATTCGTATAAACTCTTTAACAAAAATACATTTAAAAGAGACGTATGGGTTCACAAAAAAATAAACACACATACTCACCTATATGCTGCAGCTGTCCCCCACTGGCTCTACACAGAGAACTGAGAGATCAAAGACTTCTGAATGCTCAGTTCTCAGTCTTCGGTGAGCAGAGAGCTGGTAACTGTCAGTCACCAGCTCTCTGCACTGCCTCTCCAGTGCTTACCGGATCACCGGGCTGTGCAGAGCACTGTTTTAACTGGGTATGTTTGTAGTTAATATACTATAAGGGCCCATTCACATTACATGTTCCATTGCGGCGTGTCAATGCACAAATGTTGGCATGCATTAAGGTGCATTGCAATAAGGTAGCCCATTCATTATGAATAAGCTGCCAATAAACCACAACAGAAAAACACAAGAAAAAAATGCATGATCCTCTTTTTTAACACAGCTCACCACAACTTACGCTATAGTAAAATTGTAAATACCATAGTAAAATACTGTGCAATGCGTTGGAGTGCCAAGCTAAATTCAACCATTTAAAGTACCAATAAGTAGCAAGGTCCTGGACCTCCAAAGGCCTAATGGTGACCTCCAGAGTCAGGGATAGCTTACATCCATCTTTGTAGAGTGGGTTACAAGGTATGGTAGGTGTGAGGCAAGATGGAGTGATGGGCACCAGACATTTTTTGAATGCAAGAGAGATTTATTGTCTCTTAACAGAACTGTGAGAGAGCGGGTTAGGGCCAGGACACGCTTAAGTAGATGCAATGATAATTGGCAGACTCAGAGACTTCTATAGGTAGACAGCAATACAGTGGAAGGCCTCCAAGCCGGATACCACTTCTGTATAGGTAGGACTGCTGTCTCCTATGGCAACAAATCTTGTAACAGTCACTAACGGTATTGTACTTAACTATTCTGTGTTACCAATAGTTCTCCTCGCACTCTACAGTCTCTCACTGTAGACTTTTACTCATTGAGCTCCCAATCTCTCACTAGACCGTCCATGTGGCAGAGAACCCCTATCACCTGACTCCACCCAAATAAATAGGCTCTCTCAGCAGGCCAAGGGGCTTAAAGAAACCCCTGCCCATTGGCTGAGACACCCCATCCATTCGTAACCTGACCTTGCTAAGCCCTTGTCTATCTAATGTCACCAGCATAACGCCACCTAGCGACAGAGGAGAGAAGGTGCAGCAAGTCCAGAACTAGAGAGGAATCAGTGGATCTACTAATAATTAACCAGGGAAACTATTATCTGGCAAAACTAAATTTACTAGCAACACTGCCTAAACACCAGGGTGCTACAATTACAATACACAATTTAATCAGAGAGCATGAATTCTGATTAGTTACACTAGTTAACTGCATTGGCAGGCCAAAAGTCCCAGTACAAATCCCCCCACCCCCTTCCAAGTGGCATATTAATTCCTTTACCAGCTGAGCTTCTGAAAACCATTGAGTGCAGGAACACCACCCTTTACAGTTGACATTATCAACTCATCAAGAAAAGGCAGCTAAGTAGCTAAGCAGCATGTTTGTTCTCAACTTCAAAAGCTGTCAGAATTTTGCTGGGTACTTGCCTATAGAGTGACCAAAATATAATGTGAATCCCCAGCCAGGGACGCAATATACCTTTCTGTAAGCATCAGCCAGAGCTCTGACATCTCCTAGGAAAAAGGTAGAATATACTGCTTGGCCATCTTCTCATCAGCTGCCAGCTTGACACAGTAAACTGCAGTTTACAAATGTAAAAAAGTCACTTCTAAATACCACAACATTTTTACTTTGCTTTAATCAATAAGTCTATTCGTGTCACCCACTAGACTCTGATAGCATTTTTTGTTAAAGTTTCTGAGTCCATGAAATTTAGGCAGTACGTCTCGAAATAAAAGGTAGTCAAAACAATCACTACAATTACACACAGAAAATTCAGGTTCCAGTAACTCATACAAACTAAAAAAAAGTTTTAGCTTTAGATATACGTGGAAGAGTGACTCCACTTTTGTCACCAAAAAAACCCAAAGACAATCCCCTCTGGTTGATCAATGTATATTGCAAGAATTTTGACAACTATTGTTGCAGATTCCTACTGAAGAAATAGCTGTTTGTTTAACCATGTCCTATGCAAATTGATTCTGAATGGGAGGATCTCGTTCATTATAATAAGCTGGTGCATTTTCAGTCTTCTTCTTCTAATTAAATTAATAAATTAACCCTTAAGGCCCTTTCACGTGGTTTCTGATCAGGTCTGCTTGTCAGTTTTTCAGGACCTGATCAGAAGTTCCATGCAGCTTTATGAGCAGACTAATTTAAACAAACTTGTGTCCTACCTCCGAGTCTGTCCAGGTCCTGAAAAATAAAAAGAAGAAAAGGGCTGCATTATTTTCAGTTTTTCCGGACCTAAGATGACAGATAGGTGGTAGACTGATGATCCGGCCGCCCATGGAGCTATCACGGGTCCCCCCGTGTCCGCTGGACAGAAACTGAACAGGCACATATGTAAAGAAAACCCTGACATATGGCCAATTCAGCTCCGATCTCACAGATCTCCTGCTGAATGGAGCAGAGAGGTTGCATGTGAAAGCCAAGTTCACCTTTGCTCACTTTTTTTTTTCTAAATTCTAGCTCCCCTATGTACCAATGTAGCATTCATCTACTTTTTTTGCAAAAATATTAAAGCTTTCCATAAAATCTACAGACACCTTACTGTCCTCCATCCATGTTTCCAAAAGTATCTATTGTCTTACTTCCTGATCAGACTAGAGGTCATGACACAGGAAGGAGTTGACCAGCTGACCTCATTAGCACAAACCCAGCATCATCCACCCTCCCACTCCCAGCTGCACATTTTTTAAAGGAAATGCAATCAATCAGTGATGAACCTTCTCACTTAATACACAATACACAATATACAATCAGATTGCATAGTGTATGGCCATCTTTATACAAGTACAACATCGGAGGGAATGGACAGAAACCCTCAGCTGTCAAGCCCCGTTCACAAATCTGCATAGCAGGAACTCGCATTCCCACATGCGGTTTTTATTTTTTTGGCGAAAGGGGGAGGTGTTTTGGAGCATTTTTTACTGTGATTTTTGGTGCAACGCATTTCTGAAATGCGAGGAAACACACAGATGTGAATGTAGCCTCATTGTTCTTGTGTTATCCCACCAATTTCACTTTCAGGCCCCATTTACAGCTAGCACAGTGGGAGCCCACGTTTTGTGGCTCGTTTTTCCTTTGACACGCATCGGACAGCCTGCTGATTTCAATTGAATGCATTACATGTGGTTTATGGGACATTTTGGCGTTTTGTGGGTTGCATGTTTTTTACTGTGTGTTTTGCAGCATTTGCCATTCGTTTTTTTCACAAGGCAAAATGCTTTTGCTTCTGGGTTTGGTGTGTCGTTAATTAACTGCACAGAAAAAAGCGCAACTAGTAATTTTAGGTGTATAAACATGGCCATACACTATACGATCTGATTGTACAATCACATTTAGATCTGCCATCAATTATGTAGTGCAAGGGCCTGCCTGATTTGGATATGGAGTGATTGGCTAGATAGGTGTTTCCTCCTATTATATAAATTTGGTAAATCTAAAGGAGATTGCACAATCAGATTGTATAGTGTATGGCCCTCTTTATACACCTAAAATTACTAGTTGTGCTTTCAGTGCCAAAAATTGTTAATGGCACACCAAACACAGAAGCAAACACACATTTTGCCATGTGAAAAAACAAGTGACAAATGCAGCAAAATGCACAGTAAAAAACACATGTAGCACTGACCCCCGAAAGAGATGCTGATTTGATTTGGGCCTGCACTCTGCTAAGAAACCCCACTAACTTGACTCGGTCCCCTTGACACAGCTGTGGTGCAATACAATACAGTAAAATATAATATAACACAATATACCTGTATTGTCACTTCAGGATCCACTGGCTCCACCTGCTGGGAGAAAGCAATACTCCACACAATGGGGTACTTAACCAAAATATACTTTACTATAGGTATTGGCAAACAGGTGGTTACAATAATTGTGCTGTCATCCCAACATAGAATGACAGAACAATGAATTTTAATATAACAATTACAAACAATATAATTACCAGGGAGCTCCCCCTACTTTTATAGCTATGTGTGAGATCTCACTTAAAGTACTCAGTCTTTAGTCTTCTTGTCTTCGCTAGCTAGGATAATTCTTTATGATTTGTAATCCAAGGGTTAAAGTAAATAAAGTTGAGTTAAGGATGATCCTGGTATTGCTTCAGTAACTATGATACAAGGCTTTAGATGCAATAGCAGATAGGCCTTATGTCTGCCTAGTGTCAGTTGTTATATTCCTCCTCCGTAGGACTATGGATCCCAGCAGGGCCTGTATATAAGTCTTACTAGGTAAAAAGTTAATAAACTGTGGGCTGCAACCCACTCACCAACTGGAATTTGAAGCTCTGGATGGCAGCTCTGGTCCGGTGGTTGCAGCTGGCTTCTATGATAGCCAGCCCCGTCACTCCGTTCCCTTCCGATATGTGGACCCGGTATTCTGATGCTCAAACGAGTGTCTCTGGATATTTTTCAATCCGGTCACTGGGTCTCTGGCACCATCAGGTCACTCACACAATCAAGCGGGGTTGCGCTCCGCAATGGCTGTAGGCCGCTTCCTCCGGGAGGCCTCCTCACAAGTCCTCACAGGAAGGCCATGCGTTCCCAAGAGACCCAAAATGGCCGCTCGGGCTCCTGTTATGTCCTACCCAGCATGCACTGTCAGAGAGGGTGTCCATGGGTAGGTCACCCGGCATCCTTGGTAAAAAGGTCAACTCTCCAAGGTAAATAACCGTCACTTCCTGTAAATAGTTCAGTGCTTTGTAAAAGCAAAAATCATTTAAGTCCACTATCAGTGTTTGGCCGCTAGATGGCGCCAAACACTAAGCCATAGAAACGTCCATAGACTTTCATTGTAAATGCTAATACACATCAGCAGACAAGGATACCAGTGCTACACACACAACCCACAAAACGCCAAAATGTCCCTTAAGCCACATATAGCACAGCCTATTGAAATCAACAGGCTGCCCTATGCATGTCACAGGAAAAACAAGCCACAAAACGTTCATTCCCACTATGCTAGATGTAAATGGAGCCTGAAAGTGAAATTTGTGCGGTAACACAAGAACAATGAGGTTCCATTCACATCTGTGCGTTTCCTTGCATTTCAGAAATGCGCTGCACCAAAAATTGCAGTAAAATGCACCAAGCTCAACTCTAAAAAAAAGTTCTGAAGCTTCTTGGGGGCGATTGTTGCGTGTAGGGCAGCCAAATCAAGTGGATCGGATGCCCCATGTGTGATGAGTGAAAAAACTCCAAAACAACCCCTCTCACAAAAAAAAAAGCTCATGTGGGAATGCAAGGCCCCCGCTATGCAGAGATGTGAATGGGGCTTGACAGTGAGTGTTTCTGTCCACTACCTCCTATGTACTTGTATAAAGATGGCCATACACTATGCAATCTGATTGTATATTGTGTATTTCGTGAGAAGGGTCATCACTGATTGATTGCATTTCATTTAAAAATGTGCAGCTGGGAGTGGGTGGGTAGGTGATGCAGGGTGTGTGCTAATGAGGTCAGCTGGTCAACTGCTTCCTGTATCATGACCTACAGTCTGATCAGGAAGTAAAACAGAAGCAACAGATATGTTTGGAAACATGGATGGAGGACCGTAAGGTAAATGTCTGTAAATTTTATGGAAAGCTTTGATATTTTTGCAAAAAAAGAACATGAATGCTATCTTGGTACATAGGGGAGCTATGGAATTGGGGGGAAAAAGGTAAATAAAGGTGAACTTATCCTTTTAGGAGCATCCAACCAAAATGAAAGTCTAATGCCACGTACACATGATCGGACTTTCCGGCGGACAATCCGACGGACTTTGCAGCTGAGGTCCGCCGACTTTCAAGCGAACGGACTTGGCCACACACGATCACTCCAAAAGTCTGCAGGTTTAGAACGCGGTGACGTAGAATAAGGAAGTTCATAGCCAGTAGCCAATAGCTGCCCTAGCGTCGGCTTTAGTCCGTCGGACCAGCACACAGACGACCGGATTTTTTGACCAGACTCGAGTCTGGCAAATTTGAAGCCAGTCTTATTTCTAGGTCCGCCGGACTTTTGGGAAGAAAAAGTCTGCTGGAGCCCACACACGATCGAATTGTCCGACGGACTCTGTTCCGCCAGACTGAGTCCACCGGAAAGTCCGATCGTGTGTATGCGGCATAAAATCTGACATGTATCAGACTCCTGGCAGACGTCTGGCAAAATCAATGAGCCAGTCACACAAGCAGGGTATGACATTTTTGGAGATGTTCTATACACCAACAGTGCCTCCAGGTGTCCATATTGCATTTTTATTTTACGAGAAAATTACAGTGCTGCAGATTCAAATTGAAAGATAATATTTATAACATTAAAAGAGAAGTAAAGACATTTTTTTTTATTTCAGTTTTATACTTACCTAGGTGGATGCAGCATCGGTCCGATGCTGCAGAGAACCTAGAGATCGAACCCCTCCAATGGCTCGGTTCTCACAGTTTCCCGAGCAGAGAGCTGCAGACTGTCAGTCACAGCTTTCCACTCTGCTTCATCCTCACTCACTGGAGCGCTGAGCTGTGGAGGGGAGCGAATCGGCTGTCTCAGGGTCTTAGCCGCTCGCTGAGAGGCTGAGACAGGTGTCAGTCCAGGCACCTGGCGGATCCAGACTCCCATTGTCGGGCTGACACGGTGCCTGGACTGATATCCGTGATGTCAGCAGAGAGTGGACTTCAGCCTGCACTCCTGTGCAGGGGCGGACTGACAACTCATGGGGCCCCCGGGCAATAGAAGATCATGGGGCCCCCTTGGTCCCCACACTCAAGGGGACCAAGCGCACACACAGGGGGGGGGGGACACACGCACACGCAGGGGGACACTGGAGGGAGAGCGCACACGCAGGGGGACACTGGAGGGAGAGCGCACACGCAGGGGGACACTGGAGGGAGATCGCACACACAGGGAGGCACACACACAGGGGGACACTGGAGGGAGAGCGCGCACACAGGGGGGCACACGCACACAGGGGACACTGGAGGGAGAGCGCACACAGGGGGGCACACGCACACAGGGGACACTGGAGGGAGAGCGCACACAGGGGGACACTGGAGGGAGAGCGCACACACAGGGGGGCACACACACAGGGGGACACTGGAGGGAGAGCGCGCACACAGGGGGGCACACGCACACAGGGGACACTGGAGGGAGAGCGCACACACAGGGGGACACTGGAGGGAGAGCGCACACACAGGGGGACACACACACACACACAGGGGGACACTGGAGGGAGAGCTCACACGCAGGGGGGGCACGCACACAGAGGGGGACACTGGAGGGAGAGCGCACACACAGGGAGGCACACACAGGGGGACACTGGAGGGAGAGCGCACACACAGGGGGGCGCACACACACACACACACACGGGGACACTGGAGGGAGAGCGCACACACAGGGGGACACACACACACACACACACACAGGGGGACACTGGAGGGAGAGCTCACACGCAGGGGGGGCACGCACACACAGGGGGACACACACACACACAGGGGGACACTGGAGGGAGAGCTCACACAGGGGGACACTGGAGGGAGAGCGCACACACAGGGGGGCACACACACACAGGGGGACACTGGAGGGAGAGCGCACACACAGGGGGGGACACGCACACACAGGGGGACACTGGAGGGAGAGCGCACACACAGGGGGACACACACACACACACACACACACACGGGGACACTGGAGGGAGAGCGCACACACAGGGGGACACACACACACAGGGGGACACTGGAGGGAGAGCTCACACGCAGGGGGGGCACGCACACACAGGGGGACACTGGAGGGAGAGCGCACACACAGGGGGCACACACACACAGGGGGACACTGGAGGGAGAGCGCACACACAGGGGGGGACACGCACACACAGGGGGACACTGGAGGAGAGCGCACACACAGGGGGGCGCACACACAGGGGGGCGCACACACACAGGGGGACACTGGAGGGAGAGCGCACACACAGGGGGACACACACACACACACGGGGACACTGGAGGGAGAGCTCACACACAGGGGGACACACACACACACACACAGGGGGACACTGGAGGGAGAGCTCACACGCAGGGGGGGGGGGGCACGCACACACAGGGGGACACTGGAGGGAGAGCGCACACACAGGGGGACACACACACACACACACACACACAGGGGGACACTGGAGGGAGAGCTCACACGCAGGGGGGGGGCGCACACACACAGGGGGACACTGGAGGGAGAGCGCACACACAGGGGGACACACACACACACACACACACACACAGGGGGACACTGGAGGGAGAGCTCACACGCAGGGGGGGGGGGGGGGCACGCACACACAGGGGGACACTGGAGGGAGAGCGCACACACAGGGGGGGACACGCACACACAGGGGGGACACTGGAGGGAGAGCGCACACACAGGGGGGGACACGCACACACAGGGGGACACTGGAGGGAGAGCGCACACAGGGGGGGGACACGCACACAGGGGGACACTGGAGGGAGAGCGCACACACAGGGGGGGAAACGCACACAGGGGGACACTGGAGGGAGAGCGCACACACAGGGGGGCACACACAGGGGGACACTGGAGGGAGAGCGCACACACAGGGGGGAAACGCACACAGGGGGACACTGGAGGGTGAGCGCACACACAGGGGGGGAAACGCACACAGGGGGACACTGGAGGGTGAGCACACACACAGGGGGGGAAACGCACACAGGGGGACACTGGAGGGTGAGCGCACACACAGGGGGGGAAACGCACACAGGGGGACACTGGAGGGTGAGCGCACACACAGGGGGGAAACGCACACAGGGGGACACTGGAGGGTGAGCGCACACACAGGGGGGGAAACGCACACAGGGGGACACTGGAGGGTGAGCGCACACACAGGGGACACTGGAGGGTGAGCGCACACACAGGGGGACACTGGAGGGTGAGCGCACACACAGGGGGACACTGGAGGGTGAGCGCACACACAGGGGGACACTGGAGGGAGAGCGCACACACAGGGGGGCACACACAGGGGGACACTGGAGGGAGAGCGCACACACAGGGGGGGGAACGCACACAGGGGGACACTGGAGGGAGAGCGCACACACAGGGGGGGACATGCACACAAGGGGACACTGTGGGCTGGGGGTGACACTGTGGGCTGGGGGGTGACACTGTGGGCTGGGGGGTGACACTGTGGGCTGGGGGGTGACACTGTGGGCTGGGGGGTGACACTGCGGGCTGGGGTGACACTCTGGGGTAGGGGTGACACTCTGGGGTAGGGGTGACACTCTGGGGTAGGGGTGACACTGTGGGCTGGGGGGTGACACTGTGGGCTGGGGGGGTGACACTGTGGGCTGGGGGGTGACACTGTGGGCTGGGGGGTGACACTGTGGGCTGGGGTGACACTGCGGGCTGGGGTGACACTGCGGGCTCGGGGTGACACTGCGGGCTCGGGGTGACACTCTGGGGTAGGGGTGACACTGCGGGCTGGGGTGACACTGCGGGCTGGGGTGACACTCTGGGGTAGGGGTGACACTGTGGGTTAGGGGTGACACTGCGGGCTGGGGTGACACACTGGGGTAGGGGTGACACTCTGGGGTTGGGGTGACACTGTGGGTTTGGGGTGACACGGCGGGCTGGGGTGACACTCTGGGGTAGGGGTGACACTGTGGGTTAGGGGTGACACTGCGGGCTGGGGTGACACTGTGGGGTGGGGGGACCCGGGGCCCGTGACTCACCGATGCCGATTCCGATGCTCCCCGCCGGTGTTGTGCCGCAAACGGTTCCCCCCTCGATACACCGGCCCCTCCACTCTTCTTCCATTAGGGGCCCGGACTCGGCAGGCTGTATTACATGCCGCGAATACCGCTAACACTGCGCGGCTCCCCACCGGCCCCTCCTTCCCTCCCGTCCGTCCCAGGTGACGTCACGACGCATACAGTAGAAGCACCTGGGACTGACGGGAGGGAAGAAGGGGCCGGCGGGGAGCCGCGCGCCGCTAGCAGTATTGTTAGCGGCATCGCGGCATGTAATACAGCCGTTTCAAGTGGCCCCTCATGTGGCCGAGTCCGGGCCCCTAATGGCCCCGGGCCCTCGGGCGGCGCCCGAGTCACCGACCTGTCAGTCCGCCCCTGCTCCTGTGATTTATAGGAGATGTCCAGCCAAACGAACTTTGGCTACACTTCTCCTTTAAACTACAATATGGCTTGTGTATTAATTCTATATGCTATATTAATTATTATTTGCATTTTTTCCACAAAACTGAAGGTACCCTTTAAACCCTATTCAGTTTATAGTAAAATTCTATATAGTGAACTTAGCGAACAGTCAATTTAGATTTTACCTTTCTGTTACCTTTTTCCATTGCATTTTTTCACCTTCAAATAATAAAATCCTGAAAGAACAGGAAGATACAATTGCATGATTTCTCTTTCCTAACTAATGTCTTCCATACAGCAGTGCCCCAAGAAGGGGGGGGGGTAGCCCTCCCTAATCCCTGGCTGTACTATCTTGCAGCGCAGATGCAACACCTTATTGGACCTTTTGTGGTAGTGGAAGATAATTCAATCCCCCTCGCCCTTATCCACTCTCGCTATATTACATTACCACCTCAAGACACGCGATTTCTCTGGTTGACTAGATTCCCTTCACTTTAGCCCTTCTAATAGAATGTACCCACATACTCTCTAATTCAAAAGGTATGGCTGAATGTGAGATCCCTCCAGGGTGTTACTGAGTTTACCACCTATAGCCCTAAATGGAATAATTCCACCTACCCCGAACTGGCAAAACTGACCTATGCGGGCATATGGAGACGCTGGGGCAGTACCCACCTATATCACAATTTTAGCAATGGTTCCCTTCTATCTTTTGCTGAATTCCATTCTCTGTATCACCTCCCATCCTCCATGCAATTCTATTACTTCCAACTCCAACATGCTGTTTGCTCCCAGGGAGTTCTGGCTGACTGAAATCTCTCCCCATCACCAATTTTCAACTATATTTAATCGGTCAACGAAAGGGTTTATCTCCCATTGTTATGAAATGCTGTTTCTATCTTATCTAAAGGGGTATCCATGCATCCCTTTTCAGGCTCAGAGATTTATCCTGCAATATTGGAAGTCTGATAAACCCCTGACATATAGGGAATGGGTTACTCACATCAGTGACACTCTCTGACTTGAACATTTTTTTTTTTTCAACATAGAGGATGTCTGGGACAGTTTGAATACATGTTGGGGGACTGGCTAGCAGTCCCTGGCCTATCTTTCAACTTTCTTGGTATGGATAGAATTTTGGGTTAAATATTGCTAACACCCCTTTTCATGATGCCCTGGGCTGCTTGGCCTGTGATGAGGTGCTACTGCAATTATCTAAACCTCCTTAGCCCTGCACTGTTTCTCTTATTTGCATTACTGTGTATGTATTGCTAGATTGTCTTTTATAAAGTGATGATTCTTTAGATCTCTGTTTTTCTTGTATGCTGGAACACATCTGTTTTGTTATTATGTCTATTGTATATGCTTGCCTAATAAACTCTTCCTAATTAAAAAAATGTCTTCTGCTGGGTCCCAGCCTGCATCACCAAATCAAACCCATCCTGCGGTGATGGATGCTTCTGGGGATGTGGTCAGCGAGGAGATGACATACATATATGGTGGTCTTGCCCCTGCCTTGTGGGACTCTGGTCAAGGGTCTTCGGTCTCCTATCTTCCCTCTTTCAAGTACCCTTCCACAAGGACCCCAAATTTGCATTGCTCCATTGCCCGATCCCAGGCCTCTTCTCTTACCAGCAGAAACTAGCCACGTTACTATTTATCGCAGCTAAACCCACAATAGCAAGGGCCTGGAAAAAGTTGGCTGTTTCATTTCCGGAGGTTAAAAACACCTTGACGACCCTCATGATTCATGAAAAAATGTCAAGTATCCTCCATGACTTCCATGGCAAATTTCTTAAGATGTGGGCCCCCGTGGTGGTCCTATGCGTTTCCCACTTTGCACCCGACCAGTCTAGGACTCCCAAACTGACTTGACCCCATCCCCAGCCTGAGGGACATTTCTTTTCTTTTTCCTTCCCACTTCCTCTTTGCCCCCCTCTTACTCGTTCAGTTTCTCTATTATTGCAGACAGCTCCACTCCTCCTTACCTACCTTAGCCCCTGGGTCCTGGGTCTATAGGCTCGGGCATAACGCACTGACTCCCCGCCTGAGAGTCAGTGTTAGTCTATAACATACCTTTTAACACATTTTAATTTGGGATCATTAAAAGTGAAATGTATTAATACATTTATTAATATTTGTCACACTAGGGCTCTGATCTTAAAGCTGACTATGGTCCCTTGCTGCATACACTGGCTGAATTTGGATGGTACCTTACATGTGTCATACCTACCCCAATAATTAAATATAACAGGTAAGTTTGTATTTATTATCTTTTTTTTTTTTGTTTTGTTTGATATTTGCGAGTCACATTGGAAGAGATTTTTCAAGCAAATACAAAGTTAGCAATCAAACCCACAAACTCTCTTCTAAACCTTAGGAACATGTAGACCCTTGCTCTGCATTTTATTGTCTCCAAGTGAAATTATGCCTACTGATCATAAGTGTGCACAGGGGGGGGGGGCACTTCTAATCACTATGTGCGGTGCTGATTCCCCCTACTGCCTAGGCCCACCTGTTGCCCCCGGCTCCGCAGTGCTGCTGGCTTCCCTCCTCTCCTCTCCCCCTGGCTGCTGTGGGGGATGTTTCATGTTTCAGGATGGAAGGGGCTAGTAAATATGTTTACTGGCTCCTTTCTTTTCTAAATTAACACAGTGAACACACTTACTCACTGTGAATGGGAAGCCACTCAGCACAGACCCCTTCCCATTAATTCACTGCCCTGTGCAGCCAAGCCTGCAGAGAAAGACATGTGTTTTAGACTTTTTGGGTGCACACCCTAATGCAATAGGCTGCCACACCTATGCTACTGATCCAATTGTCTAAATACAGTATAATAATAATGTAACCCTGAGACAAGTTAAAAACATTGTCATATTATTACAGCAAATATAAATATGAGAAAAGGAATTCATTCATGATAGACTGATATGTATGTCTTATCTTAAACCTTATTTAAAGTGTTACTAAACCCACAACAGTAAAATCAGTCTGTATATGCACCAAAGCCTGCTTGTTATACTCACTCTGGAAACTAAGGGGTTAATCCTCCGCATTGTGTAAAAAGGCTGTTTGATCCTGTCTTCCCTGATCCTCCCCTTCTTCCACTGTCCCCAATCTATCTGCTGATAGTACAGAGCCTTGTAGTCACTCTGCACATGCTTGGTTTGCAGTGTATTGCAAGAGAGTTTTCTTGTTTTTTTTTGGAGGGTGCATGTAATCTGCACAGGGTCAATTAGCACTGTCCAGAGAGAGGGTCAGGGGTTCTGACAGTGGCGGCTGGTGTTTTTTTTTCTTTTGGGGGGGCAAACAACCACCCATCTCCCCCCCTGTTGGTCGGTCGGCGGCGACCCCCGCTCCCCCCCCCGGGAGGACGGTGGTAACATCAAAGTCCCGCACTTACCCCATCTATGAAGCGGGCGGGCAGGCAGCGTGTACAGCAGGCGTCAGCTTTCTTCCTTCCCCTCCTGTGAATCATGGCATCTCCCTCTTCCTCCTCCTAGGCATCCAATAGGATCGCCTGTCCTTTCAGCCAAACGCGCTTCCTGATTGGCAGAGAGGCGATTCAGTGTTAGAATAGCGAATATTCATTCGCTATTCTAACACACCTGGGTGGGCTCCGAGCTCAATACTCTGCGTCCGGAGCCCACCCTATTTTGAAGCCTGTCTGGTGCTTTAGAGAAAAAACCCTGCCACTGTAAAACATGTGCCTGTGGTCCTAAAAGGGAAGCTCTGTGCAATGGTTTTAGCACAGAGCAATCTGGATCGTCCTCTTCTCAGGTCCCCTGCCGATGCTTCTGGCTCCTTCCTCACTGAGTGCCCCTGTAGGACGCAGCTTCCCATGGGGGTACTCGTGCATTCTCGATCCCAAGCTGGGCTGTTTGTGTCTTTTTTAGACACACAATCTGGCTTGGCCCCGCCCCCCCGGTCTCTGCTGACAGGTTTTGACTGACAGCAGCAGGAGCCAATGGATCCAGATGTACTCATCCAAGCCTGTCAGAGCCAGGAGAGGGGAGATGAGCTGCAGACGTGTAGACATTGGACTGAGATTGGGTATATGTGAGTATTTAGGGGGGCTGAGGGGTAAGCCACTATTACATTTTTTTTTTTTTTTTACCTTAATACAGAGAATGCATTAGGGTAAAAAACCTTCTACCTTTAGAACCACTTTAACCTAAGCTGGATAATACACTGGTAGATTTTTATATGAAAGTTCATACAAAAAATCATGTCAGTACATTGGATACTGCCATCAGAGACTTTTTGAAATTACTTAAAAAGTTTGTTTGCTTTTAACATTTGATTTTGGAATTAATTGAGTTTCACAAATGAAAACCACACTCACTGTTAGAATTTCATTTGTTCATAGACGGGTGTCAGTCCAGGCACCTGGAGTCAAAAGTGATCTTCAATTTGACACCATTATTTATTAGAAAAAAAAAAAAAAATATATATATATATATATATATATATATATATATATATAAATTCTTCCCATGTATGGCCATCTTAAGTGAATACAGTAAATACTTAAGTGCTCACAAGGTAGGCAATATTGCTGTATATTTCCCCTGCAAATAGACGAAAAATACTTTTTAGTCACTAAGCTACATGAGCATTCACTTTGCTTCTTTAGTAAATCAGTTTCAATACATAATAAATGCAGTGGCTTCACTAAAGGTTAAAATGATTTCAGAATACCTTTTTGTCGTGTCTACATGTCTGTATATTAGTATTAGTATGGGGGAAAAATGTGAGCACTGCCACTTACCAAAAGGTACCACCAAATGTTCCCCTACTGTGAATGTGGGAGACTTATACATGTGGAAGGATATGATAACTGAGGTAAGAAATAATAAATCCCAAGATTCCAATAAGTATGTGCTCATGAGTTAGTACAGAGACAAAAAAGATGGGAGGGATAGGGGGGGAGAGGAAAGGGGGGGAGGGGATTAGGGGAAAGAGGGTGGAGAGGAAAGGGGAGGGGGTTGCAAAGAAAGGGAAGGGAGGAGGGGATAGAAAAGGGGGAAAACACAAAAATATAAAAATGAAGGAACACTATCATCATTTAAATGTTACAAAAATATAACAGAATATGTAAAAATGAAATCAAGACCGCAAAAATTCAAAACGAACGACAGATTGAAAAAGATAGTAAGACAAACCCCAAAAAATTCTTCAATCATATTAATAGTAAAAAGGTCAGGTCTGAGCATGCAGGCCCTTTACAAAATAATCTAGAGTGGGTGACTGGGGACAAAGAGAAGGCACATTTTTTAAATACTTTCTTCAGTTCTCTGTATACAAAGGAGCATGGGGGAGTTCATGTCCATAATTGGGATGGTATTGACACAGCCCCAAATGATCCACAATAGCTCAAAAGTGATATGGTCCAGAAATATTTAGATAGAATAAAGGTGGATAAAGCACCTGGACCAGATGGCATCCATCCAAGCATCCTAAAAGAATTTAGCTCTCTCATTTTAAAGCCATTGTTTCTATTTTTTAGAGACTTGTTAATGATTGGCACTGGATTGCAGTAGAGCCAATGTGGTGCTCATATTTAAAAAGGGATCAAAGTCTTCATCAAGGAACAATAGACCTGTTAGTTTAATTTCTATAGTTGGGAAGATGTTGGAGAGTTTAATAAAAGACCACAAAGATGAGTTCTTGTTGAAAAAAAATATTTTAAGCAACGGACAGCATGGATTCATGAAAGACAGAAGTTTTCAAACAAACCTGATTCCTTTTTATGAGGAGGTAAGTAAAACTTTGGACAAAGAGGTGGCTGTGGACATGGTATACTTGGATTTTGCAAAAGCATTTGACACAGTTCCCCACACACAGTTCCCCACATACAAAATGTGTAAGGTAAAATCTTCATGCTTGGAAAGATCAATTTGTAAATGGATAGATAACTGGCTAAAAGACCGAATTCAGAGAGTAGTGGTTAATAATTCTTGCTCTGAATGGTCTAAGGTTGTCAGTGGTATACCCCAAGGTTCAGTTTTGGGACTCCTACCTTTTAATACCTTTATAAATGATATAGATGATATAGGGTCTGGGATTAAAAGTACCATTTCAGTATTTGCAGATGACACCAAGCTATGCAGTTAAATAACGTCCCTACAGGATGTCTCTAACTTACAAGCTGACCTCAATGCACTGTTTAATTGGGCAACTGTGTGGCAAATGAGGTTTAATGTTGATAAATGTAAAGTTATGCACTTGGGGGCTAAGAATATGCATGCATCATGCAAACTAGGGGAGTATAACTCCATAGTGGAGAAGGATCTGAAGGTTTTGGTAGATCATAAGCTTAATAATGGCATGCAATGCCAAGCTGCAGTTTCCAAAGCGAGCAAAGTCCTTTCTTGTAATCGGAGAGGTATGGACTCCAGAGAGAGAGCTATAATTTTGCCCCTGTAAAAATCATTAGTAAGACCTTATCTGGAATATGCAGTTCAGTTTTGGGTTCTCAAAAAGGAGATAGAGGCACATTTGTGGTGTTACAAATGTGCCTCTTATTCTCCCCCATACAAGATATACCAATAGCCAGCTCTAGATTAATCCACACTCTATTTAGTTCTATCCACTGGACCATAGCTTTCAACTGGCGTTCACCCAATATACCATGGCCTCAGGTTCTCAGCCGTATGGCAAACATAAAACTATCAGAACGAATACACCACACGTTATATGACACCATGCATATATACCAAAAAAAATGGGCTCTTTGGGATTCCTCACTACTGGGTAATGTCCATTAATGTTATTTTACTTTAGCACATCCATGGACCCATCCAAGCAAATGTTACTTAAACGGATAATTTAATGTATGTATCCTGCCATATGATATGTCTTCTCTCAGCTATAATGTTATATCTAACTGTATCCTTCACTTGTATGTTTTCCACCACTGTCAAAATCTTGTACTATGACCTTATCCATAATAAAAACCGTTTGTAAACAAAAAAAAAAGGAGATAGAGGAACTGGAGAAAGTGCAGAGAAGGTCACCCAAACTGATAGGATGCATGGAGGAACTCAGTTATGAGCAAAGATTAGAGGAACTGAATTTATTCTCTCTTGAGAAGAGGAGATTAAGGGGGGATATGATCAACATGTAGAAATACATACGTGGTCCATATAGTGAACTTGGTGTTGAGTTATTCACTTTAAGGTCATCACAGAGGACAATGTCTAGAGGAAAAAATATTTCATCTCCAAATACGGAAAGGTTTCTTTACAATAAAAGCTGTGAAAATCTGGAATAGACTCCCTCCAGAGGTGGTGCTGGCCAGCTCAGTAGATTGCTTTAAAAAAGGCCTGGATTCTTACCTTAACATACATAATATAACTGGGTACTAACATTTATAGGTAAAGTTGATCCAGGAAAAATCCAATTGCTTCTCGGGGATCAGAAAGGATTTTTTCCCCCTGCTGTAGCAAATTGGATCATGCTTGCTTTTGTTGCCTTCCTCTGGATCAACTGTGGGTGAAGGATTGTGTATATGGGATTGCATGTTTTTTTTGGTTGAACTGGATGGACTTTTTTCAACCTGACGAACTATGTAACTATATATATGTATATGTGTGTGTGTATATATAGATATATATCTATATATCTATATATATACAGGGCTCGAGTCCAGGGGGAACGCGTGGGAACGGCGTCCCTGCACTTTTTTTACAGCAGGAACGCCGTTCCCTTTGCAGGACGAGATCCGCCAGAGCGGAATGAGATGCATGCAGAGTAGCGCAGGAAGCGTCTGTGTGTAATACGTTCTCTCTCATGTCAATCAGCGCTGCTCGCTCCCCGGCGGCCCCTCCTCTCTTCTCGTCTATCCCCATTGGCTTAAGACATCATCTGGGATAGACGAGAAGAGAGGAGAGGAGGGGCCGCCGGGGAGCGAGCAGCGTGACGAGAGAGAGAACGTATTACACACAGACGCTTCCTGCGCTACTCTGCATGCTGGCAAGTAAGATCCCCAGATGTGCCCTATAATGTGCCCCCTGATGTGCCCCGATGCCCCAATGTGCCCCATAATGTGCCCTGATGTGCTATCTGCCCCATAATGTGCTATGTGCCCTATAATGTTCCCTGATGTGCCCCATAATGTACCCTGATGTGCTATGTGCCCCATAATGTGCCCTGATGTGCTATCTGCCCCATAATGTTCTATGTGCCCTATAATGTTCCCTGATGTGCCCCATAATGTGCCCAGATGTGCCCCGAGCCCTGATGTGCCATGTGCCCTGTGGCCTGATGTGCCCGTGCCCTGATGTGCCCCGTACCCTGATGTGCCCCGTGCCCTGATGTGCCTCGTGCCCTGATGTGCCCCGTGCCCTGATGTGCCTCGTGCCCTGATGTGCCCCGTGCCCTGATGTGCCCCGTGCTCTGAGGTGCCCCGTGCCCTGATGTGCCTCGTGCCCTGATGTGCCCTGTGCTCTGATGTGCCCTGTGCTCTGATGTGCCCCGTGCTCTGATGTGCCCCGTGCTCTGAGGTGCCCTGTGCTCTGAGGTGCCCCGTGCCCTGAGGTGCCCCGTGCCCTGAGGTCCCCCGTGCCCTGATGTGCCCCATGCTCTATTTTTATTTTTTTTGGTGGGGTAGAGATCTTGGGTGGGAGTTCCCACACTTTTTTCCCCAGGACTTGACCCCTGTATATATATATATATATATATATATATATATATATATATATATATATATATATATATATATATATATATACTCCCCTGCAGCAAGCAAAGCCTGGTGATACACCTATGGCCCTGAGAGGACTCCAAGGATCAAAAACACAGGAAAAAAAAGGAGCATAATAAATACACTATATGTGACTGTATAAACAACGTGCTAAACCCTCATCCTAAAAATGACAGTGGGCTAGTATAATGAATAATATGAGGGTACTTAGGGAATTCAGTCAAGTAATTGCCAGACCATTGTTCCTAATTCTTACTGACAATCTACTGACTGGAATGGTACCAGATGATTGGAGAAAAGCCAATGTAGCACCAATATTTAAAAAGGGCCCAAAATACATCCCTGGGAATTACAGACCAGTTAGCCTAACATCAATAGTATGTAAACTCTTGGAGGGGGTGATAAGGGACTATATACAAGATTTTAGTAATGAGAATGGTATCATTAGCAGTAATCAGCCAAACCAATCTATTAACCTTTTATGAGGAGGTGAGTTGCCATCTAGATAAAGGAAGGCCTGTAGACGTGGTGTATCTGGATTTTGCAAAAGCATTTGACACAGTTCCCCATAAACATTTACTGTACAAAATAAAGTCCGTTGGCATGGACCATAGAGTGAGTACATGGATTGAGAACTGGCTACAAGGTCAAGTTCAGAGGATAATAATAAATGGGGAGTACTCGGAATGGTCAGGGGTGGGTATTTGTTCATAAACGACCTGGAGGATGGGGTAAACAGTTCAATCTCTGTATTTGCGGATGATACTAAGCTAAGCAGGGCAATAACTTGAGGTTCAATGTAGAAAAATATAAAATAATGCATTTGGGTGGCAAAAATATGAATGCAATCTATACACTGGGGGGAGAACCTCTGGGAGAATCTAGGATGGAAAAAGACCTGGGGTCATAGTAGATGATAGGCTCAGCAATGACATGCAATGCCAAGCTGCTGCTAACAAAGCAAACAGAATATTGGCATGCATTAAAAAGGGGATTAATTCCAGAGATAAAACGATAATTCTCCCGCTCTACAAGACTCTGGTCCGGGCGCACCTAGAGTATGCTGTCCAGTTCTGGGCACCAGTCCTCAGGAAGGATGTACTGGAAATGGAGCAAGTACAAAGAAGGGCAACAAAGCTAATAAAGGGTCTGGAGGATATTAGTTATAAGGAAAGGTTGCGAGCACTGAACTTATTCTCTCTGGAGAATAGACGCTTGAGAGGGGATGTGATTTCAATATACAAATACCATACCGGTGACCCCACAATAGGGGTAAAACTTTTTCACGGAAGGGAGTTTAACAAGACTCATGGCCACTTATTAAAATTAGAAGAAAAGAGGTTTAACCTTAAACTATGTAGAGGGTTCTTTACTGTAAGAGTGGCAAGGATGGGGAATTCCCTTCCACAGGCGGTGGTCTCAGCAGGGGGCATCGATAGTTTCAAGAAACTATTAGATAAGCACCTGAACGACCACAACATACAGGAATATACAATGTAATACTGATATATAATCACACACATAGGTTGGACTTGATGGACTTGTGTCTTTTTTCAACCTCGCCTACTATGTAACTATGTCACAGAGGAAACAAAAACGTACCCAACTGGGTGATAAAAAAAAAATGTCGTCCCCCCCCACTTCTGGAGCAGACTTCCAACGCACAAATAAACAGTCAAGAAGCCTGTTTAAATAATCCCCAACCTGGCACCATGCACACGTGCCGTGAGTTGGCTGTGCATGACGTCGGGTCTGATTTCCAGCATTGTGCATATGCGAACAATTACGCACATGAATGCGCACTAAAAGTGCAGCCAAAGGGCAAGATGGCCCAAGCTGAAACTGTGCAAGCATTTAGCAGTCCCAGAGGACCTCGGTCTCCGCTCCCAACACCAGGAAGACCACACATCCGCCGCATGGAGAGGAGGAGGGGCACAACCGACACACAACTACAGTGTAAATGTGTCTTAAAGCGGCAATGCTTAATATAGAAAACACAGTTATTACAAAAGCATTTACATATGACAGATAAATCGATTACATATCATTATTTGCGATTAAATCCCTGTACAAAGAGGGTAACAGCAAGGGTATACATAAACAAAAATGTAGACCCTGTTATCCATCCAAAATGGACATAAATATCAGACGAGACCTCAAGCTGGGACAATGTCACATTCGTGCATATGATCGAACAAATCAAGCAAATGAAAATTATGATGACATTTACAGAAAGGGCTTATATGATAATACTTAGTTGAGGCTCGGTGGAGTGGTGACACTAAGCCTCTCAATACACCGTGTCTCACATTGCAAGATAGCCTTATCCCAGTCACCCCCTCCCCCCCCCGGGATCCTGGGAAATCGCATCCAGAACAAAGAACTTCACCACCTGGGGGGTCAAACCTGTGGTAAAGTCCAATATTGCAGCCTATAGTGGTTAATTTGCCATTAGAAGAGTAGTATAAGTAATCGCCAATATGTTGGCGCAATTCCCAAATAGTTTTCCCCTGCGTAGAAGGGGAAAACTTACACTCACACATCATCAGGTATATAATCCCTGTGGTGCCACAGTTGGCTGAAATACGTGGTGAGAAAAATTCCCCATTGGGTAGTTGGAATGTGGTGCCTTCAAGTATCCAAGGGCACGTGGGCATTGCCCGCACCGGGAAGTGCCACGATGACCCAATGGGGAACTCGTGGAGGTTGCATAATGGCTGCTGGTTAGCCGGTCCCAAAGGGACATGGCTCTACGAAAAACAAACTCAGGGGTTGTTTTAACATATTTGTTGAGGATGTGGTGATCTATTAGCAGATGCCAGTGGTCTGATAAGATAGTTTCGAAGGTGGCTATGGTGGGCTGAGAATTTCGTAATGATTTTAACCGTATCTGATTGTTTCGGTTTGGGAGGATCGTATAATAGCGAGGTTCTAGTAGCTAGTGCTCGATTGAGAGCGTTTCTCAGATTTGTACGTGAATATCCCCTAAGGAGGAGGCGTTCACAAAGAAGGTCAGCCTGTGTATGAAAATCTTCCTCCCTAGCACAGTTCCTGCGTAGCCGCAGGTACTGTGCATAGGGGATACTTCATTCTAGGGGTCTGGGATGTGCGCTAGAGGCGTGCAACAGTTTGTTGCCAGCTGTGGGTTTACGATACAAATCTGTACCAATCGTCCTATCCGGATATTTGATGATCAGGAGATCCAAAAAAGGGATCTGTATATCATCATATTTGAAAGTGAAATGTAAATTCATGCTGTTTAAATTCAATTGTTGGATGAATTCTTGCAGTAGTTGTGATGAGCCTGTCCATACAAGTAGTAGATCATCAATAAACCTGTACCAGAATAGGAAATGTTTCAGAGTGTAAATTTATCCTTGGAAAATACCTGCCTCTCCGAACCCCCAAGATGGAGATTTGCGTATGACGGTGCACAGGAGGTTCCAATCGCTACGCCTTGGGTTTGTAAGAAATGTTGCTCTCCAAATACAAAATAGTTTCTAGTCAGGTTAAAGTATAACAATTGTAGAATAAAATTGTTGAGAGGCCAAGTTGTATGATCCTGCTCCATCAGAAAGGATTTCCCCATCTGTACTCCCTGCTCATGGGGGATACTCGACAGGGCCGTTTTTAAGGCAGGGCAAAAGGGGCAGCTGCCCTGGGCCCTGTCATTGTTGTGGGGCCCAAAGCAGATGCCTCATACTTGCCAACTATCCTGGTTTAAATTCCCTCGTCCCTTGAGGTTTTAGTCCTGTGCTGTGTCTCAATATCTCAGTGTGAAATGCTGCTACTAATGCTGCCCAGCTCTGCCTATTGTTGTGTACAGATGACTCACCTGCAGACCCTGTGTTTACATGTAAATTACCGGCATTCATATGTAAATAGTGGCGGACGGCAGCATTGCTATGCATATCATGACCCCCTGAGGTCGTATCCACAGTAATCTCTAGCAACCAATCAACAAGCAGAAATCATGTGCTGTAACCTCTAGCAAGTAATCAGTGAGCCGTAATGTGTGCTGTAACCTCTAGCAACTAGTCAGTGAGCGGTAATGATACACTGTAACCTCTGGCAACCAATCGCAATAGCTGCCTGATCTGATTCAGTAAACTGATTTTGAGTCTAGATGCTATTTATTGTATGTCTCAGAGCAGGTGGGGAGCAAAACTGCATGGGCCCCAAGAAAAGTTTTGCCCAGGGTCCAATCAATATTAAAGATGGCCCTGATACTCGATTATAGTGCCTCAATATCAATGGCCACAAGCCAGGGAGCACGGATGGATCTGAACCCCCTCGATGTGCTTAAGGATGTCAGTAGTGTCTTGTATATATGAGAGTGAACCCAAAACATGGGGCATAATAAAACTGTCTACATAGTTACAGGCATTGTCAGTCAGAGATCCAATCCCAGAGACGATTGGTCTCCCGGGAAGTAAATTAAGATTTTATGAGTTTTGGGCCAAGTATAAAAGGTGGGAGGGGACATGGAAATTTGATGACAAGATAGTTTAAAGTATCCCTGTCAATTAGGGCCTCCCAAAAGGCACCTGTACAGAGTTCTAGAAACTGCTTGATAAAGTCATATATCAAGGCTCCTGGGATTGGTCTGTACCAGGTGGAATTGTTGAGTACATCAAAACACATAGCTTGATATAAGACATATGACATAAGCACGATATTACCACCGGACAGTTTTATAATAATATCTGTCTGACTCTGCAGATGTCTCAGTGCTTGTATTTGATTGGTGGTCAAGTTAGATGCCATTGCTTGTGTTTTATGCCCTTAATAGACTGATGTAAAAATGCCCAAATGGCAGGGCAGGTCATCAAATCTGGAAAGTTACATGATTTAGGTTTGAATATTTTGGAAGTCGTGGGTTGAAGCTGTGGTTGGCTGTCGGGGACTAGGTCAGAGGGCGCAGTGCCCAGAGAGTCAACCGAGGTGGAGCCTGGGTCACTCTCTCAGTGGTTCCCTCCTCCTATAGCAACATCAAGTCCCGAACAGTACGAAACTCTTGCATTGTGAAGTGTTTAGTTCGTTCTGTCAGTTCTCGTTCTAAATGGGCTTTTTGTCTGTCCTTCTCAAAGATGAACTTAAAAGTTAGATTCCTTGCAAATGGATAAAGATCCTTTATAGTCTGTCACGTGTAGTGAATCTAATGCCGCGTACACACGAGCGGATTTACCGTCTGAAAAATCTTGGATGTTTTTTCCGACGGAATTCCGCTCAAGCTTGGCTTGCATACACACGGTCATACAAAAGTTTGCTGAACTTTCGACCGTTGCTACAGACGATCGGAATTTCTGATCGGAACTTTTTCCGACCGAAAAATTGAGAACATGCTCTCAAACATTTGCTGGCGGAAATTCTGCCAGCAAAAGTCAGATGGAGCATACACACGGTCGCATTTTCTGATGAAAAGCTCTCATCGGTCTTTTGCTGGCCGAAATTCAGATCGTGTGCACGCAGCATTAGGGGCAAAATCCTAAGCCCAATTGCAACACTGATATCTCATCCAGAGATAATTCAGTATATGTTATATTGATAATATATCGTGAGGTTATCAAAGTGCTCTGTTGTTTTTTTGGGGTCTGGAGTTGCCAGGTCTCAGTCTGTTGTGTTTTAGAAGCTAATAAGGAAGATTCCAATACTTTGGGAATTACACTATGTAGTGTGGAAAAAGAGAGAGAAATACCACCACCAGTAACTTGATTACCTGAGTGCAAGTGTTCACCCTGTGCATGTATCGATTTATGTGTTTTAGTAAATGCTTTTTTACCCTTTTTGGATTCTGCCGGTGAAATGACGTGAGGAGTTAGATGCTTGTGAGCCGGTGAATCGTGGAACTGTCTGTTGGGAAAGAGAAGAGGACAAAGATTAATCTGATTCAGTATGATCTAGGATTAGACCATGGGGTGGGGGGGGGGGCTCACATGGGGGCCCCCTTTTACCTAAATTTCTACCCGACCATTTATACCCGACCATTCTACCCAACTATTTACCATTTTAGGGAATGCAAGTTTGTCCTTGACAAACTTGGACTGTTTCTTGGCAATAATATTTTTATTTAACACCTCTGAGTGTTCCTTCTGTTCCATCCACGTAGTGGAGAAATTTGAGGCGTCTTAAGCCCCATACACACGGTCGGACTTTTTCATGGATTTTGTCCGATCGGACAAGGTTGTTGAAAAATCAGACCGTGTGTATGCACCATCGGACAGTGTTCGTCGGTTTGTCCGACGGACAAAGTCTTATCTCCTGCTGGAAAGATTTGCCGTCAACACGGTCCGATCACACCAAATCCGAGCGTGTGTACGCTTGTCCGACGGACAAAGTGCTACGCATGCTCAGAAGAAATTCTGTGACGGAAGCGCTCGGTCAGGTAAAACTACCTTTCCTAATCGACACAGCACATTCGTCACGCTGCAATGTTAAAATGTCTTTAATGCAGCGCATTCTCTTTTTCTTTACAATGCAACAAGAATGACATGTTTTAGCTGCTCCTATTCACCCACACTTCTCACAAACTTACTTCTTTATTACTTTGCAGCATTTATACACTACATGTTTATTTTTACTCAGATCGTAATACAATCTTTGTTATTTTTTTACCATGTTTTTTTTTTTTTTTTTTTTTTTTGGGGAATACATATTTGAAGGAGAATTTTTTTGTTTTTTTGAGGGGGTTTGTATGTCTCAACTTAGCAAAACCACATTATTAACATTTGTAGTTCTTGCTTAAATTTACTAGGAGTTTGTTGGTTGTTGGTGCCCCTTGTTAATTCTACTTTAGGATTAGTGAAATGTACCTGCCTACTCAAAGAAAAACTGTCATTGTAGAAAAGTAAAACACAATAGTCAATGATTATTTCAAATCAAAAAAACATTTATTTAGGTCTCAGCAACAAACCAAAGAGGAACGCAGCCATGGTGAAACTTGGGGAATTTGCAAAGCCTTGGACACCCATGGCAACCATCATTTTACAGACTTAAACAATTGGGGGCATGAAGAGTACCTATCTAAATAATAAGGGAGCGCAATCTGGTCCTGAAGTCCAAAACATCCGGAACTGCAGCAGATGCCATCTAGGTCCCCAGGCTCTGGTCCTACGAGAGGCTCCATCTTCTCTCAGACCAGACTGAATCAAGGTCATCACTCTCTTGTCTTCCTTGTACGCTTCCTTCCACGCCGTGGTGCTGGTGCTGGTGGGGTGGCAGAAGGAGGAGGAGGAGGCGGAGCAAGGTCACTCTCGCAAACATGTGTGAGGGGAGTCATCTCCCCAGCCATCCCCTCATTTAGTATTTTGAGGATGACCTCCTCACACATGCTGCGTTGCCCCGCCTCCATACCCGTAAGTTTACTGCCAACCAAGGAGGCAAAGGCCTCCTCGTAGGTGGGTGTGGCATAGAGGGAGGCTGAGGCATCTCTGATCAGCTGGAGCGCTGACTCTCCCACCTCCCCCATGTTTTTCGCCCTTCTGTAGGGAAGGCGGAGGGGAGAGACTTGGGAGACAGTCAGGCTCCTACGCCTACCCCCCTCTTGGCTGCCACTACCCCCTGCCTCCTCCTGACTGCCACCTTCCACAGCCACCTCCTGGCTGAGGTCTTCTTGTGTATGAAAAAGGGACATAGTTTCAGTTATTTGTTCATCAAACACACACAATTCTCATCTAGTGACTGTTGCAAAATGTTTACAAATAGAAAACCATACAATTCTCTGCCCTGCAGTTTAGATTCTTCCCAAAAATGTCTCCCACACCACTGTCTGTTGATATGTCAATCACGGTAGGAACTAAGCAATTGTGGATCCTGAATTAACTGAACATCATTCATTATTCCCCAAACTGGTTACAAAACTACTATACCTGGAACAAGCTGGGCACCTGCACATATTCCATACTGGAAGGCCCAGGTTGGTCCTCGGAAGCCTCATCAGGGGTGGCGTGCGTGGAAGGACGCGTGCAAGGAAGAGTCGAGAGTGACTTCCTGACAGTAGCCTGGTCTTTGAGAAAGTGGAGCCTCTCATAGTACCAGAGCGTGGGGACATGGACATCAGCTGCTGCAGCTCCAGATGCTAGGGACTTCCGGACCTTATTGCGCTCCCGGAAATAGGTACTCTTCATGTTGTTGATCTTCACTTTTAAGTTTGCCACGGTTGCCATGGGCAGGGTAGGCTTTACAAATGCCACAAGTTTCAGCAGGGCTGCGTACCTCTTTGGTCTGTTGCTATAATCCCTGTGTTTCGCCTGCCATAAGAGGGGGAATTGCCGGTATTTATCAATGAAGAGGGGTAGAAAGCTCACGTCGTAGAAGGCCTCCATCACCTCTGCAAGACACAACGCCACACCAAACAATATAAATAATGTCAGCCTAAACTCTCCTAATCTTCTCCATAAAGAAGCCTCAAGTTCTAATCAGTCTAGGCTAGTTATGTACCAACGTCAAATTGTACCTTCGTTTCTAGCGATCGTCTCGTGCGTGAGCTTTCTCTCCCCTCGTCTCCCAGATCGTGGCTACGACACAGGCGTGTGACGTTTTATATACAGTGCGCATGCGTCAAACTCCGCCCGCCCCTGACGATCTTTCTCGTCTATTCCCCACCCCTTCTCTTTACGGCGCAGTGGGGAGAGCACATGGCGGGGACACAGCAGGTGCGCCCCAAATATCCCCCAACGAGGAGGAGGACGAGGAAAGTCCAGAGGCACAAACGTCCCGATCCCGGAGCCTGAAATTCAAGGCCTCAAATATGTCATTTGGAGAAATGTTGGAGATGGTGGACATATTAAAGAGGAGCGACTATGATGGGAAGTATGGGCCTTACCTCAACCCCAATGTCCGCAAGGCCAAGATCATGTCTAAAGTTGTGAGAAGGCTGTACAATCATTTTGGGGTACAACGATCCAAGGAGCAACTGAGGAAACGCTGGTCAGACCTGAAACTGAGGGAGGCCGATCAGTACAGAAAGATCAAGCGAATTCTTCAAAAAAGTAAGTAGTTGTGTTTTGTGTTTGATTTCTTGCTTGCATACTGCTCCATGTGGTTTGATTTTTACAAAGTTGTACATTCCAAAATGGCCACTTTCATGTTCGTCTGTGCATTCGATCGTACTCAGCCTCGATCTTTCTGCCACTGTCATGGTCGTGTGTGTGTCCATTCGATCGTACGCAACCTCGAACGTTCGGCCACTTATAATACGTGGTTTGGTGTTTTTTTGGGGGAAAGGAAGTTTGTTCTCACTAGAAATGTCATCAAGAATGTAAAGCCAATTTATTCAATGTAAAGGAGAGGTCACCCAGTAGCTGTTTACCCATCTGGACTCTAGAGCACTAGTGCTGGGACACCCAAACCCACTTTTTATTAGGCTTTTCCACACATGTGCTCCAGTGGATACTAGAGGGGTGTCTCCATCACACAAACTTCTACCAAAAAGCTAGTCAGTTTAGCACCTTTACAAAGTGACTACATTCATGTTGTTGCCATTTGTAACTGGCCAAACTAAAATAGTGTCCGTCACTTTCAAGCAATGTTTGTCATTTCCTATTTCTGCCCTCAATAGATAGTCTTGCTAAATCTTCCTTTTGTACATTCTCATAGGGGAGCGAAAACTTGGGCCGTCTGCGGAAACCCCCAAACCAACACCTCCCAAAAAAGGGGAAAGAGCAGAAGCAGAGGAGGAGGAGGAGGAGGAAGGAGAGATCATCGAACTTGGAGAAATTGTCACCACAACAGGTGAGTGTGTGAGAACACAGCTACTGGTAAGCTAATCCATGTATGGCTGCCTCATTTCCAACACCCCATTTTTGTTTGTTTGTGGTTTTTAGGTGACGTGGATGTTGTGGAAGAAAAATCGCACTTTACCACAGAGAGTGCCCACGTACTCATCGGAGAGATAATGGTCTGCAATAGAGATCTAGATTACATAAAGCAAAACATCAATGATGTTCAACAAAAATTAAAGAACATCATTGATGTTTTAGGAAAAATATGAAAACGCACCAAGTAATTAACACACATTTGTGCCAGCTTCTGAACACATTTGCAACTTAAAAACTGTGTGAAATTTGGAACATGCACACATTGTGTCCACATGTGCTAGCTCCCATCATGGTGGATGAATGGCAACGTTTTTTTGGGGGTGCAAACACTTTACGAACTACGAAAGTGGTTGTGGTGAAGGGGTTGCACCCCCAAAAAACGTCCATTCATCCCATGATGGAAAATGGCACTTTTGAAGCTTCTAGGCATGTGTTTTACCATCTAATGACCATTTTCAGACCCAAATTGTGTGCATGTTCCAAATTTCAACTTTTCGGGGGTGACCCCCCCATGTGATGAAGGCAAGATCAAACACACTTTGAAAATATAGTCATGTCTGATCTTGTCTTTACTTTACAAAGTTGAACTTTCCTAGTTCATAGGTTCTGGTTAGCTCCATGCCTGGTTTTACCAATTGCGGAATGTTTGTAAACAATGTTGTAAATAACCAAGATGTTGTCAGTTTTGGCGTGAAGATTGTAAACGCACTTGTGAATGTTTTCCAAGTAAACTTTTTTATTTTTCTAAATGTGTGGCTTCCTTATTTAAAAAACACAATGCATTATGTATGTAAAATGTAAAGGATATGGGGGGCAATGGGTGTTATTTACTAAAGGCAAATCCACTTTGCACTGCAATTTCCTTTCCCAGGGAACTTTTTCAATGCACTTGTAGAGCATAGCGGATTTGACTTATGTAAATGACACCCACAGTGCTTTGTACGAAAACACGGAGCACAGCATTTTTGAGAATACACACACATGTCAGACCTGGTGATGAAAAGGAGTATTTTGTCTGTCAGTTATGCAGGACAAACCTTCTCTAGACCAAAGATTAGGTAGCAAACACACAACATGAGAATAATCTTTTTGGGAAGAAGAGACTGTTACCTCCTTTAGCCCAGAAAGTGCATTCCCACTGTCGAAGGCAAAGGGAAAAAATGTCAAAGTTAAATAAGCTAAAAAGAAGACTGAAATGACAAGAAATCAGAGGTTGGTTAAAATATCAGATTTATTAAAAAATGCCTCTCACACATCGTCAGGCAGAGCAATGGCCCCCCTACCCACAAAGTACTCCATATATTGCTCGCGGACCACGCGGGCATTTAGAGGGGGCAAGCCTGGACGTGCCACTTGAAGGGCTGTGAGGTCCGCATTTGGAGGGCCCTCCACATCTGGGCCAACGGGCACCACATAGTTCCTGTTATGTCTTTTGAGGAAGTTGTGCAATATGCAACAGGCAAGAACTATGTGGTTCAGTTTGTATTCCGCCAAGTTAAATGCCGTCAGGAACAGGCGGAAGCGGCTGGCCAGGATGCCAAAAGTGTTCTCCACCACTCTTCTGGCTCTGGACAGCCTGTAGTTGAAGACCCTCTGGTCCGGGGTGAGGGTCCTCATCGGGAACGGCCTCATCACATGGGGAGTCAACGCAAACGCTTCATCTGCGACAAAGACGAAGGGGAGTCCTTCGGCATTCTCCTCTGGAGGTGGCAAGCACAGACTGCCACTTTGGAGACGCCAGTAGAACTCCGTGTGCGTAATGGCACCACCATCCGAGATCCGGCCGTTCATCCCCACGTCCACATACATAAACTCGTATGTTGCCGACACCACCGCCAACATCACTACACTATTAAACCCTTTATAATTATAATAGTAGGACCCCGAGTTGGGCGGTGGGACGATGCGGACGTGTTTCCCATCAATTGCCCCTCCGCAGTTAGGAAAGTCCCAACGGCTGGCAAAGTGGGAGGCCACAGTCTGCCATTCCTGTGGCGTGGAAGGGAACTGTGGAGTGAAACAAGCAAAAAAAATTAGTCACTTTGCACTTAAACATTGCAAGCAGATTAGACAATCAACATCTTGGAACAAGAGCATTGTATAAAATTGGAGGCTGGAAAGTATTTGCACAGAAAAGTAGAGGCTCCCCTTCACAGATGACTCACCCCCCATCAATCCCCCCACTTCTGATGGGCCATTGGCAATAACTAGGGTTTGGGGGGGGGGGGCAGGTAACCCTCTGCACTTCATTGATTGGCAAATGGCTCAATAATGTGTGCTAGTTTGGCCAGACCCTCTGTACTTAACACTATTGGCAGCCCCCAGGAAAGATAAAATAACATTTCAACCCCCCCCACCCCAAAAAAAGACAGGCACATTGTGACATTCTGAAATTACCAAGAAAGCTAATAGGAGGGAAAGAAGACAAAAAATTAGGAAATGGAATGTATGGAGGCAGCCCCTTGCACTACATGCTTTGCTGAATTCATCCCTAAAGATGCCCACTATAAACAGGTAGGTATATAGTGTGTATGGACCTTGGGAAAGCCAGCAGATAAAGGATTGGTACCATCTGACAGAGCAGTTGGGGGAGGGGGTTCCTAATGAGTTTGCCACCCCCCCCCACCAAACAAAAAAAAAAAAAAATTCTAAAGGGGCTATACATGAAGTAAACCACACAGCAAACATTTGTGCATATTTTAGGGGGTGTTTGGGGCAAACAATACTATGCAGCAGACAAAAGACATTGATTAAGTGACTAGGCCATAGGTGTCTATTGGGGCAGAAGAGCATGCTGGTGAGGTAAGTGAAGGGAAAAATGCATGAAGGAGAAAAGGGGCACAGCATATTAGAACATATTGCAATCATGGTAATTAGGGAAGGAGGTCAAAAATACAAGACATTAGCAAACAGAGCATACATAGAAGGGAATAGTCAAGTAGAAATGTTACCTTAATATAGTCCTCCTGCAGGACCTGAATGATGGCAGAACAGGTCTCTGGAATAATGAGTCCCAGGGCCTGGGGAGAGATACCTGAAGAGAACTTCAAATCCTGAAGACTTCTCCCTGTCGCCAAGTACCTCAACGTGGCAACAAGCCTCTGCTCCGGAGTAATGGCTTGTCTCATGCAGGTATCCTGCCGGCTGATAAAGGGGGTCAGCAAAGCCAAAAGACGGTGAAAATCGGGGTCCGTCATCCTGAGAAAGTTCCTGAAATCATCAGGATTATTCTCCCGGATCTCACGAAGCAAAGGCATGTGCGAGAATTGGTCACGCTGAAGCAACCAATTCTTGGTCCACATACTCCTCGTCACTCTGTTCATGGACGGGTCTTGGCTCAAAGCTAAAAGCCCGACACCAATTCCGCGTACAGCACGAACTCGGCGACGAGTACGCATGGGAAACATCGCTCAGAAGGTCACAAAAGGTCGGCTGGTCAGAACGGACAAACAGAAAGCACCGATAAACAGCAAGGCCTGAAAGAACGAAATGAATACCAGCAACGAGCAGACAATAAGCAGTGCAAATCAAAGCGTCCTATATCAAGATATAGGCCGCAATGACCAACAAATGCGAACTGACTACACGCACTAATAAACAGATACGCACGACAAGCACAAACTGAAGAGCAGTAACGATCTGAGTCAGAAAACTGAGAAGCGCGAATCTTAAGTCACCAAACTTCCACTAACTCTCGATAAACACGGGATCAGCAGAAGGAGCCCAACGGGTGCCTGACGTGGTGCTGAACTTCCCTTTTGTAATCTCGTGGACGACGACTTACGTCACGACGTTCTTCCAGACCGGATATTCCGACAACGTAGTCCGACCGTGTGTACGCAACACCAACATCGGACAAAGTACGACGGACAAAATCCGACCGACCTGGTCCGCGGATTGTCCGAGCGTGTGTATGGGGCTTAAGAGGTGTTTGTATTGGGAATTTAACTGATCAATTTCACCATCAAGTGATGTCATATCAACAGTATATTGGATGATGAGTGATTTTATCACCTCGATGCTGCATTGGGTGAGGATTTTCTCCCATGATTTTTTAAATGCTGGGAGTGGATCTTTTTATGGTCAGAAATACCTGAATCCTCAAACCCAAGGGACAGGTTTCCTCCTTCACATATTGTTTAAAGTATTCAATATGCCAGTGCAAATGTGTAGATTAAACATTCGATCAAAAAATATTTTTAGTTCTTCACTTGATTTTTGGCCTGTCAAACAGGTCGCCTGAATGTTGGACATAAAGCTGTACCGAGAACATCCATCATGGAGGGTCTATAATATGTACAAATTAATTTACCGTAAATAAAAGTGCAAGTAATAAAAGGGACAATTCAGTTTAAGAAAAAGAGGCGCCAAAAGAGGAAAGTGGAATGGTGTTTAAAAAAAGGGGAAAGGACAGCATGGCCAAGGTCAAGATGTCCAAATTCCCAAAACAAACACCAAACCGCAAATAACAGGTGTGTTATCCACCCAAAAATATCAAAAACATTGACACCTAATAAAGTTGGTTACCTAAGGGTAGAAAGTAGGTACCATCATCCAAAAAATTAAGTGAAATTGAGAAAGGGGACCGATCCCCTGTTGGTCACCCCTAAGGTGAAAGGACTATGGACTATCTCGTTACCAATTTAGACAGTATATATAGACGAAATTATAAAAAATTAAAAATTTTATTTATACAAAACAGGATAAAAATAGGAAATCCAGATAAATCATAAAGCCTCGTACACACAATCGGACTTTCCGACAACAAAACCGTGGAATTTTGTCTGAAGGGTGTCAGCTCAAACTTGTCTTGCATACACACAGTCACACAAATGTTGGCCAACAATTACGAACGTAGTGACATACTAGACGTACTACGCGTTTGTTCAGCTCTTTAGCGGCACCCTTTGGACTCCTTCTGCTAATTTCGTGTTAGTAGAAGTTTGAGTGTTGATTTGCGCTTTTCTTTTCGCGTTTTTCATTTATCGCTTTTCATTTCGTGCTTTTCAGTTCTCTTCTGAACAGCTGTTTGTCAACCAGACATGTTGCAGAATCAGAGGAGATAACGTGTATTTATTATTGACCCTGGAGTTATTGCTTTGACATTATTTTTCTTGCTTAAATAATGATTTGATTTGGTAAATTTTCTATATTTTTGGATGCATAGAATGCACTTTTTGGTTATTTTCTATTGGCAGATAGCATGTCTAATTTTTTATTTTTTTGTAATGCACAATAAAAAAAAATGTGGACAATAATACTATGTGTTTTACTTCAAATGAGAGTTTGGGAGTAGGCAGTTACATTTTAAAAAATATAATGTAAAATTGACAAGAGACACCAACATAGTATATTTGTTCTTTAAAACTACAGGATAATGGTGTTGTAGTAAATTGCACAAATAAAAAATAAAAACATAATAATAGAAAAAAAAATAATATTCTTGATATCACTAGAAAAAAAAACCTTTGAAAATTTGTTTGCAAAAACTCCATCAGTATCACCAGCAAAGCAGGTTCATTATTATCCCATTAACAGCGGCCATTTAGCACTGATCTGAATGTCCAATGAGAGATGATCTCATGAGATCATCTCTCATCGCCGGCTCTCCCCCTCACACAGAGACAGCCTGTGAGGAGGGAGAGCGACGTGCAGCTTTCTTGTAAGTAAAAAAAAAAAGTGGAAAAAAAAGTGCTGTCAGTGCCATGATAATCTGTCCCCACAGTGCCATCTGTCCCCAGTGCCACTTGTCCACAGTGCCACATGTCCCCTGTCCCCAGTGCCACCTGTCCACAGTGCCACATGTCCCCAGTGCCACCTGTCCCCAGTGCCACCTGTCCCCCAGTGCCACCTGTCCACAGTGCCACCTTTCCCCAGTGCCACATGTCCCCAGTGCCACCTGTCCCCAGTGCCATCTGTCCCCAGTCAGTGCCACGTATAAGTGTCATCTGTCATCAGTGCCACGTATTAGTGTATATATAACGATTGGATCGATTATATTGTTACGGCACCAGATGGCGACAAATGAATATAGAAGGTAGGGCCCGAAAGTTTGCACGAATGTTAATTCTCCATTACGAACGCTAGTTTACAAGACCGACTGCTTCTGCTTCCGAGAATGCGTGTTTGTACTTTTGACTTTGCGACGGACTTGTGTACACATGATCGGAAAGTCTGACAACACACATTTGTTTGCCAACAAGCTCACATCCAACATTTCCCATCGGAAAATCCGATCACATGTACGCGGCATAACAGTTTCAGCAAAATCAGCAAAATGATATCAGAACATTATAAAAATACAGGACACGATACATGTGTGTCACTAATACTAGGTATACCCCAGATCGTTTGTGCATGCGCAATGCAGGAATTCAGACCTGATGATGTCGCACACAGCCGACGTAGGGCATTGTGTGAATGGCGCCGGGCTGGGGACTATTTAAACAGGCTTCTAGCCTGTTTATTTGTGCAGTGGAAGTCTGCTCCAGAAACGTTTTTCTATTAGCCAGTTGGGTATGTTTTTGTTACCTCTGCAACATGATTATTCATTATACTACCCCACTGTCCTATTTAGGATGTGGGTTTAGCATGTTGTTTATACAGTCACATATAGTGTATTTATTATGCTCCTTTTTTTCTTCCTGCATTCACAGACCCTGCGCTTTTTTACCCTTGGCTTTCTCTGAAGGCCATAGGTGTATCACCAGGAGTGTGTGTGTGTATATATATATATATATATATATATATATATATATATATATATATATATATATATATATACACACACATATATACACTTTTTGATCAGATAACTGTGCTTTTATGTTCCCTTCCCCCCCCCCCCCCATTAGATGCAGATCATTGATTAACCTGTTGGATAAGCAGGTTAATCAATCAGGCAATTAGGATTTCCTTGTGTCCTCCCCCCCCCCCCATTTCACTTTCCCTCCCCCACCACCCCCCTCCCATTCCCCATGTTTTCCTTCCCCTTCCTTCCTTTCCAACCCCCTCCCCCTTTCCTCTCCTCCCCTCTTTCCCCTCCCCCTCATTTCCTTTCCACTTCCCCCCTTTTCCTCTCCCTCTCCCTCCATTTCTCCCCCTCCCCTCTCCCTTTCCCTTTTCCCCCATCTCTCTCCCATCTTTATTGTGTCTGTACTGACTCATGAGCCCATATTTATTGGAATCATTGGATTTATTATTTCTTACCTCAGTTATCGTATCCTTCCACATGTATAAGTCCCCCTCATCAGGGCCGGATTAACATAGGGGCTATTGGAGCTGCAGCTCCAGGCCCCTTTCTCAAGATAGGCCCATTTGCACAAAAAAAAAAAAAAAAATAATCAAAAAAAAAAAAAGATCGACTTTGAGGGTTGTAGCTCAGTGGTCAGGAGTCACAGAGGCCCCACATTTGGGGGGTAGGTAGCTAAAGACCTACTCCAGCACTGGGGCTGCTTTCATCTATGGTTCCGGAGATACAGGGCTGCTTGCGCAGCCTGTCAGAAGCTACATACAGAGCGGCCAGTTTAAATACTGGAACACTCTGCAGCAGACTGAGAGGATAAACTCACAGGGCTTATAATAATTATTTGTACATTACTTATGATAATTAACCCCTTGCCACCCAGGCCAATTCTGACACTTCTCTCCTACATGTAAAAATCATAATTTTATTTTGCTAGAAAATTACTCAGAAGCCTCAAGCATTATATATATTGTTTTAGTAGACACCCTATGGAATAAAATGGTGGTCTTTGCAACTTTTTATGTTACACGATATTTGCGCAGCAATTTTTCAAACGTTTATTTTTGGAAAGAAACTGTTTCATTCATCAAAAAAAAAAAAAAAACACTAAAGTTAGCACGATTTTTTTTGTGTGATGCTTTACATTTTTTTTAGAGGTTACATGTTTAGAGTTACAGAGGAGGTCTAAGGCTAGAATTATTGCTCTCGCTCTACCGATCGCAGTGTATGTAACCTGTGTGTATCTGGCTCTGATACTAACCAGTGCCTACCCAGCCACTGACTAGTATCTCTCCCCAGCCTGTCACCACACACTCTCTCACTTGTGAATGGGGGAATCACTCCCGCAGTGTTATTGTGTTCTGCCAGTGAATACAATGATCAGTGTTGCTAACTATAGCTGGCAGCACTGATTGTTTTGGGGAAAACCTGACAGGCTGGTTGTACTCAAGTCGGTTAATAGGTTGACTTGTGTAAAACCAGGTAGCCCATACATAGATCGACTATGGCTGGTCTCTGCTTAATTGGTGTAATTTCAATCCATGTATGGCCCGCTTAACCACTATGCAGTCTCTAAACATCCTTCCACAAACCTTTAAATTTTTCCTTCCCAGATTACTTCATCCTCCTCTCCTATACATAGTGCCCACTGTCATACTCTCCACACTTCTCTCCTATACATAGTGCCCACTGTCATACCCTCCACACTCCTCTCCTGTAATTACTGCTTACTGTCCTACTCTCCACGTTTCTCTCTTGTACATAGTGTAAACTGTCATACCCTCCCCACTCTTCTCTTATACATAGTGCCCACTGTCATACCCTCTACACTCCTCTGCTGTGCATACTGCCCACTGTCATACCCTTCACACTCCTCTCCTGTACATAGTGCCTTTTGCCATACCCTTCGCACTCCTCTCCTGTACATAGTGCAGACTGTCATACCCTCCACACTTCTCTCCGGTACATACTACCCTCTGTCATACCCCCCACACTCCTCTCCTGTACATACTGCCCACTGTCATACCCTTCACACTCCTCTCCTGTACATACTGCCCACTGTCATACCCTCCACACTCCTCTCTGGTACAAACTACCCTCTGTCATGCCCCCCACACTCCTCTCCTGTGCATACTGCCCACTGTCATACCCTTCACACTCCTCTGCTGTACATAATGCCTTCTGCCATACCCTCCGCACTCCTCTCATGTTCATAGTGCCCACGGTTAGACCCTCCACATTCCTCTCCCTCACCTGCACATACTTTCCACTTTTATACCATCCATACTCCTCCCCTATGCCTCTTACCCACAAAAATAGTTCTTTAAAATTATATTGAATATCCTCAATGTTACCAGCTCTAGAATGGGCACACTTTAGTTAGTTTAACTAAAGGAAATCTCAGTCCTCATATTTGTTCTGTCCCATTATTAGTACTTATTTAATATTGTAATTACTATTGTGATGTATAGAGGAACATAGGGGATGTCAGCTACTCTAAATATAGCACCTATAAAAAAAAGTGCCCCTGAAAATATTTTTGAAATGTTGGCAACTATGCACTTAGGCACTGCCCAAGGGCCACAGGGTCAGTAGGGGGCACCATGAGAGGCTCCTGTGATATTAAAGCGGTAGTAAACCTTTCTAACATTACTACATTTTAGAGGCCCTGGGGTAGGTTATGCCATAATGTACAAGTATGCACAGCATATTAGCACATTAGGGTACACTTAAATTGTCAGACTGAGCCCTCTAGTGCTGTTCTGTGATCAATCCGGCAGGGCCCGGGCGCTTCCATCTTCACCCGCTCTTCCTTCCGGGTTCTGTGCCTTCGGTCACTTGCTTTGGCCGGGCTGCGTTGATATCATTCCCACGCATGCTCATGTGCATCCTCTTTCTCTCACCCCCCCCTTTCTCGCTCATCCTCCCTCCCTTACCCCTCACCCCTCTTTCATCCCCTTTCTCTCTCTCATCCTCCATCTCTCTCTTTTATTAAATTTGTTATTAAAAAAAATTGTTTGCATTTTTATTTATTTATTTATTGTTTATAAAAGGCCCCACCAAAATCCTCAGCACCAGGCCCACAATGTTCTTAATCTGGCACTGCCCCTCATTCACCATAGGGCAACATTGGTGGTACATTGACCTCATTTGTGTGTGGGTCTTTTCGGTAAGTGGCAGTGCTCACCTTTTTTCCCCATGTATTTGCAATAATCACATTGTGTATTATTTTATCACATGTTTGATTTTGATTATGTTTAACCTATTAAGTAATTTCAAAAACTATTCTCCTGATGAAGCAGTAGAGTTCCGCAAAACATGTTGAGGAATACATGATTTGTGAGGAGCCACTATACCTCAGTTCTCCCTAGTGGGGTATACCTAGTATTAGTGACATATGTATCGTGTCCTGTATTTTTATAATGTTCTGATATAATTTTTCTGATTTTGCTTAAACTGTTATGATGTATTGGGATTTCCTATTTTTATCCTCTTTTGTATAAATAAAATGTTTTATCTTTTAGAAACTCGTCTTTATATACTAAATTGGTACAGAGATAGTCCATAGCCCTTTTGCCTTAGGGGTGACCAACAGGGGATCGGTTCCCATTTCTCAATTTCACAGTGAATAAAAAGTACTTCAATGATGGTCAAACACCTCTCCCTAGCAGACTAGGACCCACCAGACAGCAATGCCGCTCTTTTGACACATTAGCATATATCGCTTATATCAGGGGTCAAGTCCTGGGGAAAAAAGTGTGGGAACTCCCACCCAAGATCCACTCGCCCACCAAAAAAAAAAAAAAAAATGATACGCTCATATGCACGAACGCTTCAAAAGTGGTATTTTATCATCCAATTTTCGTATTGTGTGTATGACGCTTAACTGTTAGTACATAAAAAAAACAATCCTCAATAAACGTAAATACGGTAATTCTCTGAATAATCAGCATTCATACAATTGTGCTTCCATGCAAATGTGAACATCATGTTCTGATCTTTATTGGGGAATTTTATTTTGTATATAGAGTGTTTATGTGGTGAGTGTACACTTTTCATTGAACAGAGTTTGGATAACACAGGGTTAAACGGAAAGGTCATAAATGAAGTGCACATTATCTGGACAGAATGCTTGGGGAGATAGTGATGTGTTCCTGCTTAGATGTATGTTAGCTTGGGGGGCTGCAAACTCTGCAGGGCTCCAACACACACTCGCTGCTATTCCAACCCTTCACATATTTCCACATAAACTTCCCTCCTGGCATTAAACTTTGCCAGGTATTGTGCTCAGCTTACCACCCCATACTGATGTTCCTCTCTCAGCTCACCTCTCTCCCTGCATGTCCTGTGAGCAGAATAGCTCTGGATTCTCTCATCATATGGCACTGAAGATAGAGGAGGGGGGGATCTAGCGGGACACACAGAGCAAGTATGCAGGAGACTGGGGGGGGGGGGGATGAGGAGACAGAAAATCAGGAGGGGGCAGCGGGGAGGAACGCATCACGAGAGGTCTGACTAAATACAATCTCTTAGCAGCAGGGACCTGATCTACCTGTCAGATAGCTGTGATTGACAGGTAGATCGAAGCAGAAGCTGTCATGGGGCCCCCTACTGGCAATGCCTGAATGGTCAGGTGTGCAGCACTTACTATTGCGAACTGTGTCGGCAGCTGCTGGTGTAGCACCTGCCACACAGCTTGCATACTTCAAAGTCTTGCAGGACACGGCTGCTAACAGGAACTAAGTTCCTGTTGTGGAAAAAGTACAGGAACTCCGTTCCCATGCGTTCCCGCAGGACTTGAGCCCTGGCTTATATAGATGACTTCAATCTAATATGACTTCCGGTTCTTACTCTTCTCTCCTGTGGAACTCCCCATTTGGTAAATAAGAAAGAAAAGGGGTCACCAATAGTGTAAAACCATTTAACTAAAATGTGCTTTATTTGTATTAAAATACACTCACAAGAAGATGAAACATCCCAGCATTACTAAAGTGACTCAACCTGCATGATGTCTTATACCAGAAGGAACATTAAAACGCAGTCTCCGTCTCACCCGATATCTACTGTGTCACTTCCAATACATTACTTCTGGCACCACTTCTGATGTCACATTTGGTTGCCACTCAACCAGCACCCCAAAATTTCATCTATTCCGACTTAACGTAGGGGTGCTGGTCGAGAGGCAACTGGATGTGATTTCAACGGGGGTGCCACAAGTGACCTATTGGAAGTGATGCTGCAGACATCGGGTGACACCAAAAAAACTGTTTAATGTTCCTTCTGGCATAATACATCATGCAGGCTGAGTCACGTTAGTAATGCTGGAATGTTTTAGCTTCTTGTGAGTGTGTTTTTAATGCAAATAGAGCACATTTTATTTAAACGGTTTTACACTATTGATGCCCCTTTTTCTTTCTAGTTTACCATATGGGGAGCTCCACAGGAGAGGAGAGTCAGGACCGGAAGCCATATTAGGTGAAAACCTTCTGTATAAGCGTTATATGCCAATCTGTAAAAAGAGAGGCATTGTTGTCTGGTGGGTTCCAAGTCTGCTGTACTGAGAGGTGTTTGACCACTAGAGTACTTTTGATTCATGGTGAAAAGAATAATCTTTCTTGAGAAGAGTTTATGTAGAACTGTTTCAGGATGGACTAATCTTTATTTGTCATACACTTTGTCACTTGGGCATTCACAGTGGTATATAATTTATATAATACATATTTTATGTTCTCATCGCCTTTCATATTGTTATATTGTGTTATATATTGTAGGAATAACACTTTCTGAGACACCTCCAATGTAGTGCATGGCTTTCATGTGTATTTGCAAATGAATGCATCAGAGACATCTGTTATTGATCTAATTTAAAAGGCAGGATTTAAATACGTTCTCATTTGCTAGCTGGGTACATTTGTGTATTTTTACATGACAGACAGTTGAGGTAGGAAAGAGGAGAAAAAAAGAAAGCCTTTGTAGGTAGTTATATGCTGTACAATAATTATTATTTAATGTAAATATTATGCAACTACATACTTTCCAACTTTTTGAGAGGGGAATGAGGGACACCTATTATCAAAAGTATGTAGGCATAGGACACACCCCCTGCCATGCCCCTTAAAGGAGAAATAAAAAACAATTAGTTAAATCTACAAGTGCTTCTTTTTTTTCTTTCTTTTTTTTACCACTACTATTGCTTTACATTGGCTTTTGAAATGTATAAATGCAACAAATTAGAATTTGGATGAAGTTTAGCACTGGTAAAATCTTTTTGAATGATAGTGCATTTTTTATACAACTATATAGATCAGGCCCAAATGAGGAGGAAATAAGGGACAGTTCCTCGAAATCAGGGACAGTTGGGAGCTATGCAACTAACATTATCTATTTATTGTTTTAGTGAAGGAAATCTGACTACAAAACAAATCATATTTCTTCAAAGATCAGCTATTCCACATGCACACTCAGCTGTTCAGTCACCTGAGGTAAGTTATCACCCAAGTAGAGATTGTATTTTGTGACTGAATTCATGACACATTTTCCTTGTTTCAAGTTTAAGCTTAATTTCGAGTTTTAAGAGAGCCACACACCCTGCCCCCATGAAGCCCCATGCATCTATTTTTCAAAACATCCCATTGTACATATCTTAAATACTGCATTCATTAGACCTGCCACTTGACATCATGGGGGATATTTACTATAACTGGTGCACACTGAATCTCGTGCAGCTGTGTATAGTAACCAATCAGCTTCTATGTTTTATTGTCAAAGCTTAAATGAACAACCTGAAGTTAGAAGCTGATTGGTTACTATGCAGAGCTGCACCAGATTCTAATCGCTCCAGTTTTAGTAAATCTCCCCCCATGAGTCATTCCTCTCCTCCTCTGGTGTTGGAGGAGGGCGATCTTTACATCTGGACAGAGCGGAGCCTAACATTTGATCAACATTCTGTGCAGTAGTCTGTAATTTTACACCGCAAAGGAGGGTGTCCATAATGCCTGGGCCCACAGGAAGTAGTTTGAATGATGATGGGCATTATTCAGCCCAGAAGAGGACCAGCTCTGGTGTACACAGAGGTGGCGAGTATTGCAGAAAAAGTGCTTTTTTACATTTTGTAGAGCTACGCATTTTTTTTTTTTTGTTTAAAGTGAACTTGTGAGGATATGTAACAGGCATTTTGCTATTGAGCAATGTAAGACTATTTGTCATGCAATTTCTCCTATTGTCCACAATATGGAGATGGGGAGACGCTGACCTTTCTTTCCTGAACATGAGGAGACATAGAGGACCTTGGGGAAAAAAGGAGTTTCAGGAAGTGTGAGGAGGCTGAGGTGGTTGGAAGGTAGAGAAAGAGACCACGCAACAACAGCCTCTGGTGTTGAGCCAGCCAGAGAGGAGCAAATGGACAGTGCTGAGGGACATGATTGAGAGTGAGGAGAGAGCTATTGTGCTCAGCATCACCAGCCAGAGAGAGAGAGGGGGGAGCCATTACTGCAAGGGAGAGAGATCGGATCCCCACGTTGTGACCTGTGAGCCAGGGGACAGAGCGGCTGTGATGATACCACCTCTGCAGTACCAGTAAGACATTGTAGTTATTTATACGTTGTACTGTTTGTGACGGGCACCAGTGGGAACCCAGAATCCCTTGGGGAGGTTGGGAAACTCTTGTTTCAGCTCCCCATGCACCTCTAAGTGTCTAATTTACCCTGTGTCTCAAATAGGGACACAGGGTGACCGAGAAATCCAGTCTCCATGTACTAATCGGACTCAGTAGCGCTAATATAAACAATGAAAAATAAAATATAAAATGCTGAGTAAATACTATGCAAATAAATACTGTGCAAATATATAAACAGTGCTATATAAATATCAAAGTACAAAAATAATAGTGTATAATTGACTCAACGTATAACTTAATAGCAGCGGTGTGTCTATTTCTCTTAGTGACAAGTGAAAAAGTTCATAAATATGTAAAGTCCAGATTGTGAATAAATAAATAAATAAATGGGTAAGTGATTTTCCAAGTGTCTTCAGTCACAGTTTCAAAGTGGAGTCTTCTGACTGACTTGAATCTACCACCACACCACGTGATCGTGACCACACTCCCTCTGAAAGGCCCACTCACCAGCTCACTCGGCCTCACACTCTCGTGTTTGGCAGATGCGTGTTTTACCCACTCCAGGGGTTAATGAAGGATGGCTTGTTTGATCCGTTTAACTCTCAATGCGATTCCATATGTAAAACAATGAGTAAAACACTCCACATAGTGTAAAAACGTATGATAAAATGTATTCACGTAAAAACACTCCAATGGTCAAACTCACATTTCAAAGGTTAAAATCAAGCATCAAATCCAAAACCACGGCAAGCCAAACAACGCTGATGTATAAAAATATAAAGTATATATATATACTGCGGTCTCGGCGGACCAAGAGGAAGACCCTGGTGGTGGTATAGTTATAGTCCACAGTGGCGTAATATATAAATAAATAAATACAATCTTTACTTTTTGCTCTGTAGCCTCATTCCCGACATGTTTCGTCGCTTGGACTTATTCATGGGTATGGCTACACAGCCCATCTCAAACTAATTTATAGTGATAGGGGAGCTAGTCACATGGGTGGTGACCCAATCATGTGACAAATCATGTGACATGTTGTGTGCAATCAGATGTGGGCTGATACACATGACCGTATACCTTCCCCTATCCCGGCTTGCGAGAAAGATCATTGGTGGTGTCACTGGTAATAGTGTCATAATATAAAAATAATAATAATACTGACAACTTCATGCTATATTTGTACGGGTAGTTTTCACCTAAAATCCATCTCAAATGCCTACTCTGATATGCACACTGGTGTTCCTTAATGTGCAGAGAGTGTATGTGTAGATATTAGGAATGATTGTCACTGTATTACCTTAAAGATGTCAGGGTGGATAAGGTAATACAGTGACAATCATTCCTAATATCTACACATACACTCTCTGCACATTAAGGAACACCAGTGTGCATATTAGAGTAGGCATTTGAGATGGATTTTAGGTAAAAACTACCCGTACAAATATAGCATGAAGTTGTCAGTATTATTATTATTTTTATATTATGACACTATTACCAGTGACACCACCAATGATCTTTCTCGCAAGCCGGGATAGGGGAAGGTATACGGTCATGTGTATCAGCCCACATCTGATTGCACACAACATGTCACATGATTTGTCACATGATTGGGTCACCACCCATGTGACTAGCTCCCCTATCACTATAAATTAGTTTGAGATGGGCTGTGTAGCCATACCCATGAATAAGTCCAAGCGACGAAACATGTCGGGAATGAGGCTACAGAGCAAAAAGTAAAGATTGTATTTATTTATTTATATATTACGCCACTGTGGACTATAACTATACCACCACCAGGGTCTTCCTCTTGGTCCGCCGAGACCGCAGTATATATATATACTTTATATTTTTATACATCAGCGTTGTTTGGCTTGCCGTGGTTTTGGATTTGATGCTTGATTTTAACCTTTGAAATGTGAGTTTGACCATTGGAGTGTTTTTACGTGAATAAATTTTATCATACGTTTTTACACTATGTGGAGTGTTTTACTCATTGTTTTACATATGGAATCGCATTGAGAGTTAAACGGATCAAACAAGCCATCCTTCATTAACCCCTGGAGTGGGTAAAACACGCATCTGCCAAACACGAGAGTGTGAGGCCGAGTGAGCTGGTGAGTGGGCCTTTCAGAGGGAGTGTGGTCACAATCACGTGGTGTGGTGGTAGATTCAAGTCAGTCAGAAGACTCCACTTTGAAACTGTGACTGAAGACACTTGGAAAATCACTTACCCATTTATTTATTTATTTATTCACAATCTGGACTTTACATATTTATGAACTTTTTCACTTGTCACTAAGGCTGGCTTCACACTGGGGCGGTGCGGGGCGGCGACGGTAAAGCAGCGCTATATTTAGCGCTGCTTTACCATCGTTTTTCCCGCGGTATGCGGCCGCTAGCGGGGTGGTTTTAACCCCCGCTAGCGGCCGCAAAAGGGTTAAAAACCTCCGCAAAGCGCCGCTGCAGCGGCGGTTTGCGGGCGGTATCCCCGCGGTTTCCCATTGATTCCAATGGGAAGGAGCGGTATAGGAGCGGTGAATACACCGCTCCTTCACCGCTCCAAAGATGCTGCTAGCAGGACTTTTGTTGCGGTCCTGCTAGCGCACCGCTCCAGTGTGAAAGCCCGCCGGCTTTCACACTGGAGTGAATGGGGCCGGTTTTTTCAGGCGGTACACAGGCGCTATTTTTAGCGCCGTACCGCCTGAAAACCGCCCCAGTGTGAAAGGGGCCTAAGAGAAATAGACACACCGCTGCTATTAAGTTATACGTTGAGTCAATTATACACTATTATTTTTGTACTTTGATATTTATATAGCACTGTTTATATATTTGCACAGTATTTATTTGCATAGTATTTACTCAGCATTTTATATTTTATTTTTCATTGTTTATATTAGCGCTACTGATTCACCTTATCTATGTTGCATTTTTAAGTTGAATTGCAGATTCCACATGTTTATATGTTTTAAGTAGCTGCTGTTTGATATATATACACTTTTTACACTTGCACTTTTAATCCTTCACTAATTCTATAGCCCACACACCTGCGGCGCGGTGGGGGTAGATGATACAGAGGGCGGTCTTCCACAGCTATACATCATTTACCAACAGTACACACTAATCGGACTCACTGTACAACCACACTGGAATGGTGTGTGTGTATGTATGTATGTGTGTGTATATATATATATATATATATATATATATATACACAATATATATATACACAGTATCTCACAAAAGTGAGTACACCCCCACATATTTGTAAATATTTTATTATATCTTTTCATGTGACAACACTGAAGAAATGACACTATTCTTCAATGTAAAGTAGTGAATGTACATCTTGTATAACGGTGTAAATTTGCTGTCCCCTCAAAATAACTCAACACACAGCCATTAATGTCTAAACCGCTGGCAACAAAAGTGAATACACCCATAAGTGAAAATGTCCAAATTGGGCCCAAAGTGTCAATATTTTGTGTGGCCACCATTATTTTCCAGCACTGCCTTAACCCTCTTGGGCATGGAGTTTACCAGAGCTTCACAGGTTGCCACTGGAATCCTCTTTCACTCCTCCATGACAACATCACGGTGCTGGTGAATGTTAGAGACCTTGCGCTCCTCCACCTTCCGTTTGAGGATGCCCCACAGATGCTCAATAGGGTTTAGGTCTGAAGACATGCTTGGCCAATCTATCACCTTTACCCTCAGCTTCTTTAGCAAGGATGTGGTCATTCTGGAAGTGTGTTTGGGGTCGTTATCATGTTGGAATACTGCCCTGCGGCCCAGTCTCCAAAGGGAGGGGATCATGCTCTGCTTCAGTATGTCATAGTACATGTTGACATGCATGGTTCCCTCAATGAACTGTAGCTCCCCAGTTCTGGAAGCACTTATGCAGCCCCAGACCATGACACTTCCACCACCATGATTGACTATAGGAAAGACGCACTTGTCTTTTTACTCCTCAAATTGGTTGCCGCCACACACGCTTGACATCATCTGAACCAAAAAGGTTTATCTTGGTCTCATCAGACCACAGGACATGGTTCCAGTAATCCATATCCTTAGTCTGCTTGTCTTCAGCCAACTGTTTGAAGGCTTTCTTGTGCATCATCTTTAGAAGAGGCTTTCTTCTGGGACGACAGCCATGCAGACCAATTTAATGCAGTGTGCGGCGTATGGACTGAGCACTGACAGACTGACCCTCCACCCCTTCAACCTCTGCAGCAATGCTAGCAGCACTCATACATCTATTTCCCAAAGACAATCTCTGTATATGACGTTGAGCATGTGCACCTAACTTCTTTGGTCGACCATGGCGAGGCCTGTTCTGAGTTGAACCTGTCCTGTTAAACCGTTGTATGGTCTTGGCCACCATGCTGCAGCTCGGTTTCAGGTCTTGGCAATCTTCTTATAGCCTAGGCCATCTTTATGTAGAGCAACAATTCTTTTTTTCAGATCCTCAAAGAGTTCATTGCCATGAGGTGCCATGTTGAATTCAAGTGACCAGTATGAGAGAATGAGAGCGATAACACAAAATTTAATACACCTGCTCCCCATTCACACCTGGGACCTTGTAACACTAATGAGTCACATGACACTGGGGAGGGAAAATTGCTAATTGGGCCCAATCTGGTCATTTTTACTTAGGGGTGTACTCACTTTTGTTGCCAGCAGTTTAGACGAAAATGTGTTGAGTTATTTTGAGGGGACAGCAAATGTACCCTGTTATACAAGCTGTACACTCAACACTTTACATTGTAGCAAAGTGTCATTTATTCAGTGTTGTCACATGAAAAGATATAATAAAATATTTACAAAAATGTGAGGGGTGTACTCACTTTTGTGAGATACTGTATATGTTGCACTGTTCATAAGGGTTATTCACGTTACTTATTGCCATTTCACTCATTGACTCTATTTAAAGTCAAAGAACTGATTACTTATTACTTGGGTATAGGGAAATTCTGTATAGCTGACTTTGTTTAATTTACTTGGGTAAGCCTATGTTATCTCAAACTGTCTTTTTTTTGTAAGTGGTTTCAATATACCAACTTGCTTATCACTAACGGGTGTGTGTGCATTTACTATAGTAACATACAGCCAGGTGCAGGGTATTTTCCAATTGTGTCTATATCTGTGGTTGCAGAGGTCACTCCATTTAACCAGGTGTGTCAGAGAGGCTGAGTTTGTTCTTGGGGTCGAGGCGGAAGACAGAGGACCCAAAAATTAACCAGGGGCTCCTTTAGGGGTGGCGTTACAGCTACATACACTGATTTTGCTAATGCTAACTTTTTTTTAAAAAATGCGGGGGGTGTCAGCCTGATTCTGGATTCACTACCTAGTGATGTGAAAGAAGCGTGAGGGATGGGAGTTGAACCTAAGGGTGCCTGTACATACAGCAGCACCATCCAAAACCTCTCATTATCATACACACAGAACGTACATGCACTTTATTACACAGGCAGTCATCAACATTTTAACCAGAACCACTGTAGATATTTAATACGTTTAATATGTTCTGTTTTACATTTATTCTTCTCATTTCACTAAGCAGACAATTGTAATGTTTATGTTTTTTTTTTTTTTTTTTTTTAGAAAAAGCCGATGAGACACACAGTAAATGAAGAGAGGAATAACAAAACCAGCAGAAGCATTGGACAGAGGACTCCAGGAAGCTTTGAAATTGGGCAACCATCAAATGAGTTACATCTTTCCTCTTCCAAGCAGTACTGGAATACAGACAGCAATCAGCATTTTGGAAGTTTTTCTGGTTTCAGCAGTAATGATAGTATGCTAAGAGATCTGGATGATGTGCAGTATGAACAAGAAGAAGCCGTGCCCCAAGTCACCTGCATGTGAATACATGCTCTAAATCCAGTTCTTTCTATACCATCTCCTTCCACAACAAAAGGATTTGTATCTTTAAAGAAATCACATATAAAACCATTCCCCCAGAAGTCAGAAGATTGGTTGTTAGTTCAGCTCTTTAACTTACCTTAGATATTTATAAAGAATTGCCTTATGTCATCCAAAATTTAAAAAGAGGCTTGCTGGAGAAGCACCTGCATTGTAAAGTTTATGGGTTGGAGAGAGGAGTACTTATTTAGTCTTACAGAAGAGAAAGCGTTAAGAGCATGCATAAGATTTGCTAGCTACTGTGCAGAGAGGACACAGGGTGCTGGCACAGCCTATAGCACTATAGACCCTGAAGGGGTGCTTTTACCTTCCTTCTTTTATACAGCCGCATAGTAATTTGGGGATGGTGGATCACACATCTAGAAGTATTATAAACCTTGCATACGGAAATAGTTAATGCATCTAAGAGGATACATCATGCTTCCAAGTGCTGCAATCAAAATACAGTACCTGTATTTCTACTATATGCATGTATGGAAATAGTAAAAGTGGGCTTTATAGTATATAGGATACACATTTCACCACAGTACATATGATTAAGGAGGAATATATCGCATTCTTCTGCACAGCCAGCTGTGCTTTTCTCAGTCATATGCTCCATGTACATTACAGCCTAAACTTAAAGTGGCAAGACACAAATAGTGCAGTTTTGAAGGAACATTTAGAAATGTTAATTGTGCCTAAACGGTACCCTAAACAAAGTGCCTCTTGAATTCCTTGGGAAGAGTAATGGTGCATTTTCTGGTGAGGGTGCCTAGGCACTCCTGTACATACAGCCTCATAGCTCTATAAATACAGTGTTAAATCCAAGGCACTGCTATATCTGACAGCTAGTCTCAGGAGATACTGTGATGTCACTACTGTGCTGTTCTCTATTCTTCTTGCTGGATGTTCTAAAATGAGAATGAAAAAACCCTGCCTTTACACAAAATAACCGCCTTCACATCGAGACACAGTACATAACAAGGCTTTGTAAGTGCCTTTCCCACTGCCATGTCTCTTTTTTTACAAACCATTTGGCATACAATTTCTTTATTTTTTTGAGTTGCTCATAATGTGTACATAATTTCATAAACAATAAGCATGAAAGCTAATTCAGACATCTTATATCGATGTACTAAAACAGGTGTTAAAAGCAGATGCTTCTCTTTGACTAAGGCAACATAATTAACTGAATTATATATACTGTATAAATATTGTAACTGGATTCAACATTTAAGCAAGTATTTATAATTCTGGATGAAGCAAAAAGGAATGAAGGACAAAAGAAGTATTTTTAATAAAAAAAAAGGCTCAGGACTTGAACTCAGACTGAACTATCTGGAACTTTGGATCATGTAATCAAGTTGCCATCATGTATAGACTGCTTGGCACGTGAGATGCAGAAAAGGGTTGCCACCCAATTAAGTGAATGCAAGTTTGTTTATTATACCTTTTCTGACATGTAATGCAGAGGAATCTCATCACTGGTCACATGTGGTGTGCAGGTCCTTGTGTTTACAGTATCATGGGAGAAGTGACCTATTTCACCTATCTGAAACTGGAAGAGGAGTATTGTGTGACTGAGACTAGACATTGCCATACTGTACTACTAATACTCAGTCTAATTCATAAATAAACCAATGGGTAGTAGCATTGGGAAGAAATTCATAACTTTGAAGTTTAGCTCTGCAGTAGACAACTCTGGGTTTCACTGATGTAGGGATGAGTGAAACTCTGTTTTAATTTTCCCCAAAATAATTGTGTTTTTTGGTGTATTTTAGAGGTATAAACAGCTATAAACACTATCCTGGAGCTGTTTTCCTGCCAAAAACTGCTGCTTATTATCCTAAGTAATTTACATTTTATTCACAGAAATTAACAGGCAGTGGAGAAAAGTAAAAAAAGGAAATAGCATTATACAACTTTTGATAAAATACACCATTAAATATATGATTAAAAAAAAAAAAGTGCATACAAGTACACTAAACGAAATAAGCTAAACTACGTAAATATCACCCCACAAAAAACTCAAAATTTTGCTGTAGGAAAATTTTGCGAAAATTACCATTGGCAATTTGAACTGGCAAAATAAATTTCACCAACATCACTCTGCCTGTTCTTACGCTGTCTGTTATTCCCTCACGCCATCCTCATAATCTGTATTTTGGCCTTCAAAGCAATTACACCCTTAAGATATACAGATCGTAATTTGGCTGGCCAAATTTTAATCAGTGGCCGTACTCACTCACTCGAAATAACTGTGTATGGTCAACTTTAGGCCCTTTTAACACTGACTGACCGATCGAGTTTGAATGTCAGTTTTTCAGGCTGACCTGATCAGACCATTTATTGCTCTTTATGGAGCGGCGGTCCGTTGACACCTGCTGACATACGATCTGATCCTGTCTGCTAAAAACAGATGGATGGGGATCCTATCTGTCTAGCGGATCGGATGAAAGGCAGATGGAAATGGTCCATTTCCATCCGACAGCCCATAGAGAACAGTGAGTTGTGTCCATGTCCATTTAGCATCAGCGAAATCGGACACGGACTTGTCATCCGCCTGCTCAGTGGGGATCACAGGAGAGATCCCCTGCTGAGCAGTGTGAAAGGGGCCTTACACTGCACAATATTGTTTAGTGAAAGAATAAGTGATGAAGCCAACTGTAAGATTGTGAATTTTCTAGTATGAAATCATATATGATTAAATTGTTGTTAGTATTTGCAAAATATCAGAAAAATGTTATAAACAAGGCCCAATAGCATAACAAGGCCTGAGCATAACTCAGCGCCAAAAGCAAAAACCCTTCCAAGGAATTGATGCCACCTAAATGCAATTTGTTTTTTTCCAAATAGGACATAAACTTAGCAATTTCTATATTTATGTCAGCAGCTGCTGTCAAATAAGTATTTTCAAAATGTTTATAAATTTTGCAAATGCTTAATGGTCCACAAGAGCTTTTTGTAAAAAGATGCTAACTGCTCTAAACTAGAACATTTTAAGAAATCATGGCTTATAAAAGACTGCATCATTTTGCTATTTTTTTTAATTTGAATGCTGTGGTATTGGCTCAGTAGTGTGACTGAATGGGTGTGAAGTACTAAATGTATAAGCTGTGTGTTGAATGTGAACTTTGTGGTATGTGGGGATAATGCTCTATGTATGGTCTCACAGCTAATGTTCAGTAACACCTTGCTTCAGCTCCAGATGCAAGAAAGCATGCACTTAAACATAAGCATTTATGTTTTTCTCTAGGTTTTTTTTTTTAACACCTTTCATTTGGAATTTTTCTTATACATTAAACATACATTTAGCGATACATCTGAAGAGTCTCACATAGCATTGTGTTTTATATTTTAGTGTCATCAGAGAAACAAACTGATAAAAAACAACTGTTAGAAGCAGAGTATTTTCCTGTTTTATACATTAATAAACAGTAAAGTACACATAAAGGAAAATTTATTGTCAAATACTTACCGTAATTTTCCTTTCCTGATGGACTCCATGGCAGCCTACGTGTGGGTTAACCCCGCCTCCTCGCCAATGCTATAGGACCCCATTCAAATAAATGAGCACTCACCGCTAGGTACTGCGTTCCGTAACTAGCCTATGCAATAACCAATGGGTGGGAACTCCGTCTGCCATGGAGTCCATCAGGAAAGGAAAATTACGGTAAGTATTTGACAATAAATTTTCCTTTTTCCTGACAGACTCCATGGCAGCCTACGTTTGGGAAATAACTAGCCAAAACCACACGGGAGGGTATGCTTGAACAAACCAAAAATGTAATTTGTCCTATCAACTGATTTTCAGACCAAAATTTACAGAAGACAGTGAAGCAGGCTCTATACAATAATGAGCCTGCAGGAGGCTGCCTTGCAAATGACATCTAGAGCCACATGCCGGGCCGCTGCCCATGAAGCTGCCATTCCCTGAGTGGAGTAAGCAGTCACCACCTCTGGAGGAGCCAAGCCCTTAGCCCTGTATGCTTGCTGGATGGTCTGTACAATCCAGAATGCAATTGTCCTAGTTGAGGCTTTCTTTCCTTTATTAGCACCAGAGTGCAGAATGAAAAGGTGATCAGATCGTCTGAAGGAAGAAGTGATTCTTAGATAGTCTTTTAGAACTTCCCCTATGTCTAGAGGGTGCATCTCGGAAGATCCTGGAGACCGGAATGTGGGTAACACAATCTCCTGATTCTCGTGAAACACTGACGTCACTTTCGGGTTTGAGCCCAGCATAGGGATGAGTACTACTCGATCCGGAAAAAACGTCAGGAAGGGTTCCTCATGGCCTAGTGACCCAATCTCAGAAACCCTCTTGGCCGAGGTAATGGCTATCAGGAAAGCTACTTTTGCAGAAAAGTCCTTAATGGAGAGTGGGGAATGCCCCGAGGTACTGAGTCCAGACAAATAATCTAGTATGAGTGGAAGATTCCATTTGGGGAACCTTGGTCTCCTCTGGGGCTTGAGTCTTGATGCCCAACGAAAAAATAGTTGAACTAAAGGGTGAACTGCCCATGAGATTCCTAAGAAAGCTGACAGGGCTGATACTTGGACTCTGAGAGAGCTAATAGATAACTGCAGATCTAGGCCAGTTTGGAGGAAGGTAAGAATATCCTGAACTTCCGGATGTCTGAAGGATCTGCCCGAAGAAGAAGAGAACTCAACAAATTTTGCCCAGATTCTCCCATAAACTTTATTTGTGCTTGACCTTCTTGAACTCATTAGAGTATAAATCACTTTTTAGGAGCATCCAAAGGATTCCAGCCTCTCCCTCTCAAGAACCAGACCATCAGTCTCAGCTGTGCCGGACAAGGGTGTAGGACTGCCCCTTGAGAAAGAAGGTCCGGTCTGAGAGGAAGAGGCACCGGATCCCGAAAACTGAGCTGGACCAAGAGTGGGAACCAAGGCCTATTCGGACAATATGGAGCTATTGTCACCACTTCGACCACTTCCGGTTGAAGCCTCCGCAGAAATCTGATGATAATTAGGAGTGGGGGAAAGGCATACGCCCTCTTAAAACTCCAATGCTCCGTCAGGGCATCTGTTCCGAACGCCTGGCTGCAACGACCCCGAGTGTAAAATTTCTTTACTTTGAAGTTGCAGGGAGAGGCGCAAGATACACTTCTGGAATGATTCCTATCGATAGAATCCACTCGAATGTTTTCACATGAAGCGGCCACTCGTTGTTGTCCAGTTGATTGCGTGAAAGGAAGTCCGCCTGAGAGTTCTGGACTCCGGGAACAAATACTGCTGATATGCCGGCCAGATTCTTCTGGGCCCATGAAAAGATGGGTTTGACCTTCCGAAGGAGTGTGGAGCTCCGTGTGCCTCCTTGTCTCGACATAGGATAACGCCGTGGTATTGTCCATCCTTAACAACACCCTTCAAAAGGTGAGAGAAGGACTGGAGAGCATGCCAGGCTGCTCGAAGCTCTAGAACGTTCGACCCAGGGTTGAGTAGATGAGTGTCCCACTTGCCTTGAGCAAGGACTGACCCGCATAAGGCCCCCCAACCGGTACCGCTGGCGTCAGTCCTGACCGTGACCCAGGAGATGGGGGCAATGGAGTGGCAATTCAATAGGTTTTTGCGAAGAAGCCACCAGAAGAGGCTGTTCCTCATTGCTCTGGATACCTGAATAGACTGATTCTTGTCGCCTGACTTCCATTGACAGAGGAATCCCGACTGGAAAGGACCGAACCTCCACAGGGCCCACTTGACCATCGGAGTCATAGAGACCATTGTGCCTATGATCTCCAGGCACTGAGAGGCCTTCAGACATGATGCGTATAAGGTCCGCAAAATTCTCTCTCGAATCACTGGAATCTTCTCTAGTGGGAGGGAGATGGTGTTTCTTACTGTGTCAAATTGAGCTCCCAGATAGACTAGACGTTGAGTTGGGACTAGGTGACTTTTCTCCAAATTCAGGAGCCACCCGAAACTGGACAAGGTGGAAACTACCTGTTCCCTGTGGAACAGTAACTGCTCTCTGTCCTGGGACAACACTAGGAGGTCGTTGAGGTAATGGTAAAGACGTATACCTTTTAGTCTGATGAAAGCCACTACGGCCAACAGTCCCTTTGAGAATACTCGGGGGGCATTGTCAGCCCAAAGGGAAGGCAGATGAATTGCAGATGTTCTTCCCCAACTTGAAACCTGAGGTACTTGTGAAACTCTCTTTCCACTGGGACTTGGAAGTAGGCGTCTTTTAAGTTGACTGAAATCAGCCAATCTCCTGGCTGTATGGCTTGCTGAATGGTTGACAGAGTCTCCATCTTGAACTTTCCATGTAGGTCAGGTCGATGACTGGGCGCCAAGCGCCACTTTTCTTTTGAACTAGTCCTTTTGAACGTGTACCACTGCCCCCTGAGTCTTTAGTATGTCCACATAGGACATTAGTACCTGCTTCTTTTCCTCTGAAGAAGGGAGTAGAGTGGATATGAATCTGGGGGGAGGGGTACTGGAAAAGGCCCACCTGTGGCCTGATGAGACCGTCTTGACAACCCAATGGTCTGAGATCGAGGCCACCCAGACGTGCTGGAAGAGAAGCAGACGTGCCCCTACCCGACCTGCCTGGGCGGGCGCAATCTCAAAAGGACTTCTCCGGCTCAAGACCATCAGATGTTTGGCTCTTAGCGGGCTTGCGGAAGGCAGTGTCCTCTGCCCCAATTCGTCCTGAAGGGGTGTAAGAGCGTGCTTCCTTTGAACGCTCATGGCTGCGTCTTCTATACTGAAACTTCTTCCGACTAGACAGACGATTGTTCTGGGGAAGAAAACACAACTTACCGCCCGTGGCCCGGGTTATGGCATCATCCAGTTTATTACCAAACAGAGAAGACCCTTCAAAGGGAATTCTACACCAAGACTGCTTGGAGACCGATTCAGCGAGCCAAGGACGTAACCATAAGGCCCGCTTGGCTGTAACTGAAGATAACATAATCCGTGCCAACAGACGGATCAAATCAATGGTCACCTCCACTAGGAAGACTGCCGCTAGTTTTAGTTCTGCTGCTGCCTAACTTCTGCCCAATTCCTCAGACACACCCCTAAGGAAGGGGTCCACATTCTCCGTCCAAGCTTCCATGGTCTTGGACATGGCCGCAAGAGCCAAGGCAGGTTTACAACCCATACCAGCAAGCCCATAAATCCTCTTAAGGTCCTGGTCTATGTTCCTTTCAAGACCGTCTTTAAAGGACACCGCATCCTCCAGAGGGAGAGTAACATGCTTGGCTAAACGCATCGAAGCAGCATCCACAAGAGGGGCATTTTCCAGATGCTTTACCTCTTCCACATTAAAGGGATATAATCTGGACGTTTTATTAGACACGGAATACTTCTTGTCCACCTTGCTCCAATCTTCCTCAATAATGTCCTTTAATTCAGTAAGGAGCGGGAAGTTTGCACGCTCTTTTCCCAGCTGTTTAAAAAACGTTTTCTGCTTAGCTGGGGGGGGGGTGGGGTGGATGGAACCTCCCATTTAAGGGCTTCTTTAATTTCTTTGGTTAAAGGAGAGACCAAGGAGAAATCAAAACCAACAATATCCTCTTCACCCTCAATTTCACCATTCGAAGAGTCGGGCGAAGAGACGTAAGGCTGAGAGGGGCCTGCAACCTCATGTGTCTCAACAGCCGGGGAGCCGGAACGAGTGGATTGGCTCCGAGTGTGGGGTGCTTCTAATTCCTTCAATGATTTTTGCACCACGCGCCTCACAAGAGACTCCAAACTCTGGTTTTCTGTCTCCTTTTCCCCAACCGCTCGGGCATAACAATAATCACACAAGGACTTGCCCTCCGGGACTCGTGTCCCACATCCCCAGCAAGCTCTGCTATTAGAGCAGCTGTCCTGGCGGTGGGAGCGGTGTCTGGAGGAGGAATGAGAGCGTCTCCTCTGGTGGTGTATTTCCGATGGAGAGTCACGTCTAGATCTTGAAGACAAATGATGCTGTGGTCTGGCAAGGTCTCTACTATCCACTCTGGAAAGGCTGAAAAAGAAGGTGGGGAGGGAAAGGTGACATGCATCAGAGAGCGCAAAAAACACTTGCAACCGAACCTCAACCTCCTCCCCTCATAAGCACATACCTTGTGCGTGAGGGCTGGTCACTTAAAGGCAGTGTCCATACTTTCTGGACGAAAAATGTCAAACGTGTGGTCTGCAGAAAAAGTGCCGTAAAACGGTGAGCAGACCTCAATAAATTCCTCAGAATATGAAATTAGTAAATAAATAATAAACCAGTAGAAAACAAATTCCATCCTAAACTACCATCTACCCCCCCCCCCCCCCATCTTCCACTCCTATTTTTTTATTTTTTTTATATAAAAATAAAGGAAAGCAGCACTCACCAATAAATAGAAGCACAGGGCTGGGGGAATCACAGCTCGCTACTTGCTTCCGCCCACTGCCAGGGAATCCCAAGTGACAGGAGCTGGAAGCAGATTTTAAATCCCCCGCCCGTGACGTCACTACCTTTTCCTGTTGCACGCCTGCGCGGAAGGGGGTAGCCAAACGGGCGCCTGCACGGCCACCGAAAATATGTCCGGAAGCCACGGCGAGCTGGAACTCAGAAGCGTTTCAGTTGCCATAAGGGGAAAAGATACTCTGCATGGTAGGGAAACAGACAACAGACAATTATAACAAAGAGGTGACTGCCATGGAAGGAAGTAGAGCAATTTCAGACCTTGCCAGCCGTTGTGCGTCCATCTGACCGTCCATCTATCAGGCATACAGAGGAAACCACCCCACACCACCAGGGTATCATCGGGCCCCTTAAGCTACTCGCCCGCCCATGGCTGGGCTCTGAGCTGCACCAAAACAGGTATGCCGACATCTTCTAAATCCATCCGACCGGACGCGAGCAGCATGTGTATGGTCAGTTGGAGGAGGACAAAAAAGGAACGTAGTACCTAGCGGTGAGTGCTCATTTATTTGAATGGGGTCCTATAGCATTGGAGAGGAGGCAGGGTTAACCCACACTTAGGCTGCCATGGAGTCTGTCAGGAAATAGTTATATTCATGGCAATGCTAATTGCTTGTGTTGGAGGCATGGTGAGCTTCATTATACTAAATTAAAATTAATTCTTAAAGCCCAATTTGGCTAAATATAAAAACATAAACATCAACAATAGGGACACAACTTACAGTTAGTATGCTGTGTCCCTAGGGTTGGTTCTTCTTCTTTCAGTAGAAATCTTCCTCCATCCTATGCCCCTGCCGTTGTAATCTTCCCGTGCAACAGACATTAGTACAGCTAAAGGGCTGTCAGGAACTCTGATCAAGACTCGACTATGCCCACCCTTTCCTGCCAGATCCGCCATTCATAGGAGCTGTACTAAACCGTCTATGATTCATGGGATCTGTGAATGGAGGGTGGAGTTATCAGTCATCCACTTGTCTTCTATTTTTTGATCTGTGTCTATCATAGAAAGTTGTAGTAGTGTTGTAGTAGTTGTAGTAGTGTGCATAGTGTAGTAGTGTGCATAGCAGTAACACGTTACCACAATGCACATTAATGCATGTTACATTCTTTAGTGCACTGTGGTGTCTTTCATTTTGAAGGGCACAATGCACTAAGGCAACACAGCTTCAATGCACATGTTTTGCGGTGCACCACAATGTGCAGTAACACACTAAGCATTGTAGTGCGCTGTGCTACCAAAAACAGGACACCACAAAGTCTGAATGGGTTATAAACAAAAAGCCTATTTGTTGGGCAGGAAAAAAAAACTTAGAAGCAAATCCATTATTTCAGGAAATAGAATTCAGGAAAAAGAATTATCATCAGTGGGCAGACGGTCCCAGGAAAATTTGAAGAGGTGTTCCATGAAAATGAAACAAGTTTCTTACAATAGGCTCAATATGACAAGTTATAATGTGTGTGTTATAAGCAATAATGGTCAATATTTTAAGCACTTGTTGGTGAAAAATAATTATCATTATGACAAATAATAATTGTTAAAGGTTAGAGAATTGAAACTAATATCCTGAACTGGTGTGTTTTAGACACTTGTTAAAGTGGAGTTCCACCCACTTTTACAACTTTATCTTAAAGGAATGACAACCCCTCCACCACTCGATTTTGAATAGTTTTTTTTACTTACCTTTTAAGAAGTACCTTATGTACTTCCGCCCCAGCATCACCGCGGCCAAGTGCGTCACGTCCTCTTTTCCCCCGCTGCCTTCTGAGACCTTAGTGTGTCCCAGAATATGACGGGGCGACTCGCACATGCGCAGTAGGAAACTGGCAGTGAAGGCTTCACTGCCAGTTTCCCTTAGTTGGTATGGCAGCGCTTGCACCCGATCCGATTGATGGATCAGCCTCAGGGGGGCTGACATCGCGGGCTTCCTGGACAGGTACAGTGTTTGTAGTTGCTGACTTAAAAAAAAAAAATGTTTGCAGCTGGAACACCGCTTTAATGCTAACTTAGATCCCAGATGTAGCCATAAACAAACTAGCTTGATAACAAACTTGTCTTTAGCCATGAAAAATGTATCCATTACCTTTAATGAAAGTCCTCTGTCACTAATTGAACGCAAGGAGTAACTTGGGAGGGAAACATAATAGTTGTAACAAAGGAATAATATGTTGTACAGTTGTAAATGTGACCGTATATGGAACAAAACTGAATAAAATGTCATTGATGGCAATCAATTTTAACAAAATCTAAAAAAAATATTTATACAGGAATGCACATGTAAATGTACTAAATGGATAACTCTCCCTGCTAAGTGAAGTTGATTCACTAATGAAGCCGAGAATATTTTTGCAAGAAATTTTTATTGACACTAGACAACAAAAAGTACAGAGCTTCACAGAAATATGACAGTATCGGTCCAAAAAAACAGGGCAGAAGCATTATCCAAATGGAAACAACAAGATGGAAATACATAGTATACAAAGGAGTATTACTCACCCCCCAAGCCCCTCATGACAGACATGGACCATGTATCATCCAACCAGTCTAGCAGTAATTTTTGGTATTTTGCTTTAACCCTAAAAGAACGGTATAGAATAAAAAACATAAAATGAACTACAGCGGTCCTTTTGAGTGTGCAGATCTCTAATCCCAGTCCCCCTGCAAAGCCCCACCTCCCACCATGACACTGCCCCTTTTTTACCTAGATGTCAAGGCCACCCATCAATGTTTCCATAGAATCTATGCAGTGGAACCATACCTTCCTAAAAAAATTTAGGAGACATGCAGGCCTCATATGTCATTCTAAAAAATGGAAGCTCCGCATTAATCAGTTTCTTCTATATTTCCCAGGTCAAGGATTCCCTGTATATCAATCTCCTGGCTATAAGTTTTCGAAAAAAGAAGAGGATGAGTCGGAGGAGTCCTCATCCTCAATAACACCCAGTAAACAAAGAAGGGGGCTACATATATTGAGAAAGCCAAAGATATCGGCAATAAATTCTGTCACACGAGACCAAAGAGGCCTCGCCTTTAAAAAACTCCCATGCCATATTAAAAAAAGTACCTTCATGCAGTTGGCATTTATGACATATGGTAGTGTCTCTCTTGCGCATGCGGAAAAGATGTGCAGGCGTATAATACATCTGATGTAAGTATCTCAATTGAATTATCCTATCTGTGGAGGCAATAACTGTGGTTAAATACGTAGAGAGCACCTCACTCCACTGTTCATCTAACAACTCCGGAACAATTGCAGAACAACGGGCCTTGGCTCTCTCAATCAGAGCAGAATTTCCAGGATCCAGGACCATGTAATCCCGAGAAACCAATTTAGTATGATCCGAATCTAACAAAGCCCTTTCCAAATTTGAGTTGTGAAGCTGAACAGAAACCCCCCCCCCCCCCCCCCCCAAACTGGGTTAAAGCAGTGTAATACAACTGTGCATATTTAAAAGTGCCACGTACTGGGAATCCCAAATACCCTACGTAAATGTTCAAAAAAGCAGAAGTGTCCGTCCACATATAACTGATGGACATATTTAATCCCATCCCATACCAAGCCCACAGCTCTCCTCCTTCCAGTTTATGAAATTCACCCAAAAGTGGGTTTAACCAGAGTGGATTATTAGGGGATCTGTATAAGTGTGCATATCCCAAGTTATGGGCACATAAATGGAAAACCTACCCTGGTAATGAGATTATGCAGCCCCCCTCCTTTCCCGGAATCCCTTTCCTATAGACAATATTGAGTAATGTTTCATATGAGGTAACTACCGCTGCCTCAATTGCAACTGTCGCATTCGGGATTTGAGGAAAAAAACCTCAATGCAAATCAATTAATTGTGAAGCAAAATAATACGTTCTCAAATCCGGCATTGCTAGCTCCCCCAAAGCCACGGACAGAGAATCTTTAAACAATTAATTCACTCCAATGTCACAATTAGCTGAAAAGCAAAATCCAGTTTACCTATTCTATCTACTTTGGATTTGAAATACAATACAATTTATTGAATGAAGAATCCCAACCCATTAAGTAAATCAGCCTCACACAGTCAGCCTTTCCAAGTTAAATGTTAACTTTTCTAAGGAAAAAATTTTTAAATACCAAATCCAGTGATAGCAAAAATAAATATTTTTTAATATTAAGAAACTAGAAATATAGGTGTTAAAGTTTGTCTGTAACCATGACACAAACAGTAAACAGTATTATAACAAGTGTTTTTTTAATCTGAAAACAACCCCTACTCCGCGCTTAAATCTCTAAAAATTAAATGTGCTAAAAATAACAATTGTATATGTGTTACTCCACCGCCACCACTATAAAACCTGTGTGCAAAATCAAAGAGTAACCAATAGTAAGTTAATATATATACATATAAACATAAATATCTAAAAAAAAAATATGAATAACTCATATAAACCAATAAACAAATATATACAGTGAACATTTCCAAATATAAATATAAACATGGATGTCTTCTTCCACCACACTAATAGTAATCATGCTGTGCAGACTCCTCAATTAAGGTAAAACACTCACCAGACAATATTGTCTGTCATTTGTCAGATTGGCAATACACACTCACAAAAGAAATCTCCACACACCTCTTCTCCTCTATTCTATCTATTCTAACTCCACAAATTCAAAGCAGGCAATAATGGCCAGGAATCACATGAAAGGAAAAAAACACTCCACATAGTGCAGTAAAACTTAAATAAAACCTTTATTTTACTAGAACATATCTCACCAGAGACTTTCTTGTCACAGGCACATCTGTAAAACCCACATAGCTCGATTTTCAATAAACAAGAGCAACGCCACACACAGATAGCTATCGGCACTCACCACCGCATTCGGCCACCCATGTGACATCACTTCCAGTTCTGTCACAACCGCCAGTCGCTCTTACTACTTACACCGAGTGACAGCCCGGCATGTTTGTCATATCCAACTTTATCAAGGTATGACCCAGTTGGAAACAGTGTACCTTAAATAGTCTAACATGGCAGATTAACCCATCTTTTGCCAGAATTATCATGCTCAAACATGGTGGATTAACCGCTCTTCTGCTGGATCTTAACTCATCCCAACATGGCGGATTAACCCCTCTTTTTCTAATTAATATGTAATTCAATAAAAATTACATATCCTACATGCAGCATAAAATGGTTTATCCAGACAGCGTGTACCCAAGATATATTAGGAATATTAATAAATGGCAATAAATATATAAACCTCCAAAAACTTCATATATATATGCTAAAACATTTACAAATAAAACCTTATTTATAAAAATGTAAATATATATAAAAAATCCCCATATGCAAAAATAACACTTCTCACTATAACCAATTTATTATTAAAATGATTTCCTCATAATATTTAAACCTTTATACACTGTCCCCAAAAAAAACACTATAATACCGATCAGCACCTTATCTAAATACATCCTTTTTAATACCAATAAACCATAAATAAAACTATAAATAAAAGTGATACATAAAAATACATACAAAATACAGAGAGACCAATTTAATAATCGCTTATAAAACAGTTGCTATCGAACTCAATATTCAACCCTGCTTGGTCCCCAAAGTATAGATCCATCTCGTTTTCCCTTCTGGAGAGGTCTCTCACTATATTTGACCTTCTCCAGGAAGGAGAATCCCCCAAAATCGGAGGCTAAATGGATCTTTGTTATAAAATGCAATGACAAGCTATGTTGCTCAAATCCTAATACTATATTTTGAATATGTTCTGCAATGCATTTTCTAAGTAGACGTGTTGTGCGACAAACATATTGTTGGCTGCATGAGCATTCCAAAACATATACTACATACAGTATCTCAAAAAAGTGAGTACACCCCTCACATTTTTGTAAATATTTTATTCTATCTTTTCATGTGACAACACTGAAGAAATTACACTTTGCTACAATGTAAAGTAGTGAGTGTACAGCTTGTATAACAGTGTAAATTTGCTTTCCCCTCAAAATAACTCAACACATAGCCATTAATGTCTAAACTGCTGACAACAAAAGTGAGTGCACCCCTAAGTGAAAATGTCCAATTTGGGCCCAATTAGCCATTTTCCCCTCCCTGGTGTCATGTGACTCGTCAGTGTTACAAGGTCTCAGGTGTGAATGGGGAGCAGCTGTGTTTAATTTGATGTTATCGCTCTCACTCTCTCCTAATGGTCACTGGAAGTTCATGGCAAAGAAGAGGATCTGAAAAAAAGAATTGTTGCTCTACATAAAGATGGTCAAGGCTATAAGAATGTAGCACCCTCTACTTACAGGTAGGTGCTAGATTATTATTTTTCTAGCTGCGGGTAAATTTAGCCAGGCCTGTATTTCATTGCAGGCCTGCAGGCCTGGTTGTTTTGTTCTGGGAATGGGAGTGTCAGTATAGTGGGGGGTGTGACCACTGACCACCTGTACTCTGGCTCAGAGATAATCCCCTGCTCCCAGAAGAATTGTTCTGGAAGGGAGGCTGAGTGGCAGGCAGCTCACGTAAAGAGCCCTGACCAATTATCTCTTGGTGTTGGCAGGGGGCAGGCGTCCCATATAAGCTGGGGTCACATGCTTCCAGGGAGGAGTGGTGGAGAACAAGAAAGACAGCATGGAGTGCTGAGGTGCTTTTAGCAGGCGTCCCCATGCGGGGATGCATCGTGCGTGGAGGAGGAATGGAGGAGCTGCTAAGGAAATATCTTCATCCATATGAGAAAGTATCAAGTTTCTGTGACTGGGGAACTCAAGACTTGCATGCTGGAGAAGATCAAGTAGAAGAAGTAGTGAAGTGGCAGAAGTAGATCGGTGTTCTGTGACCGGGGAGCACAGGACTTTGATCCAAATGAGAAGGTCAGTGTAACATAAAGAAGCAGAAGCAGGAGCGAGTCGTGTAGCATGCTGTGTGGCCGGGAGCACAGCATGAACAGAAGTGGACAGGAACTTCCAGAGACTGTGAGGCTGTTTAGTCTTTTGAGCCATGGAAGATAGGCGGTATAGGCCTTTGGCTCTCCGATATTTGTAACAGGAAAACCACATCACTCTAGAAGGGAATTATTCAGAGTGATTCTTCTTGTTCTAATTGGAAGCAGTGAGTAGTAAATCTTCAGTCAGATATGCCAAGTAACAGAAGAAGCAATAGTCTGCAGTGAGGATTTTACAGGGAAAATCCATATACTAGGCCAAGGCCATGGATTATACCCTTCAATATATGAAACCTACAAGAAGATTGCCAAGACCCTGAAACTGAGCTGCAGCACGGTGGCCAAGACCATACAGCAGTTTAACAGGACAGGTTCCACTCAGAACAGGCCTTGTCATGGTCAACCAAAGAAGTTCAGCATCATATCCAGAGGTTGTCTTTTGGAAATAGATGTGAGTGCTGCCAGCATTGCTGCAGAGGTTGAAGGGGTGGGGGGTTAGCCTGTCAGTGCTCAGACCATACACTGCACACTGTATCAAATTGGTCTGCATGGCTGTCGTCCCAGAAGGAAGCCTCTTCTAAAGATGATGCACAAGAATGCCTGCAAACAGTTTGCTGAAGACATGGATTACTGGAAGCATGTCCTGTGGTCTGATGAGACCAAGATAAACTTATTTGTGGCGGTAACCAGGTGAGGAGTACAAAGACAAGTACAGTATCTCACAAAAGTGAGTACACCCCTCACATTTTTATAAATATTTTATTATATCTTTTCATGTGACAACACTGAAGAAATGACACTTTGCTACAATGTAGAGTAGTGAGTGTACAGCTTGTATAACAGGGTAAATTTACTGTCCCCTCAAAATAACTCAACACAGAGCCATTAATATCTAAACGGCTGGCAACAAAAGTGAGTACACCCCTAAGTGAAAATGTCCAGATTGGGCCCAAAGTGTCAATATTTTGTTTGGCCACAATTATTTTCCATCACTGCCTTAACCCTCTTGGGTATGGAGTTCCTCAGAGCTTCACAGGTTTCCACTGGAGTCCTCTTCCACTCCTCGATGACATCACGGAGCTGGTGGATGTAAGAGACCTTGGGCTCCTCCCCCTTCCGTTTGAAGATGCCCCACAGATGCTCAATAGGTTTTAAGTCTGGAGACATGCTTAGCCAGTCCATCACCTTTACCCTCAGCTTCTTTAGCAAGGCAGTGGTCATCTTGGAGGTGTGTTTGGGGTTGTTATCATGTTGGAATACTGCCCTGCGGCCCAGTCTCCGAAGCGTGGGGATCATGCTCTGCTTCAGTATGTCACAGTACGTTGGCATTCATGGTTTCCTCAATAAATTGCTCCCCTGCGCAAATCGCCCTAGCTATATGGCGGCCGCTTTAAGAGGATTGGGGGGCACTCGCCCGGCGGCCGCTATGTCTGTCAGTGCACTCGTGATCACTCCTGACAGAGCAGAAATGGGGATGTGTGTGTGTGTAAACACACACATCCACGTCCTGTCAGGGGAGAGAAGACAGATCGTGATCAGGTGGGAGGAGGGAATGTCTTTATGCTGCCATAGCAATCCTCAGGGGGTCTCTGGTCTTTGAGGAAGACCGTCTTACTCTTCCTGTCCTGCACCTGTCAGAGAGAAGGAGGAGGAATGGAGTAGGCAGGGCTGGGACTCGGGAGAGGAGCTACAGCCGTGGAAGTCAGTGGAGTCTGGAGGCAGCGGCTGAAGTTAACAGCACTAGAGGCTGTGCTGTGCCGCTTGCCTGTGTCAGTGTACTACTGAGCTGGGTAAAGTTGAGAGGAGGGCTGGCACAGCATTAGGCCCCTTTCACACTTGTGCGACTTCAAAGTCGCTCGATTTACCGCGATTTGTCCACGTTTTTGCCGCGATTTCAAGGAATGCCTGTGTAAGTGGCATCAAAATCGGACCAAAGTAGTGCAGGGACTACTTTGAAGTCGGAACGACTTGAAGTCGTACTAATATGAATGGCTGTCATTGAAAATCATGGGGAACGACTTGTCATGCTACTTTGCAGTCCCAAATCGTGGGACAAGTCGTATAAGTGTGAAAGGGGACTTAGGACTTCTTGGGAAACCCCTGACTTTGGCGCCCCCCTCCTCTTGTGTCCTCAGGCCGCCTTGGCAGCCTTATGCTGGTGCCAGCCCTGGCCACAGGCAAGAGTCCAACAGTCACTTACAAATCTCAGAATAGTACAGTAATTAAAAAAAATGGAACTCCTAGATTACATATGCTTTTCTGCACACAGCCTACCTTTAGGAGCACATAATGTAAAAAGAGTGCAGTGGTCAGAAGTATGTCATATTAAGCCCAGTGTACAGAGTGCAGTGGACAGGAGTATACAATTTACAACATAGTGTCCAGAGTTCAGGGCTTAGGAGTATGAATTACAGAGCGTAAAGGGGGCATGAGTGTGTAACACAGGGAGTGCAGTGGTCAGGAATGGGCATCACAGTGAGTGCAGAGCTTCAGAAGTGTGTAATTCAAAGAACACAGGAGTCATGAGTGTGTAGGAGAGTGTTCAATGCATAGGGTGCAGGGCTCAGAAGTACTATGATCAGGGTACAGAAAATAACAAAAACTTGTGCACTCCTCCCAGTACAAATCCCCCTCCCCAGTTCTGGTACAATGTTTTTATTGATATATGAAAAGGGGGAATCCAGATAACAAATTCCCACGCAGGGGATATGGACATGAGACATAAGATAGAAGGTCATGTAAAATACATAATAAATACATAATAAAACATATTATGAGGGTATAGATTATAAACTGATGCAAGCCGAGGCCGGGAGTCAGTGCTTTATGCCCGAGCCTTGAGACCCAGGGGCTAAGGTAGACAAGGGGGAGAGGAGCTGTCCGCAGAATGAGGGGGGGGGGAGAAAAAAAAGAAAAGCTGGTCGGGACCACAAAAAAAAAAACAACAAGACACACACACACACACAACAGTGGGGGGGGGGGGGATTGGGGGGGCAGGTGTAGAACAGAGTGGCGGGCAAGAGGCCCAGAAACAGGACAAGTAAGAAAGAGGGACAAAGAGCAGGTGGGAAAGAGAAAGAAAGGTCCCCAGGCTGGAGATGGGGTCAAATTAAATTTAGAGTCCTACACTAGTCGGATGTAACATAGGGGATGTGTAGGACCACAATGGGGAACACACCTTAAGAAATTTGGCATGTGAGTCGTGGAGGATACTGGACATTTTTTCATGAATCATAAGGATCCCCTCCCCCCCAGTTCGACACCCCCCCCCCCCCCACAATACAGATCTCCCCTCCCCCAGCAGTCCCAACTCGACCCCAATAGACATCCCCCCACAGCCCTAAATTCCCCCTCAGTAAAGATCTCTCAACACAGTCTAATCCCCACTCAATATAGACTATATTATATAGCAGCTTATTGTTCAGGAGCTCTTTGATGAATTTTTGAAAAAATGTTTTTGACTTCCAAAAGTGGTATTAAACCCAAAAGCAAACATTTAATATATTCATTTAATATATTGCAGCTTACCAATTGTTAGATGTGGTGGCTGCATTTGTTTATATTTTTAGACTCTCTAAAAGAGAGAGACCGCTTGACACTGCCTGCAGAGAGAGAGAGAGAGAGAGAGAGAGAGAGAGAGGCCACTTGGCACTGCCTGCACAGAGAGAGAGAGAGAGGCCACTTGGCACTGCCTGCAGAGAGAGAGACTGGCCACTTGGCACTGCCTGCACAGAAAGAGAGAGACCGCTTGACACTGCCTGCACAGAGAAAGAGAGAGGCCGCTTGACACTGCCTGCACAGAGAAAGAGAGAGACCGCTTGACACTGCCTGCAGAGAGAGAGAGAGAGAGAGAGAGGCCACTTGGCACTGCCTGCACAGGGAGAGAGGCCACTTGGCACTGCCTGGAGAGAGAGGCCACTTGGCACTGCCTGCACAGAAAGAGAGAGGCCACTTGGCACTGACTGCAAAGAGAGAGCGGCCACTTGGCACTGCCTGCACAGAGAGAGAGAGAGAGAGAGAGAGAGAGAGAGAGAGAGAGATAGAGAGAGAGAGAGGCCACTTGGCACTGCCTGCACACAGAGAGAGAGAGAGAGGGGCCACTTGGCACTGCCTGCACACAGTGAGAGAGGCCACTTGTCACTGCCTGCACAGAGAGCGAGATGCCAGTGACATTTTTACAGTCACTGGAGTAGGCAGGGCTGGGACTCGGGAGAGGAGCTACAGCCGTGGAAGTCAGTGGAGTCTGGAGGCAGCGGCTGAAGTTAACAGCACTAGAGGCTGTGCTGTGCCGCTTGCCTGTGTCAGTGTACTACTGAGCTGGGTAAAGTTGAGAGGAGGGCTGGCACAGCATTAGGCCCCTTTCACACTTGTGCGACTTCAAAGTCGCTCGATTTACCACGATTTGTCCACGTTTTTGCCGCGATTTCAAGGAATGCCTGTGTAAGTGGCATCAAAATCGGACCAAAGTAGTGCAGGGACTACTTTGAAGTCGGAACGACTTGAAGTCGTACTAATATGAATGGCTGTCATTGAAAATCATCGGGAACGACTTGTCATCCTACTTTGCAGTCCCAAATCGTGGGACAAGTCGTATAAGTGTGAAAGGGGACTTAGGACTTCTTGGGAAACCCCTGACTTTGGCGCCCCCCTCCTCTTGTGTCCTCAGGCCGCCTTGGCAGCCTTATGCTGGTGCCAGCCCTGGCCACAGGCAAGAGTCCAACAGTCACTTACAAATCCTCAGAATAGTACAGTAATTAAAAAAAATGGAACTCCTAGATTACATATGCTTTTCTGCACACAGCCTACCTTTAGGAGCACATAATGTAAAAAGAGTGCAGTGGTCAGAAGTATGTCATATTAAGCCCAGTGTACAGAGTGCAGTGGACAGGAGTATACAATTTACAACATGTCCAGAGTTCAGGGCTTAGGAGTATGAATTACAGAGCGTAAAGGGGGCATGAGTGTGTAACACAGGGAGTGCAGTGGTCAGGAATGGGCATCTTAAGAAATTTGGCATGTGAGTCGTGGAGGATACTGGACATTTTTTCATGAATCATAAGTAATTAATGCAATTTTTTAGCATTGATGTATTAATGCCAATGGTTCCAAAAATGTGTCAAAATTGTCCGATGTGTCCGCCATAATGTCGCAGCCACGATAAAAATCGCTGATCACCGCCATTACTAGTAAAAAGAAATTATGAATAAAAATGCCATAAAACTATCCCCTATTTAGTAGACGCTATAACTTTTGCGCAAACCAATCAATAAACGCTTGATTTTTTTTTTTTACCAAAAATATGTAGAAGAATACATATTAACTTCCTTGGTATGGAGACGAGTGAGGCTAAGATGGCCCCCACCCGTCTCCATACAATAGCAGGGCGGAAGCGACATCAAAGCGCCACTTCTGCCCATACATCTGAAAAAATGACATTGAAAAAATGTGCCTTTAAAATGACAATTATGAGATCTTAGGTCTTTTTGACCCCAGATCTCATATTTAAGAGGACCTGTCATGCTTTTTTCTATTACAAGGGATGTTTACATTCCTTGTAATAGGAATAAAAGTGACCCAAATTCTTTTTATTTTAAAAGCAGTGTAAAAATAAATAAAATAAATAAGAATTTTTTTTTTTTTTTTTTTTTTTTTAAAGCCCCTCGTCCCGACGAGCTTGCGTGCTGAAGCGCCCGCATATGAAAACGGTAGTCAAACCACACATGTGAAGTATTGCAGCGATTGTTAGAGCGGGATTAATAAATCTAGCCCTAGACCTCCTCTGTAACTCAAAACATGCAACCTGTAGAATTTTTTAAACATCGCCTGGAGATTTTTAACCACTTACCCACTGGGCACTTAAACCCCCTTCCTAACCAGACCAATTTTCAGCTTTCGGTGCTCTCACATTTTGAATGACAATTACTCAGTCATGCAACACTGTACCCAAATGATTTTTTTGTCCTTTTTTTCACACAAATAGAGCTTTCTTTTGGTGGTATTTAATCACCGATGGGTTTTTTATTTTTTGCGCTATAAATCAAAAAATACTGAAAATTCGGTAAAAAATAAATAAACTCTTTGTTTCTATTAAATTTTTTTGCAGAGTATTGCAGTGTTGCACAGTGTTGGCAGAGTATTGCACAGTGTTGGCAGAGTATTGCACACTGCTGGCAGGGTATTGCACAGTGTTGGCAGAGTATTGCACACTGCTGGCAGAGTATTTCAGTGCAGTCACTGACCAGCGCTGTGGGCACTACAAGTCCAGCCCACAGCGCTGGTCCCATCTCTCCCCCTCTCAGCTTCGCCCCTCTCACTGTACCGATCGGTACAGAGAGGGGAGGGAGGAACCAGCGTCATGACGTGATGCCGGTTTGTGTACATGTGATTGCTCCGTCATTTGACGGAGCTATCACGTGGTAAACGGCCGCTATCAGCTATCAGCGCCGGGTCACGGATGTTCCCGAGTGCGTGCCCCAGGGGGTGCATGGGAGCAAGGTTCAAGGGAGCACCCAGAATAAGCCGACCGCGCTGTAGCCGTCTTTCGGCTATGGCCCGGTCGGCATGTGGTTAAGGGTAAAAATTTGATGCCATTCCACGAGCGGGCGCAATTTTGAAGCGTGACATGTTGGTTATCAATTTACTCGACGTAACATTATCTTTCACAATATAAAAAAAAACTGGGCTAACTTTACTGTTATATATCTATGAGGGTACCGGCGCAAGGTATTAACATTAACCACCTCAGTACAGTGCATTTTCACCCCCTTCCTGACCAAGCCATTTTTCAGCTTTCAGCGCTGACGCAATTTGAATGACAATTGCGCGGTCATACAACACTGTACACAAATGAAATTGTTATCCTTTTTTCCCCACAAATAGAGCTTTCTTTTGGTGGTATTTGATCACCTCTGCGTTTTTTATTTTTTGCGCAATAAACAAAAGAAGAGCGACAAATTTAAAAAAAAAACAATATTTTTTTACTTTTTGCTATACTAAATATCCCCAAAAAATATATAAAAAAACATTTTTTTCCTCAGTTTAGGCCGATACGCATTCTTCTGAATATTTTTGGTAAAAAAAAAACGCAATTAGCGATTATTGATTAGTTTGCGCAAAAGTTATAGCGTTTTCAAAATAGGGGATAGTTTTATAGCATTTTTATTAATATTTTTTTTTTTACTAGTAATGGTGGCGATCAGCGATTTTTATTGTGACTGCGACATTATGGCAGACACATCGGACATTTTTGACACATTTTTGGCACCATTGTCATTTATACAGCAATCAATGCTATTTAAATGCATTGATTCCGGTATAAATGACACTGGCAGTGAAGGGGTTAACCACTAGGGGGCGGGGAGGGGTTAATTATGTTCCCTGGGAGTGATTCTTACTGTAGGAGGAGGGGACTCACAAGGGGAGGAGACCGATCAGTGTTTCTCTGTACAGAGAACACACCATCAGCTCCTCTCCTCTGACAGGACCGTGGATCTGTGTGTTTACACACACAGATCCACGGTCCCGCTGTGTTACCGGGCAATCGCGGGTGCCCAGCGGACATCGCGGCCGCTGGGCACGCGCATCGGGTGCCCAGTGACATGGCGAGAGCGCCCTTCCTCGCTGAGAGACGTCCTTCCTCGATGAGAGCTGTGCCGCCTGGCCGTCATTTGACAGCCGGCGGTCGCAAGGTGGTTAAAAATATCTAAAATTAAAAAATGTGTATATAATTGTACACCCACACATATACTTGGTACCCAATTAGATTTTGTCTGCAGCAGTCAAAACAAATCCTCTCTACTGGTGAGTAGGCAGCTGAGAACAACTATATACATCTGTGTGTGTAAATACGTATTTGTTATTTTAATACTGTTTGCAGTTTGTGCTATGGTGACTGACTTTTACATCAGCCATTATAAATCAAAGATAAAAAAATATATATATAGAAAAGGACTTCAAATACTACAGATCTTTGGGAATTTTGCACCAAACACCATAGTATTTTGAGTGTGTTTGCATTCTTTGTCTTTTTGTGGTTTATTATTAATTTACCACCGTTCTGGTAATTGTTCATTTTATTCCGTTTAGCCATAATTTACAGTGCATTTCATCCAACAGTAATTGTTTCCTGATCCATTGGTTAGAAGCTTCCTTCAGCCGTGGGAAACTGTTTCATTGTGGGTACTACCACAGCTTATTGCAATTTGGGAGAAAAACAAACAAACTAGATTAGGGTATAATAGGCTGGAATGTTCTTACTATATATATATATATATATATATATTTATTTATTTTCAACAAAGGACTTGTCAAAAACAGTTTCTTGTGTTTTTTTACTTTTTGACACTCTTTTGGTGAATGGGTAAGGGTACAATGTACTCGATACCCATTCACATGGGGGGGGGGGGATCTGGGGGCCCCTTGTAAAAATTTGGGGGGGGGACCCTATGCCATTTTTAATTAGAAATTTTGGCATTGGGTTCCCTTTAACCTGAAGGGCCTGGTATGGACTGGGGGGAGGGGGCCCTACGCTGTTTTTCTTTCTTAATTTGGTGTCGGTAATTGCAAGCGCAGACGATTTAAATGTGATTTGTTGGGGTTTTTTGTTTTGTTTTTAGAAATTACACTAGAAATTTAAATTTTGCTGCAGCATGTATTATACATGCTACAGATGCGCCACTTTGCAGACAGACTAAGGGGACCCCCATGCACTATATTTAAAGGAATTTTTCATTTTCTTGGTTTCTTATAAAGTGGGGTTCCCACTTTAGGTGAAACCATTAAAAAGGAAAAATTCCTTTAACCTGTAGCCGACCGCCCACTGTCAATTGATGGCGGAGCGGTGTGGCTCTCGTGGCGGGCTGCCGTCATATGACGGCGCTAACATTTTGGCCACTAGGGGGCGCTCGCGCGTGCCCGCCGCGTCGCTGGGGACCCGATGCGCGTGCCCGGCGGCCGCGATGTCCGCCGGGCACCCGCGATTGCCCAGTAACTGAGCAGGACGTGGATCTGTGTATGTAAACACACAGATCCACGTCCTGTCACTGGAGAGGAGACCGATGGTGTGTCCCTTGTACATAGGGACACCGATCGGTCCCCTCCCCCAGTCAGTCCCCTCCCCCCACAGTTAGAATTACTAACATTGGGAACATATTAACCCCTGCAGCGCCCCCTAGTGTTAACACCTTCCCTGCCATTCACATTTATACTGTAATCAATGCATTTTTATAGCACGGATTGCTGTATAAATGTGAATGGTCCCAAAAATGTGTCAAAAGCGTCCGATTTGTCTGCTGCAATGTCGCAGTCATGATAAAAATCGCAGATCGCCGCCATTACTAGTAAAAAAATAATAATAATAAAAATGCTATAAATCTATCCCCTATTTTGTAGACGCTATAACTTTTGCGCAAACCAAAATATACACTTATTGTGATTTTTTTTACCAAAAATATGTAGAAGAATATGTATCGGCCTAAACTGAGGAAAAAATTTGTAAAAAAAAAAAAATTGGATATTTATTATAACAAAAAGTAAAAAATATTATGTTTTTTCAAACTTGTCCCTCTTCTTTTGTTTCTTTTGTTTATAGCGCAAGAAATAAAAACCAAATCAAATACCACCAAAATAAAGCTCTATCTGTGGGGAAAAAATGATAAAAATTTTATTTGGGTACAGCGTTGCATGACCGCGCAATTGTCATTCAAAATGCGACAGTGCTGAAAGTTGAAAAATGGCTTGGTCAAGAAGGAGGTGTTCGTGCCTGGTAGGCAAGTGGTTAAATATAGTGCCTGGGGGGTATCCTTAGTCTGCCTGTAAAGTGGTGCTTCTGTAGCATGTATAGAATATGATGCTGGAAAAATAAAAAATTTTAAAGAAAAAAATAAATGCATGAAAATGCATTTAAATTGCCGGAAATACAATACCATGGCCAAGCAATAGAAAAATGTTTAAAAAAAAATGGCGTAGGATCCTTCCCAAAATTCATACAAGACCCTTATCCGAGCATGGTCAGAAAAGCCCCCCTCCCTCCTGAACCATAGCACCCCAAAGCACCTTGTGTCTATGTTGATGGGGACAAGGGCCTTTTCCGGACAACCATGGGCTGTGCTTGTCGAGGTCTGCGGGTGAGGGGCTTATCGGAATCTGGAATCCAAAAAAAAAGTGTCAAAAAGTTAACACCACAGGAAATAGTTTTTGACAAGTCCCTTAGCCATCATCAATCACGACGCCCGCCGGACCTGAAAAATTGCAAGAACTCTGCGCCTCCTGGGAGGCTCTTCACTTTGACAGTTCTTATATAGGCAAGGGGCGGGGCCACCCAGTTACATCATTCCATGGCACCGCTGGGTGACATACCCCCCCTTTTCTGACCTGCCGGGCTGCATACTCAGATAAGGGTCTGGTATGGATTTTGGGGGGGACCCTACACCGTTTTTTTTTTAACATTTTTCTTGCCAGCATTCTTTATCTTTACATTCATTGGCTATGGTAAGCTAGGGTGTAGCGTTAGGGAACGGAAGGCAGGTATATAAAAAATCCAAATTAGCAGCAAGTGGCTGGGGATTCAGATTATCACTCAGTGGCAGGTCAGGGTCATCCAGAGCAGGCGGAAAATGCCAACCTGCATCCTGGTGTGCAAGCCTGATTTTCGGACATACATATTTGTATTTCCAGCACTACTGGAGCTGAGGGACTCTCCTAGCTGCCAGGGGAAGAACTCCTCCAGTGAGTGTGGGGGGCAAGCAAAGGGAAAGGATAGACAGATTCTGGTTGTAGGGGACTCAATTCTTAGAAGGACAGATAGGGCAATCTGTGACCAAGATCTGAAGTGCCGAACTGTGTGCTGTCTACCTGTTAGCCCTTCCTTCTATGAGCTGGCCTCTCAGCTGTCAGCTAATTGCCAGCTCTGATCTCTCTCCACAGTTACTCTGTTGTTCATATACTGCTCGTCAGTCCTGCCTACTTAAGCTGTCCAGTCCAGAGGAGCTCTGCCTTCCCCTTGGTCAACATCACAAGAAACCTCTCCTGCGTTCCTGTTTAAAGACTGGCTTTCCTGACATCCCTTCTGGCTCCAGATCCTGCTTGCTGTTCCACTACTTTGATCCCTGACTTCTGACTTGGCTGACTATCCATTCCGTTTACTGAACTCTGGCTATGTTTTGACTACGTTTGTTTTTTTTTTACATTTATTATTAAACAAGTGTGATTTAACTGTACTTCTGTCTCGGTCTGATTTCATGGTTTCTGACAGTAGGCAAAGGCCATGAATTCAGAAGATGCAGACAATCCACTTGTTGGTAATATTTTTTCCAGATTGAATGAACTGGATCACCGCATGGATCAGTTTGCCATGGCATTACAAATGCTCCTGAGTTGCACAGCTCACGTGGAATCTCCCACTGTGGCTGCCCCAGTACAACTTATTTTGCAGGCCGACCCTGCTGCTGCGCCAGTCTCTGTGCAGGCACCCGCCTCAAGTATTACCTCTATAAGAGGTATGTTTGGTTCCGCTCCACTTTCCCAGCAATTTGGGGGTAATCCAGTCCAATGCAGAGGGTTTCTCAACCAGGTTGAGCTATACTTTGAGATGTTGCCCCAGGCGTTTCCCACGGACAGAAGTAAAGTAGGTTTTGTGATATCTTTGCTTCCTGAGAGAGCCTTGGCCTGGGCAAACCCTCTATTGGAGATGCAAAAACCTGTTGTCTTGAGCTACCCTGAGTTTGTGGCTTTGTTTAAAAGGGTATTTGATGTTCCTGCACACTCTGCTTCTGCTGCCAAGTGCCTCATGTTCATCGAACAGAGTACGAGAACTGTTGCCGACTACAACCTTGAATTCCGTTCTCTGGCAGCAGAGGTTTGCGTGGAACAATGAGGCCCTCATGGCTGCTTTTTCTCAAGGTCTCTCGGATACCATCAAGGATGAGATAGCAGCCCAAGATATACCCACTGAGCTGGAGAAGTTGATCACGTTTGCCATCCTCATTGACTCCAGACTCAGAGAAAGACTCTCTTTTAAGGAGCACTTGTGGAAGCCTCCTGTATGTTTGTCTCCGAGCTTTGCAGTCCCACCTGTGCCTCCCTCACCTCCCATGCCTCCTGGTACCGAGTCAGTCAGTAAAGGTGAACCCATGCACTTGGGTTTCACGTGTCTCTCTGTGGATGAGAGAACCTTTAAGAGGAGGGAGAGATTGTGCCTTTATTGTGGCCAGGCAGGTCACTTTTTGAAGTCTTGTCCTACCCCTCCAGTGAACGCCCGAACCTTGAAGTCCTATCATGGACAGACCTGATCATCTCAGCTCCTCAAGAATCCTTTGTCTTTTGGCCCGGAGATTAAGTCCCTTTACGTTATAGGATACAAATTTAATCAGGGTCATCTCGGCACAATAGGAAAGTTTTTAATGTTGGTGTACACGCAGTGTCAATTCCCGGCCCCCCCCCCCCCCCCTCCCCTCTACCACCCCACCCTCCTCCCCCCCCTCCCCCCATCTCTCCCCCCTCCCCACCCCTCAGTCCCAAACCCCCCCCCCACCACAAAAAAAAACCTCCCACGTCTCTCCTACTAACTCAGGAAGGGTGGGGCAAAAAAAAATAAAATCGGGGAGCAGCGGGCGAAAAAAGAGAAGATGTAATTCCCTGCTGCCCTAGCACCCACCCGACCGACACCCGGGAAGAAAAAAAAAAAAAAAAAAAAAAAAGAGCACCCCTCCTCCCCATCTTCCCCCAAGGGAATTTAACCGTACTCTCCCCCCTCTACCCATCCTGGGAGGGCCGGGACTTGGATACCCATTTTACTACAGAAATCTGGACCTCCTCCGGGAAGCGCAGTCTGGCTGAGCGCCCATCCTTGTTCCCAATCAGGCTAGCCGGGAACCCCCAGGTATATTTTATATTTGCCAATCGCAAAGCTTCTATTAAGGGCCTCTGCTGCCTGCGTCTTTCTAAGGTCTGGGGAGATAGATCTGAGTAAAATTGAACTTCGGAGCCTTCATAATTCAAGGGGGGGCTTCGGTATAATTTAGCCCAGATTTCCGCCTTTTCCTCGTAATATCTAAACCTGACGATGATGTCTCGGGGTCTCCCAGAATCTGCTGTTTGTCTTCTGCCCAGTCGGTGGATCCTCTCAATTTTAGGGAAATTTTCACGGCATTGCTTAAATCCTCTCCCTCCTTCTCGGGGACCGATTTCACCCTAATATTCTGTCTCATACAGACCTTAGGTGGCATTGCTTCATCCCAAGTTATCCAGAAGGATAAGCCCCTGGTTTTGGTTACCCTTTCTTGGGCTGAGTCGTCCGTCGAGATACATGCTCTAATCGACTCTGGGGCTGCTTTTGTATCAGAGCACTCGATTCCGCTGCAGCTGCGTGGCACTCCACTTGCTATTGAGGCTCTTGACGGGAGACCTCTACAGCCTGCCCATGTGACTCATGAGACGGTTCCGTTGTCCATGGCCTTAAGGGGCTCTTCACCATGAGATAATCCAATTACAAGTTATCACCCAAGTTTCCGTTATTGGTTATTGGTTATCCTTGGTTATCCTTGGTTACAGAGGCACAACCCCTCTTTTGATTGGCTCTGTGCTGAGGTTCTCTCTTGGTCACCACAATGCAGTGAGACATGTTTCCAGAAGGAAGCCAAGGTTCTGTGCACCTCTTCACTCTCCTCCCTGCCAGAGGAGTACCGTGATTTTAGCGATGTCTTTGACAAAGGTCAAGCCAGGATAAGGAGGATAAGGCCATGGAGGAGTATGTTGCAGACGCACTTTCTCAAGGTTTCATCCGCAAATCCTAGTCTCATGCTGGTTTCTTCTCTCGTTGGTTTCTGTCTGAGGCTAAACGCCTCTCTCCCAGAAGGGCGCGATGGGCTCTTTTCTTGTCAAGTTTCAATTACATTGTCTCATTCTTACCCAGTACCAAGAATGTAAGGCCTGACGCCTTGTCACGAAAATTTTCCTCCACTTCCAAGTTGGAGTCGGTTCCTGTGATTCCTCCTGATCGTTTTCTGGTTATGGTTCGCACCAGTCTCACTTCTACTTTGGGTGACAACATGCTTGCTGCTCAGGTGCTCCACCTGAGAAACCTTGTGACCGCTGCTTTTTCCCAGAGAGTCTCTGTACTGCCATGCTACAGACTTACCATTCTCCCAAGGCTGCTGGCCACCCTGGGAAGAATCCACTCTTTTGGGCCATTTCCCAACAATTCTGGTGGCCTAGAGTTTGCGCAGTGCTTAACAAAATAAAGGCAGACGTTATAGTTACATTACAATTTGGTACAAGAGGAAATCAGAGGGCCCTGCTCATTAGAGCTTACAATCTAATGATAGGTACAGACTCCATGCTGACCGCAAATGCCTGCCTGTGCCTTCCTACCAGGTTGGGGACAGGGTCTGGCTGTCATCTTGCAACCTCCGACTTCGTGTTTCCTCACTGAAGTTCGCACCTTGGTTTATTGGGCCTTTCCATATTCTTCGCAGGATTAACCCGGTGGCTTACACATTAGACCTTCCTTCTAATATGTGTATTTCAAATGTATTTCATGTCTCCTTATTAAAACCTTTGCTCTGCAACCGCTTTACCACCTCGGTGCCACGTCCTCACCATGTACAGGTTGAGAACCATGAGGAGTATGAAGTACAGTCCATTGTTGACTCCCGTAGATTCCGTGGGCGCATACAGTACCTGGGGAATTGGAAAGGGTACAGTCCAGAGGAACTCTCTTGGGTCTCATCCTCGGATGTACATGCCCCTGTCCTCCTCCGTGATTTCCATAGATGTTTTTCCCTCAAGCCTAGTGGTCCTCCGAGGGGGAGGGGTTGTTGAGGAGGGGGTACTGTCAGGGCTGGGCTCAGCCCTTCCTTCTATGAGCTGGGATCAGCTATTGTCTAATTGACAGCTCCAATCTCTCTCCACAGTTAATTATGAAGAGGTCCATCATCTTAAGACACTAGAAAAAAAATGGAGGATTCACGGAGTAGGGTAGGGTTATAGGGAAGGCACCCTCCAAAGCTTTAGCAATGTCCAAACATATGAAGATACAAGCCTATAATCCAGGGTCTATGAGTACTGATAGGTATCTGAAAAATTCTGTGCCTGAGAACTTGTATGACTTTTGTAGGTTATGCAAAGGTCTCATGTCATCTGATGTAAGGAGTCATGTTATAGCTGAGCTGATCTAATTTTTAAATGCCCTAGGGAACTTAATTCCTGGAGGTAAAGAAGTAATAATAAAAATAAAGCGCAAACCAATCAATAATTTTTTTTTTCAAAATTTACACTCATTTTTTGTTTATAACGCAAAAAATAAAAACCGCAGAGGTGATAAAATACCACCAAAAGAAAGCTCTATTTGTGGGAAAAAAAGGACGTCAATTTTGTTTGGGAGCCACATCGCATGACCGCGCAATTGTCAGTTAAAGCGACACAGTGCCGAATCGCAAAAAACATCTGACACTGCCGGCCCCCCCATTTTACTTACCTGACCCCTCGAAAGTCCCGCGCTTGCCTCCGACATCCTCTTCGCCGCTCAGCCTGGCCGTTGATTGGCCAGAGTGGATGGATTGAAAGCAGCGCAGCCTTTGGGTCACGCTGCTGTTAATCACATCCAATGACGCGGCACGCCGGGGGGTGGGGCCGAGTCATACAGTGAGCGGCTACAGCCGCCGGCTGTATCACGGGAGTGTTCCCCCAACACTTCTCACCATGCGAGGGAGCTCGCATGAATGTGAGAAGTACTTGCGGGGGGGGGGGGGGAAGCCGAGACAGCCGCCGAGGGACCCCAGAAGACGAGGTTCGGGGCCACTCTGTGCAAAACGAGCTGCACAGTGGAGGTAAGTATGTTTGTTATTTAAAAAAAAAAAAATTCCCTTTAAGTGTTTGTTTAAAATGTACACAAAGAGTTGTCTCATATTGTGTTTTCTTGTTTTGGGAGTAGAGGTTATTAGGCCCATGTTACTGATAATATATATTTCCCTAAAAGTTTGGGGTTAAAGGGTGAAACTATAAATGTTTGAAGAGTTACTGAAATTAAGTAACCAGGACCAAAATAAATTGCTGCATGCATTGAGTCCATGAAATACTAAAATATTGAGGGGAAAGTTTGTTTGAATAACAGTCAGAGTGACTATTCTGGATATATTTACCTTTTGAATTCCCAGAGTGTCAATCGTGAAGTGTTAATGATGTAATGTTGTTTATCCATCAAAGTTTTGTTTGTTACTGATGATCAGATATATTTGCAATGTTGAGAGGCTGACTTCTGAGTCAGAATATGTTTTTGGGTAAAATGTTTTGTTCACAGACCCTCTGGTACACTTGGGTCCTGGGGATAGAAGGAACTAAAGGTGTTTAAGTTTTGTTGAAATCCTGCTGTAATACTGGATTTGGGAAAAAAATGTTTAGTTAAATATATTTAATCTATATAATGAAAACTCTTGTTGAGAAACATTTTTGTTTCTGCATGTTTTACTTATGTTTGAGTCAATGAGGAATATTATTTTTAATACCTCAAATGGTTAAGGCCTGAATTGGTCAGGTAGATTCTCTAATTATTCATGTTGGATGAGGAGTACCTGCCCCAGCAAGCCAGCATTCACCCCTAGCCCCATGCACATGAAGAAATGCCCATCCCATTCATACCCTATACCCCATTCATACCCTACCCTATACCCTATCAGGATAAAGAGACGACTACAGCTTTTACATGGAAATCTTCGTTGTTCATCTTTGTTGCTCAGATACCATGGGAGGTGCTTAGATGAGTAAAGGCAAACTCCTGATGGAAATGTTCCTGGGAATGACACCTTGAGGGCTAGCCAAATGACGCGTGCCCAAGGTCTACGAAATTCCAGTGAGCATCCCGAAGACCCAAGTCTAGCCCAATGCATCAGTTCCAGTCTGTCTGTGGATATCAAGTTCTATCCTTACAAAGAGGCAGGGTTTTTGGGGTGGAGGATCTCTGTGAAATATGGATGAGCACAGAATCGAACCAAACGTTTTGGGAAACGTTTAGGAGAATGAGAATTACAATGTGGACTTTTCCTTTGCCTTCCTTTTTATGAATTTAATGAACATGCAGAAGCCATACAGAGTCTTTTTTTGTGCCGTTCTTTGGGATTATTTTTTATTTAGCATAGAGGCTGTCATGCCCCTCCCACTTGCTTTTATGGGCCGTCAAGCTCCTTTCCCCTTTGTATTTTATGGACAATTGCTATGCAATTGAGATTATGTGTTTATTGTTCTCTATTTTTAAATGCTTAGGATAATGGTAAATTTGTGGGAAAGTAGTCCAGGTGAATGTCTGGGGCATATTGGGGGCAACAGGGTTTGTGATGGTCCCATTCATGACAAAAGAGAGGATTAAAATCATGTAAAAAGCCCATTGTGTTTTGTAATCTAATATACGAACTGCGCCTTATTATCATTTTTCTTTGCTAGGTAAATATATTGTTTTGCATTATCTTGTCATGTGATAAAACTGTCCGTTGTAAGATCTTAAGTCATGTGATACTTTGCACAATATGTAACTTTCCATAGAATAAGCTTGTGTAAGCAGAATGACACATGTGCCTTCTTATAATCACGCCTTTCTTTGTTTTGTAACTGAATAAAAGCTTAGACACAAGCTACAATAAAGCATACATCTTATGAATGCACAACCTGCCTCTCGTTCATTCGGTGTCTCCAGATATCTGAGGGCCCTTTTGGTATACCTACAAGAAGGGTGGTCATCCAGAATATCTACTATTTCCTTTCAGTAAGAAACTATGGGGTCACCATTTTTTTTTTTCTTGATTTGCATTTATCCTATTTGACCCTTTCTGTTGGTGGACACGTGAATCTTTCTTTCTATTATGGATCTTTATATGTAATGGTACTATGGGGCTATTCCAGCTAGTGCACTACTTACCCGCATCTATTCTTTGGACCACTTTGGTCAGCTGACATTAAACCTTGCTCCATTCCCATTTTTCAGTCATCAGCTCTATCATGCACACTGTGTTGTTTCCTGGTCACAGGTCACTATGAGGATTTGTAAATCCATATTTAAATATATTTACACTTATCAATATTTTTTATTTATATAATATTGCTGGCCTATTGTGCCATCATCTATACACACAAGCTATGGACTCTCCTTATTATGAAACCTTGGTCTGCCCTCCATTTGTCCTCGAAGCCCATGTGGGTCACTACGCCATAACCCCTGGGGTAGACATTCCATGGTACCTCCCACCCACAGAACTGCTAGGCTTTTTCTCTCTCCCCCCTCTTTGGAGCTGACCTGTAAGTACTAAGGCTCATTGCCCCATAATTTTTCCTTTTTCTTCCCTATATTGGGAGCTATCTATTATCATAATTTTTCTATATACGATACTACTCGAGCATGTTCTTATACCTTTTAGATAATTTTTTGCATCTACTCCTGAGGAAGTGTAAATGAATACACAAAAGGCGTAGAGTTATCGGATGTCAAGAAATTTGTGGATCGTTATGAATTTCACACTCATGCAGTTCCATCTGCCAAAATCATGTATCTCTATCAAACATAATGTATACAAACATTAACAACTTTTATGAGTTTACTATGTTTATTACGACTACTTATTATGGATCAGCTCAATATATATTTTTTTTTTGTTGGTATTTTATTATGTCTATCAAATTGTTAATATGAATTTTACTATTATACAATACATTTGTAATCATGTATACTATTCTTTTTATAAGTGTTTAGCCTCATTTAAAGTCCTATGACCATGTTCTTGTTTTTGTATACATATATTTAGGGATGGAGGCTCATCACTTGTGGTACCATAGACCATATTAAATTTTTATCATAATCACGCCTCAAAACTATTTTCATTTAAAATTCATTCCAACCTTCTGGCTTTAAGAAACACTTTAAAAAATATAGAAAGCTGTAGTCAATTGCAACTGTTTTTGCAGATCAAGCAAAGGAAAAAAAATATGGAATCACTCAATTCTGAGGAAAATATGGAATCATGCAAAGGGGAGGACGTCCTATGACAGCCTCCTGGAAATTCAGGTCCGCGCTGTGGCCGTCATTTGGCTATAGCGCGGACCTCAAGTGGTTAATCTGCAAAAACAGTTGCAATTGATTACAGTTTTCTTTCTTTTTTTTTAATTTATATTATTACTTAATATTTCTATTGACATTATATGTCTTTCTTGAAGGAAAGTTTTCACATCTTTTGCAGTGATTTTTTTTTAAGTGTTGGGCACTTAAAGGTGGCACTGGCAGGCACTGGACGAAGCAGAATTTGCATCTTTTTTAAATGGTGTGGGGGTCCCTCTCAAAAGCCATATCAGACCCTTATCCGAGCATGCCGCGTGAGGAGAAAAAAAAGCAGATTACCGAGCTTTTGTTTACACACGTGTTCAGCTGTAATTGGCTGACAGCTGATCACGTGGTAAGGTACCGGCACCACTGGTGGCATTGATGGGTGGCACTTGTGGGCATTGATAGGTGGCACTTGCGGGCATGATAGGTGGCAAATGCGCTGTCAGCATGATCAGCTGTCATTGGCTGCCAGCTGATCACGTGGTAAGGAGCCGGGATCGGCCCCTTACCCGGATCGGTGGTTTCTGCAAAAACAGTTGCAATTGATTACAGTTTTCTTTCTTTTTTTTTTAAGATTTTGGAGAACGTGAGCTGTACTTTGCCGTTACTGCGCACAGCGTGAACCCAGCAGGAAACAGTTATATAAATTATTTTATAGGAGGAAAACCGGCAGCAATCAATTAGGAAGATGGAACACGTGAGTCCCCCACTTTACCTCCTAATCCTTTGCATTGCATTAAAAAAAAAAAAAACAACAACACACAGTGCAGAACCGCTTTAAAGCCAGAAGGTTGGAATGTTAAATGAAAATAGTTTTGGAGGCATGTCTGTGATTAGTTTTTTTTCTACACAATTAAACAATTGAATGAGCATTTTCCAAGATTCCATACTTTTTGCCAGGGGTTGTAGATATCTAATATAAGTGCATTTTTTTTTAAATAAAATTAGAATATCATCAAAAAGTTTATTTATTCAATTCAAAAAGTGAACTCATATATTTTATATAGAAAAAAAAAAAACACACAGAGTGATATATTTCAAGCATTTCTTTTTTTTAATTTTGATGATTATAGCTTACAGCTAGTGAAAAACCCAAAATCAGTATCTCAGAAAATGTGAATATTACATAAATGAAGTGTGTTAATTTTCCAGCAGAACTTGGCACCTGCCCACACTGCCAAAAGTACCAATATCTGGTTTAATGATCATGGTATCACTATGCTTGATTGGCCAGCAAACTCGCCTGGTCTAAACCCCATAGAGAAATTGTGGGGTATTGTCAAGAGGAAGATGAGAGACACCAGACCCAACAATGTAGACGAGCTGAAGGCAGCTACCGTGTTTACCCGAAAATAAGACCTACAAGGACTTTAACTAGGGCTTATTTGGGGGGGTAGGGCTTATATTGCAGCCATCATCGACAATAACGCTAGGTCTTATTTTCGGGGAAAAACAGGGTATCAAAGCAACCTAGGCTTCCATAACACCTCAGCAGTGCCACAGGCTGATCGCCTCCATGCCACGCCACATTGATGGAGTAATTCATGCAAAAGAGCCATACTTTTCAGTAGACAAACATTTCTGTATTAAAAATGTAATATTCAAAATTTTCTGAGATACAGAATTTGGGGTTTTCACTAGCTGTAAGCCATAATCATCAAAATTAAAAGAAAGAAATGCTTGAAATATATCACTCTGTTTGTAATGCATCTATATATAATATATAAGTTTCACTTTTTAAATTGAATTACTGAAATAAATGAACTTTTTGATGATATTCTAATTTTATGAGATACACCTGTATAATCTGATGGTGTGTGGGACCTTTATGGCTTATGCTTTCAAATTAGGTTACTTTAGAAAATGTTAATTTGTTAGTAAGGGTCTGGGTGTAATGTTTAATTTGTAGGTATGTAAGCAAATATCTTGACGGAAGCGGTCGATTGAGATTATATTTTTAATATGGAAGCATTGCACTATTGAAGCTCTTTTGTGTTTTATTACTTATGGTTGTGATGGAAGTGAGGTTGATGCCTACTACTTCGGAATAACAAAATTATCTGGCTTTCTGACATACTTCCGAGTTCTCATTGCATGTTGATCTATTTTAATGCAGAGAGGTCCTGCTATTCAGTCAGTGTCCATCTTTGACTCCTATAGAAGATGTTGTTAATTTTACACAAGTTACAAGTTACCATTTTCATATGCTTATGTGACTTCTGAGGTGCTGGTAATAATACTGTATATCTGGTAAGTGGTAACATTTTTCATTGAAAAGGCATATAAAGGATACAAAAGGAGGTCTTAGGCTCGATTCACATCTATGCATGTGGCTTTTGAATGTTTTTGCAGTGCTTTTTGCGGTGCTTGCCGCGTTTTTGAACACGCCTTTTTACCGCGTTTTTTTCTTTTTTTTTTCATAATTTTTTTTTTTACACTGTGGTTGCTTAGCAACCAGCTATATACAGTGTAATAAAAAAAATCGCTAAACGCAAATCGCGGTAATTGCGTTTTGGATGCGGGACCATTGACTTCTATTACATGCAAAACGCTGCATTTTGCATGAAAAAAAAGTCCCCGACCCTTTCCAAAAACGCAGAGGCACAAAAATGCATTGATGTGAACATGTTCCAAAGGAACCCATGTTAAAAAATTTCCCTGCATTTCTGAAAAATGCAAAATGCATCAAAAAACGCATTAGTGTGAATCAAGCCTTACTCCTTTAGCTGCAATATGTTTAGGGCAGGCCATACACGATGCAAATTTGCACGATTCCCCCATCAACACAGAAAGTGCTCACATGGGAATCTCTCCTGCAGAGTAATTATTGCTAGTGGCTATAGCAGCTGCTAGCGATGATCGCAAGTGAATCTGGCAGGCTTGTTGTACCCAAGTTGATTGATCAACTTGGTACATTCAGCCTGTTCATTAACAGTTCAAATCTCAGCTGGTTCCCAAGATTTGAACCGTGTATGGCCAGCCTACACTCACCTGCCACTTTATTAGGTACATCTTTCTAGTACCGGGTTGGATCCCCTTTTGCCTTCATGCTTCGTGGCATAGATTCAACAAGGTGTTGGAAACATTCCTGAGAGATTTTGGTCCATACTGACATGATAGCATCAAGCAGTTGCTGCAGATTTGTCGGCTGCACATCCATGATGTGAATCTCCCGTTCCACCACATCCCAAAGGGGCTCTATTGGATTGAGATCTGGTGACTGTGGAGGCCATTGGAGTACAGTGAATTTATTGTCATGTTCAAGAAACCAGTTTGAGATGATTTGAGCTTTGTGACATGGAACATTATCTTGCTGGAAGTAGTCATCAGAAGATGGGTACACTGTAGTCATAAAGGGCTGGACATGGTCAGCAACAATACTCAGGTAGGCCGTGGAATTTAAACGATACTCCATTTGCAGCGGTCTTCCAAACTGCGTTCTCCAAACTGCGGCCCAGTGTCAGATGCGGCCCTTTGCTTGCCTTTATCAGGCCCTTGGGGCACTATTCAGCCTACTGACACTAACAATTGGGCACTATTTCTGACACACCAATTCCTCCCAATGATACTAATTATGGGGCACTAGTCCTTCCCCCAATACCAAATGTGGAGATGTTTAGTTGCGCTGATGCTAGGAAAATTTTCACTCCCACTAGCTACAGTCCGGCCCCCCCTAAAGTCTGAAGGACAATAAACTGGCCCTTTGTTTACAAAGTTTGGAGACCCCTGCTCCATTGGTACGAAAGGGGCCCAAAGTGTGGCAAGAAAATACCCCCCACACCAACAGCCTGATGCAAGGCAGGATGGATCCATGCTTTATGTTGTTTACGCCAAATTCTGACCCTAACATCTGAATGTCGCAGCTGAAATTGAGACTCATCAGACCAGGCAAAGTTTTTCCAATCTTCTTGTCCATTTTCTGTGAGCTTGTGCAATTGTAGGACCAGTTTCCTGTTTGTAGCTGACAGGAGTGGCACCAGGCTTGGACTTTTGCTGCAGTAACCAATTTGCTTCAAGGTTATTCTGCATACCTTTGTTGTAAGGAGTGGTTATTTGATTTTTTTGTTGCCTTTCTATCATCTCAATCCAGCCTGCCCATTCTCCTCTGACATCAAGGCATTTTTGTCCACACAACTGCTGCTCACTGGATAGTTTCTCTTTTTCGGACCATTCTTTGTAAACCCTAGAGGTGGTTGTGCGTGAAAATCCCAGTAGATTGCCAGTTTTTGAAATACTCAGACCAGCCTGTCTGGCACCAACAACCATGCCACTTTCAAAGTCACTTAAATCCCCTTTCCTCCCAATTTTTATGCTTGGTTTGAACTTCAGCAAATCATCTTCACAACATCTAGATGCCTAAATGCATTGAGCTGCTGCCATGTGATTGTCTAATTAGCAATTTGTGTTACAAAGCAATTGAACAGGTGTACCTAATAAAGTGGCTGGTGAGTGTAAGGCCTCTTTCACACGTTGGGTCTGATCAGGGCTGCCTGTCAGTTTTTCAGGCAGACCTGACCATACGCTTCATTTACCCCTATGGGTTACCAGGGTTAAGAGGACTTGTGTCCGTTTACACCCACCTACCTCCAATCTGGTCTGCTGAAAACGTAAGGGGATCTGTCCCCCTCCATCGGGGTGGATCGGAGGGCAGTCTCTGCTTGTCCGTTTACACATAGAGCTCTGTCTGGGGTAATGAATCCTTGAGTAAAAAGTTGTTGTAGAGCAGAAAACGGAAAATTGAATACTTACCTTTCCATAATTTTCCTTTTCTGGTGCCTACCCATGGCAGCATACCAATGGTTGATGGCTCCGCCCGATCAACCCACAGGACCACGTAACTCTAAAAAAAAAAAAAGTGTTACACCTCTCCTCAGGTATTCTTGTAACTAGTCTTCAGAACATTAAGGATTATTGAAGGGAGGGTGTATGCTGCCATGGGTAGGCACCAGGAAAGGAAAATTACGGAAAGGTAAGTACTCAATTTTCTGTTTTCCTGGTAAATAACACGCTTACAGGGAGGGTACTGCAATAATACATTTTTTTAATGACTTTACAGAGCTGATAATTCTAAGGTCCTTCTCCCAAAGTCTCGGGAGGTGAGGACTGCCGGATCTAGGCTATAATGCAATGAAGGTGTTGAAGGATGACCAACTAGCCGCTCTGCAAATTGACTCAGGGGAGACCCGCGCCAAAGCTGCCCAGGAAGAGGCCATTCCCCGCGTTGAGTGAGCATTCACCGCAACTGGGACTGGGAGACCACTAGCCTGATAAGCCCTCTGAATCAGTTTCACGATCCAGCTGGCCAAAGTCGTCTTGGAGGCCGCCATTCCTTTCCTTGCACACTTGGGAATAACAAACAGACGTTGATCCTTGCGTTACAGTTACTGCTGTGTCAACTCTAAATAACGCCTCAGGGACCTGGCCACATCCAATTCCTGTAGTTTTGAAGAGGTTGGATCTTCTCCAAAGGCCGGGAGAACCCATTCTTGATTAAGATGGTAAACTGATGGTACCTTCGGGACAAACTGGTGAATAGGCTGCAGAACCACCCTGTCTGGAAAAAACGTGACGTAGGGTTCTCTAGCTCCCAGAGCTTGAATTTCTGATACTCTGCGCTCTGATGTGATGGCGATCAGAAAAGTAGTTTTCCAGATAATATCTTCCAATGCACATTCTTCAGTGGGTGCATAGGGTGGACTCGCTAAGACGTTGAGGTCTACTGTCAGATCCCACTTGGGATAAAGAGTTTTCCTGGGAGGACGTAACCTTAGCACTAATTTTAGGAAATGGTCTACGAGGGGCTCCAGTGCCCAGCGTGTGTCTGTTAAGGCTGATAAGGCTGAAACCTGAACTTTCAGCGTGTTAAGACCTAAGCCTAGGTCCAGGCCCGACTGCAAGAAAAGTAGAATATTATGAACTCCAGCATTCAGCAGATTGAAATGGCTGGATTCAGCCAGCTGGGTGAATTTTTTCCATACCCTGTAGTAGGTGGCATTGGTAGATGACTTCCTTGCCTGCAACAAAGTCTGTATAACTTTATGTGAGCACCCTAGGCTGCCCAGTCTCTTCCGCTCAACTTCCAAGCCCTCAAGTCCAGGATCTCCGGATGCAGGTGGAAGAAGTCGCCTTGAGAGAGGAGGTTGTCCAAGTGGGGAAGCGGGAGTTGATTGCATAAAGCCATCTTGATTAGAAGCGGAAACCACGGTCTCCTCGGCCAGTATGGGATGACCACCAGGATAGTGACTTTTTCTAATGTCAGCCTCTGGAAGAACCTCAGTATCAGGGTAACCGGAGGAAATTCATACTCCTTCTGGAAATCCCAGGGCTGAATTAGGGCATTCACCCCTGCTGACCTTGGAGATGGGAACCTCGTAAAAAACAGAGGAGTTTTGGCGTTGAGCGGGGAGGCAAAGTGGGGAGTACCCCACTGTTGGCATATCCAGCGGAAGACTTGTGGATTCAGTGACCACTCAATGTTGTTGTTGAAAGACCTTGAGAGGCGATCGGCTAGCTGATTCTCGGGGGCTGGGATGTAAGCGGCCCGGAGATCGATCAAATTGTTCTCGGCCCAGGAGGATAATTGGGGATACCTCGCTGGCTAGGGACCTGCTGCGTGTCCCCCCTTGGTTTCGAACGTAGGCCACTGACGCTCTGTTGTCCATCTGGAGCAATATGGACCTGCCCATGAGCAGTGGGGCCAGATGCAAGATTGCCATCCATGCTGCCCTTAGCTCTAGGATGTTGGAAATCATCCCTTCTGCATTGAATCGCCACCTTCCTTGCAGGGCCGTTTTTTCCACTGGGCATGCTGGGCAGTTGCCCAGGGGCCCCACTTGTCTGGGGGGCCCCATCCAGGGCTGATCCTCAGCGCTGCAATCTGCTGCTTAAATTGACTGACTGCACTGGTTGCTCACTTCACCGGCCGGCATCTAGCTAGCAACCAGTGACGTCAATCAGAGGCCACGGCTGCCCCAGCATTCATAGCGCACCGCGGCTGCCCCAGTGGCTAGTGAACAGGCTCCGCCCACCTCTGCCATGTTCTTAAGACAACACGGAGAGGGAGCGGAAAGACGGCCCTTGATAGCTGGCGCTGCCTTGGGGCTGTGAGTGACACACTGTACTGCACCAGGCTGGCGGCCTCAAGTAAGTCTAACAATGTCTACTTAAGTAAGTTCAAGTTGTGCATCAAACACAGCCACTGTCTGTGCCCCTCAAAAGCTGCCACTGTGCCCATCAAACAGCCACTGTGCCCATCAAAGCTGCCGCTGTGTCCATCAAAGCTGCCACTGTGCCCATCAAACACAGCCACTGTGCCCATCAAAACTGCCACTGTGCCCATCAAAACTGCCACTGTGCCCATCAAAAGCTGCCACTGTGCCCATCAAAAGCTGCCACTGTGCCCATCAAATGCAGGCACTATGCCAATCAAACGCTGCCACTGTGCCCAAACGCTGCCACTGTGCCCACCAAACTCGTGTTATACTGTCCAAACGTTTTAATTGCTTAACGTGTTAATGTTTAAACACTGATTTTGTTGGAAGTACCATTAAAATATAGCCTTATTGATCATTTGCATTTTTATTCTCGTGCGTGATCGTGTAGACAGGGCCCCAGTGCACTGTATTGCCCGGGGGCCTATAATGCTCTTAAGATGGCCCTGCTTCCTTGCACTAGCTGGTTTTGGAAGTGTGCCCCCCATCCTAGCTGACTTGCATCCAAAGTAAGGACGGACCATGAGATGGGCCCAAGGGAATGGTGAACCAGAAGGTTGGGTGATCTTGTCTACCACCAGAGACTGAACTTCATTGAAAAGGTGATGACTATTAATTGCCTCAGGTGCTTCCTTCTCCACTGCGCCAGAAACCCAGACTGGAAGTCTTGCAGATGCCACCTGGCCCACTTCACCATTGGTATACAGGATGAAAGGGACCCTAGGGGGCTCAGACAATCTGATGCTGGCATGGAGCGGCTTCCTAACGCCTGCTTCACCTTCTGGATCAAGATCGGGATCTTTTCTGGTGGGAGAGACACGGCCTTCTCTGGGGTATTGAATAAAGCTCCCAGGTATGTCATATTCTGGGTAGGCGTCAATTGACTCTTTGTATAGTTGATAAGCCACCCGAATCTGGCCAAAGTGTTTAGGACTAGCTGCACCTGTGCCTCCAGTGTTTCTCTGCATTGAGACGGGATTAGGATATCGTCCAGGTAGTACAGGACCCTGAACCCTTTCTCCCGAAGGGGGGCCAGGATGGCCACTAGAACCTTGGTGAAAGTCCTGGGAGCTGATGAAATTCCAAATGGGAGACATTGGAAGATTGCCCACTTTGAACCGGAGAAAAGGTTTAAAATGCTGGTGGATGGGGATGTGGAGGTACGCATCCTGAAGGTCTAGAGAGACCATCCAATCTCCTGGCTGTACTGACAGAACTACTGTGTTCAGGGATTCCATCTTGAAATGCTCTACCCGTATGTAACGGTTTAGCCTCTTCAGGTCCAGAACAGGCCTCCAACCTCCTGATTTCTTGGGAATTAAAATGATTGGGTAATAGAATCCCGAGTGACTTTTCGAGTCGTGAACAGGCAGAACTGCCCGTTGGTGAAGGAGTATTTGGATATACTGTAAAAGAACCTGTCTCTTTTCTCGGGAGGTCGGAATCTTGGTGGGTTGGAAAGAAAAAGGTGGAGGACGGCTCTTGAATCTCCAGAAATGTCCTTGCTGGACAGTGGAGGTTGCCCATGGGTCCGTGCAATTTTCCACCCAAACCTGGGCAAAAGACCTGAGTCTTGCTCCTACTGGACCAGTTTGGGTGGGAAGGAGTCAAAAAGACTTCTGGCTCCCAACCGCTGAAGCCTTAGGTTTTCCCAACTTAAGGAAAGTGGCTTGTGAGCCCTTCCAACCTCTTCTGTACTCCTTACTGGGACGGTATGATCTGGCATCCCTAGATCTTTGCTGAGGGGCTGGTCGTGAAGTGAATCTCCTTTTCCTACTCCTATCCTGAGGGATAAGGCCACTTTTGCCGCCTGTGACTCGGGTAATGGCTGTGTCCATTTTTTCGCTGAACAGGGCCTTACCATTGTATGGGATGTGACACCATGACTGCTTTGAAGACGGGTCTGCTGACCATGGCTTTAGCCATAATGCCCTTCTGGCTGTGATAGAGTAAAGCATAGCCCTGAAGGGGCACCTCAGGATATCAATGGCCGCTTCCGCCATAAAATCGGAGGCCAGTTTTAATTCATCCAGCGCCTTGATGATTTAGTCTGGAGCTATGCCGCGCCTGAGGGCCATCTCGATATTGTCCGCCCAAACTTTAGTGGCTCTGGAGACCGAGGATAGTGCCACTGCTGGTTTGCAGGCTCCCCCTGTCGCTTGATAAACTTTTTTAAGATCTGAGTCGATCCTGCGATCCAGGGGGTCCCTGAAAGAGACTGTACCCTCTAAAGGCAGCGTTGTGTTCCTGGCTAAACGCATGATCGACGCGTCCACAGTTGGTACGGAGTCAAAGCGTTGGGCGTCTGCCTCTGCCAGCGGGTAAAGCTTGAGAAACCGGTTGTAGGCAATGGGCCTCTTGTCAACCTTCCGCCACACATCCATCACCACTTCCTTAATTTCATCCATCAGAGGGAAATGGCACCTCCACCACTCTCTCTTCCACAGGCGGAACTGATTGATCTTGAGACAGGGCTAATTCCCGGATGGAATCTTTGATCAAATCTTTTTTGGAATCTATGGATCCCCGCTTATCTGCTGTGGCTTCTAAGAGGCACTGGCTACATGCCAATTTTTCCGGGAGAGCTTGCTTCCCACAGACCCAGCAGGCCTTCTTCCCTGCATGTGTTGACCGGCCCTGGGAGTTATGCCTGCTTGAGACATGTTGGGGTGATCTCCGACTGCTGCGGGAAGCATGCGCAGACCTATCAGCAGAATCTTTGTGGGAAGATCTGCGAAATCGGTGCGGGCTGTGGAAATAAAAGAACAAGAGATATTTCCAAAAGCCCAGAGAAAGCTCTTTTAAAAAATAAATAAAAAAAATAAATAAAAACTTACCTTTGTTGCAGCCCTTACCTAGTGGAATGTTGAGGATCTTTTTTATTATGTGGCATAATGACCTCTGAGGCAGCTTGGCCAGGCTCCATACTTGAGAGAGAGAGGCAGAGAAGACACTAGGAGATGTTTTCCCACTGACAGCCTGGCAAAAATTACACTTCAGGCTGTTTAAATAGGAAATATCGGTTTGGGTGTACCAAGATGGCCACCGCTTGGCTTCAGAAGGCTACTGCACATGTGCAGTGCGTTCCGCCATAGCCCCGCCCCCCAAGGTGACTAAATTGTGCACAGGGACGCGCGCAAAGCTTCCAGACATGCCGGGGGAGGGGGAGAGGAAGCAGGAAGAGACTGGGAGTCAGCATGAGGAAAAAAGCAGCATGTTGGTCTGGCTTCAGGAACAAACAGGTATTGCACTGAAAGATCCAGACAGGAGGCTCTGGGATAGGCAGCCAGGAGACTGAGGAGAGGACATGCTCCTGAATCTCTGCACCCCAAAAAGATCCACAGAAAAACGGGCTCCCATACTTATCTGGTGCATTTAGCAACCCAAGTAATGGGACTCCATACTGTAGAGCATGAACCTGCAATGGTCGCACCATATGACGGTGAGGTAGGGCTGGACTGTGATCCTGCAGGCTTTCCTTGATGAGGACAGGAAAAAAGAATACCTGAGGAGGGGTGTAACTCTTTTTTTTATAGAGTTACGTGGTCCTGTGGGTTGATCGGGCGGAGCCATCAACCATTGGTATGCTGCAATGGAGGCACCAGGAAAAGAAACTGCCTGCTGCGATGGGAAAATAGAAAAGTTGGAGAGCATGAAGGAGGTAGAGTGTGAACCTCCAGTCTGTAGCCCTGTAAGAAATGCTCTGAAGGCTAGCAGACTGCCCCAACTTATAGAAGTGGGGGTGCCACATTACTGTGAAGAGGCCTTGGCTCCAGTCTTACCTGGTTTGGAACACAATGTCCTGTTGCAAAAATATTTTCCTGTCTTGGACTTCACATTAGAACACTGAAAAAGAAGAAAGGAGCCTGTCCTAATGTTAGAAGTAAAAGTGCAAGCCTTTTTCTTGTGGAGAATACTCTAGCCTCCTCTGATCTACCCTAATATAATTATCCAAGGAGGGACCAATCAGGCATTCACTTTCAATGGGTAACCTCTCAAGGCGTTTCTTGCAAGGGATCTCAGCTGACCAGCATTCGGCTAGTTACAGCGGATGTAAGTTCTCTACTGTAGCAATTCCTGTTGCAAAGGTATAGATGTTGTGAAAATTTTCTTAAGCCAAAGAAGCCAGAACCAGTGGGAATATAACACATTCATTCTAGAAATGTGGGAATTTATTCTGCATCATAATGTATTTGGAATTAATAGCTCCAGGGTGTGGCGATGGGCACCTACTGTACACCGCTCCTACACCCATCTGCACCTGGGTGTGTGAGAACAATACATTCTTTCTGAAGAAGTCTGGTTCATGTACTTGTGCCATACTGTAACCTGGCAAAGGTACACAGATATTGTGACTGGGCATTGGATGAAACCAGGCAAGAGTTGGATACATACCTACCAGCGCTGAAGGATTATGACAACAATTTGAGGTTTACAATGTCATATAGCCAGGAATGGGTTTTGTTCTGAGATCTACTGTACATATACTGTATATGTGAATGAGGATTGAACTTTAGAGGGCTCTATCGCAAAGCGACTGCTGGAAATACCATCTTAACATTCTACGAGTTCAGATCCAATGGCACTCCAAAAATCTATTCCATACAGTCAATATCTAAGGATCAAACAAAACCGATCAAGAGAGGAAGATTTTAAGCAGGAAGCAGAGGCCCCAAAAGCCAGACTACTAAAAAAAAAAAAAAAAATACAGAACATATTATTTTGGTGGAATTACATGCCAAAAAAGGGTGCCGACAATTTAGTTCATCAGGTGGTCTCCAAACAATAATGAAATGATTTGAGGCACCATTGGCAAGTACTGATATCTTTTAACTGCAGACCCAAAAGTAAACAATTTTGTAAAAGAAAGTCTGGAAAAAGTCTATAGGTGATCTACCTTAATCAAAGATTACGTAGTAGAGAGTCAATATAGAGGTGAACATAGAAGAGACTCCTTTATGGTAAAGGGTACAAATCGATATGGTACTTGTCCATACTGTCAATTTATGAACATACAATGCGTTATCCCACAGCCAAGTGTTTCTTCTCAGACATTTTGTTAAACGTTAGAATTATTTGATTGTACTTGGTACGTTTAAGGCTGCTTTCACACTGAAAGGGCCGGCTGTGGACACTTTTTACCCCCCCCCCCCCCCCAAAAAAAAAAAAAAAGTCACGCTTTTTCGGTGCTTTGAAATTGCTGCCCATTTATTCCAATGGGCATGGCATTTTGGGAAGGCTAAATACAACACTCCCAACCCGCCCCAAGGATGCTGCTTGCAGGACTTTTCGTAACACACCACCCACCCCAGTGTGAAAAGACATTTTTTTTTATATGGGCAAGACAAAAAGGGAATTTTACCAGCCCAACAGCATAACGTCATTATTTTCATTTTAAAGCACATTTGAAGAGTGCATTATATATAGATAAGACAAATATAAAAGCACATAGGGCTATATATATATATATATATATATATATATATATATATATATATATATATATATATATATATATATATATATATAAAAAAAAGCAAATTACAGTTAAAAGTGGAGCAATCTTCAAGAACAGTCCACTTATTATATGGTGATATATATTGCCAGCATAAAGAATAATCAAAGATACTTCAAAGTATGGAATACGTAAACTATTTCAAAACTTTATTAACGTAACATAAATAAATTACTCACAAGGACACAAAATATTAGTAGATAAATACTACACATAAAAAAAAAAGGGCAAAATGTTTTACTTAACAGTAATTAAATATTGTAACAGTTACAATAAACCGTTTGACATAATAAAAAGTGCAAATATGTTGCTGTTAATTCTGTAACAGTACAACATGTGCAAAAACTTTTAGAATTTCGACAAGTAGGAATACCTTGAAAACATATTGTTAACTTGCTTTCCAGTCCAAGTTTAGAAATTAAAAAACGTTTCAGATGTACCAACATAATGGCAAGCAACTCAACAGTTTTCAAAAAGTAATGGTCAAACATTGCTCAAAAAAAGTGCTTTAAAAACAAGTAAACGACTTTAACAGTAGATAAAAAAAGTTCTCATTAACTTTTAAGAGGTTGCAATGTGCAAACTATCTTCTAAAGTTTTAGAGGATAAAATATGCAAAAACATGTTTGTAAACATAGTAAACAAATAACTAATCCAGTCAAAATTTAGAAAAATAGAGATTAACCATCATTTTAATCGTCAGACATGCTTGTAATGTTATGTAGGCAGCATCCCTTGTAGCAAGCTGCTTTTTGAAGCCAGAACATCAATGATGGTTTCATTGCTTAGTTCAAGCAAGGCCTCTTTTTCCATGGACATGAGCATAAAGGCCTCAAAATGTGGTTGGGAGAGGAAATTTCGAAGTCTGTTCAAGATATATTTCAGTTTTGAAAATGACCTTTTACATGCTACTTGAGAAGAGGAAAGTGTCAGTGTCAATTTGTATGCATTAAAAAGTGAACTATACGCCAGACTATATAAGTTGTAACGCAGTAACACATTGTAGCAGCATGCTATACAGTTCTTACAAGTCTTGCACTTTCCATTTTGATTGCCAACAGTTGGGTATGGCTGTTCCTCAGTTTCAGCGATAAGATGAGAATGGATGGCGTCTTCATCTTGACCTTCATTATTAGCATGAGTATATTCTTCATCAAGAGACATTTTCAATCTTTGCCACTTTGATGAAAAATCAAGTAGCTCACTTTGCAGTTTCTCTTTAGTTGCCATTGAGTCAAATTTAATTACAAGACTGCTCAGTCGTTCTAATGCATTGTTGGGAAGGTGTAGCAAAATATCTTCAAAATTTCTGGGATCCAAACATGCCAAATCTGCAAATAGCTGACCATGTTTTGTAAATCGGCTCTGCAGACTATTAATAATCTTGTCTAAGGTCACATTGTATACCTCCACCCTGAACTGATCACTTGCCAGCAAGATTGGTTCATCTACTGCAAGCTCACCAGCCATTCTTTTCTTTCGTTGGATTCTTTTAGTTGGTGGAAAGTCTTCCTCAATCACAACTTTGCAGTCAGTTGTATCCAACTTGCCATTTGCCCAGACTGCAAACTTCTTTGCAGCATCTATAATCATTTGAGAATCATGATGATGCGCTTGTAAGTTGTCTACCGTTTCTGACACCATTCGGTATGCCTGCAGTATATCCATACCCTGTGTTTGCAGGTACAAGGATAGTGGAGTGGGATTCTTGAAAATAAATAAGTAAAGCTGTGCTGTTATACATGTTTTGAATTTCTTGAGGGAGTCTAAGAAAGTTCCAGCCTTGTATCTTATGTCGGCATTAAAATGATCAGAACATGATATCGCTGACATGGTCTGGATCAAATTTACATACAAGGCTCGACTTGGATCATTAAATGAACCAAACACTTTTGTAAGTGCTGCATCTGTGGACCACCATCTTGTTTCTCCAATCACAGAAAGTGATCGAAATCTTTCTTCCTGAGACTTATCCCGCCATACATTCATCCGGAGGTAAGATTCACGGATAAACACAGCACATGAATTTAAAATGCTGAACAATGATATTGACTGAACAGATATCTTTGTGACATCCATCATCACCAGATTTAGTACATGTGCATAACACCAAACATGAATCTGGCCATGCGCTTTTTTACTCAGCCATGTGCTGAATCCGTTGTACTGCCCCTGCATATTAGGCGCTCCATCTGTTGAGTTCCCAACACAGTTTGTAACTTCAATTTCCATGGATTCCAATACATCACAAACCAGGTCACACAAAGCCTTCCCTGTCATGGATGTACAATTTACCACAGCGACTAGACGTTCATGGACCACATCCGTGACATATCGAATTATAATTGAACACTGGTCTGAGACATTTATATCCTGCGTTGTATCTAGCTTTATTGAGAACATGCCAGCATCTCTGATCTCTTGGGCAATACCTTTTTTTAAAAGTGTTGAAATTACACAGATGATATTGTTCACTGTCGTTTTAGAAATTAGTGTAACAAAGCCGCCACATCCTTTGCTACTCGTTGCACCTTGATGCTTCTTTTTACTTTTTTTAACCGCTTCCCGACCGGCCACTGCATATATACATCAGCAGAATGGCACGGGCAGACAAAATCACGTACCTGTACGTGATCGTGCATTTGCCTGCCTGTGGGTCCCGCGCGCGCCGCCAGCGGCGCGCTCGCGACCCGGTCGGGAGCTCTGTGACCCCGGCCGCGGGACCAGCGGACCGATCGCCGCTGGTGTCCCGCGATCGGGTTACGGAGCTGAACAACGGGGAGAGGTATGTGTAAACAAACCTCTCCCCGCGCTTCCTACTCTGCCTGTCATTGATTGGCTGTTCCCGGTCATCGGGAAAGCCGATCAATGACGTCAGACGTCAGCCCCGCCCCCTAATGTAAAAAAAAAAAACACACGTCACAGCCCATAACCCCTCCCCTCCCCCTCGTGGTTAACCCCTTCACTACAACTGTCATTTATACAGGAAACAATGCATTTAAATAGCATTGATTGCTGTATAAATGACAATGGTCCCAAAAATGTGTCAAAAATGTCCGATGTGTCCGCCATAATGTCGCAGTCACAATAAAAATCGCTGATCGCCGCCATTACTAGTAAAAAAAAAAATATTAATAAAAATGCTATAAAACTATCCCCTATTTTGTAAACGCTATAACTTTTGCGCAAACCAATCAATAGTCGCTAATTGCGATTTTTTTTACCAAAAATATGTAGAAGAATAGGTATCGGCCTAAACTGAGGAAAAAAAATGTTTTTTTTATATATTTTCAAAATTGTCGCTCTATTTTTGTTTATAGCGCAAAAAATAAAAACCGCAGGTGCGATCAAATACCACCAAAAGAAAGCTCTATTTGTGGGGAAAAAAGGACGCCAATATTGTTTTGGAGCCACGTCGCACGACCTCGCAATTGTCAGTTAAAGCGACGCAGTGCCGAATCGCAAAAAGGGGCCTGGTCCTTTGGCTGCCAATTGGTCCGGGGCTGAAGTGGTTAATAACTGTATCCAGGTGATTTTTCAGCAAGGGATCAAACTTGCTTAGGAGTAGCAAAATCTCAAGGAAATTTCCATGGTCCAAATTTTTATCATCTAAAGTATATGCTGCTTCAGCTGTTGCCCTATAGCTTAGACCTCTTTTTCCAATCAGCTTGATGGTGTCAATCACTCTCTCTAGGATGGCACGTTTTCTCTTCACTTCCTCCTTTCTGGCTGTTGTTTGTTTCTCAAAGAAATGACTAGATATGTCCATATTCTTTGATCTCATCATGAAGGATTCAGAGCTATTATTGTGGAGGTTGCTTTTTTAGTGCTCTTCAATTCTCTGATACATATGTTTTTCATCAAAGCAACCATCAATAAAAGCACTGATGCCTGTCTTTCTACTAAAAGCAAGACACACCATGCAGAAAAAAAAAACCATGTCCATGTGAATAGGTCAACCAGTGACGCTTCTTTCCATCCCTCCTCTCGTATAACTTTTTCAAATTAAAAGAATGGAAATCTGGTTGACATGGATGAAACTGGAAGAATGTATCCAAATTTTCAGATTTTGGTCTGATAAACCACATTTTATCATCAACTGTGTCAGGTATGCCCTCATTAATGCCCACTACTTCTGGAATCTCTTCTGCTGCTAATGATTCATCCACAATTTCTTCTTCATATTCTTCATCAGTTTCTAGCTCAATAGGAGGTCCAATACTGTGGTGAATATCTTCACCTGCATCAGTATCCATATCCACTTGTACAGTGCTAGGTATTCCTGTGCTACAGCTAGCACTAATGTCTTTATGTGGAGATGCAGGTGGTAAGTCATGCTTTGTTGCCACTATCTTAAACATACTACTTACTTTTTGATACTGGTTTGCAGCTTTTTCTAAGATTTTATTTTTTTCACGTTCTTTTTCTGCTCCTCCTTTCTGTTTTCTTTTACCTTCACCTTTCTTATCCATTTCAATCACTAACAAAAAAAAATACATATTTCCTAAATCTCTCCTAGATCAAAACACGCTGTCAGCAAATACATCTAATCACTCATTCCCTAACTGGGCATATTTCCAAATCCCCCACTTTCTACATGACAGTAACCGTGATTCAACGGTTTCCCGCGCACTCTCCCCTTTTGAAACCCTGTGCTCCCAATCCTCACACCAGTAGCACGTACTATCAAATATTCATAATATTCTTTACGCGTACTCCTCCCACAAATCTGGGAAAGCATGCCAAGCCTGGGAAAGGGAATTGCAACTGGAGCTAACTGAGGATCACTATTGCCCACAAAGGCATCACTAAATCCAGGAGAATAACTATAAGACCCTCACTAGATGTTATCATACACCTGTTATGCTTAATAAATACCACCCAGACACCCCCAACACTTGCTGGAGATGCTCCAGGGAACCTGGATCACTACCACATATTTGGTGGTCATGTTCACTAATACAACCTTTCTGGTCACAGGTTCACAAAATAACGACACAAATCTCCACCTACTCCCTGGAACACACTCCAGTCCAGTTTATCCTCCATCACTTCACTACACCTGTACAGTTTTACTGTAAGTCCCTGGTTATCAGAGTGGATAAAAATCAATGATTTAAAAAAATATATATTTTTGTTTGATTTTTATCAAATTTATTTTAATAAAATGCTTTTGGAATAAAAATCTAAAAGCTAGTTTTCTATTTAAGATGCATTATTATTTAGTATATTCAGCATGAAATCAAGCTTAGTTATGTAGCATGAGGCTGTATATTCTGCAATATTTTCATTTTTGGTAAACTTATTCAATGAATCCAAACTCTGCAAGTTGAGATAACATGCACTGCATTGGTGTCACAGTAGCCATGAACAAAGTTCAGGAATATTACTTATCCCATTGTTTTGCAAATCTATGTACACTACAAACTGTATTTGCTGTATTTGCTGTATTCACTGTTTTACTAACCTGACAGCTTATTATTCTAAATAGGAAACCTTCATTTTGTTTGCAAATATTAAAGATTCTAACTATCAGTGAGAATAAGTCCTTACATTTAAAGAGCACCTGTCATTTCAGATCCATCATGGCAGCACCTGTTAGTGGGCATCCACTCACCTGCTGCCACTGCATCCCTCACCTTGTTGTGTCACCGTCACATCACCAGCCGTCCCATTAAAGTGAATGGGACTGTCGGTGAGTCAACAGCGGGTCAGAGGAGCCGCTGCAGGACAGAGATGACAGTTGCTCTTTAACAACATCCCACCCGGCCACTGCACATATACGGCCGGGTGGGCGATTCCTCCTTCTAAATGGACGTTCAGGAAAGTCCCTCAGAAAGAGGGGGATCACACGCATGCATGCCCACGCAGTGGCATGATCCCGATGCGCTTGTGTCACCTCGCCAATCACAGCCGTGATTACATGTGATGTAAATAGAGAGCTGCTTGCTAGGCGATCGGCTCTCCTCTCCTCACACGGAAGTTCTCAGTGAGGAGAGGAGAGCCGATCTCTGCAGCCAGCCGGTGATCAGCGAGTATGAGCTGTTTTTTTTACAGCTTTTTACACACTGATCACGAGCCTAGTGTCCCCACACAATGTAAACACACAAAGTTCCCAAAATAATGTCCCCACACACATGTCCCTACACAGTAAAAACACCTATCCCCCACATATGTAACAGTAAAATCACATGTCCCAATGATGATCTGCACACATCTGTCCGTGATGACACAAACCAACTATTATACACTTAACAATTTTTTTTTTACCAAAGACATGTAGCAGAATACATTTTGGCTAAGATTTATGACAAAATTTGATTTTATTGGATTTCTTTTAAAATAGAAAGAAGAAAATATTGCATTTTTTTTCCAAATTTCCGCTTTTTTTCCGCTTATATCACAAAAAAAAAAAAAAAAAAAAACGGAGTCATGAATAAATACCACCAAAAGAAAACTCTATTTGTGTGAACAGCATTGCATGACCGCGCAATTGTCATTGAAAGTGCGAGAGCGCTGAAAGATGAAAATTGGCCTGGGAAGGAAGGGGGTGAAAGTGCCCGGTAATGAACACACAAAAAAAAAAAACTGCCTGCACACCATTGCCCTTTACACATGAATGGTATATAAAAATTTAGGAGTTTTTTACTCTGTCCGTAAATGCCAACCTCCTTTTTATAGGGCACACATGTAAATGAAAAACATGGTGGTATTTCCCCACCCAGGGGAAATACAACCGGGCAGTGCATCCATAGAGGGTGCAGGAGCGCTGCCCCCTCTTTCATGCACCTGTCAATCTTCAATAGATAGATTCATGCAATGCATGAATCTATCTATTGTCGCCGCTGCCGCCCACTATTCAGGTGTCCGGGCCCTTGCCAGGCACCGGGCATCTGAATTACAGGAGGTGTTTTTGGAAGTGCCTGATTAGAGCCGTCAGCTCTAATAGGCGTCCTGATTAGAGCCGTGGGCTCTAATAGGCTTCCAAATTGGTAAACAGCCAGCGCACTGCTGTGCGTTCGCTGCTTACACAGTGCTGTGTTAGGGAATCAAATAAATCGCTTCCCTAACACTGACCCACCTCTCAGCCAATCAGGTGCACCGGGTCTGGTTACCTGTCACCTGATTGGCTGAAGCGACAGGCGCTGTGATTGGATGCCTATCGGGCGTCCAATCATAGCAGAAGAGGACAGGAGAAGACATTAAGGACTTGGAGGAAGCGTGGAGGAATGCGCTGACCCAAGACAGGTGTCGGGCGGAGGGGGCACTGGGAGCATTTGATGCGACAAACTGGTGGCAATTGATGGGGCAAACAGGCGGCAATTGATGGTTACAGTGGCTGCGTTTGATGGCAGTGGCTGCGCTTGATGGCACAGTGGCTGCATTTAATGGGCACAGTGGTGGCAATTTATGGGTACAGTGGCTGCGTTTGATGGTACAGCTGCTATGTTTGATGGGCACAGTGGCTGCATTTGATGGGCACACTGGCTGCGTTTGATGGGCACAGTGGTGGCAAATTATGGGCACAGTGGCATGCATTTGAGGGCACAGTGGCATGCGTTTGAGGGCACAGTGGCTGCGTTTGAGGGCACAGTGGCTGCGTTTGAGGGCCCAGTGGCTGCGTTTGATGGGCACAGTGGCACAATTTAATGGGCACAGTGGCTGACATTTATGGCACAGTGGCTGCATTTGATGGGCACAATGGCTGCATTTGATGGCACAGTGGCTGCGTTTGATGGCACAGTGGCTGCGTTTGATGGGCACAGTGGCTGCGTTTGATGGGCACAGTGGCTGCGTTTGATGGGCACAGTGGTGGCAATTTATGGGCACATCTAAAAGTGCACCAACAATGAATCAAGTGAATTGAATAAAGTGAATAGTCTCTAATAATAACTATGGATAAAGTCTCTAATTAAGTGATCCAGTGAGTAAACAGTTCAATCAGTGGGTAACACTAGGTGATAACCCATGTAATAAAGATGGATGTAAAGAAGGTTCTATGCTGGATGTTCTCCTATTAGATGTCACCAGTATGGAAAAGACAACTGTCAGCAAACATGGTGTATGCAATCCAACAACGGCTATCTAGCCTCTCACCTCATACTCTTTCATTCAGCGTGTAGTGTAAGCGATTACGGTCCTCCTTCACCCTTTAAATTCCTTCCCTTGTTTGGGGGAGCCTTATCCCGATGTGGTATACTCAAAGTTGTCCCTGGGATCGCTGTCCTCTGTATACTGTTTAAGCCAGCCAAAGTCTGGATAGATATATTTGGCCACTCTCCAATCTCATAGGCAACAAAACGGGGAAAAGGAAGGAGAAAAACAAAAGGAGTGCCTCCAATAGTGAAGTATGTAGGTAAAAGGGGACTTTATTGACAAATAAAACATATAAATTGAACTCTTACAATGTGATAAAATAAATCAAGCAAGTAGCAAACAATGGCGTCTGAACGCCGATCTCACGTCACTTCCGGTTCAAAGGTTGACCATTTCCGATCCCTCCCTACGCGTTACGTCATGTGACTTCATCAGGGGTTGTAAGAGTCCAATTTATATGTTTTATTTGTCAATAAAGTCCCCTTTTACCTACATACTTCACTATTGGAGGCACTCCTTTTGTTTTTCTCTTTCCTTTTCCCCGTTTTGTTGCCTATGAGATTGGAGAGTGGCCAAATATATCTATCCAGACTTTGGCTGGCTTAAACAGTATACAGAGGACAGCGATCCCAGGGACAACTTCGAGTATACCACATCGGGATAAGGCTCCCCCAAACAAGGGAAGGAATTTAAAGGGTGAAGGAGGACCGTAATCGCTTACACTACACGCTGAATGAAAGAGTATATGAGGTGAGAGGCTAGATAGCCCGTTGTTGGATTGCATACACCATGTTTGCTGACAGTTGTCTTTTCCATACTGGTGACATCTAATAGGAGAACATCCAGCATAGAACCTTCTTTACATCCATCTTTATTACATGGGTTATCACCTAGTGTTACCCACTGATTGAACTGTTTACTCACTGGATCACTTAATTAGAGACTTTATCCATAGTTATTATTAGAGACTATTCACTTTATTCAATTCACTTGATTCATTGTTGGTGCACTTTTAGATCAATTTATATAATTTTGATTGCACTTTATATGTATATGGATGCACTACTATTAGTGGTGGCACATTTTTAACCACTTGCTTACTGGGCACTTAAACACCCTTCCTGCCCAGACCAATTTTCAGCTTTCGGTGCTCTCACACTTTGAATGACAATTACTCAGTCATGCAACACTGTACCCAAATGAATTTTTTGTCCTTTTTTTCCCACAAATAGAGCTTTCTTTTGGTGGTATTTGATCACCTCTGGGTTTTTTATTTTTTGCGCTATAAATGAAAAAAGACTGAAAATTTTGAAAAAAAAGCATTTTTCTTTGTTTCTGTGATAAAATTTAGCAAATTATTAATTTTTCTTCATAAATTTTGGCCACAATTTATACTGCCACATATCTTTGGTAAAAATAACCCAAATTAGTGGATATTATTTGGTCTTTGTGAAAGTTACAGACTCTACAAACTGTGGTGCGAATTATACAAAATTGATCACATCTGATGCACTGGTGACCGATCTCATTTCTTGTTACCCGAACAAGCCAGGAAAGTACAAATACCCCCCAATAGACATTCCAATGTATTTAGTAAGAGGCGTGGTGAGCTTTTTGATGTTGTCATTTTTTTTCCCACAATTCTTTGCAAAATGAATTTATTTTTTATTTTTTATTTTTTTCCACAAAATTGTCATTGTAATAGGTTATTTCTCTCACATGGCATGTGTATACCACAAATGACACCCCAAAATAAATTCTGCTACTCCTCCTGAGTATTACGATACCACATGTGTGGGACTTTTACACAGCCTGGCCACATAGAGAGGCCGAACATGCAGGGAGCGCCATCGCGTGTTCTAGGAGCATAAATTACACATCTAAATTGTTGACTACCTAGTACACTTTTGAAGGCCCTGGAGCACCAGGACAATGACACGTGACACTGACGTGGCACTGATGACAGATGGCACTGATACGTGGCACTGATGACACGCGACACTGATGTGGCACTGATGACAGATGGCACTAGTACGGGGCACTGATGACACGTGACACTGACAGATGGCACTAATATGTGGCACTGGTGACAGATGGCACTTATATGTGGCACTGATATCATGTGGCACTGATGAGAGATGGCACTAATATGTGACACTGATGACAGATGGCACTGATACATGGCACCGATGACACGTGACACTGATGACAGATGGCACTGATACGTGGCATTGATGACACGTGACACTGATGACAGATGGCACTGATACGTGGCACTGATGACACGTGGCACTTATACATGGCACTGGGGACAGGTGCACTGGGGACAGATGGCAGCGGGCAGGGGGGACAGATGAGGACAGATGTCAGCGGGGACAGATGAGGACAGATGGCAGCGGGCAGGGGGGACAGATGAAGACAGATGGCAGCGGGCAGGGGGGGACAGATGGCAGCGGACAGGGGGGGGCAGATGGCAGCGGGGGGGACAGATGGCAGCGGGCGGGGGGGACAGATGGCAGCAGGCAGGGGGGGGACAGATGGCAGCGGGGGGACAGATGGCAGCGGGGGGACAGATGGGGGCAGCAGGCAGCGGGCAGGGGGGGGGACAGATGGGGGCAGCAGGCAGGGGGGGACAGATGGCAGCAGGCAGGGGGGGGGGCAGATGGCAGCAGGGTGACAGATGGCAGCGGGGTGACAGATGGGGACAGATGGCAGCGGGGTGACAGATGGGGACAGATGGCAGCGGGGGGACAGATGGGGGCAGCAGGCAGCGGGCAGGGGGGTACAGATGGGGGCAGCAGGCAGCGGGCACAGATCGCACATTTTTTTTTATTTTTATTTTTTTTACTTACGGCCGCTCGGCCGTTCATCTCTCTCTCTTCTCACACGCTGTCAGTGTGAGGAGAGAGAGCGGCGCTGACAGATGATCTCATATGTTTCCATATGAGATCATCTCTCATTGGACACGCCGATCTCGCTGTAAACGGCCGCTGTGATTGGCCGTTTACAGCGAGATGTGACCGGCCGTGTCCTACGGACACGGCCAGCACAGAACTTCCCCGATGCGCGCTCTCAGGAGCGCGCATTAGGGAAGTAAACAGGAGGACGTCCAGGGACGTCCTCCCGGCAGGGAGCGTCCGCGCTGCAGCCGTCTTTCGGCTATAGCGCGGGCGCGTAGTGGTTAAGTTTATTATCTGTAGTATTGTGTTTATATTTATGCGCTAGATCACTTTATTATATTCACTTGTTTTTGTGTATTGTGAACACTATCAGGTTTGGCTGCTATTTTATTCCTAGTAAGATATTTTATCTACATTGGATAACACATCCAATTATTTATTTACTTCACTGTTATTATTATTATTGTATGTTTTATTGCATATAAGGGATATTTATGCACATGCACCTATTAGTCTAAATTGTTCACGTGTGGACCACTTAGTTCCACTATCCAGTAGTATAGCGCGGAGGTCACTCTTTATAATTTATGGGCACAGTGGCTGCGTTTGATGGGCATAATGGCTGCGTTTGATGGCACAGTGGCTGCGTTTGATGGGCACAGTGGCTGCGTTTGATGGCACAGTGGCAGTTTAATGGGCACAGTGGTGGCAATTTATGGGCACAGTGGCTGCGTTTGATGGCACAGTGGCTGCGTTTGATGGGCACAGTGGCTGCAATTGATGGGGACAGTGGCTGCATTTGATGGGCACAGTGGTGGCAAATTATGGGCACAGTGGCATGCGTTTGATGCGCACAATGGCATGCGTTTGAGGGCACAGTGGCTGCGTTTAATGGGCACAGTGGTGGAAATTAATGGGCACAGTGGCTGCATTTGATGGTACAGCTGCTATGTTCGATGGGCACAGTGGCTGGTGGGGGGGACACTGGGAGCATTTGATGGGAAAAACTGGTGGCAATTGATGGGGCAAACAGGCGGCAATTGATGGTTACAGTGGCTGCGTTTGATGGCAGTGGCTGTGCTTGATGGCACAGTGGCTGCATTTAATGGGCACAGTGGTGGCAATTTATGGGCACAGTGGCTGTGTTTGATGGGCACAGCGACTGCGTTTGATGGGCACAGTGGTGGCAATTTATGGGTACAGTGGCTGCGTTTGATGGCACAGTGGCTGCATTTGATGGGCAGTGGCTGCGTTTGATGGGCACAGTGGCTGCGTTTAATGGGCACAGTGGTGGCAATTTATGGGTACAGTGGCTGCGTTTGATTGGTACAGTGGCTGTATTTGATGGGCACAGTGGCAGCGTTTAATGGGCACAGTGGTGGCAATTTATGGGCACAGTGGCTGCATTTGATGGGCACAGTGGTGGCAAATTATGGGCACAGTGGCTGCATTTGATGGGCACACTGGCTGCGTTTGATGGTCACAGTGGTGGCAAATTATGGGCAGAGTGGCATGCGTTTGAGGGCACAATGGCTGCGTTTGAGGGCAGAGTGGCTGTGTTTGATGGGCACAGTGGCATGCATTTGAGGGCACAGTGGCAGCTTTTAATGGGCACAGTGGCTGCGTTTAATGGCACAGTGGCTGCGTTTGATGGCACAGTGGCTGCGTTTGATGGCACAGTGGCAGTGTTTAATGGGCACAGTGGTGGCAATTTATGGGCACAGTGGCTGCGTTTGATGGGCACAATGGCTGCGTTTGATGGCACACAGTGGCTGCGTTTGATGGGCACAATGGCTGTGTTTGATGGGCACAGTGGCTGCGTTTGATGGACACAGTGGCTGCGTTTGATGGCACAGTGGCAGTGTTTAATGGGCACAGTGGCTGCGTTTGATGGGCACAGTGGTGGCAAATTATGGGCACAGTGGCATGCGTTTGATGGGCACAGTGGCTGCGTTTGATGGGCACAGTGGTGGCAATTTATGGGCACAGTGGCTGCGTTTGATGGGCACAGTGGATGCGTTTGATGGCACAGTGGATGCGTTTGATGGCACAGTGGCAGTGTTTAATGGGCACAGTCGTGGCAATTTATGGGCACAGTGGCTGCGTTTGATGGGCACAGTGGTGGCAAATTATGGGCACAGTGGCTGCGTTTGATGGGCACAGGGGTAGCAAATTATGGCCAGTGGCTGCGTTTGATGGGCACAGTGGCTGCGTTTGAGAGAGCAGGCACCTTAATTCTTCTGATGTATGAATGGCCGTCCACTTCTCCTCGTGCAGACTAGTGGGCGGGCCGATGGGAGGAGAATTCAGCGGTGCTGCGCTGCCGTGCGTGGCGCTGCCGTGCGTGGCGCCGCACGGGCCAAATGCCGAAATCAGCCTTCTCATGCTCCTCCCCTCACAGACAGGCATATGATAGCAGTGGGGGGCAGCGCAGATCAGAAGAGGAGATACAAGCAAGCGTGCCACACACACAGCCAGAGCCAGGCTTCATTGCAAAGAGCGGCGGCCGCCGCTGCTGTTTTTTTTTTGTTGCTGCGCTGACACTGCCAGAAAAAAGCGGCCCCAGGGCACCGAGAGCAGGCGGCCTACCAGGAAATTTCCCAGTATCCCGGTAGGCCAGTCCGGCACTGCGTGTATGCAGTCTAAACTGGCCATGTGGATTCACAAACTGAGCCACATCATATCCAGGCCTAAATTAAATCATCAGTTTTAAGCCTACACTGGTTTTGCTGATGGAATGGAAGAAAAATTATCTTTGATTACGATACAGTAATAAACTTTTCTGCATGTATGTATATCTCTATGATTAAATGTGTATAATATATGTATTATAACAGGTTTACCGGTTCTAGATCTGTACCCACTGATAATATCCTCCTGAGGAAGTGAACATTGTTAAACACGTTGAGGAGAAATCCCAAAATGATGCTAATCGTTGTGAAATATAAACATGCAATATATAAAAAGATTTTAAAACAGACTGGGATAAATTAAAATTTGTTCTATGTCTGTAAGGAATATTTTGAAAAACTGTGGACATGCAACTTAACAACCAGCCTAAATATGTAGTTTTAAACAAGTTTCTTTGTGATGCAAGAAACGTGTAAAGCTTTAATGGGATAGATGTATTGCCTTTTTTTTATGGTTCATGACTGAGGTACCAAAAAAGTCGCACTGATGATGTGTTGCTGACCAGCATGTAAAGCCTAACTACACACTTAATGTCCCTTTAAAATAGTTTGTTTGGGCCAAGGCAGCCCAAACAAACTATTTACTACACAAGGTGGGCTGCATAAACTGTATGTAGTCTCACCTATGTACAGTATACAGCGCTGTGTTCCAGCAGTGGGACAAAAACTTCCCATCCCACTCCTGGAACAAAACATTTTTGGAGTGAGCGCTGCTCAACCATTCACAGGGAGCTTTGTATTCTATGAATGAATACAAAGCTTTCCTGATTGTGACATCACCCACCTGTCTGAGCCAATCTCCATTTCAGCCAGAGGAAGCTTTGTATTCATTCATTGAATACAAAAGCTTCCCATGAATGGCTGAGCAGTGCTCAGTCCGACTATTTTGTTCTTGGACTAGGATGGGAAATTCTCATCTCACTACTAGAACACAGTGCTGTATGTAGCTGAGGCCATATACAGGTAATACAGTGTGCTCAGCAAACACATCGGATAGTGTAGTAAATAGTTCGTTTTTTTGCCAGCTGGGCCCAAATTAACTATTTAAAGCTACATTAAACTTGGAGTTAGGCTTTAAGTCAGAGGATTCTGTGCATCCTAAGAACATGGTCAACTGTTTCCACCGAGCCATTCAAGTAGTGCAAGGCCAAAACAGAAGGCACTGTATAGATATAGATAGGACTCTGGGCCAAATGCTTAATCCAAACCCCAACAGTCTGCACAACAACACAACGAGTTGCATGGCAGGAACTGCCAAGGGATAGATAGATTAACCACTTCCCTACCCGCCCATAGTCATATGACGCCCACAAGGTGGATCTCCCATCCTGGGTGGGCGTCATATGACGTCCTCCCATTACCGGCCGCCTGGGGCGCAAAACCGCAGGGGCGATCAAATACCACCAAAAGAAAGCTCTATTTGTGGGAAAAAAAGGACGTCAATTTTGTTTGGGTGTAACGTCACACGACCACGCAATTGTCAGTTAAAGCGACACAGTGCCGAATCGCAAAAAGTGCTCTGGTAAGGAAGGGTGTAAAATGGCCCGGTGCTGAAGCGGTTAAAGGCTAGAGGCCCTTCTTAAATGGGTTGTAAAAGGAATTTTTATTTTTTTTTAAATAACAAACATGTTATACTTAACTCCACTGTGCAGCTCGTTTTGCACAGAGTGGCCCCGAACCTGGTCTTCTGGGGTCTCTTGGCGGCTGTCTCGGCTCCCCCCACAAGTACAGATCTTGCATACAATTACCCATTTTTGAAGGAAAGCGGGAGCTAATGGCTGTGCTATCAATCTATCCAATCAAGAGCCAGGACCCCGTGCAGAGAGGGGAGCGCATCTCCGCCGAGGGAATGAAGGGGCCCAGGTAAGTAAAACGGGGGGGGGGGGGGGGGGGGGGGCGGCGATCACTGACAGACATTTAATGCATTAAGGTGAAAAAACATGCGGGTTTACAACCTCTTTAAGGTTAAATTCAGAAGACTGAAGCCAAAAGGGGAGGTATAAGGGGTATGTCCATGACTTCTGCAGTTTAGGGCCTCAACAAAGCCAGAAATTCTGTCCATGAACTCCAAGATCGTGGCAGAAAATTGTTCTCAAGACAGGAAGGATGATGCCCTATGTTGAAGATGGGCCAGCAGAATGACCCCGAAAAAGGCCAATTCAGAATGGGGGCAACTATCAGCTGAGAGGGTACCAGGGCCCTGAACTGATGTACTACAACCCCCAATAGAGCTAAAGGCTAAGCCTGAGCTATTGAGCCCCTCTGACCCCTTCTCTTTCTACTTAAGGCTAGCCATACTTGTGAATAAAATGTCCCTGATTGAATGCTCATGACCTCTGCAGCAATGGTGCAGGGGGTGGGATGCCTTGATGAAAGCACATGTAGGTAGGTCACTGTAACCCATGATCAGGGAGAGTAAAGCACTTTTGTGTTCAATCTTGATTTATTTAAGTTTTCAATAACAGTGTGCGCAAATACACAGAAGGTACAGAGGGATCATACAGGGCAATCGAAAAAAAAAAAAAAAAAGGTTTTATATATTTATACATATTACACTAGAAAATCATTTTAATGTGCCCACAGAATTGAGAACCAGGAGACAATATTCGGTCAGCATCCTGAATTCAAAGAGGAAAAGGAAGTGTGTGCACATGCAGTAACCTCTTTCAGAATGAGACGGCACATGTGCAGAATGCAGTACAGCGCCACTGAAGTGCCCTCTTAAGATGCTTAAAACTAGCACCAAGTCATTAACCCCGTCTGACCATATAGGTGGACAGTGGTCTCTGTACTCCCTATAGGGGGAATCAATGGTCACCCTGGTTGCATGTTTACAGTACTTCCAATCAGTAATCACCAATTTCAGCAGGAACAAGAGGGATTTAATCAATCCTGGCAAAGCTTTACCCACAACAGTGGGCATACCCTTGCAGATCTTCAGAGATTGGGCTCATCCCCAGGCAGACATTGGCCCTGGACCTATGATGCATCTTGCAGCCAACTCCAAACCAGATCCAGTGCAGAGTGATGAAGGAATTATCTTGAAAGAAATCATGTGAAGAGTGTGAGTGTAAGAGAAAAACCTCCATGTAAGAAAAGTAAGTTTCTATCAGTAGGGAGAAGAGGTCCATCACCGATGAACACTAGCTAAAAACGGAGGCTAGCTGTGAGTGTAAGGGGGACATGTCCCTGTAGCCTTTTTTCTAGTACCCAATCACCTGAAAGTAGCTGCATATAATCCAGTTGTATTGATTTAAAAAAGCCTGTGTCCTGTACTGTATAATTAAGAAGCAGATGTCCAGGTAGATATGCTGGGTTGCCTGTATTGATCTGATTTTTTTTCTTTTGACAGAAGTCTAACCTTAAAAGAGGTGTCACAGCAATTAAATATTGAATTCCCCAGGGGACCAAGTGCATGTAGTACTTTGTCGTGTTCTGATCCGTGGCCATGTTGTGCAATAAAGGCACATCTTTATGTCTGTTTGTACGGTCAATCCCACCCCAGGCTGAAGCTTCTCCTCGCTGTACTAGCTGTGTTGTAATTTAGTGCCACTAAATTAGCAAGTTCCTTTTGTGGGACTCCAATAACTGAGGCATTACTATCATGAGCCAACTGGATTTCTGGCAGACATATTGTTTGACGTTAAGGCCAAATCCAATTTTAATCTCATCTGACCACCTTAAAGCGGTTGTATACCCGCTGAAACTTTTTTTTTTATACACCTGTAAGGGAAAAGGCATAATGAGCTAGTATGCACCGCATACTAGCTCATTATGAAATACTTACCTTAGAACAAGGCGTCGGTAACTCACCTGGTCCACGCCGAGGTAGCTGACATGTTGCCTTGGCGTGTCTTCCGGGTATCGCGACTCCAGCACTGTGAGTGGCTGGAGCCGCGATGTCGTCACTCTCGCGCATGCGCACAGGAGGCTTCTTCCCGGCAAGGTTCAGATTCTGCCGGCCTTTCAGCCGAGAATCCCCCGTGCGCAAGCGCCGCTGCAGTCAGCGGCGCATTGCACGGGGAATATCTCCTAAACGGTACAGGTTTAGGAGATATTTTTTTTACCTACAGGTAAGCCTCATTATAGGCTTACCTGTAGGTAAAAGTCAATTTTATGACTATACAACCACTTTAAATGCACCTTGAAGATTCTGAGGCCACATGGAAAAAGGTGTTATGGTCAGATGAGACTAAAGTTTAACTATTTGGCTTCAACACCGAACGATATGTTTGGTGAAAATCCAATACAGCTCACCACCCAAATAACACAGTTTCTACAGTAAAGCATGGAGGTGGTAATATGCTGTTATGGTGGTGCTTCTGCAGCAGGGACTGGCGCACTTGTCAGGATAGAAGAAAAATGGATGGGGCAAAATACCATCAAATTCTTGAGGAAAATCTGCTTACCTTCCAACATGACAATGACCCAAAGCACACAAAAAAAATGACCAGACAGTGGTTGAAGGGCAAAAAGGTGAATGCTCTTGCATGGCTTAGTCAGAGCCCAGACTTAAACCACATTGAAAATCTGTGGAATGACTTGAAGATTGCAGTCCACAAATGGTCACCATCAAATTTAACCGAACTTGAGCAGCTCTGCAAAGAAGAGTGGGCAAACATTGCAAAGTCTAGAAGTGCAAAGCTAGAAGAGACATATCCCAACAGACTAAAGGCTGTAATTAAAGCAAAAGGTGGGTTAACAAAATACTAAAGGGGGAGATCCTTTTTCCAACTCATTGAGTCTGTTTTTAAATGTTATTTTTTTTCTGACAGGTTGGTGTTCTATATTTCTCTTGGATGTTATACGTTGCACTAGTAAATACTGCTGGATAAATAAAAATCTGTCTTAATTTCAGGCTGCAAAGCAACAAAATGTAATTATTTTAAAGGGGATGATTATTTTCTATACCCACTGTACATATACAGAGTGCTGCAATAACATGGGTTTTAAGACATGTTGCCACATAGGCAAAGGACTAAATCCAGCTTTATTGCCATAGTTTGCTTATGATGTCAGCAATAATGAATTGTATGTACCATAGCCATGTACACCATAGTAATAATCATGGAGGTCTGTATCGGAATCAGAGTACATGTATGTTTAAAATTATATATTACATACATAACCCTTTCATATATATTTTATTCATCTAATATTCATACACCATATTTTTTTTTTTTTTTTACATTACACTGATAATAACATCAGCAAACTCAGGTGAACATGAAATACCATATTTTCAACAACTAGTCTATTTCTTTAAGCATTCAATTTCTTCAAACACTCACAAAGCATGTAACTTTACAAAATATGCTATTAGGTCATTTATTAATTGAGAATGTCGATTGTGATGACAGATGTGCAAGTTTGGGGACAGACATTGTTGGATTTCAAGTAGACCTGTCATACAACAGCAAGACCTTCCATTACTACTACAGTCCTTGTAAGCCCAAGGCTACAGTGACAAGTAAATCTATTTGCTGCTGAAAGGTTTCACAACTTGTTCACAGTCATCTCATTGGCAGCATTGATGTCCATGTAGTCCTAACCTAAAGGCTGAAATGGAGTGTCAAGGTGATATCAAACATATATTTCCTTATAAAAAAAAAAAAAAAAAAAAAAAATCACGATTTATAATTGTGCCATAAGTTTAATCAAATTATCTTCCGATATGGGTAAAGACAGCTAGTAGAAGTGCACAATGAAAATATCAACAATGCTATTAAAAGCATGATTTGTGCCAGTAAACTATCTGTTCATTATTTTGATTAAACCTGAATATTTACAACACACTACTACATATACAATGGCTTTCCCATCTAAAAGTGTGTTGTTGGAGTACGACTCTCTAAAGCCTCATACACACGCTCTGATTTTCGGACGGCAGAATGTCCAATTTTTGTGGCATGCTGTCTCATGTCGAAAGTGAAGAGGATGCCAACAATAGGAGAATTTTCGTTTGACAGATTACAACGTCAGAAGTGACGCAACACATTAAATAGTTTTGTATGTATTCTTTCATTTCTGAACATGCGTAGTCTTGCTCTTACGATTTTTTCCATACGGAAACCGTACTAATAAAACGAAAATCAGACGATGAGTTCACATCCGACAAAAATGTTATATAGTCTGCACATTCTGCTTTTGTCTGACGAAAAAGTGAAATCGGCTGTTGAAATCGCCGTACTAAAAATGGTAAGATTTGCGGATGATCGCTCATCGTAAACACAATTGACGTCCGAAAATCAAAGCGTGTATATGGGCCTTAACACACAAGTTGGTATAACACTTGTTTATTACATTTACTCAGCCTAGCCTGCACACAACTGCCCCTTCCACACTGACTATAATTACTGCAGAGTATGCAATTCTAATTGTCAAAAAAAAACTATTCAAAAAATTACTCAGCAATCCAAACAGAGCACCCTTTTAATGGCAATAAAACCTCTCTGTATTACACTGGAACTACGAATCTGAAGGAAAGTCAAGAAGGGTTTAAGGAAGGGGGTGAGTGCCAATGCCTTATTGCTATGGAAAAATCTATTTCGCAATACTATGTTTAGTGTGTACTAGGTGTAGGAAAAAGAAATATTACAAATTCGGCACCAGAATAATTTAGATTTCTAGTACTTCAGAAGTTCAATTATAAATATCAATCTGATAGGAAAGCAGTAAACTTTCATAGGCATATACATATTATAAAAATATATATATATATATAATATATATATATATATATATATATATATATATATATATATATATATATATATATATATATATATATATATATATATATATATATATACACACACACACACATACATACATACATACATATATATACACATATATATAATTTTTTTTTTTTATAAATATTCTAGAATTTGAAAAATGACACAATATTTTCCAAATACTCACCACTTTTAAAAAACTAGCCCTAGATATTTTGTCAGCAATATTTACTCTTTATTAATCTGAAATACATGAAACCCTCTACAAATTACACCTTAAAGATAATGTTACAACATTTCAAATTCCTGATCTGTGTCTGTTGTACCATGTACATGTGTTAAAAGATGTGTAAAATACCTTGTGACCCTGCCAGTCCTCCTGCTTTTCTATTTAAAGGATAGGCTCACCTTTAAAAAAATATATAAATGTACATTTTTTTGCAGGTAAAAAATATGATACGATATATTTTTTTCCCAAAGAAGCCTGCAGAACATGAAAACTACAAATGAATAACATGGCCATGTGGGCCACAGTATTAGACAGGCACAAATATAAAATGTTCCAACCACCAAAAATTGTTACTTAAATGTTGCCCCACTGTTTGCAAAAAATAACTCCAATTTTTTAACAAAACCCTTTTTAGAAAGAGTGGATTGTACTAATCTGTGAAAAACTTCTGTGCTTCTATCACTTAACCAGCAAAACATCTTTGTTTGCCCCTCCTGTACCTCCCTTCATCAGTACTGGGGTCACATTAGCTGAGTAAGCGAGAAACTGGGGGAGAAGAGAAACATTGGCATACTAGTCAGCACCAGTGTGAAAAGATGCATTTGGTTTGGAAGAATAAATCACCTCCAATGTTGGGCGTCCTACGTGTGTGGATGCTGTTGCGTTATGTAAACTTATTGCTTTAGCTTTTTTTAGAATGGGGTGTCTCAAGATTGTAAAACATTTTAAAAAGGTGCCTGGACTGAAAAAAGGTTGAAAAACACTGGCTTATACTATACATTTTCAATTTTCAAGGAATGGCACAGTGAAATTACCTTCTTTAATACTTTGAAAGCTGATATAACACACATCAGAGATCATGTTAAATGGCAGGTTTCAATACTCTTATTGGGACCAAGTCAAAAGCAGCGCACAATTAAGGAGTGTGTTCTCTCTAAACAGACAAAAATACAGTTTTCTTTTAGGGGGCTTTCACACTGGGGCGTTTTTCAGGAGCTACAGCGCTAAAAATAGGGCCTGAGTAGCTCCTTAAAAAAGCAGGTCCTTTCACTCCAGTGTGAAAGCCGGATGGCTTTCACACTGGAGCGGTGCGCTAGCAGGACGGTAAAAAAAAATCCTGCTAGCAGCATATTTGGAGCGGTGAAGGAGCGGTGTATTCACCTCTCCTACCCATTGAAATCAATGGGACACCGCAGGGATACCGCCGGCAAAGCGCTGCTGCAGCGGCGCTTTGCGGCGCTTTGCGGAGGTTTTTAATCCTTTTTCGGCCGCTAGCGGGGGGTTAAAACCACCCCGCTAGCGGCCACATACCGCAGGTTAAAACGACGGTAAAGCAGCGCTAAATATAGCGCTGCTTTACCGTCGCCGCCCGCACCGCCCCAGTGTGAAGCCGGCCTTACTGTAAAATGTCCTTATGTGGTTAAACACAAGTATTGTAGACTGAAATATGTAATTCAAAAATTAAGACAAATTAATATGGCATTATGGTGAGGGGTTACCTTTAACTACCCAACATGGCCGTGATGATTCCTTACACTGCACCAATGTGCATCCATTTATAGCTATTCCTTTTATTTCCAGTAAAACAATCAATACCTTCCTAAACTAAAAATATCTGTAACCTCAAAATCGTACTTTTTTTCAAAATATAAAATGAGTTTGTTATTGGTCAAATGGTTGGTTGATCCATTTCACTAAATATTTGCACAAGGTTACGGAGGTCTGAAGAAACTCTTTTTATAGAAGCATTGCAATTAGCAGCTAAAAAGCCAGAGAACTTCTATCATTTGCTAAGGAAACAATTTGTTATGTATATGGATTAAGTATATAGAAGACTGCACCCTGGAACACTTTCTTTATCATTTGTCAAATTATAGTAGTCCAAGGTTATAGAAATACATGTGTTATTTTACGATGAATTTTTAAAATGTCTATATTTGCTTAAGTGAACAAAAAAACAAATCCTTGGTGCATTAAAAGCCTTTTTCTATGCTTAGAGTCCTCCGTGTAACATGTTCAATCTTTCCTGAAACATATTCTGTTAAGCTGATTTGGTAGTTAGCCAGCATCTTCAGTAGCAGGCGCAACTTCAGCCACCACTGTTCCGTTGGCATTCTGTGTCTGAAAGATAAAAATAAAGTTCAAGGATTACCAGTAAAGGCTACAGATTACAAAGATTGTACACAACTGTATTGTTCAGCACTGCCCATGTCACTCCCACTATGAGTGATTACAGGAGGTGATTTCAAGATAAAACCAGGTACTTATGATTGATAGTTATGAGAGTTACATTCAAAAGTACAATAACTTCCCTTATAAATGCATAACTGCAATAAATTGTGTATTTATGTCTGCCAGGAGTTCGGTTTTAAAAAATATTAGCGGACAATAATAGTAGCAAAACTCAAGAAATGTAGGTTTGGGGACCTCATCAAAAAGTCCTAATGCAATACCAATAAGAACTTAGAAAAGTTTAAATATTTTTGATTTACGTTTTTAATTACAATTTTTGCTCTGCTTGGTCATGAAACTGATATACTGTTCTATATACTGAATCATACTAGGTATTGGTGAATAAAGAAGGAAAAATATTTTAAATCAATATATACTTACTCAAAGTCGGTAACTTTTTTTAGTTCACATACAGATGTGAAGGCTACAACTTTCTTCTTGAGACCAATTACAGAAGCAGAATCTGGGGAATTGGCAAATACTTGACCTTGAAAAGATAAAATAATTAAAATAGGGAGGAAGATGGGGAGATTTTGCTGTGGCTGACAGTTTTACAAACTTATTACAAAAAGGCTGCTGCAGAGAATCTGGGCATTGCACATGGAAGCGTGAACTTCTGCTCTTAGCTATCAAGGACATGTGTTGTGAACAAAAGTGAAGCTGAGGAGATCAAGTAAAAAAATCATGCTTCATTTTATCAATGCTTGGGAGAATGCTGAGAGTTGAGGGTAAATGGGATGAGCTGAGAGGTAGCGGACAAAGGTGAGGCATGTGAGAAGCATGAAAATCTAAGTAGTTTGGATGACCAATTGTTGGTGACATCTGACCTCATGTTAGGCTGGAAAAATTGCATGTTTGCCGTGCAATACATTTAACTTCATAATGCTAAATCTGTACCAAGCTTTGTAATTGAAATTTTGTATTGTCATTATTGACCTAACCGGTTAGTTAACCGCTTGCCGACCAGCCGCCGGCATTATACTGCGGCAAGGTGGCACGATCCCACAAATCGTCGTAGGTGTACGTCGGCTCGGGAACTCGATTTTGTGGGCACGCACGCGCTCCCATTGGCCATCGGGGGAGCCAATCAGCTGGGTCCAGCGGACATCAAGTCCACCCGTGATCTTTCCCCACAGTGGCATACAGGAATCTGCCTGTGTAAACAAGGCAAATCTCAGTTCTGACAGGGGAGATTACACAGATCCTGTCTTTCTGCTATGCAGGAAGATGGATCTGTGTGTTGTCCCAGTGAGCCCTTCCCCCATACAGTTAGAACACACAGTTAACTCCCTGATCACCCCTTATGTTAACCCCTTCCTTGCCAGGGTCATTAGTACAACAACAGTGCATATTTTTAGCACTGATTACTGTAATAATGTCACTGGTTCTCAAAAAAGTGTAAAAAATGTCAGTTAGGTGTCCGATAAGTCTGCCGCATTTCCTGCTAAAAAGCAGTGATCGCCACCATTACTAGTAAAAAAAATAAAATAAATCAAAATGCCATAAATCTATCCCCTATTTTGTAGACTCAATACCTTTAGCGTAAACCAAATGAATACGCTTATTGGGATTTTTTTTTACCAAAAATATGTAGCAGAATACACATTGGCCTAAACTGATGAATACAATTGTTATTTTACATTTTTTTTTTGTTTGTTTTATAGCAGAAAGTAAAAAATATATATTTTTTCAAAATTGTAGCTTTTTGTTTATAGCGCAAAAAATAAAAAAACTGCAGAGGTGATCAAATACCACCAAAAGAAAGCTCCATTTGTGGTAAAAAAAGGACAATTTTGTTTGGGTACAGCATCGCATGACCGTGCAATTGACAGTTAAAGCGATGCAGTGCCGTATCGCAAAAAATGGCCTGGTCAAGAAGTGGGTAAATCCTTCCGGGGCTGAAGTGGTTAAATAAAGATTACCGGAGATTACCGAAACAGACTTATGAGAGGCAACCCATGGCAAAATAAAAATTGTGTTCAGAAAAATATGGCATTTAAACTGCAAAGTTACCAAGTGTGCTACGCTAATTGCTATAAGGATTTAAACTATGCTCCTTATTGTTTCCCCTGCCACTCCCAACAAAGCGGCGTATACCACGGTACATGTAAAAGTGTGCAACTCCACCAGTTATTAAACACTAGATCACATTTCCTGGAGGGTACCATCAACTCTTTACAGGTCATCAATATACCAAGAAACAGCTGCTGTTCACCGTTTTAATTGCTTTATTTTGCTGCAGTTTGCCATTATACACAAAATCATACATTTATACATGTGACCGTGAACTTATATATTGTAGGGACAACTGCTATACACTTAGGCTACTTTCAACCTGATCTGCAGAAAAAAGAAAATAAAAAAAAACAGTAAAAACTCATGTCATGATTTTACTGTGTTTTCATGTGACTCAAAAACCACATCAAAAACGTGTTTTTGCCACATTTTCAATGGGGATGTGCTTTTTTTTTTTTTTTTTAACAGACCAAAATTATGCACCAATAATGGTGGCAAGCAGGATTTTTTACACTGCAATGGAAGTGCAACAGATCAGTGTAAAGACATGCATACCACGTTTCCCCGAAAATAAGACCTATCTCGATTTTCTAAGATGGCTGCAATATAAGCCCTAGTCAAAGTCCTTGTAAAATCATGTAATCCACACCGTAAAAGGATTACATAATGTCCAGTGTGTGTCTATGTAACAATATTGTAGAAAATGTGAGCGCTCATGTGACCCCCGGGAGTTCTCCTCCCGGTTAACATCAACGGGGATCTTGGCATCTCCCTCAGTAATGCTCAGAGCGGGGAAGAAGAGCTCCAGCAGGTCATGTGAGTGCCCAGCGGTGCTGTAAATAAGGATTTTTTTTGCAATGTTACATAAAGACACACTGGACATTATATAATCCATTTACAAAGCAGATTACATGATTTTACAAGGCCTTTAACCACTTGCCACCCAATTCTGACATTTCTCTCCTACATGTAAAAATCATAATTTTTTTGCTAGAAAATTACACAGAACCCCCAAACATTATATATATTTTTTTTAAGCAGAGACCCTAGAGAATAAGATGGCAGTCGTTACCCCTTTTTATCTTACAAGGTATTTGTGCAGCAATGCATTTTTTTGGGGGGGGGGGGGGGAGAAAGACAGAAAAGCTTGATATTTTTTTTTATAAATGTGAAAGATGACGTTACACCAAGTCAATAGATACCCAACACGTCAAGCTTCAAAATTGCACACGCTCATGGAATGGTGCCAAGCTTTGGTACTTAAAATCCCCATAGGCGACGCTTTAAATTTTTTCTTACAGGTTTCGTGTTTTGAGTTAGAGGAGGTCTAGTGCTAGAATTATTGCTCTCGCTCTAACGTGCGTGGCGATTCCTCACATGTGAGGTTTGAACGCCACTTACGGATGAGTTTTCTTATGCGAGCGAGCACGTAGGGGACAGGGGCACTTACATTTTTTTTTTTTTATTGTCAATTTAACTTTTTTATTTTGACACTTTTTTTTTGATCCCTTGTAATAGGAATAGTGCTTGACAGGAACTCTTTACAGCAAGATCTCACCTCTAGGCTGGGTAGCCTGAAATAAAAAAAATGATCTCAGCTTCCCAGCCAAGGTGGCAGCATTTTTTCAAATGCAGAGGCTGGGGCTGGGCGTGATGTCATAACACCATGCCTGGCCTCCGAATGATCATAGAGACTCCAGGGACCATCTGTCCCACCGGATTTTTTCTATGGTCAACATCCGGGGCCAGTCGGTTCCTTCTCCGGATTGCCAATGGCAGGGGTGAACCGGGAGAAGAACCAGAGGGCGGTGGGAGACGTCCCCTTCTGATGCCTGCAAGAACGATCAAGTGGCTGAACAGCCGCTATGATTGTTATTATGGTGAAGGGAATTGCTGACTCTAGACGATAGCTGAATGATGCCTGTAGCTGCAGGCATCAATTAGATGGCACCACTCAAAGTCTGCGACGTAATAGGACGTTACGTGGGCGGCAATCGGTTACCTAGGGTTTATTTTGGGGATTACCGAGATGCTGACTCCTGAGCTGACAGGGAGGGAGAGAAGACATGGGAAAAATAAGACCTCCCCTGAAAATAAGCCCTAATGAATTTTTTGTAGCCAAAATTAATATAAGGCCCAGTCTTCCTTTCAGATAAACATGGTAGAATTTAAAGGGATGCATTTTTCTTCAGCTTTTCTTGTGATTTTGTTAATGCAAAAGCACTTCAAAAACTGCTCAGTGTGAAAGCAACCTTACTGTCTTATTTGCTTGATATAGCTGCAGTTCACCTCTGATATATACGTTAATGATTTTTTGCATGTACTTGTGAATTTATTGTATTGTATTGGGAGGCGGATCGGTGTGGCAATTACTGAAATGATGACCTGTATGTCTCTCCCTCCAGCAGCTGAAAGCCGGGTTTCTCTCCCTCAACTGGCTTTCAGCTGCTGGAGGGAGAGACATACAGGTCATCGTTCATCAATTGCCACATTGCACTGATCCGCCTCCCTGTCTGGGCCACATATGATTCCCCTGTAGTGTCTGGCGGGAGACGAAAGCAGGCAGCACTGTAGTGGGGAAAACAGGGACTTGACAGGACTAAGAGCAGGGGAAGGGCTAGTAAATATGTATCAGAGAACTGCCCAGGGGCCCTAGGTGCATGAGGGGGTCCTTGAAGTTTCCTCCCCGCAGTTTTCTGCCAACTGTTTTCCTCGCTTTGTTCAGATCTTATCCTACACTTCCATTATCTGCCTCATGTCCAGCTGTCTGAATTGCTCTCTCCCTCCCAGCCTCAGTCACTATCCCATCCTGCTCCCTTTCATTCTCACACAGATCTATCTCTGCCTGTCACACTGCCTCCCTCAGGCCCTCGTCATCCCTCGCTCCCTTCTCTCAGCCAACCGGTTTGCCGAAATCTAGCAGCCCTGCATATTTACAGCCTCTTCCCCAGCATGCCAGAATTTTTTTCCCCCCGACACTTTCCCAACAATAGTCCCTCCAGTTTACTTTCCCTCCCTCCTCATCCATCTGCTTCTTCTTTGGAGGTAATTCACCTTCACACAGGTGTGTGTCCAAGTATACACAAACACTGAAAATGGCCGGAATCCCTCAACCTGCACACACCCCAACACTGTTTCTTTACTATTCAATGGCGATCACTCCCTCTCCCCCATCTGTCAGCCAGTCGCTTTGATTATACTGTGGCTATACCTCAATAGCCAACAGTAGTCCCCATCCCTGACAATCCCTCTCCGGTCCCCCTGACTCATTTATTTTTCTCTCCTCCCCCCATCCCTCATGCCAGCACAAAGCCTCTTTTTTTTTATCCCTTTACAGACCAGGATCCCCCAGTTTCACTCCAGTTTTTCTCTATCCATCCATCATCTCTTATCCACTCCCCCTCCTTCCTCCTCTCCTACCCCACAGTTCCCAGCCCCTCCCCATTTTTTTCAGTGGCTAAGGAAGAACCCTGAAGCAGAGCATCTTACTACTGCTTATGTGGGCAAGAGGCGTACTGCACTAATCCCTGCTGACCCTCCTCTCCTATTCATCCCACACAAACTGCAGCAGTAAAAAGACACTCTGCCTCAGGGTTCTTCCTTAACCTCTACAAAGAGCCGGAAGAGAGTGAGAAACTCTGGAGGGGAGAGTATAAAGAGAGATGTCATTCCAGTTGTAGATTTAGCCCAGTGAAAGCCTGACAGAATAAGATCTGTGAAAGCAGCTCCCCTGCACAGCTCTACTTGAGTAGACCATATCTGTATTCTACATTGCTATCCCTTATACTGTACCTTCCTGCACCCCCTTGTACTGTACCCTCTTAACCACTGTGCCCTCCTGCCCCCCCCCCCCCCTGTAATGTGACTTTCTGCCCCCCCCCCCTGTACTGTACCCTCCTGACCCACCCATCATTTTGTAAGTTATGTTGCGTTTGTGTCCACTGATAATGATTTGTGTCAAGTAGGCTGTGCAGGGCCCCACAATTTCTAACAGCAGCCCTGGGCAGGACCATTTGGCTTAATATACAACTGGTGGATAGGGATGTATATTTGAAATGTTTTTAGCATTTTGCTTACGTCTTATAATTTGTGCTTCCTAATACTATTGGAATAAAGTTGCTCTTTGTTATAGTTAGGTTGAAAAAATAAAAATAAAAATAAAGACTATCTATCTAACAAATAAAATAAAAAAAAAAAACACCACAAATAGAAAGCTACCCACAGTTGATCCAGAGGTATGAGAATTTAATTAGCTCCAATTGGGGGAAAGAAAATGAATTCCTCATACCCCATGAGGCAATTGGATATTCCTTGGATCAACTATGCATGACATTATCTCTAAATATTAGTATCCAGTTATATTTTGTGCATATTTCTATGCTGGCCAGAACCAGTTTTTGAGGGAGTCTATTCCACATTTTTTACAATTCTTACTGTGAAGAGGCCTTTCCATAAGTGAAAGTTAAATCCCTTTACCTCCAGGGAGGTAAAAAGTGCACCCCAGACTTCTGTAATGACCTAAAAGTGAATACCACCATACCAATTTCACGATATGGACCACTTATTTATACATGTTAATCACTAATATTACATGTACTACTACTGCATTTTTTTTCTGTGGAGTTCCCCTTACCCCTGCGATAAGAATCTCTCAGCTTTTCAGAAATCCATAGTACAGCCTTGACTCCTAGTTTTGTTCCATAATTGCGATCAAAAGGGGTAGGGGAACCACCCTAAGCAATAAAAAGGTAAACTATTAACATTATATTCTTACAAATATTATATAAAATATTTTTACTTAAAGTATCATTATAAACCATAAATCAAAAGCATGCAAAAAATAAAATTACAGTTGTAATTTTTTCCAAGCTATATAACTAAACACTTAAAATAACTAAAAGAATAGGAACAGAGCTTAAAAATTGGACTTTTGATTTACCGAAAAAATACAAAAAAAAGTACATTGGGGAACACAAGAGGAAGTATTCCATTACATTCAATTATGTGGCTGCCCTCAGGAGATTGGACATTGGAAAACAAATCTGGAGGGACAATCCTGTACAGACCTCCCACTTCGAGCATGTTTCCTTTACAAGCAATAGTAGGAGTGGATCATGAGAACAGAAGGAAGGAACCTGTGTGCCTTAAAAATACTCCAAGAAAAAGGATTTTACGATGAACCAAAAATCTTTTTTCTTAAACATTAAGGAACACGGGATGAAGTGTTCAAGTACATTGGGATATCCAAACACAGCTCAACTGAGGGGTGAGCAACACACAAAGTGAAACTAACAGCCCACAGAGGTGACTCCAAGAGCCTTCAGAGCCACTTGAAGAACCCTACGACTGAAGTTGGCATCAGCTGAGGCCTCAACATCCACCTGGCAAAACAAATGCGTGCACAGAAGACCAGGTGGTCACCTTGCAAATCTGAGAAACAGATATCCGATGTTTAAAACCCCAGGAAACACTAACTGAACTGGTGGAGTGGGCTTTGACAGAGAAAGGTGGATACCCAAATTCAATAAACTATGGGATCCTTGGTTATCAGTACCTAGATCGGCACCTATTGCACTTCTTAAGCAGAGGTTATTTCAATAAAAAAACTTTCAAATCTTTATTTTTTTTTATGTTTCTAATTGTACTGAAAAATTACTGTGATCCTGCCTCTCCCAACAATCTAAGTGCTTTGACATTGTATAGAAGGCTGTTAAGTTTTTAAAATCCGATATTCTATTACTTACATTTGAGACCTCTGTGGTTCGGTTTCAATTTCTTAGAAATTGAATGACGAATAGGACGACATATTATACGGAAACAAATCTGCACTTCTGGTGATATGTTAAATGCTGAAACAACATGCGACATATAGCTTGTTTTAGTCTTTTTGCTTAGTAATGTATTAATGATACTCCAGGGGTAACAGCCAGGAGCTGTTAGTTGTATGTTCTTAACTTAAGAAAAAAAAAATCAATAAAAAGCATTTGAAATATGAAAGGCATAGATCAGATTGAACTGATCCCACAGAGCTACCAGAGCATCTAGTGTGAAGGCTAGGAGGATCCCTATCCCTGAATTTGCAAGCTAGGAGGACCACTTCCAGCGTCCTCTACCTCTGACAGAGGTTTTGAAACATCTCTGGGTGGAGAGACCTTTCTCCAGAGTCTGGACTTTGATGACTGAGGAAATGCACATGCCAGTTTTCTACACCTGGGATGTGAACGATGGACAGGGCTGCCAGAACCAGATCTGCTTCTTTTTAAGCTGCAAGACTTCTGTTTTCTCGATTACAGGTGTAATCTAACAGCAGTGGCATTGTTTGACTGAAACCTGGTACAATGATGTCCATTGTTGAAGAGACAACAATCACCTTGTGCTCCAGAATACAAGCTTCCTCAGACCACCAAGTCACTTGTAGCTAAAGGGTATCTAGGACTTCTCTCCAGCTGGCATCCGTCGATAAAACCTTCCAATCCATTGGGAGGAAAGATTTTCCCAACTCCAGTGCTGGACATAAGAGCCACAATGCCAGGGAAGGCTCATGCGATGGTCCAAAGGCTGCACCCTCTTGTTCAACACTGTCAAAAGGTTGTTACAATGTTCTGGAGTGAAATTGGGCATTAGTAACTGCCTCAAAGGAGCCACAATTAAGCCAAAGACTCTTTTGAAAAAGCGTAGAGTTGGTTGGCTCCTGGACTGCATTGCCTAAAATGTAAGAGAATCTTGAGTTTGTTCAAGGGAAGGAAAACCTTGAACAGGGCTGTATCCACTGAGAAAATGACTGCAATAACCAACAGATCCCCGCCACTGAAAAACAGGGCGCTTCTTCATTGTGAGGAGGGACTTGGAGGAAATTGGTGGTCCAGGACCTATGGCAGAACTAGGTTCCAAGCTTTGTCTTAGAAGCCTGACAGAAAGAAAATTTAATTTTCTTGGCCTCTGCAGTAGTTTTGCTGAAGTTTTTGTTGTTTTGTTCTGGGGTAACAGGGAACTATTAGCCATAGCAGGTTACAATGTGTGATCTGTGATGAGGACTGAGGCATTAGAAAGGGTTCTAGCCTTTTATTCACTGGGTCTTTAAACATGGGATGTCCTCAACAGGGACAGTTCGAGCACTGTTAAGACAAGCATGGACTGCTCTGCTTAATGGATAGTCCACTTTTTAGGAACCTCTCCTTCACAGAGTATTGCTGGGCAAAACATAATTGACACAAGTACACACCAGGCTCCCACAGTAAAAGGTTAAAAGCCCTGATTTACCCAGTGCTGGTATTAAGACCTGCAGCCCCTACAATTGGGACACTTTAGGGGCGGTTTCACAGGATCCAGGGGACATGCCTCATCCAACTAAACTTTACCCTCTCCAATCAGTCTTCAGGGATAGAGCTCCACCAGATGGGTAAACTGCAGCCCTGGACTTGTAAATCACTCTGCAGCTAACTCACATGTTACACCAAGGATGTCTAGGAGAGTGCTTAACAGAGTCCAGTGCCCAGTTGGCATATTACAGCTGTAAAATAAGCCCTAGTGGCTCTGTAGCAACTAAAGAATCTTGCTTGAAGTAAAAAAAGGTCTTAAGAGCAGAGAACAGAGGTCTGTTCTCTTAGGACACTAGCAAATATGGAATGCTAGGAGAGTGAGGGGTTATAGTTATCCTTACAGAGTGAGAGTTATCCATACAGATTTTGCTAGTGTCTTCTAGTGAAGGCAGCAACATAACTAAATGTACTAAAATACTTCAAATGATATCCTTTAATGGACAACTAGAAAAAAGCCATTTGTTTTAGCCAAGATAAAGATTACTGTTATTAGGTTTTATACTGAAAATTTTGCAGACTATTGTTATAAAAAGTAACAATAGTAGTAGTGCATCAAGTGGTAAATGCTTTAGGCCAGGTTTACATCTACGTGCACCCATTGATGCATTTTTAACATCCATTGTAGCTTGTTAAAACATGTTTTCATTATCCAAAACCGTGCATTTTTTTAATTCAATCTTATTTTATTGAGAAAGGAAAAGTGCATAGAATACAAACATGGCATTCCTATCATATATAAAGAGATAAACAACATTCTAAGACCAGTGTCGTAGCATCACAAAGAGTATGGAGTATGTTAGTTTCCTTTAGTTTGATATACAGGCCCGTTTAGCTACGTCTACCATGACTTGTTGGCGGGTCAGTGCGCACCACTATCCTCCCATTGAGCGGTGCCCACTTATTACACATATGCTAGGGCTTTTGTTTTTGCGTTAGTCGCGTTTTCTTCTAGGGTGATACTAAAGGTTGTGGTGGTTGTGTATCACTAACATATAAAGTGAAACGAGGGATGAAGGTGAGGAAAAAGAGAGGGGGGGGGGGGGGGGTAGAGGCAGTATGGTAGTAGATAGTAAGAGGGAGACTTAGGTTACACAGTTGCGTTAGTGGGGTCCTCTGCAGCCCAAGAAATGAATTCTGAGGAACAGCGAAACAAAGACCATGAGGTCCAGGTCATAGAGAATTGCTCCTCTGTACCCATTTCCTGCGACAACATTCGTTCTAAGCTGTTGATTCGGTCCACTTCAGTTGCCCAATCCCCCAGGGAAGGCATGTTCGTCGACTTCCAGTGTCTAGGCAGAACCGGTCTGGCCGCTGCCAGAAAATGGCGAAGGACGTCTTTTTTGACCGATTTAAGCGGTCCAGGAAGCATAGATAGCAGCACTATCTCAGGAGATGGTGTGATTGAGGTTGCCATGAGTTTGCAGTACAGGTCAAGGATCTTTTGCCAGAACCTTCGCACAGGGGGGCATTCCCACCAAATGTGGAGAAGTGTTCCCTTGGATGACAAGCACCGCCAGCAGGTGTTCGGGAGTGCCGGGTTTATCCAGTATAAAGTCGAGGGGCACCTGTACCAACGGGTCAGCAACTTGAACCCTTTTTCTTGAGCTTTGGAGGCTAGGGATATTTTGAGAGTCAAAATGAAGCACTTTTGCCAGTCAACAGGTGAAATGGAGTGACCCAGATCTTCCTTCCAGGCCTGTGTGTATGGGGGGAGATCGGGGTTAGAAACCATGTGCAGGAGAGAGTATAATTGGGAGACCACATGCGTAGGGGGGTCGGTCTGAAGCAGCATGTTCTCCAGATCAGTTAAGTCAGTAAGTATGTCAGACAGGGATGGGAAGGTACGGATGTAGGATATCACTTGTTGCCTCTGCAGCCAATGTGTCGAAGTGTGGGGAGATGGGCCAGAAGGAACGTCTGTAGTCAGCAAGGGGTCTGAGCGTAGGACTTGGGCTAGTCGTCTGTGTTCCTCCTTATACCAGGGTCCAAAGCTTGCACCCTGTATGGCCGGTGGAAAAGCCGGAGTCCCAAACAATGGTGTCATGGGTCCTTTTAGTGGAGATAGAGTCTTAGAGGAATTCATTCGGGTCCATATTTGTATAATTTGTCAGGTAAGATCACCAAGGGGATTAAGATGGCTTTCCATTTGTACCCATGGTTTGGTGGAGGAATGGTGGAACCAGCTAAGTATACGTGTGAGTACTGCTGCTCTATAGTATATAGAGGCATCTGGGGCTCCAGCTCCACCACCAGTCTTGGGGAGCGATAGTCTCTCATATCGTATCCGGGGACGAGCCCCCCTCCATATAAAAGGAGGAAAACAGTTGGCGGAGCTTCTTAAAGAACCATGAGGGTATGGAGATTGGGATTGTTTGGAACAAATAGAGGAACCGAGGGAGGACGTCCATTTTTAGAGCATTTACTCTGCCTAGCCATGATAGGCGTTTCTTCGTGTAATTCGAGAGATCTGTCTTGGTTTTAAGCAAGAGGGGAGCAAAGTTCAAGGAGAACAGTTGGGATCCTTCTGTGGGTATTTGGATTTCGAGGTAATGGATGGAAGTGGAGCCTGTTTTAAAAGGGAATTTAGTAGAGATTTGCCGTAGGGCCTCCTGGGACAGTGAAATGTTCAAGATTTCTGATTTCGTATGATTTACTTTGAAGTTGCTCAGTTTCCCAAACCTCGTAAATTCCTGCATAATATGTGGTAAAGATACATGTGGCTGGGTTACAAACATTAACAGGTCATCTGCAAAGAGAGCCAGTTTAGAATGAGTTGGGCCTACCGACACACCTGAGATGTTGGGGTTATTGCGCAAAGCAATTGCCAGGTGTTCCATAACAAGGACATAGAGAAGGGGAGATAAGGGACAGCCTTGTCTTGTCCCGTTGTGGATAGAGAATTTAGTGGAAAGTGAGCCATTTAACAGAATTCTAGCGGAGGGAGAGGAGTATAGGGACATAATTCAGGATATCATATTGGGGCCTAAACCTATTTGCGCCAGGGACAACTGGAGGAATTGCCAGTCGACCCGGTCAAATGCTTTTTCGGCATCGACCGTCAAAAGGCAAAGAGGGATACCATGGGTGCGAGCATAATCAGTAAGAAGCAGGGTTTTCAAAGTGTTGTCTCTTGCTTCTCGAACAATACAAAACCCACCTGATCCAGGTGTATAAGGCGGGGGATCAGTGGCTGCAATCTATTGGCTAGTATTTTGGCATATATTTTAACATCTACTCCAATGAGCGATATGGTCTATAATTTGCGCATAAGGTTGGGTCCTTATCTGGTTTTGGAATAATGGCAATGTGGGCTTCTAGTGTTTGTGTAGGAAATGCTGAGCCTTCCGCTAAGGAGTTAAACACCCTAGCTAAGAAGGGAGTCAGCAAAGGAGCAAATACTTTGTAGAATTTGGGAGTGAAACCATCGGGACCCGGGCTTTTACCGGGAGGGGTGGCCGCTATTGCTCTTGCGACCTCCTCTGCTGTAATTACTTGTTCCAGCTCTTCTACAGTGTCGCCATCCAATGTAGGGAGTGCCGTATCCTCAATATAGGATTGTTTATCAGTCTCAAGGGTAGGGGAGGGGCTAGACGCGACATCAGATGATAGATTATATAGTGTTTGGTAAAAATCCCGGAATGTTTGCGATATCTTGGAGGGCTCACTGATCATTTCCCCGCATGGGGCCCGAATATGAGGTATAAATGTGGAAGACGTATTTGGGTGGAGGGAGCGAGCCAGAGGTCTACCGCATTTATCCTGGAATTGGTACTGATGAAGGGCAAGTCTGTTTGCAAAGGTACGAGCTGAGGCCTCATATAATTCTTTGAGTTGGGTTCGAGCAGTGGAGACCTCTGTAAGAGTCCCCACGGTTGGGGCTCGTTTATGTTGGGTCTCAAGGTCTCCAAGTTTTTGCATTGCTGACGTTATCGCGGCTGATCGTGTCTTCTTTAGGCGGGACCCCATTTGGATAAAGATTCCTCTCAGGACAGCTTTAAAGTGGAAGTAAACCCCCCTAATGGTTTGCAGCTAAGGAAGCTGCCATCTTTGCCTCCGTTTAATCTTCAACTGCCACAGTGCTGCACATGTGATCCGTTATGACACCAGCCATTGGATGGTTTGACTGTTTGGTTGAGAGCACAGCCAATGTGCAGTTAGCATTCACGGCATGCCTTTTTTTTTTTAGACTGTTAAATCGATGGGTTTACTTCCGCTTTAAGCGCCTCCCACTGTACAGGTAGTGGGGTGATGTCCGTGGCATGATCTGATAAGAAATTAGTAATGGTTTCCGAAACCTTGTTGGAACATTCAGGGTTCGTGAGGAGTGAGTCATTCAGCCTCCACGTCCACTCCCTCGGAGTGGAAGGGAGAGATCGTGTCAGGTAGATAGGTGAGTGGTCAGACCAGACCACTGAGTCTCACATTCAGGTGACCAATCCAAGCAGCTATGATCAAGAAGAAGATAGTCGATACCACTATAGAAGTGATGGACCTGTGAGAAGTGAGTATAATTGCGATTTTTTGGAAATAGAACCCGCCAAATATCGATCAACCGGAAATCGTAAATAGCCCGCTTGAATGCCCGTAGCTTGGTAAAGGAGATGGATGAGCGAGAGGTTGATGAGTCTAGGATTGGATCCAAGGGGGTGTTGAAGTCCCCGCCTAAGATTAGTTTACCTTCTGCGAATTCTGACAAGATCCTCAGGTATCGCAGAGCAGATGGTATTTGGCTAGTATTTGGTAGATAAAGGTTGGCGATAGTGAACTTTGTGCCCCCTAAGGAGAACTTCACAAACACATACCTTCCCTGGGGGTCCGAGAGTCTATCAGCTCAATCGGGAGCATTTTGTGGAAGGCGATAGAAACGCCTTTGGTTTTCTTATGCCGCGTACACACGTGCGGACTTTTCCCGGTGGACCTAGTCCAGCGGACAATCCGCCGGACTTTCCGAGCGTGTGGACTTGCCCACACACGTCCGGACTTCTCCGGCGGACAATCCGCTGGACAAAGTCCGCGGGACTTTTGAAAATGAACGGACTTGCCCACACACGGAGCAGTCCGTTCATTTAGAACGTAACTTCAGGTACGTAGCTAGCGTAGGCAGTAAATGCCGGCGCGCTAGCTCCGTCACCTGGCATGGATTTAAAGGGTCCCCCCCCAAATCCATCTCAGACCCTTATCCGAGCACGCAGCCCGGCAGGCCAGGAAAGGGGTGGGGACGAGCGAGCGCCCCCCCCCTCCTGAGCCGTACCAGGCCGCGTGCCCTCAACATGGGGGGTGCCCTGGGGAAAGGGGGGCCGTGCGGCCCCCCCACCCCAAAGCACCTTGTCCCCATGTTGATGAGGACAAGGGCCTCTTCCCGACAACCCTGGCCGTTGGTTGTCGGGGGCTGCGGGCGGGGGCTTATCGGAATCTGGGAGCCCCCTTTTATAAGGGGCCCCCAGATCCCGGCCCCCACCCTATGTGAATGAGTATGGGGTACGATGTACCCCTACCCATTCACCTAAGGTGTAAAATGTAAAGTAAAAAAAACACACACTTTTGAAAAAATATTTTATTGCACTGCTCCGGGGGTCTTCCGTCTTGGGGGTCTTCTCGCCGGACTCCTCCGCCATTTACCAAGCTCTTTTACCGAGCGGAGAAGTCCGGCTACCTTCTTCGTCGTTGCCGCCGTCTGGGGGTCTCGATCCGCCTTCGGGGGTCTTCCGGGGTCTCTTCTGTTCTTGCCGCTGTCGTCGCTTTCTGCGCCGCCTTCTTCTTCTTCTTCTTCTTCCGATGTTGACACGTCGCTCCCTCTGGCCGGAATGCCAGAGCCGCGCTGTGCTGGCACTTATATAGGGACAAGGGGACAGGGTCACATGGTGACCCCGCCCCCTTGTGATGTCACAGTCCCAGCATCCTCCGGGACTGTGACATCACAAGGGGGCGGGGTCACCATGTGACATGAGCATGTGACCCTGTCCCCTTGTCCCTATATAAGTGCCAGCACAGCGCGGCTCTGGCATTCCGGCCAGAGGGAGCGACGTGTCAACATCGGAAGAAGAACATGAAGAACAAGAAGAAAAAAGAAGAAAAAGAAGAAGGCGGCGCAGAAAGCGCAGAAAGCGACGACAGCGGCAAGAACAGAAGAGACCCCGGAAGACCCCCGAAGGCGGATCGAGACCCCCGGACGACGGCGGCGACGACGAAGAAGGTAGCCGGACTTCTCCGCTCGGTAAAAGAGCTTGGTAAATGGCGGAGGAGTCCGGCGAGAAGACCCCAAGACGGAAGAAGACCCCGGAGCAGTGCAATAAAATATTTTTTCAAAAGTGTGTGTGTTTTTTTTACTTTACATTTTACACCTTAGGTGAATGGGTAGGGGTACATCGTACCCCATACTCATTCACATAGGGTGGGGGGCCGGGATCTGAGGGCCCCCTTATAAAAGGGGGCTCCCAGATTCCGATAAGCCCCCGCCCGCAGACCCCGACAACCAACAGCCAGGGTTGTCGGGAAGAGGCCCTTGTCCTCATCAACATGGGGACAAGGTGCTTTGGGGTGGGGGGGCCGCACGACCCCCCTTTCCCCAGGGCACCCCCCATGTTGAGGGCACGCGGCCTGGTACGGCTCAGGAGGGGGGGGCGCTCGTTCGTCCCAACCCCTTTCCTGGCCGGCCTGCGTGCTCGGATAAGGGTCTGAGATGGATTTGGGGGGAACCCCCACGCCGTTTTTCGGCGTGGGGAGTCCCTTTAAATCCATACCAGGTGACAGAGCTAGCGCGCCGGCATTTACTGCCTACGCTAGCTACGTAACCTGAAGTCACGTGCTAAATGAACGGACTTGCCGATGAGCGGCAAGTCCGTTCATTTAAAAAGTCCGGCGGACTAGCCTACTAACGGCGGGATTGTCCGCCGGACTGCCAAGTCCAGCGGATAATTTTAAAACCAAACTTAAAACTTTGGTCCGCCGGACTTTGGCGCCAAAAAGTCCGACGCCCACACACGAGGGGATTGTCCGCTGGACTTGAGTCCAGAGGATAATCCTGCGGGATTGTCCCTTTGTGTGTATGCGGCATTAGAGGGATTTGTACTGTGGAACCATCTGTTAAAGTATCTGTTGGAGCAGGAAGGGGTGGAATTTGTGTGGAAATGTGTTTCCTGTAGCATCAACACATTTACTTGTTGTTTATGCATTTGGTAGAGGATCTGCCCTCTTTTGGATGCAATATTGAGGCCATTTACATTATAGTAGCACAATTTCAGGCGAGGACGGGATAGTACTGTGTGGGCCATAGTGGAATGAGAAAAAGAAATTCAGACTATAGACAGCTGAGAAAGGAGGAGGGATGGGGGACGGAGGAACTTGTAAGATGTAAGAGATATAGTAGAACAAAAAGGTAGGTAGGGGGGCACCTATATAAGGAGCCTATCAAACTCTAAGGGGTCCAAGAAAACGGGACACCACGTGAAAAAAATCAGGTAATTAGGCACAGTTCGTGCCAAGCCTATTGAGGGTGGGAGGTCAAGGTAGAGAGTCTGAGCCGTGAGCCCAGTAGCAAAACAGGCATATATAGCTTAATTAAGGCACATCATTGTAATAAGATATTTAAACAGTATAACACACGTTGGGTCGTCTGTGAAGGGGGGTGGCGGCCCGTGTGGGCAAATATCCCTGATCAGGGCCGCCCTCCCCCTCCACAGAAAAGTGAAATATCTGCATTGGGGAGAGAAGTAATCATTGTCACACATGTTATCCACTTTCCCAACAGGGGTCCTGGAAACAGAACTGAGTATCAATACTAAAATCAGCAACAGTGCGGAATAACATTGTAGGTTGAAACTAATCAGTGTTTGAGAAACCATATACTGAGAACTATAGGTACCCATATGGACAGTGGAAAGAGACCATGGACCCAACCAGTCCAATTATCGGCCCCTGTGCCCATATCCAGGTGGGACCCCTCTGTTAAGCACAAGGGTTAGACCATTGCGGGAAAGATACATGTTAGAGGCTCAATATTTGCGCAGCCCATTCAAACATCAGAAGTTTTCAGACCATAATCTCTCCCAAACCCCAGCTAGATATAACACACCAGCAAGGGGCAGGGAGAAGGCCCAACATTTTGTTGCACCAGCTGTCTTGAAGCTTTAGAGTCCGGAGCAGGTCATTTCCCCAAATCCATCTCAGACCCTTATCCGAGCACGCAGCCCGGCAGGCCAGGAAAGGGGTGGGGACGAGCGAGCGCCCCCCCCTCCTGAGCCGTACCAGGCCGCGTGCCCTCAACATGGGGGGTGCCCTGGGGAAAGGGGGGCCGTGCGGCCCCCCCACCCCAAAGCACCTTGTCCCCATGTTGATGAGGACAAGGGCCTCTTCCCGACAACCCTGGCCGTTGGTTGTCGGGGGCTGCGGGCGGGGGCTTATCGGAATCTGGGAGCCCCCTTTTATAAGGGGGCCCCCAGATCCCGGCCCCCCACCCTATGTGAATGAGTATGGGGTACGATGTACCCCTACCCATTCACCTAAGGTGTAAAATGTAAAGTAAAAAAAACACACACTTTTGAAAAAATATTTTATTGCACTGCTCCGGGGGTCTTCCGTCTTGGGGGTCTTCTCGCCGGACTCCTCCGCCATTTACCGAGCGGAGAAGTCCGGCTACCTTCTTCGTCGTCGCCGCCGTCTGGGGGTCTCGATCCGCCTTCGGGGGTCTTCCGGGGTCTCTTCTGTTCTTGCCGCTGTCGTCGCTTTCTGCGCCGCCTTCTTCTTCTTGTTCTTCTTCTTCCGATGTTGACACGTCGCTCCCTCTGGCCGGAATGCCAGAGCCGCGCTGTGCTGGCACTTATATAGGGACAAGGGGACAGGGTCACATGCTCATGTCACATGGTGACCCCGCCCCCTTGTGATGTCACAGTCCCAGCATCCTCCGGGACTGTGACATCACAAGGGGGCGGGGTCACCATGTGACATGAGCATGTGACCCTGTCCCCTTGTCCCTATATAAGTGCCAGCACAGCGCGGCTCTGGCATTCCGGCCAGAGGGAGCGACGTGTCAACATCGGAAGAAGAACATGAAGAACAAGAAGAAAAAAGAAGAAAAAGAAGAAGGCGGCGCAGAAAGCGCAGAAAGCGACGACAGCGGCAAGAACAGAAGAGACCCCGGAAGACCCCCGAAGGCGGATCGAGACCCCCGGACGACGGCGGCGACGACGAAGAAGGTAGCCGGACTTCTCCGCTCGGTAAAAGAGCTTGGTAAATGGCGGAGGAGTCCGGCGAGAAGACCCCCAAGACGGAAGAAGACCCCCGGAGCAGTGCAATAAAATATTTTTTCAAAAGTGTGTGTGTTTTTTTTACTTTACATTTTACACCTTAGGTGAATGGGTAGGGGTACATCGTACCCCATACTCATTCACATAGGGTGGGGGGCCGGGATCTGAGGGCCCCCTTATAAAAGGGGGCTCCCAGATTCCGATAAGCCCCCGCCCGCAGACCCCGACAACCAACAGCCAGGGTTGTCGGGAAGAGGCCCTTGTCCTCATCAACATGGGGACAAGGTGCTTTGGGGTGGGGGGGCCGCACGGCCCCCCTTTCCCCAGGGCACCCCCCATGTTGAGGGCACGCGGCCTGGTACGGCTCAGGGGGGGGGGCGCTCGTTCGTCCCAACCCCTTTCCTGGCCGGCCTGCGTGCTCGGATAAGGGTCTGAGATGGATTTGGGGGGAACCCCCACGCCGTTTTTCGGCGTGGGGAGTCCCTTTAAATCCATACCAGGTGACAGAGCTAGCGCGCCGGCATTTACTGCCTACGCTAGCTACGTAACCTGAAGTCACGTGCTAAATGAACGGACTTGCCGATGAGCGGCAAGTCCGTTCATTTAAAAAGTCCGGCGGACTAGCCTACTAACGGCGGGATTGTCCGCCGGACTGCCAAGTCCAGCGGATAATTTTAAAACCAAACTTAAAACTTTGGTCCGCCGGACTTTGGCGCCAAAAAGTCCGACGCCCACACACGAGGGGATTGTCCGCTGGACTTGAGTCCAGAGGATAATCCTGCGGGATTGTCCCTTTGTGTGTATGCGGCATTAGAGGGATTTGTACTGTGGAACCATCTGTTAAAGTATCTGTTGGAGCAGGAAGGGGTGGAATTTGTGTGGAAATGTGTTTCCTGTAGCATCAACACATTTACTTGTTGTTTATGCATTTGGTAGAGGATCTGCCCTCTTTTGGATGCAATATTGAGGCCATTTACATTATAGTAGCACAATTTCAGGCGAGGACGGGATAGTACTGTGTGGGCCATAGTGGAATGAGAAAAAGAAATTCAGACTATAGACAGCTGAGAAAGGAGGAGGGATGGGGGACGGAGGAACTTGTAAGATGTAAGAGATATAGTAGAACAAAAAGGTAGGTAGGGGGGCACCTATATAAGGAGCCTATCAAACTCTAAGGGGTCCAAGAAAACGGGACACCACGTGAAAAAAATCAGGTAATTAGGCACAGTTCGTGCCAAGCCTATTGAGGGTGGGAGGTCAAGGTAGAGAGTCTGAGCCGTGAGCCCAGTAGCAAAACAGGCATATATAGCTTAATTAAGGCACATCATTGTAATAAGATATTTAAACAGTATAACACACGTTGGGTCGTCTGTGAAGGGGGGTGGCGGCCCGTGTGGGCAAATATCCCTGATCAGGGCCGCCCTCCCCCTCCACAGAAAAGTGAAATATCTGCATTGGGGAGAGAAGTAATCATTGTCACACATGTTATCCACTTTCCCAACAGGGGTCCTGGAAACAGAACTGAGTATCAATACTAAAATCAGCAACAGTGCGGAATAACATTGTAGGTTGAAACTAATCAGTGTTTGAGAAACCATATACTGAGAACTATAGGTACCCATATGGACAGTGGAAAGAGACCATGGACCCAACCAGTCCAATTATCGGCCCCTGTGCCCATATCCAGGTGGGACCCCTCTGTTAAGCACAAGGGTTAGACCATTGCGGGAAAGATACATGTTAGAGGCTCAATATTTGCGCAGCCCATTCAAACATCAGAAGTTTTCAGACCATAATCTCTCCCAAACCCCAGCTAGATATAACACACCAGCAAGGGGCAGGGAGAAGGCCCAACATTTTGTTGCACCAGCTGTCTTGAAGCTTTAGAGTCCGGAGCAGGTCATTTCGTTACCCATTGTATCACATCTGGCTGAAAGCGGTTGGAACAAAAAATGCAATTGTAATAGTAAAAAGGGGGTAGGGGGGTTCCCAACAGCGACCTGTCCAGACAGGAAGTAAAAATTATTAGGAGTGGTGCTTGAAGAGTGAAACTTGGCATCATGCAGCATCTTAAAAGTTGCCTCAGTCTTCCGGTGAGGTAGGATGACGCATTCTCGGGCCTATAGAATGTGATCTGGACCTAGGCTGTCTACGTCGTTGTGGGAGAGAGTCACGTCCCTGCACCCTAGTGTTGTCATCTGGTGGGTCCAACCAGTTCGGTACATCAATTGGGTCCTGCTCTAAAAAGAGGAAGAAAGCTGGGAGTTGATCTGGGTCAGAGAGGACAAATTTCCGCTCGGCTCTGGTCACCTTGATGGTGAAGGGATGACCCCATGTGTATGTTGCTCCAGCCTGGCATATCAGGTCTAGCAGTGGGCGAACCATTCGGCACAAGTAGAGAGTGTTGCGAGAGAGGTCCGGGTAGAGATGGATTGCTGAACCGTCAAAGTCCACGGGGCCCAAACGCCATGTCATGCCTTGCGCATAAGTTCTTCTTTAAGGGTGTAGTAATGTACCCTGCAGAGGACATCACGTGGGCAATCGCTATGATCTCTCCTCGGGCCTCCTACTCTGTGTACCCGGTCCAGTTCAATGGGGGATGTAGCCTCTCTTCCCAGGACTAGGTTAAGAATGGCAGTGACGGAAGGTTTTAAGTCTGTACCAGCCGTGGCCTCCGGTATTCCTTGCAGCCTTATATTGTTTCTGCGGCTCCTGTTTTCTCCATCTTCTATGCGCAATTGATGTGTGACGTAAACGATGTAGGTGCTCCCTGGATGCCTGTTCAAGGGATGTGATGCGAACTGCATGGTCAATTTGAATGGCAGATAGGTTAGACACTGCAGTTTTATTCGTTGAGACCTGCTGTTGGAGGGCCTGGAGGTCTTTGTGAAGTGAGGACTCCATTTTAACCGCCCAGGACTCAAACTCCGCCCGGAAGGCCGACAGGAGGGCCGAGGTCTCGGATCTGGATGAACCTCCCGATTTCTGAGGGGTCATACCCACACAGCCTTTGTCCGGAATCGGAGCAGCAGGGGACACTGGGGGGGTCATCCGATTCCTCGTTACTATCAGTCGCTGGCTGAGCGGGGGGAGGAGGTTTGCTCTTCCCTGTGTTCTTAGTGGGCGCCATCTTGTCTTTGGGAGTACGGGTTTCCGGCTGAGATGTGCGGAGCAGATATCGCTGAATTGTGCCCTGTTGCAGATCTGTGGACTCAACAGAGCGAGAACTGTGTGCAGACATGCTTTTTAAAGAGGTGTGATGACTGAAACATAGCCTGTCAGCTATGGGCGGACACGGAGCTCAGCAGCGCATGTCTTAATTCATTTATGGGCAGCCACGCTTCTCTGTGGAGCTTTATGGATAGGGCCATCAGTAACAGTAAAGCCTGCTGGGCGGCTCCTGTGGCTTTGCAAGAAGTTAACAGGCTCAGAGGGGTCAATTGGGTCAGCAGCATATGTGGGTACTACAGCTGGGTGTAGCAAGATGGCCGCCACACGTGCTATCTGGGGCCAGGGTCGTAGCTGCAACCCGTGCACAGAGGGGGTGGATGCTTGCTAATATCCCCGTCGGGGGCCACAATCTGTTAGGCTGGGGCGCCTGGGAGGGTGGATGGGGCTTGGAATGGGCCCAGAGGGGACGGGGAGGCCGCCGGGGAGTAGCAAGATGGCCACCGTCACTTACCCGGTCCCTCAGGCTGGCATACCGGAGTGTCTCTGGGAGGGTTGCGGGCCGCAGATGGCAGGCTGGATGTCTCTGCTGTCCGCTGTGTACAAGAGCGGGTCTCAGGGCAGGTGAGATGGCCTAGAGACAGTTCTTTCCCGGCGATCGGGTGGAGCAATATGGCCGCCGCTTCACGGGTTAGGCCGAAGCCTTGGCCTTGCGCTCAGGCGGCCAGGGCTCCGCGATCCCTGTTCAAACGATCCTAGGTGTTCCTGGCAGTCGGGGGGATCTCTGTATCCTTGGAGGGGGCTAGACAAGCTGCTGCCTGCTGGTGTAACGGCAGGTATGATATATAACGTCCGGAGCTCACCCCAGGCACGTCTGCTCAGTTCTCCGTTTGGCCACGCCCCCTCTGTGCATTTTTTTATGCATTATTTTGAGTTGGTTGGCAATACCATAGATTTCTATAGGCTTCACAGCAAATGAAAAATGCACAGAAAACAAACTTGCTTCATTCTTCAAAATGCAGTGCATACATTTGAACTGACCCATAGGGTAACATAGGATTGATCTGCAAAAACATTTCATAGTGGTCAATACGAAAACAATACACTGAGTTATAGCATTTCAAAGGATCAGTAAATGTAGTATTTTAAGACCCCTTTCACACTGAAGCGCCGCTAAAACAGCGATAAAGAGCCGGTCGATTTTCCGGTGCTTTTGCAGCATTTTAGCGGGGCTTTTCGAGTGGTACTGGGGTGGTTAATTTAAGGTCACGTGATAACTTGACCTGAAAAAAAAAAAAGAACACCCATTTTGCAGCGTTTTCAGAGAGCTGCCCATTGATTTTAATGGGCAGGGGCGTTTTAGAGTGCTTTTTACAGCGCCCTAAACCCACCCCAAAGATGCTGCTTGCAGGACTTTTTCTAAGGTCCCGCAAGCACACCGCCCAAGTGTGAAAGCACTCAGGCAAATTAATGGCCAACAGTTTTCAGGCACTTTTCTACCTGTAGTATATATGCCATCAGATGTACTGTAGGGCCCCTTTCACAAATGCAGACCATTCAGAACCGCCTGTCAGTTTTTTCAGGTGGATCTGAATGGTTGCTCCATACAGCTCTATGGAGCATTGGATGTCAGCGGGGACATGTCCCCTGACATCCGATCCGCCCAGCAAAATCCAGACGGATGGGTGTCCTATCATCAGTCTGGTGAATCGGATGAAAATGGACAGGTGGCCCGTAATCATCTGATCACTCCATAGGGGAGAGCGGACTCTGACAGGTCCCGCTGAGCAAGCGGAGTAGTAAAAATTGATAGCCCCGTGTGAAAGGGGCCTTACATGCATCCATAAAGAAGTGGAAATTTTTGAAGCCACTAGGTTTTTTTTTTTTTTTAAAAACATACCTGCTGTAGGTGCCCAAGCACATTGGTTCGACAGTCAAAAATACCCTTTCCTTCAGATGAATAAAGATTATGCAGAAATTCTGTGGTGTAGTAGTCGTGACATTTTTCATTCCTAAAATAGAAACAAAAGTTCTACTTTTGTATTTTGTAATACATATTCATCCAACCTCTGTCATTTTTATGTTAGTTTAAGAATATTATATATATATATATATATATATATATATATATATATATATATATATATATATATATATATATATATATATATATATATATATATATATATATATATATATATATATATATATATATATAAAAATATATAAATTTGGTTTTTAAATGTTAAGATTTAAAAAGGTCACCTAAGGTACCTTTGAACCTCTGTAATAACATATGCTGCATGAAAACGGTAATTGTTCAAGAGGACTGTATTTATTATGTCTATATAAAACAAATATGTAATGGACTGACAAGATAAAAAAAAAAAAAAAAGCATGTCTTTTTTATACCATTTAACGCTCACTGCAAATGTGGTAGTGGTATTGCGTTTATGCATAGAAATAGCTGTACAAACTGTTCACCGAGGCAAATGTATAATTTACAGATTAGACTGGAAAACAATAATATAGTAGCTACAATAGAGTGAAACACAACTTGCTGGAAATATAATGAAAAAGGAGTTAATTCAATAGCTTGAGCAAAAAAACAAAAAATAAAATGCCAATATCAACAGAAAAATATAAGTACAAGCAGTGCAAGTTTAATGTGCATGATAGCAATCATACAAGTCTCAAAAAAAAAAAAAAAAAAATTTGGGCTATTTATCCAACACAATTGCATTTAAATTAGGGGAAAACACATTACCCAAACTGAAAGGTATTTGAAGGGGTGCAATTCTTTATTTTCCTTTTTACTGTTAAGATAAATGTAACTGTATGTTATATATCGAAAATGTTCTGTGTTTAATTCCCCTCTTTTTCGCCTTCCTGTACCATCAAGCTTTGAAAACAAAGGCACTGTACGCACAGGCATCAAAATATGTCTTCTGCAGGCAAATCGACCATAAAAGTTCTATACACATTAAGTCTATTTATATATGCTAAGCTTATACAAATCAAAATACAAGCTGCACCACCAATCCACATGATTTAATAAAAACAAGCAAACATGATCTAAACACACACACACACACACACACACACACACACACACACACACAGACCGCTTCTCCTTGCAGCTGCAAATAGTTTAAAAAAACATTTATATAATACACCAAAATGTATCAATGTCAGACTGTGTATATAGCTAGACTTCACATCTCAAACCCTCATCACAATAGTGCACAGATATGGCACATTTGCTAGGAATGTTAACAAATTCTCAAGTGACCACTTTGCTATCATCCCTACTCTTGGTCTGCCCAATAAATCCGCACACTTGCAAACGTGTCATAAACAAGCAGCTGTCCCAAGTTAAACATGGACATTCTTTCTAGAAATGCAATACCCTTTATTGGATGAACACACAAGTGTGGTTTATAAAAAAAAAAAAAAAAAAAAAAAACAGGGAATGTCAAAGCAAAATGTGAAAAATAGCATTATAGCAAAATGGCAACTAAGCAAATAGTGTTTAGCATTACTTGACCACTACACTAGATCCAATGATGAAGTCTGATACCCTTAGGTTCTACTTAAAATGTGTAACCTTATCTGAGACAGGCCACATATGGAATGCATTTTCTGCTTTCAATGGTTTTTATTGAAATCAGGTTTTGACAGACAACAAGGGTTCACAATGATACAAGTTTTGTGTTAACAGTAGTGTTACAATAGTGGGTCTCAGATTAGTACGAATGGATCATTATATAAAATTGTACTAAAACAAAAAGGTACTAACCCTGTCCATAAACAAACTGATGGGTCATGAGATGCCTAAAACACACTAATCGATAAAACCGTTCACTGTACACCCAAACACTAGTATTAATAACATTTATAACAAGTCAAGGATATTCTGGTATAACCCTGCAGAAAAGTAATGGGGGGGGGGGGGGGGGGGGGGGGGGGAAGATAGAACAGTGAAATTCCCTGTAGAGGGACTATCGTGTGGTGGAACCAGATTTCCCATCTTGAAGTTATAAAAGAAAACCTAACATGTGGGAACCCAACTATGGGGGCAAAGTAAACGTTTGTATGAAGAGATAAATGAAGAGAAAAGGAAGAAAAGAGATAAAGAAAAAAGAAGGAAGGGAGACTGTGCGGACGATCTCCACGCTCCAGGCTACTGACACCCCCCCCCCCCCCCCCCCCCTCACGGTGACTGGAGATATCTAATCCAAGGTTCCAAAACTTTTCAAACCGATTTTGTTGGTCACGAAGAATACTAGTCAATTTTTCATTTATTATGATCCAGGAAATTTTGTTTTTCACTAATGCCAAGTTTATCAGAGGAGTTTTCCATGCTCGCGCTATGGTGAGCTTAGCTGCCAAGAAGATAAAAAAAAAGATGGAGGGATCTGAGGTGTCTGGGCAGTTCACTCGAAAGGTCATAAAATAAGGCTGTCTTAACATTTTTAGGTATGTTCACTCCAGTCACCGAATAAACCAAGTTAAAAATTCTTATCCAAAATCTCTTGACTTTCGGACATGTCCACCAGGTGTGGAGCATTGTGCCCTCTTGACAACACCCCCTGAACAGAGGCGATGCATCTGGGTGGATTTTAGTTATCCACGCCGGAATGAGGTACCATCGTGACAATACCTTGTAATTCGCCTCTACCAGGAAAGTGTTCAAAATTCCCCTGTGCACCATGGTCGACCACTTGTACAAAACGTCCTCATCAATCGTCTCCCCCAGTTCCGCATCCCAAGCTAACTGATAGGAAAGTTTAGAGCCCTGGTCCGTTAGCAGAACATACAACTCCGAAATACTACCTTGCATCCCAGGCCCTCTTAGGCATTTCATTTTCGAAGAATGTTCTAGTAGTGATGTCCCCCTGGTCTCAACAAAGGGATTGTAAATAATTGGTAATTTGGGAGAGTCGAAACATCTCCGTCGGGGCATGTCTAAAGTGTCTCAAAAGTAGGAGGGTTTTCTGATGCCCCTATGATCTATGAAATGTGCTATCTTGTATAAGCCTTTATTGATCCACCATGCAAATTGTTGTGGATGTTGTCCTGGGGGAAAGTGCGGATTTCCAAAAATGGGGGTCGCTGGAGTATGGGGTGACTGGAATGCATTTTCCTACCAGACAAATATTTCACTAAACAAATTAAGGAAAGACAGTCACACAATAGTAATTACACAAAAAAATAGGTTATTTGTATTCACTGCAAAAATCCTTTTCTTTGAGTCCATTTACCAGCACAAGAAGTCAGGGAGGACTTTTACACTGGCATAAAAATGGTAGGTCCCCCTATTGCCAACATGCCTCAATTATGTAATAAAGCTGTATTAAGAGCAGTATTAAAAGCATGGGAGTGAGACCTGTATCCCTCCCCAGACTCCTTAAAAAATAAATAAAAATTCTTACAGTGAGTACAAATAGGATTTTTTGTACTCGCCCTAAAATCCTTTTCTCTGTAATTCACCAACTGACACAGCTTCTCTCTTTAGACCATTGGGTTGTAATACCACCTTCAGGAGAGGACTAGGCATTACATGTTAATATGTGATAATAAAACTACAATATGCTACTGCAGCCTCAGTATGTCAACAAGCAGTATAACGTAAAGAAAAATATGAGGGGCGGGTGCTGTGTCAGTCTGTGAATTACAGAGAAAGGGATTTTAGGGTGAGTACAAAAAATCCTATTTACTCTTATATTCACCGACTGACACAGCTTCTCTCTTTAGACCATTGGGACGTCCCCAAGCAGTGCCAAAGCGAGGGGTGGGAAAACAGCATAAAACTTCATCCACCATGGCATGTGGGAGCTAGTACAAGCTTCACCCACAAAAAACTACAGTCTGTGGAAAAACCACCACAAAAAAACAGGGTGCTCCTCAACGGAGACGCAATACCCTCAAACCAAAAACTGCGGTAACGAATGCAACAGGAAAAAAGGAAAAAATTGCATATGCAATTGCAACTATACAGCCGCCTGCAAAACTTTGCGGCCAAAACAGGCATCACTGACATCTACCTTGTAGAACTTTGTAAACGTGTGGACAGATGACCAGGTCGCCGCTTTACACCTTGAGCGACAGACGCTTGATGTCAGTAGGTCCAAGACGTTCCGATTGCCCTCGTGGAGTGGGCCGTGACCGGAAAGGGGGACACCTGCCCGCTCAAGGCATAGGCTTGTACTACAATCTGTCTGATCCACCTGCAAATGGTGGCCGATGAGACCGCCATGCCTTACTTTGGACCAGCCACCGAAACAAACAGTGAGTCTGACTTCTGGAAGGGAGCCGTGGCAGACAAATACACCTTCAGAGCCCGAACCACGTCCAGCGCATGAAGGGCCACCTCCTTAGGATGTGCAGGCTTAGGACAGAGATGGTAACACAATGTCCTCATTGATGTGAAACGCAGAGACTACCTTCGGCAGAAAAGACGGTTGTGGACACAACACCACCTAATCCTTGTGGATAACCAGATAAGGCGACTTGCAGGACAAGGCCGCCAGTTTCGAAACCCTCCTGGCCGATGTGATGGCCACTAGAAAGACCACTTTCAGGGAAAGAGTCAACAGGGGAAACTATTTTCAAATGGCGGTTTTTGAAGCGCCAATAATACCAGGTTCAGATCCCACGGGGGTAACGGTGGACGCAACGGAGGGTCTACATGTCGCACTTCTTGAGCAAAAATACTCACTAGAGAGTGAGATGCCAGGGGTCGCTGAAAAAGGACAGCCAAAGCTGATATTTGCCCTTTAATGGTGCTTAACGCCAATTTCTGGTCCACCCCTTGCTGAGAAACAGCAGGATCCTGGATATAGAAAAGGACCGCGGGTGCCATACTTTCTCCTCACACATGGAGATGTAGGCCTTCCAGGTACAGAGATATCTTCTGAGAATATTTCCGTGCTCTCAACATAGTTGGGATCACGAGTCCGACAGACCCCGGTTCCTCAACATCTGGCTCTCAATAGCCATGCTGTTAAAGCCAGCGATGGTAAAGCAGGATGGAGAATCGGACCTTGAGACAGAAGGTCCTCTCGCAACGGCAGTCGCCAGGGAGCGTCTGCCACCAGGCGCACTAGGTCTGCGTACCAAGGACGCTGAGGCCAATCTGAGGCAACCAGTATTACTGGGATCCCCTCAGCTTCCACTCTGCGAAGCAGACGTGGTAACAGTTTCAGTGGAGGAAAGGCCTAGATCCGCTGGTACTGATCCCACGGAGCCACCAGCGCGTCTGCCCACGGATCTCTTGTCCTGGACACGAATCTCGGCACCTTCCGATTGAGACGGGAGGCCAGAAGATACATGTCTGGTGTGCCCCACCGCAGGCACAGTAGCCTGAACACCTCCGGATGCAACGCCCATTCTTCTGGGTCCCGCTCCTGACGACTTAGATAGTCCGCCTGCCAGTTCTCCACACCCGGGATGTAAACGGCCGACATGGCCTGTACATGTCGCTCTGCCCACCGAAGTATGTGAGCGACCTCCCATGCGGCGGCCAAGCTTCTTGTTCCTCCATGGTGATTGACGTATGCCACAGCAGTGGCTTTGTCTGACTGGATCCTGATCGGACGCCCTTGCAATCTCATTGACCATGTGGAAAGGCATAGCCTGATCGCTCTCAGTTCGAGCAGATTGATCGGCAACTTGGATTCCTCCGTCAACCAGAGGCCCTGATTCGACTGAGTTCCCATCACTTCACCCCAGCTGAATAGGCTGGCGTCCGTTGTGATCACCGTCCATTTCAGAGGTAGGAATGACTTCCCGGACTGAAGCACCGGGGACCTCAGCCACCAGATCAGGGAACCCCTGACTAACTGGCTCACCTGGATCTGTTGATCCAGGGACAACGGAGATTTGTCCCACTTTGTCAAGATCTCCTTCTGCAGGACTCTGGTGTGGAACTGGGCATATGGTACTGCCTCGAAGGAGGCCACCATGAGTCCCAGGACTTGCATGCAGAAGCGCAGAGACGACCACTTGCGGTTCATCAGCAGTTTTACCATGGCTCTGAGAGTCTGCAGCTTGTCTGAAGGGAGAAACACTCTCGCTTCCCTGGAGTCCAGCAGCAAGCCTAGGTACTCCAAACGCTGAGTCGGTACTATCACCGACTTTTTTTCTAGGATCAACAGCCACCCAAATTCTTGCAGGGTCTACATGGTGATCGCCACATCCTCTTCTAACTCTGAGGCAGAAGAAGCTCTCAGGAGGAGATCGTCTAGGTAATCTACAATCACGATCCCGCGTTGCTGTAGCAACACCAACACAGGAGCCAATACCTTGGTAAAGACTCGGGGGGCTGATGCCAAACCAAAAGGGAGAGCCACAAACTGGTAGTGGGCTTCCCCGACTGCAAATCGCAGAAACTTTTGATGCTGGAGGCATACGAGTATGTGCAGGTACGCATCCTGGATGTCTAAGGACGCCAGGGAGTCCCCTTGATGGAGTGCAGCAACTACTGAGCGAACTGATTCCATCCTGAACCTCTGCACTTTCACAAAGTGATTGAGGGCTTTTAGATCCAAGATTGGACGTACCTCTTCCTTCTTGGGAACTACAAACAGGTTTGAGTAGAACTGGAAACGTTCCGATTCCGGAACAGATACAATCACCCCGCGATTCAGCAGGTCCCTTACTACCCCCAAGAGGGCCTCCCGGCGAGCCGGGAGAACGGGTATGCTGGAGGGGAAGAATCTGTTTTGTGGCCAAGAGAGGAACTCTATCTTGTAGCCGTAGGAAATCAGATCGCAGACCCATTGGTCTGACAGTTGAGAAGACCACTGCGCTGCAAACTCCGGAAGGCGACCCCCCACCATGGGTGGGGGCAAACCATCATGCCGTAGCACTTTTGATCGCAGGCTTGTTAGGCTTGCGGTTCCAGGGACGTTTCTGTCCTTCCGTGGTCATCCTGTCGGGCTGGGGACGTTTAGCCAAAGCTCTAGGCGGACGAAAAAAAGCCGCTTGCGAGCGGAAAAAGAGGGCCCTTGCCTAACAGGTGGAGGGTATCCAGGGCCGCGTCACAATTGTACTTAAGGCCATGCACTAGTTGGTCTGCTAGTTTCACGCAGACAGGAGAAGCCTGCTGTTCTCCCAATTCACGGTGCAACAGTTTTGCCCACTCAGTTAGTGTCTGTGACACAAGTGCAGATGCCAGTACTGGTCGCATGGTTGACCCCACAACCGTAAACAAGGAACGAGCCACTGCCTCGGCCTTCCTGTCCGTGGGATCCTTAAATGCAGTAGTCCCCTCTTCCGGGGGCGTGGTTACTCTGTTTAACCTGGATACTGCGGGGTCCATGACCGGAGGAGCCGACCACTTTTTAAGAAGGCTCTCCTCAAAAAGGGGCAACGCACCACCATGTATTTGGGTGATCGAAAAGGTCCATTGTGGTCGACTCCAATCCTTGTAAATGAACTTGTCAAAATAAGTCAGATACGGGAACACCTTAGGTGAAAATGGCTGGCTTATGGGACCCAAAGGGGACCGCTACATCAGCAGAGGGATCTGCTGGCTCCTGAATCTTCAGGGTATCACGTAGAGCTGTGATAAGTGCTCCAACAAGCGCTTTGTCGCGCACGGACCCGGATGGGGACTCATCCTCACTGTCCTGGTCAGCGTCATCTGAAACGATAGAGCAGGGGTCACCAGCCTCAGCAGGGCCCGAGTCTGCGTCAGAGCTCTCCCCAGAGGATGGGGGGTGGGCAGGGGCTGCTTTTTAGCACCTTGCACCCACGCACCGCCTCCATCTTGGCAACGACCGATTGAGGACCGTCCAAGGGCACTGTGCATTCTGCAGGCGAACCGGTTGCAATTGCCTGGATTTCAGGGGAGGAAACACCAGTTTCTGAAGCCATGCTGACCCTACCCTGTCTGCCACCTGAAGGGGACTTAGGACAGTGATGCTCCCACCCTCTTACTGCTGCTGGCTGAGGGGCTCTTTTCCACAGGACTCACCACCGACAGGCTCTGCGCTGTCCAGCAAGTAGTGCCCGTGTTCTCTGTCAGCTCCCAGGTGCAGAGGAATCCGCTCTGTGTCATTCAAAGCTGCTGCTAATGGCGCTGAAACCGCTCTGCAAAGTGCTCAGGCTCAAAGAAAATGGCCGCCCAGCATCCAGCATCAGGACATAAAGCACTGAGAAAATGGCCACCAGAGTACAGGGAGAGAAAGCTGAAAAAATTTCTCAGGCTTCTAGAAAAAGGCAGCCGGCGTCCAGTATAAGGACAAATCACAGGGAAAATGGCCGCCGAAAAAACAGGAGAGCATGCTTTCCCTTGCCCATATCTAAGATGGACGCTGACACTGAAACCATGAGGGAAAGAGTTAAAAAAGTGGCGGTGAACAGCGCTGCAAAGATCACAGGCAGCGCCTCACAGGCTCCCACAGGGACATGAAAAACAGGACTCAGGACACAGCCAGCCAGCGCAGCACCCCCACAGGTGAGAGCCCCCCCGGAGAGCCCCTGCACATGACACACCCACCGCTAGTCAGCCACACACAGCATCCCCCACAGGGAAGAAAGGGATAGGGAGAGAAGAGAGGGAGATGAGGGACCCCTGAATCGACCTCCCAGGGACTGCCCACCCACCGAGGCAGGGAGAGCTGTACTTACCAGTCCTGAAGAGCTGGGAGACATTCCATTACAGACCCACTCTCTGATCAGTACAGGTTGGCTGCTGGCCTAGGCACACTGACGCAGACATCAGTAGCCGGGTCATATGTGCGCCCCGGAGCATTAAGCTCACAACCACCTCTGGAGCTGAGGTTTGTGGTGGCCGACCCAGCACGGAGCTCTGGTCTGCACACGCTTGATGGCCAGGCTGGGGAGACTACAAGGATAAGGGTACCCAGCCTGTCACCCAGCCGGCTGTTAGCAGATCACAGGATCTATCATCTTGCGCAAAAAGCAAAGCTTCTGCAGAAAAAAAAAAAAAAAAAGACGGACCGATGGGCCCCGTCAGGGTTCCTAGGTCCTTCTCCTTCACTAGGCAAAATAAAACTGAGGCTGCAGTAGCATGCTGAGAGGTTGTTACCTAAGGGACTGCCCCTTGGGTGGAACTAGAAAGTTCTAGTTTTATTATCACATGTTAACATGTAATGCCTAGTCCTCTCCTGAAGGTGGCATACAACCCAATGGTCTAAAGAGAGAAGCTGTGTCAGTCGGTGAATATAAGAGAAATTCTATTTTTCTTTCTCTTCCTTTGAGTGACAGTCTTTCGCCTTCAGTATATGCAAACGCAGTCTGACTGAGGGGTGTGCAACTCAGAAAACAATCGCTAACAGACCCCCAAAAGACAAACAGAACACTGTCTAGAGCTTAAAGAGCTGTCTGAAGGCCCTTGTGGCTTAAACCAATGCCAGCTTCAGACATAACGTCCTCCTGGTAGAACTTAGAAAACATGTAAAGAGAAGACAAAAATTATCTCCTTGAGCCCACCTAGAGATGGTGAATGAATGAATGAATAAATTGTATAGCGCTACAATGCGAACCGAATCGCCTCAAGGCGCTGTATTAGTGCTTTGTTGTCAGCTTCTTAGAAGAGGTGGGTCTTGAGTTTTTTCCTGAAGGCCTGATGGTTTTCTTCCATGCGGATGTAGGTTGGTAGAGCATTCCATAGCCGTGGTCCTTGGACAGCGAATCTTCGTTCCCCTTTTGATTTGTAGCGGTTTTGGTCGGACGATCTAAGACTGCGATTGGGTGTGTAGTGTGTTATCTTCTCGTGTAGGTATTGTGGAGCGTCTCCATGGACGCATTTGTGTGTGAGGCAGAGGGTCTTGAATGTGACCCGATTCTTTATGTTAAGCCAGTGTAGGCTCCTCAGGGAAGGGGAGATGGATTCCCACGTTTTTTTTTCCTGTTATCAGCCTTGCCGCCGTGTTTTGGATAAGTTGTAAGCGTGCAAGTTGATATTGGGGTAGTCCTATGTAAAGGGAGTTTGCGTAGTCAAGTCGTGAATTAATGACTGTTCGTGGTGGCACGAGGAGGTGGAGCACCATTGCAGGGTCTATCTGGGATTACAAGTAATGGAATCAGTCTTCATAAGAAAACCAGGGAGAACCCCCTAAGAGTGTGAGAAACCGCCCTGCGCTGCCAGCTAGGTTTTTATTTGCCTCATCCAGCCAGTGCGAAGCATCCCCATTGTTAGGCAGTGGCCTAGAACTTCTTGTTTTACATCATCTGCCCCAACTGGCTAGCAGCCCTGCAGCCAACCTAAACATCAAAAGCCCGGGGCTAGCTACCAGGGGATATCATTCACTACAAAGCTTCTACCTTGTGTCTTGCCTTGCATTAACTCTATAGAGGGATACTCTGCAACTGAATCTTGTCTGGTTAATGGTACTCCTCTCATCCTCCATGACTAGATACAGATAGCCTGTCAATGAAAATTGGCTGAATACGGATACGGTTACTGATACTTACCTGAAAACTGATCCTCCTTGTCTGGATACAGATAATTTTCTGACTTCTGCCTCACGTGACCCTCTTGGCTGGATAACAGACTATTTTTATATTTTCTGTCAGCTCAGACCACTGCTAGCTTAGTGACCCACCAGTGACCAGTCCAGATCACCCTTACATACTGGATCTGCCATGAGCTTTACCATCTTGCAGCAATCTGACACAGTACGTGAGCTCTCTCTTTGGGTTACGGAGGAGTGTCCCAGTTCTGCCAAATTAGCAGGCATACTAGCCTTAAGCTGGCCATACATTATGCAATTTTCTTTACCTCAACACGATGATCCAAGCCGAAGTGGAGGAACTGGTACCTGTCAAAAGCAGGTATCTGCTGCCCCCCCCCAAAAATTGTGCCGAATGTGAAGGAAGAGGAAGAAGCAGAACACTTTCCTACTTGGGTGATCGCACAAGGAATTTTCTTAAACTGGAGAGCGTGGTATGAGATTTTATTTCTGGCATCCCACCCCGAAAAAAGAAAGAAATTATCCAATTTGTGATCGGGTTGGTCAACGGCTTCCTCATGCAGCCATATGCATTTTGTTTACTCGTGTGAAAGGTGACTGAAGATGCACTTGCAACAACACAGAATAGTATGGCTTGTGATACTTTTTTTTATTATTTATAGTTTACATTTTCAGAACAAGCTTTTGGGGTTCTACTCTCTTCTTCTAAAGTCCAACCAGTAATGATACAAAAAGGAATAACAAAATTTTGTAAAAAAAAAAAAAAAAAAAAGTCAGATTAGAAGTAGACATGGGAGGAAGGGGGAAGTGTCAGAGGTGAGAATGGTCATTGAACTATTTAAATAGTGATTTAGAAAGCAGAGATCAAAATACAGTGCCTTGAAAAAAGTATTCAAACCCCTTGAAATTTTCCACATTTTGTCATGTTACAACCAAAAACTTAACCACTTCAGCCCCGGACCAATTGGCAGCCAAAGGACCAGGCCCCTTTTTGCGATTCGGCACTGCGTCGCTTTAACTGACAATTGCGCGGTCGTGCGACATGGCTCCCAAACAAAATTGGCGTCCTTTTTTTCCCCACAAATAGAGCTTTCTTTTGGTGGTATTTGATCGCCCCTGCGGTTTTATTTTTTGCGCTATAAACAAAAATAGAGCGACAATTTTGAAAAAAAATGCAATATTTTTTACTTTTTGCTATAATAAATATCCCCAAAAAATATATAAAAAAACATTTTTTTTCCTCAGTTTAGGCCGATAGGTATTCTTCTACATATTTTTGGTAAAAAAAAATCGCAATAAGCGATTATTGATTAGTTTGCGCAAAAGTTATAGCGTTTACAAAATGGGGGATAGTTTTTATAGCATTTTTATTAATATTTTTTTTTTTATTAGTAATGGCGGCGATCAGCGATTTTTATTGTGACTGCGACATTATGGCGGACACATCGGACATTTTTGACACATTTTTGGGACATTTGTCATTTATACAGCAATCACTGCTATTTAAATAGCACTGATTCCTATGTAAATGACAGTTGTAGTGAAGGGGTTAACCACTAGGGGGCGGGGAGGAGTCAGTGTGACGTGTTGTGTTTTTTTTACAGTAGGGGGGCGTGGCTGTACGTCTGACGTCATTGATCGGCGTTCCCGATAACAGGGAACCGCCGATCACTGACAGTCAGTGTAGGAAGCGCGGGGAGAGGTTTGTTTACATAGACCTCTCCCCGTTCTTCAGCTCCGTAACCCGATCGCGGGATACCAGCGGCGATCGGGTCCGCTGGTCCCGCGGCCGTGGTCACGGAGCTCCCGACCGGGTCGCGAGCGCGCCCCCCGGGCAGGCAAATTAAAGGGGACGTACCCGTACGTGCATTTGCCTGCCCGTGCCATTCTGTAGACGTATATCTACATGAGGCGGTCGGGAAGCGGTTAAAATAGGATTATTATAACAGCTTACCTGTAAAATCCTTTTCTTTGAAGTACATCACAGAACACAGAGCCATAGTAGTTACTATGTGGGTTATAGGCCACCTTCAGGTGTGGACACTGGCACACCCTAAGACAAAAAGGTGCCCTCTCTATATAACCCCTCCCCCTAATGGGAGTGCCTCAGTTTTGTAGCCAAGCAATACACGTGTACACCAAAGAAGGGAGGGACCTGTGTCCCGTGGTGTACTTCAAAGAAAAGGATTTTACAGGTAAGCTGCTGTAAAAATCCTATTTTCTTATCGTACATCACGGGACACAGAGCCATAGTAGTTACTATGTGGGATGTCCCATAGCAATGGCAACTGAAGGGAGGGAGACACAACAAAAAGTAGAGCATTAAGAGACTAGATGCAGCACACTGCGCCCAAAGGCAATATCATTATGACCGTTTACATCAAATCTGGTAAATGTATGGACTGAAGACCAAGTTGCAGCCTTGCAGATCTGAGCCATGGAGGCCTGGTGATGCACCGCCCAAGAAGCACTAAAAAATTCTTCTGGCAGAGGATATGGCAACCAAAAAGATAATTTTCCTCGTTAAGAGGACCAAGGGAATATCCTGTATAGGCTCAAAAGGCTGTTTTTGTAAAGCCGACAGGACTAAATTCAAATCCCAAGGGTTCAGGGGTGTCCTGGTTGGAGGATTAATCTGCGTTACCCCCTGAATAAAGGTTACGAACCAGAAAGTGAGAAGCAAGAGGCCGTTGAAAAAATACCGATAAGGCCAACACCTGGCCCTTGATAGTACTTAAGGCCAGCTTCATTTCTAATCCCATCTGTAGGAATTTAAGGATCCTACCTATGACAAATATTCTGGGGTGCCAACCCCTGGATTTCACACCAGAAGAAGACATATGCCTTCCAGACTCTATAATATATGACTCTGGAGGCCGGCTTCCTAGCATTAACCAAAGTAGAAACTACTGAAGGTGACTACGGTCCTTTAGTGGGTCTCAATAGCCAAACCGTTAAATTTAGCATTTGTAAGGTAGGATGGAATACCGGACCTTGTGCGAGAAGGTCTGACCACAGTGGCAGGGTCCAAGGGTCCCCTACCGCCATCTTTATGATTTCGGCAAACCAAGATCTCCTGGGCCACCAGAATCACCTCCTTCCCTTCCTGCTTGATCCTGCGAAGAAGGCACAGAAGCAGCAGAACCAGAGGGAACGCATAAATCAGTGAAAACTGATCCCATGGAAAGACACAAAGTTGTCGACCTTGTTTTTGAATCTGGACGCGAACAGATCCACGTCCGGAAACACCCCATCTTTGACAAATCTACAGAAAAATGTCGGGGTGAAGGGACCATTCTCCCGGAAACAATGGTTGGTGACTCAAGTAGTCCGCCTGCCAATTTTCTATCCCTAGAATGAAAATTGCCGATAGGCAAGGGACGTTGCTTTCTGACAAAGATAAAACATGATTCACCTCTTTGGGCTGCATGACTTTTCGTGCCCCCTTGGTGATTGATGTAGGCCACCGCCGTGGCATTGTTGGATTGGATCCTGACAGGACAATTCTGTAGTCTGAGCGTCCAGGCTTCTAGGGCCAGACGTACTGCCCAAATTTCCAGTATATTGAAGAGCAAGGTCCTCTCTGACTTGGACCACTTTCCTTGGACATATGCTTCTTCCAGGACTGCTCCCCAGCCTAGAAGGCTGGCATCCGTCGTTACCACTCTCCAGGATACTGGTAGAAAGGATCTCCCTTGTTGAAGATTGCTGAATATCAACCAATTGAGGCTCTGACGCACCTCGGGGATAAGCGCATTGGAAAGTCCAAAGCCTGGACCTTCTTGTTCCAATTTGACAGAATACTGTTTTGCAGCAGTCTTGAATGAAACTGCGCATAAGGAACAGTCTCGAAGGAGGCCACCATCTTTCCTAACAACTTCATGCAAAGCCGAATAGAAGGATTTTTCTTTGCTTTAACAAGCCAAATCAGTTCCCTTATGGAACTGATCCTTTCCTGAGGTAAGAATACCCTCTTCTGACCTGTATCTATGATCAGCCCCAAGTACTGCAATCTCCTTAATGGTTTTTAAGGGGGCACCATGAAGAGGTTTGAATAAAACCCTGATCCCTGCTCTTCTGTGGGAACCTCTGATATCACTTTTTGAGACAAGAGATGATTCAGAGCCAGAAAGAGAGACTTCCTTTTACCTGGGTCTCTGGGAACATTTGATCTTAGAAAACAAGGCGATGGGAATTCTCAGAATTCTAGTTTGTAACCTAGATAAATTGAGGAAGCCACCCATCTGTCCTGACATTGTTCCTGCCAGATCTTTGAAAAGTGTAGAAGCCTTCCCCCCACTCGAGCGAGCAGGGGCACCCCTTCATAAGGAGGCTTTAGTATTTTGCTTTGCGGGTTTCCTGCCCCAGGTCCTCTTTTGGCCCTGGGACTGCCCTTGAGGTCTTCCTCTTGAACCCGACGGTGGAGGCAGTCGAGACTGCCTGGAGGCTGATGCCATAGGCACTGGAGAAGATGCACGTTTAAAAAGGAAAAACGTTTAAACTACTTCTTCACTGGTAAAAGAGAACTTTTCCCATTAGAAATTCTTTGGATATACTTATCCAGATCGTCTCCAAACAACCGTTCCCCATGAAATGGGAAACTGGCCAAGAGCTTTTTACATGGTACTTCGGCGGACCAATTTTTTTACCATAGGATTCTACGCACATGTACCAGCCCTAGCATAAGCCGTGAGGCTTGGAGAATATAATCTTTCATAGCATCTACTGTGAAACACAGTGCTGATATACCAGCCAACTGCTGGGCATGCTGATCAGGAATAATTTTGAGTACCCCTACAAACTGGTCCTTTATGGACTGAGATACTCCAATCGCCGCCAATGCCGGCTGAACGACTGAACCTGCAAGAGAAATGTTGTTTTTAAAAAGAAATTCCAACTTCTTATCTGTTGGATCCTTAACATTTGCGCATTGTCTACAGGAGAAGTCAGGTTCTTGTTTACAGAGGATATAGCAGTGTCAATTGCTGGAATCCCTAATTTCTTATAGAACAGAAAACTTTTTAGGAGGAAAAAACTGTTTATCTGGGTGCTCCTACTCAGAATACATAAGCTTCTTTAGCCATGAATGTATAGGAAAGGCAACAACATATTGGGGTGGCTTTAGTGATCCCAAACCAGAGGTGGGCTCATCGACTGACTGTTACAGGCAGCAAAAAAGTTGAGCGGACCAATTTAGTAAGGGAGTGTACCAACAGTCTCTCCTGTGAGGCCGATCCTTCCATATTAGGATCTTTGGAAGAGGATTCATCAGCCTCTTCATGATCTTTTGAGAGAATTACATGATCTCTTGCACCTTGTTCCTCAGTATGAGGGTCCTGAGCAATGGACAGGGATCTGCTACGCTTAGGCCCTGAATAAAGCATCAATCTTTCGTTCCAAACTTGAAATGGTAGAAGAAAAAACCTCCTCAGTTTATATATATATATATATATATATATATATATATATATATATATATATATATATATATATATATATATATATATACATATATACATACATATACACACACACACACACACACACACACACATATACATACACACACACACACACACACACACACACACACACACACATACATACATACATACATACACATATATATATATATATATATATATAATATATACACACATACACATATACACATACATACATATATAGGGGCTGTGGTGTCCAGAGCTGCTGCAACACCAGTCCACCCTGATGGCTCTCTCTGACTGGCCACATCACTCTCAGAGGAGGATGCCATCTTTTTAGATATGGATCTAGGTTGTCATGAAACAGACCCTCTAGAACCTTTTGAGGTGTTCCTTGTCTCCCTTCCGCTCATAGCCTGATGCACTACCAGAAGGAATGCATACACTGCTTGGGCTATAGTCCAGCACAATTGCTGCTATTAATGCCCAGCCTTATGCAGCAGTAAAAAATGGGTCAAAGGAAATGCCTGTGTCACCAAACCTGTTAGCCACCTTTTGCTCTTGTGTCCCTCCACAGCCTGCAGTAACACACAAAGGTGCTTTTAAAACTTTGCCTCCTCGTGTAGGGTGTCGGAGAACGCCGACGCCGCTAAGCCCCGCATTGCCTACGGCTCTTCCCCCTTTCCTTAAAATAAAGCTTTTTCCTGCGTGAACAGCGGACTACAGGTCCTCTCAGACCTACAGGAGGAAACAGTATGGCGCAGGGCTGCCAGAAGTGACACTTTGAATGGATCCGGTCAGCATGGCTAGCCCCAGCAAGGATTGCTCCGGTGGAGCTCAGCACAGCACATATTTAATCGTGACCAACACCTTAGACACTGGCGAAAAAACTGAGGTACTTCCAGTAGTGGGAGGGGTTATATAGGAGGGTACTTTTTGTTTTAGGGCGTGCCAGTGTCCATCACCTGAAGGTGGCCTATAACCCACATAGTAACTACTATGGCTCTGTGTCCCGTGATGTACGATAAGAAATTAATTTTATTGGGATTTTATGTGATCGACTAACACAAAATAAATATGTGAAAGGTGTGGCATGCATTTGTGTTCAGCCCCCCAATCAATACTTTTTAGAACTACCTTTCGCTGCAATTACAGCTGCAAGTCTTTTTGGGTATGTCTCTACCAGCTTTGCATATCTAGAGAGTAAAATTATTGCCCATTCTTCTTTGCAAAAAAAGCTGAAGCTCTGTCAGATTGGATGGAAAGCCCCAGGATTCTCAATTGGATTTGGGTCTGGACTTTGACTGGGTCATTCTAACACACAGGGAAAAAAATGGAAAAATGGTGCAATTACCGACCAGATATTGAGAGCAACAATCAAAAAATATATACAAGATGGTATCTTAAATCGATATTTTTAGAAAAAAATACCTAGTTAGACTTACCGGTGACGGTATTTCTAAGAGCCTTTCAGGACAACCCTGGAGAGAGCGCAGCTCCGCCCACTTTGAGGAAACACTTGCATTTTTCTTTAAAGCTCCTCCTCTTCCACCATGGCCTCAGTTATTGTTACCTCCGGCATACTGGAAGATAAAGCACAGAGAACACAAACAAACCATGACAGATACTTGTATCATCTTCAAACATAGAAACACAAGGGAGGGAACTAGGCGTTGTCCTAAAGGGGCTCTTAGAAATACCGTCACCGGTAAGTCTAACTAGATATTTTCTCCAGTCGCCTTTCAGGACAACCCTGGAGAGGATAAACGAGAAGCTTACCCTAGGGTGGGACCACTGCCTGCAGTACCTTCCTGCCGAAGGCTTAATCCGCAGCTGACAGCAAGTCCAGTCTGTAGTGCCGAAGGAAAGTTGAGTAACTTGACCACGTGGCCGCCTTGCAGATCTGATCAGGCGTAGCACCGGCCCTCTCGGCCCAAGACACTGCTGTTGCCCTAGTGGAATGGGCAGCAATTCCGGAGGGAGGGGATTCTCCTCTAGCTTTGTATGCCTCTGAAATTGCCTCTCTAAGCCATCTACCTAGAGTACTCTTGGAGGCTTTTTCCCCTTTTCTAGGACCCGAAAAGATTACAAACAGAGCATTCGTCTTTCTGAATTCCCTGGTAACTGCCAGGAAATGGAGAAGACACCTCCTTATGTCTAAGGTATGAAAGGCCTCCTCCCCTGTGTTGGTAGGGTTGGAGGAAAAGGTAGGCAACACTATTTGTTGGGTACGATGGAACTCTGAAGATACCTTGGGAAGAAAGGCTGGGTCTATCTGCAGCACTATCCTATCGGGAAAAATCTTTAGGAAAGGCTCTGTAACTGCCAGAGCCTGTAATTCGCTCACTCATCTAGCTGACGTAATGGCTACTAAGAAAATTGTTTTTAAAACTAAATTTTTTAAACAAGAGTCCTTAAGAGGTTCAAACGGAGCTCCCGTTAAACCTTGAAGGACTATGGATAAATCCCAACTGGGAAAATTCCTGAGGGGAACTGGCCTATTCCGTGCCATTGCCCTGAAAAACCTGGAAATTAAAGCTTCCCTGGAAAGGGTTTTTTCTAAATAAACAGAAAGGGCCGCCACCTGAGTTTTCAGGGTGCTGGCTGCCAAACCTTTCTCCATTCCTTCATGGAGAAATTCCAGTACTGAACTAGTACTTTTCACCTGGAACCCCCTAAGAGTACAATATGAGTTGTACTTCTTCTAGACTTTAAGGTAGATGGCGCGAGTCACTTCCTTCCTGCTTGAGAGTAAAGTCCTTACTAGTCCCTCAGACAAACCCTTAGCTCTCAAGAGGTCCTCTTCAGAAACCAGGCGGTTAGCTGCAGCCTGCCTGCCTCTGGATGGACCACTGACCCTTGTGTCAGAAGGTCCTGCCTGACTGGTAGCCTCCACGGGGGTTCTGTGGCTAGATTTAGAAGAGCCGAGAACCAGGGTCTTTTTGGCCAGAAGGGCGTGATGAGAATCATGCTGGTCCTCTCTTCCCTGAATTTCCTCAAGACCACCGGTATTAGAGGAAAGGGGGGAAAGGCATAGCACAGACGGTAATGCCAAGGATGGGCTAACGCGTCTAAACCTATGGCCTGATCTTCCCGGTGAAGAGAATAGTATTTTTGGACCTTGCAGTTTTGCTGATTTGCAAACAGATCCACCTGGGGGAAGCCCCAAGTACTGGCGATCATCAGGAAGACCTCCTGATTTAAGCTCCATTCTGCTTCCACCAGTCTCTTCCTGCTGAGAAGATCTGCCCAAAGATTCAGAGAACCCTTTAGATGGACTGCTGAGAGGGAGGCCACGCTTTTTTCTGCCCATGCGAATAGTTGCCTGGCTAACTCCATGAGACCCCTGCTCCTGGTCCCCCCTTGTTTTAGGACATATGCTACTGTTGTCATATTGTCCGACAAGATCTGTACATGCTGCCCCTCTACTACGTGCTGAAAAGCCCGAAGGGCCAGCGACACAGCCCTGAGTTCTCTCCAATTCGAAGATCTCCGAGACTCTGCCTTGGACCAAGTCCCTTGGACCGTCAGCCCGTCTAGGTGGGCTCCCCAACCCCAGGCACTCGCGTCCGTCGTCAGGCGCTTGTCTAGCGGCCAGAACCAGGGAAGGCCCTTTGTGAGATTGGCTGTGTTTCGCCACCACCACAGAGCCCGTTTTACTTTTGAGGTGAGGCTGAATTTCCTTTCTAGTGGAACCTGATGAGACCAGACCTGCAGGATCTCTGCCTGAAGAGGTCTGGAATGGAACCGGGCCCACTGGACAGCTGGGATGGAGGCTGTAAGGAGACCTAACACCCTCATGGCTGAACGGACTGAAACCACCTGATTCGTCTGAATTTGTTTTACTGCCGTCAGGATCTTTTCCACTTTTTCTTGCGGAAGAAAAACTTTTTGCAGGGTAGAATTGATGGTGTACCCTAGAAAAACTACTTCCTGGCTTGGAACTAGGTTTGATTTCTCCAGATTGAGAAGCCCCCCAGGTGAGCCTGTGCTATCTGAAGATTCGACAGCACCTGTTCCCTGGAGTCCGCAAAAAATAGGAGATCGTCCAGATATGGGACCACTGAGATTCCCCTCAATCTCAGTGGTTCCAGGGCTTCCGCCATGACCTTGGTGAAGATCCTGGGGGAGGACGACAGCCCGAACGGCAAGGCCCTGAATTGTAGCTGCCAGACTGATGACCCTAGATTCACTGCCAACCTGAGGAACCTTTGGGAGGATTGGGCGATCGGGACATGTAGATAGGCGTCCCTCAGATCCAGGGAGGCCATGAAGCAATTTTTGGATAACAACCTTGTTATTGTATGGATTGTATCCATGCGGAAGTGCTTGTATCGTATTGATTGATTCAGAATTTTCAGATTCAGTATCAATCGATATTTGCCCGAAGGTTTTCTCACTAGGAAGATGTGAGAATAAAACCCATGGCCTTCCTGTTCCCTTGGAACCTGAACAATCACCTCCTGTTGAATCAGATCCTCCAAAAGGCTCTTCATGGCAGAGGCTTTGTCTTGGTCCCTCGGAAGGGTCGTGACAAAATCTGTTTGGGGGGGATGTTGGAAAACTCCAGGCTGTATCCCTGCGCCACAATGTTCCTCACAAACTGACTTGAGGAACACTGGCTCCATTGCGGAAGGAAGGCGGACAACCTTCCTCCCACTGGAGCAGAGCAGTCACTTATCCTTGGGGGGTTGACTGGAGGGAGTTTTGAACAAAATTCCTCCTTTACCTCTACCCTTCTGGGGGTTCCAGCGACTTTTGCTGTCCTCCCCACCCTTACGGGACTGTTGAACAGGACGAAAATTCCTTTTGCCTGTCTGTTTTTTCTTGGCAGGAAGGGCCTTCTTTTTGTCTGCCGTTCTGTCCAGCACTGTTTCCAGCTCTGGCCCAAACAGCAGATCCCCTGAAAAGGGCAGACCACACAACCTAACCTTGGAGGCTGTCACCTGACCACGTTTTAAGCCAGACAGCTCTCCTGGCGGAATTCACCAGGGCCGCAGATCTGGCTGCCATTTTGATGGACTCCGCAGAGGCATCAGCCATATATTTCACCGCTCTAAGGATTAGTGGAAAGGATTCCATCAAGTCCTTACGTGGTGTGCCTGCTTCCACGTGGCTCTGCAATTTATCTATCCAACACTCTAAATTCCTAGCCACCACCGTGGATGCCATAGCTGGTTTGAGGCTGGCAGATGCTGAATCCCATGCCCTCTTTAACCACTTCAGCCCCGGACCAATTGTCAGCTTAAGGACCAGAGGTCTTTTTTCAATTTCGCACTGCACTACTTTAACTGGTAATTGTGCGGTCATGCAATTTTGTAACGAAACGAAATTTGCGTCCTTTTCTTCCCACAAATAGAGCTTTCTTTTGATGGTATTTGATTGCCTCTGTGATTTTTATTTTTTGCGATATATAACGGAAAAAGAGCGAAAATTTTGAAAAAAAAAGAGATTTTCTACTTTTTGTTATAAGAAAAATCTAATAAACTCAATTTTAGTCAAACATTTGGGCCAAAATGTATTCAGCCACATGTCTTTAGTAAAAAAATGCCAATAAGCGTATATTGATTGGTTTGCGCAAAAGTTATAGCGTCTACAAACTAGAGTACATTTTCTGGAATTTACACCGCTTTTAATTTATGACTGCCTATTTCATTTCTTGAGGTGCTAAAATGGCAGAGAAGTACAAAAACCCCCCCCCCAAATGACCCCATTTTGGAAAGTAGACACCCCAAGCTATTTGCTGAGAGCAATGTTGAGCCCATTGAATATTTTTTTTTTTTAGTCCCAAGTGATTGAATAAAGACAAAAATAAAAAATAATTTTTTTTTTCTTCAAAAAGTTGTCACTAAATGATATATTGCTCACACATGCCATAGTTATATGTGGAATTGCACCCCAAAATACATTTTGCTGCTTCTCCTGAGTATGGGGATACCACATGTGTGGGACTTTTTTGGGAGCCTAGCCGCGTACGGGGCCCCGAAACCCAAGCACCGCCTTCAGGATTTCTAAGGGTGCAAAATTTTTGATTTCACTCCTCACTACCTATCACAGTTTCGAAGGCCATAAAATGCCAAAATAGCACAAAACCCCCCCAAATGACCCCATTTTGGAAAGTAGACACCCCAAGCTATTTGTTGAGAGGCATGGTGAGTATTTTACAGCTCTCATTTGTTTTTGAAAATGAAGAAAGTAAAGAAAAAAAAATTTTTTTTTTCTTTTTTCAATTTTCAAAACTTTGTGACAAAAGCGACATCTGCAAATTACTCACAATACCTCTCAGCAAATAGCTTGGGTGTCTACTTTCCAAAATGGGGTCATTTTGGGGGGTTTTTATGCCATCTGGGCATTCCATGGCCTCCGAAACTGTGATTGGCAGTGAGAAGTGAAATAAAAAAATTACTCCCTTAGAAAGCCTGAAGGCGGTGCTTGGTTTTTGGGGTTCCGTACGCAGCTAGGCTCCCAAAAGTCCCACACATGTGGTATCCCCGTACTCAGGAGAAGCAACAGAATGTATTTTGGGGTGTATTTCCACATATGCCCATGACATGTTTGAGCAATATATCATTTAGTGACAACTTTTTGTAAAAAAAATATATATATATTTTTTTTTTCATTATTCAATCTCTTGGGACAAAAAAAAAAAATATTTAATGGGCTCAACATTGCTCTCAGCAAATAGCTTGGGGTGTCTACTTTCCAAAATGGGGTCATTTGGGGGGGGGGTTTGAACTGTCCTGGCATTTTATGCACAACATTTAGAAGCCTATGTCACACGTCACCCACTCTTCTAACCACTTGAAGACAAAGCCCTTTCTGACACTTTTTGTTTACATGAAAACATATTTTTTTTTTTTGCAAGAAAATTACGTTGAACCCCCAAACACTATATATATTGTTAAAGCAAAGGCCCTACAGATTAAAATGGTGGGTGTTGCATTTTTTTTTTCCACACAGTATTTGCGCAGCGATTTTTCAAACGCATTTTTTGTGGAAAAAATACACTTTTTTTTATTTTAATGCACTAAAACACACTATATTGCTCAAATTTTTGATGAAATAAAATATGATCTTAGGCCGAGTACATGGATACCAAACACGACATGCTTTAAAATTGCGCACAAACACGCAGTGGCGACAAACTACATACATTTTTTAAAAGCCTTTAAAAGCCTTTACATGATACCACATTAGATTCACGGAGGAGGTCTACTGCTAAAATTACTGCCCTCGATCTGACCTTCGCGGTGATACCTCACATGCATGCTGCAATTGCTGTTTACATATGACGCCAGACCAACGCTTGTGTACGCCTTTGCGCAAGAGAAGGGGGGGCAGGGGTGCTTTTTTTTTTTTTTTTTTTAGTTTTTTTTTTATTTATTTAGCTTTTTTATTCTATTTTTAAACTGTTCCTTCCATTTTTTTTCTTTGTTATGATTTTTATTGTTATCTCGGGGAATGTAAATATCCCCTATGATAGCAATAGGCAGTGACAGGTACTCTTTTTTTGAAAAAATTGGGGTCTATTAGACCCTAGATCTTTCCTCTGCCCTCAAAGCATCTGACCACACCAAGATTGGTGTGATAAAATGCTTTCCCAATTTCCCAATGGCGCGGTTTATATCCGGGAGGGGGGACATTCCCTCCCACTGCTTGTAAAAGCAGTCTAGAGGCTAATTACCCGCTAGAATTGCTTTTACATGAAAGCCGATCACTGGCTGAAAAGAATGATACCAAGATGATACCTAAACCTGCAGGCATCATTCTGGTATAACCATTCAAAGTCCAGCAACATACTGGACATATATTGTAATCTTTTTTTTTTTCATGCAGCTCTTGGCTGAACGAAAAAAAGAGATTGATTGGTGGGTATGCCCACCATTAGAATACCTCCCTTCATCCACCCACTTCTAATGATGGGCATACATGCACCATTTATATATGCCGATGCATGGGGGCATCCTCCCGCAAAAGTTATGCGTGTACACACGGTCGGAATTTCGACCGTATGTACGTGGCATTAGGAGCCAATCGCTCCTCCGCCCCCCCTGCTGCCCCCATGCTTCGGCACATATGCTCTTTTTTTTAACTGTGGTGGTGAAATCACCTCCTACAGCGTTGGAGTCGCGGCTTTATGTATCGTGGGAGCAAACGCTGTTGCTGTCAAGATAAATAAATCCGCGCTGCAACTGAATGGCGCACCTGAAAACAAAAAAATGCTTAACACTAAAACACAGTAAACAAAATTACATACCTGAAAAGCAAGCATGATAAAACATGATAAAACATAATAAAACATTGCAGAATAGAATGGAGTAAAAAAAGAGCAACAATAGAGAGAGAGAGAGAACAATAAAACGACAACTATTTTTGTTTTTTTTATTTTTTTGAGATTCACAGGTAAAAAAGCTCCTGACTGTTAGCAACTGAATCAAAACGCTACCACAAAAAAAATGTTAGCGATCGCAGGGATCAGGCCTGACTCTGCGAACGCTGCAGTTATGTGTGCTTAGTGTTTTGTAAGTGACAGTGATCGATCGATACTGCACTTGGGTGGGCTGGGCTGGGCGGAGGGGGAAAACGCAGGTGCTAGCAGGTATCTGGGCTGATCCCGCTAACAATGCGTTTTTTTGGAACCCTAAACTGCTGGGACGCTAGTATAGATCTGATCAGATCAGATATTGATCTGTTTCAGATACTATACCACTAAGGGAGGTGTATGCTTTGCGCGTGGGTGTTTGCGGTACTGGCACTAACCTGGGGCGACGCAGACCTTATTTGACCCTAAAACCTAATTGATATCACCCGCCGGGCGATCAGGGGGTTAAACCGTTATTGGGTAATAAATGGCGGGTGCCCTGACAGTATAAAAAACAAGCTAACTAACCAGCGTCACCCGTAACAGTAATACAAAAAAAAAACTGGTTACCTAGCGACACTAATGCAGCGATCAGAAAAACGATCGCTTAGTGACACTGGCAAAAGGGGGTGAAAGGGTTAACTAGGGGCAATCAGGGGGTTAAACCTTTATTAGGTAATATATGGGGGTACCTGACGCTATATAAAAACCTGACGGGGAACCTAAATAACGAAATAACTAACTGGCTAACCAGCGTCACCAGTGACATTTTATACGGTGATCACTGGTGAAAGGGTTAACTCTAGGGGCAATCAGGGGGTTAAAACCTTTATTTAGGTTGTAATATGGGGGTACCTGACCTATAAACCTATTTATGAACCTATATAAACATGGCGGTTAACCTAAAAAAAAACTGGTTACCTAGCGACACTAATGCAGCGATCAGAAAAACGATCGCTTAGTGACACTGGCAAAAGGGGGTGAAAGGGTTAACTAGGGGCAATCAGGGGGTTAAACCTTTATTAGGTAATATATGGGGGTACCTGACGCTATATAAAAACCTGACGGGGAACCTAAATAACGAAATAACTAAACTGGCTAACCAGCGTCACCAGTGACAGTTATACGGTGATTACTGGTGAAAGGGTTAACTCTAGGGGCAATCAGGGGGTTAAAACCTTTATTTAGGTTGTAATATGGGGGTACCTGACCTATAAAACTATTTATGAACCTATATAAAACATGGCGGTTAAAATAAAAAAAAATGGTTACCTAGCGACACAATGCAGCGATCAGAAAAACGATCGCTTAGTGACACTGGCAAAAGGGGGTGAAGGGGTTAACTAGGGGCAATCAGGGGGTTAAACCTTTATTAGGGGGGGGTAGGGGGCTACCTAGGACCTAAAACTAACTGCCCTGACAGTTATTACAGTCACACTGACACTAAATGCAGTGATCAGTAAATAAATGATCACTGCAATTAGTGACACTGTGACTGGGGGGGGGAGGGGGTGATCTGGGGGTGATCTGGGGGTGACAGGGGGGTGGATTGTGTGCCTATGTGTACTGGTGTCAGTGTACTGTTTGTGCACTAACCTTTACATCTTCTCTGCTCGGCGTTCCGGTCACATAGACCGGCGCACCGAGCGTGACATCACTTCCGCCTTCCTGTCTATACAATAGACAGGAAGGGGAAGCTTTTCATTCGCCAGGAGCGATCGCGAGGGGGGTGGCCAGAAACCACTGGCCGTCCCCTCGTCCCGGATCGCTCCTGAAGCGATGCCGACCGTCCCCGCCGGCGGAGGGGGGTCCGATCGGACCCCCCAACCGCCTGAAGAATGGCACGTACAGGTACGTGGTTCTGCCTGTACGTGCCATTCTGCCGACGTATATCTACATGGGGCGGTCGGCAAGTGGTTAAAAGAGTATCTGCTCTTTTATCCATGGCATCTTTGAGTACCCCCATGTCCTCAAAGGCCAAGTCTGTCCTACGCGATACATGTGAAAAGGCTGCGTCCACACGTGGTTTTTTGTTCCACACCTCTGACTCTTTTTCGTCAAAGGGAAAGCGTCTTTTCTGGCTCTTAGAAAGGAAAGGACATCTCTCTGGGTCCTTCCATTCTTTTTTAACCGTGTCTGACAATACTTTATGAACAGGAAAAACCCTGGATTTAAGCTCATCCAGCCCCTGATACATCCTGTCGTGTACAGACAGCTGGACCTTTTCCTCCTGGATGTCCAGGGTCGTCTAGATAGCCCTCAAGAGGTCATCTACCTCCTCTAAAGACAGCTTGTACCTGGAACCACGGCTGTCATCTTCCTCTTCTACCTCCTCCTCTGAATCTCTGAGGGAAGGGAGAGTACTTGCCCCTTCGTCCTCTGAATCTATCACCTCCCTCTGCCTGGAGGTAGATGCTCGAGGACTTGATGGTGGTGGTTGCTGGCTACCGACCTGACTTGCTGGGCTCTGAACCAACAGAGTCTTGACGGAGCTTAGTGAGCTTGCTATTTCTCGCACAGATGAATACAGCTCACCATACTGCTGAGAGGACTCCTCCTCCACTATCTCCTTAATACAGGACCTACATAAAGCCTTCTGCCAGGATTCCCGTAAGGGGTTCTTGCACACAGGGCATCTCTTTCCTGGCGGGTTTGCTTTCTTTACTTTCCCTGACACAGTTTCCTGGGGAAAAAACAAAAGCTTGTCTTACTACCAGAATCTGGACTAAACATACCACCACCAGAGTAATAACAGACCACCTGAGTGCAGCAACCACCAAAACTACAGGTCCAAGGACAGTAACCTTTGACTCTGTAGTGACAGGACCCCCCACAGGGAGGAATAAACAAGTGACAACAGAAAGAAAAAACAGCCCATAAGGTGAAGAATAAAGAGTACCTTTGTACCCCTCTTACCTGGGCCTGACCGGTGCTTGGGGTGCCTGCCTCCACCGTTGCTGCAGATCTCTCCTCCATGTTGCAGAGAGCGCAGCGGGGCTTCAAACAAACAGCCGTTTTTGAATCTTCCCGGGCACGGCGTCACTACGCACGCCGGAAGCGGAAGTACCGGTCTGTGGACCCGCCCCCTGACCCTTGCGTTCCGGGCGACTGGAACCACCGTCGCCCCGCCCGAACAGGAAGCCGCGTCACTGGCCGCCGCGTCATCCGCCCGCCATGTGACACCTCCCGGGAGCCTCACCGCGCGGCGCGCGAAATTCAAAAACCGGCGGCTCCCAGGGGCATGACGCCTCGACATTCCTGCCGGCCACTGCTCCTGTGAGCTGGAGAAGGTCCGGGACTCCGGAACCCCCCCGTTCGTACTAAGGGGGGGCTGGGATGGTCTCTGCAGCGGCCCCTGCATACAAGGTAGGACTACCTCCCCTCCCCCTGGAGAGAACGCAGCCCTGGTTCCCACAAGTGCTTCCATCCATGGCGGAGGAAACACAATAACTGAGGCCATGGTGGAAGAGGAGGAGCTTTAAAGAAAAATGCAAGTGTTTCCTCAAAGTGGGCGGAGCTGCGCTCTCTCCAGGGTTGTCCTGAAAGGCGACTGGAGAAAAATATTTATATATATAATAATATATATATATATATATATATACACACACACACACATATATATATATATATATATATATATATACAGACCACACACACACACACACATCTAATATATATATATATAGTGGATATTTGAGGTCTTGCGAATGTAGGATCGGAGGGGAGGAGAGCTATTGAAACGAAAGCGGTTATGTTCCCCTGCTGCTCTAATCAAACAGGCGGTGGCAGCTCTCCTCCCCTGCACAGGTAGGCTGCATTGGGGACACAAGCTGCATTGGGGGGGGACACAGACTGCACTGGGGGGGGGGGGGGGGGGGGGACACAAACTGCACTGGGGGGGGGGGGGGACACAGACTGCACTAGGGGGGGAGGACACAGACTGCACTAGGGGGGGGGACACAGACTGCACTAGGGGGGGGGACACAGACTGCACTGGGAGGGGGGGGACACAGACTGCACTGGGAGGGGGGGGACACAGACTGCACTGGGAGGGGGGGGACACAGACTGCACTGGGAGGGGGGGGACACAGACTGCACTGGGGGGGGGGGGGACACAGACTGCACTGGGAGGGGGGGACACAGACTGCACTGGGAGGGGGGGACACAGACTGCACTGGGGGGGGGGACACAGACTGCACTGGGGGGGGGGGGACACAGACTGCACTAGGGGGGGGGACACAGACTGCACTAGGGGGGGGGACACAGACTGCACTGGGGGGGACACAGACTGCACTGGGGGGGGGGGAAGGGGGGGGGGGGGGGGGGGACACAGACTGCACTAGGGGGGGGGGGGACACAGACTGCACTAGGGGGGGGGACAGACTGCACTAGGGGGGGGGGGGGGGGGGGACACAGACTGCACTAGGGGGGGGGGACACAGGGTGCACTAGGGGGGGGGGGGGGACACAGACTGCACTAGGGGGGGGGGACACAGACTGCACTAGGGGGGGGGGGACACAGACTGCACTAGGAGGGGGGGGGGGGGGGGACACAGACTGCAGGGGGGGGGACACAGACTGCACTAGGGGGGGGGGACACAGACTGCACTAGGGGGGGGGACACAGACTGCACTAGGGGGGGGGGACACAGACTGCACTAGGGGGGGGGGACACAGACTGCACTAGGGGGGGGGACACAGACTGCACTAGGGGGGGGGGGGGGGGGGGGGACACAGACTGCACTGGGAGGGGGGGGGGGACACAGACTGCACTGGGAGGGGGGGGGACACAGACTGCACTGGGGGGGGGGGGACACAGACTGCACTGGGGGGGGGGGGACACAGACTGCACTGGGGGGGGGGGGACACAGACTGCACTGGGAGGGGGGGGGGACACAGACTGCACTGGGAGGGGGGGGACACAGACTGCACTGGGAGGGGGGGGACACAGACTGCACTGGGAGGGGGGGGACACAGACTGCACTGGGGGGGGGGGGACACAGACTGCACTGGGAGGGGGGGACACAGACTGCACTGGGAGGGGGGACACAGACTGCACTGGGAGGGGGGACACAGACTGCACTGGGAGGGGGGGGGACACAGACTGCACTGGGAGGGGGGACACAGACTGCACTGGGAGGGGGGGGACACAGACTGCACTGGGAGGGGGGACACAGACTGCACTGGGGGGGGGGGGGACACAGACTGCACTGGGAGGGGGGGACACAGACTGCACTGGGAGGGGGGGACACAGACTGCACTGGGAGGGGGGGGACACAGACTGCACTGGGAGGGGGGGACACAGACTGCACTGGGAGGGGGGGGGACACAGACTGCACTGGGAGGGGGGGGACACAGACTGCACTGGGAGGGGGGGACACAGACTGCACTGGGGGGGGGGGACACAGACTGCACTGGGGGGGGGGACACAGACTGCACTGGGGGGGGGGGGACACAGACTGCACTGGGGGGGGGACACAGACTGCACTGGGGGGGGGGGACACAGACTGCACTGGGGGGGGGGACACAGACTGCACTGGGGGGGGGGACACAGACTGCACTGGGGGGGGGGACACAGACTGCACTGGGGGGGGGACACAGACTGCATTGGGAGGGGGGACACAGACTGCACCGGGGTGGGGCACAGACTGCACCGGGGGGGGGCACAGACTGCACCGGGGGGGGGACACAGACTGCACTGGGGGGGGACACAGACTGCACATGCTGCACTGGGGGGACACATGCGGCACTGGGGGGACACATGCTGCACTGGGGGGACACTGGGGGGGGGGGGTCACATTCTGCAGGGGGGGGGTCACATGCTGCACTGGGGGGGGGGGACATGGGACATGCTGCACTGGGGGGGGGGGGACATGCTGGCTGCATTGGTGGACAAAGTTGTTAATATTTATTTTTACAACTTAATTCTGAATAAATCATTTAAGTATAAATTTCATGAGATAATTTATGAGGCCGTGTTTAGGGTCGAATTAGGGGCGGGGCAGGGTAGGGGTTGGGCGGGACAACTGATGGTCATTTCTGCTGCTCGGCCTCCAGTGAGTTGCGCGGTCCTCTTCCGGTTTCTGAAACGAATGGCACGCAGCCTTTGCTGACACCTGGGTGTCTCTGTACCCCCAACGGCAGCGCTATTTACCAGCCAAGACCACAGACCACCTTACCATCGCCATCTGGACAGCCTCTTTCTACATCACTGGGACGCCCCACTGAACAGCTGCGGATTTCCAATGGACAATATACATGTGTTTACATGTCTAACTCTCATTGAGTAATTGCGAGTAGCCATTTGGCCACCTTTACATTATTCTTATTAAAGTTGTTATTATACTGCACTTACTGGTGCACCTGGTCTCCTTTTCCATTCTAACACATGAATATGTTTAATCTAAACCATTCCTTTGTAGCTCTGGCTGCATGTTTAGGGTCGTTGTCCTGCAGGAAGGTAAACCTCCACCCCAGTCTCAAGTCTTTTGCAGACTCTACCCTGTATTTGGCTCCATCCATCTTCTCATCAACTGACCAGCTTTCCTGTCCATGCTGAAGAAAAGCATCCCCACAACATGGTGCTGCCACCCTCATGTTTCACCGTGGGGATGGTGTGTTCAGGGTGATGTGCAGTGTTGATTTTCTGCCACACATAGCATTTTGCTCTTAGGCCAAAAAAGGCGAATTTTGGTCTTATCTGACCAGAGCACCTACTTTCACATGTTTGCTGTCCCCCCCACAAAACGGGACTTCTTATGGCTTTCTTTCAACAATTACTTTCTTCTTGCCTATCTTCCATAAAGGCCAGATTTGTGGAGTGCACAACTAAAAGTTGCCATGTGGACAAATTCTCCCACCTGTGGATCTCTGCAGCTCCTCCAGAGTTACCATAGGTCTCTGCTGCTTCTCGGATTAATGCTCTCCTTGCTCGGCCTGTCAGTTTAGGTGGACAGCCATGTGTTGGTAGCTTTGCAGTTGTGCCATACTCTTTCCATTTTTGGTTGATGGATTTAACAGTGCACCGTGAGATGTTCAAAGCTTGGAATATTTTTTAATAACCTAACCCTGCTTTAAACTTCTCCATAACTTTATCCTTGACCTGCCTGGTGTGTTCCTCGTATCTTTATTATATTGAATTGCACTGGTAAACACTGAACACAGGATTGGTAGTGTTTAAAATGAGACCTTTCAGATGTTATGAAAATGATGGGTGGAATCATAATCCAGTTTTAAATGATAAATATAATTTACAAGCTGCCTCAATTGTTTGTGTCCATCACAGTTGTCACCCCATTTATCTGCTGGCTTAATGGTAATGGCCGTAATGAGGCCTCGTAATGGCCTCATTACGGCCCAACTTATTTATATCCTTTTACTTGTGATGGACACAAACCAATATATACATGAGGGCATATATCATTTCTTCAATAAGAACTGAAACAATTCTTTAATTTGGAGGTAACAGCAGTGGACTGTAGCTCCACAAAGATTGGAGCGACTCAGAATCAAGTCTCAGTAAATAATGGCTCATCTGAAAGGGCTGAGGAAGCAGCCAATCCTGACAGAGCTTAAGAGGACAGAGTAGACGCTAGAAGCAGAAGGCAACAGTATTCCAAGCTGCAGATTGTCAGCACCATCACTAGGCATGCGGCACACATCCTCAGAGCTGAGGAAAAAAAAAAAAAAAAGTATTCCAGGCTGCAGATGTCAGCACCATCAGTAGGCATGCTGCAAGAAACCTCAGAATGAATAGAGTGTGAGCTGGGGGCACTCATTACAGTGTGGACTGATCTCCTGGGATTTGAACAAACTTACAGTTGTATAGACTAAGTTGCAGATTTTATACAGATGTTACAATTAGTTAATCGACTGGTGAGATCATTCACGCAACTAAAATCTCCCATTAAAACATTACAAACAGTGATCATTCCCATCATGCTAAAAATATTTGTTTGATATTTAATATATTGATCATTTAGGACCTTTGAAGTGGTCCCAATATGAGACAAAAATGTGGAGCTGCCATTTATAACCACATTCCACGGTAAAACTGTAGTCTCCTAGCTTTTTCCTGCATCAGTACTGCGTGTCACTGATTTCAATCAAGTATGCGGATCACGAAGTTAAGTCTCAAACATTTTTGGTTTCTGACTCCAAGAACCGATATTTCAGAATTACAGGCAATTACAAAAACGTGCTAAACCAGCAGATTGTGACACTCCGGCTCGGTTCATATAGGTGTGCTGTGCGACCTCTGATGCGATTCACACCGCACTGCAAATCACATACTATGTCTGCGATGCGATTTCAGTTATACAAATAGTATGACTGAATTTGCAAAGTCGTGCAGGACCCGGTTTTTGGTCCGCATCAGAATTGTTCACACCCATGCAATCCGATTCATGTCCAAATTGACAGTTCGCACTGCGATATGTGAACCGATCTGGGGGTTTCATTAACTTTGTATTGACACTCCCAGCGGTTCGCATAAGGCTGGGTTCACACTGGAGAATGCAGCGACTCATAGCAGGAGTCCGATGCGTCTCCATTCACCGTTTCAGGTCAGATTTCAGCCCAAATTTTTTGGACCTGGAACTAACCAAAAGACGAACAGGGCTCCTGTGCAATTCGCACTGGAACCGCTGCAGAGATGTGTGAACCGGCTCCATAGAGAGCCGGTCACGATCTCCTGCTATGCAAATTGGATGCGGGGAAACTCGCATTCAATTTGCAATAGTGTGAACCCAGCCTAAGGCAGTGTGAACCCAGCCTAGGCAGTGTGAACTGCCTTGTGAGTCAGGTGCGATGCAGGAACCCGCAGTGGATTTGCAGCGTTCCCACATTGCACCTATGTGAACCAAGCCTCTCATTTCCAGTCTATGGTATTTTATAAGTGTTGGCCCCTTAGATGCACTGTTCCAGCTGCACTCTGAACCACCCTGACATATATTTTACCCATAGTCTCTCACTATTATAACTCTCTTCCATTAATAAACTCTCATGAGGTTGAAGTGGTATGCCTTGCAGCTTGAATTTCATTGCCATGTACAAAAGTGATGCATTGGCTAAGTAGGGTAACACGGAAAGCTTTTGAGACAGCACGTCTCTACGTCAGTCATCCCTGAAATGTCTCAAACAACAGTTTTGCAAATTTTATATGCTTTGTAAATAAAATATAATCTATCCTGGGTACAAAGCCTGAGATTTTGTGTGTGTGAGATCAATTCTACGACAAACATGAGACCGGAAATGGCAAAATCCTCATCTCTTCCAGCATCTGACGTCACAGTGGGAGGAATCGTGCCTGTAAAAGTAAACCAGCAGTTTTTTAACCGTTGGATTACTTTTACCAGATTCAGAATCGCTGGCTAAAAAAAAATAATCTCTCAGTCATCGCTACAGAAATGACAGAGACATCAGATATCTACCTTCTAATTCAGCGACGTACCGGTACTTCACTGGTCGGCAAGTGGTTAAAAGTGATACATGTAACCCAAGGGAACACACGCCCCTTAATGGAAGCACTGGTTTATATAACAGTATTTGTGTGTACTATGTCATCTTTGGATCAGGATTTAGGTTCTGCCAATCCAGCTGCATTGCATAAAGTGCAAGTGAAGTTTTTCCAATGTTTAACATTGCTTTGAAACTTGATTGTTATAAATATTTACAATACAAAAAAATATTTACAATACAAAAAAATATTTACAATACAAAAGTTATAGCGTCTACAAAATAGGGGATATTTGCAAGGCATTTTTATTATTAATTTTTTTTTACTAGTAAATGGCAGTGATCAGTGATTTTTAGCGGGACCACGACATTGCCGCGGACAGATCGCGCGCCTCCAATAGCTATTAAAGCGTCCGACATACAATGATGGCGGTTCACGCAGCCATGCCAACCTGCCGCAGTACAACTGCGGCGGCTGGTCAGCAAGTTGTTAAACCCTCAGTATTGTTTAATTTAACAAATTGAGAAAAATAAAAGAAAACATTCCCTGGTAAACTATTTGTTAAAAATCTTACCCCAGTACTTGCATTTTACAACTTTCAATGCTGCTAGCTCCTGATCTCTCAGGGTCCCAACGGTCTTCACAGGAAAAAGCCAACATTGGACAATGCAGTCTCCAGTCAGTCTATTAGCTTGGTAAAGGGATGGGGAGGGAAAGGAGGAGCAGGGGATTGTCATGCTCCCATAGACTTTGGGACTGTGCGTTTTGTTTTTATTGATGCACACACAACTCCACCCCCTACATACAAAGGTGGCTCCATAGGATGCTGCAAGAGAAAGGAACCACCCTTAAACGGGAAACCTGAAGCAGTGGTCATGGCACCAGCTTCAACTGAAAAAGTTGGAAACAGTCAGCTGCTGAATGTGCTCAAAAATTAGGGATTAATATCACTTTAACAGGCACCATTAAAGGAATACAAATATTCAAACAAGTGTCTATTTATTAAAAAGTTAAAAACTTTAGTGTTTGGGAGAATTAGTTGAAACAAATTTGAATTGAGTAGGAATTTAGCAACAAAATGTTATAGCTGTGGAAAACTTCCAATAAAAAGGTTGCCGGTATATAAAACAAGAGTTTGAATACAGTGATCTATAGTACTCTAAATAAACCAATGTACCAGATTTAAATAGTTAATATTTCAAAAGATGCAAAACAAATGTTGAACAAGGCTGCATGGTGGCTTCTTGGTTAGGACAGGTGCCTTGCAGCACTAAGATCCTGTCTCAGTGCACTGTTCTTGCATACGTTTGTATACGCTCTACACCTTTCGGGTGCTTCTGTTTTCTCCCTCAATCCACATCCATACTTACAGGTTTAACCTACTTCCACACAATGAGTATGCTACTAAATGAAATTAGTTAAAAAAAAAAAAAAATTGTACATATACCTCAGCACAAGTCCTCTTTGAATATCAGTCTTCATTTTGTCAGTCAAGTGGTCCACATTTGACTAAAAATGATGGAGAATTCATATTAGGAATAAATAAGCTTTGTATGCAAATCCAAAACGAGGCATAAAAAAGGAAATACATAATATATAGCACATTGCTAACACACAGTTACCCAAGCATTCAACTGCAAATTCTGAAAAGTTTGCCAGAATTGCTACTTGTGTCCACACAGGAACCTACATTTTCAATATTCCAGAATTTTAACTGTTGCAGTATCACTTGTTATTTCAAAACTCCAAACTTTTTAAACAAAGGGCTGGTTTATTGTCCTTCAGGCTTTAGGGGGGCAGGACCAGCATGAGTGGAAATTTTGAAATTTTACTAATTTAAAAAAATAAAAATAAAATGATAAACAGCCAAAATAGTAGTTCGGAAGGCAGAAATGCTGCACGCTCCTTAACTATTGCTGGCTATGCTCCTCTGACATGTTTTTTCCTGCCTATGGGCCTTAATCATAGATCTCTGTGATTAAGCCACATAGGCAGGTCAAAACATGTCAGAGGAGCATAGCCAGTAGTACAGACTAAGCCGTAGCTTTACCCCTCTAGTGTCTGGGTTCTGATGTGGGGCATTTCTATCTTCCGATCTGTTAGCTAGCCTAGATGAGCTTGTTTGAACGTTGGCGCCTGATCTGTGCCTTGGACTGCAGGGGGAAGTTTTGCATTGCTTTGAGTGGTGATCCAAGTATTTATATACGAGTCACAGCCAAATGGTAGTTGTCACAAACCATTACATCTCACCTTAAGATCATGGATGTTAAACTGGTCTTCATAAACATAAGCAGCATCAGCACCGACAGCTATTCCTGTCACTGTAGTTAAGTAGCCACAGTATCCACCCATAGTTTCTACAATGAACACACGTCTCTTTGTTCCAGAAGCAGATTGTTTAATACGGTCACAGCTCTATTCAAAATTGAAACAAAAAGTATGTTGAATTCAAATAAACAAAGCCACAACGGACATATTTAGAGTTTGGTTTTTCAGTATACTCAAATGTTTTATTTGCAACAGGTGGGTTATTCTCTCTCTCTCTCTCTCTCTGACTGTGCATGCAGCCTTGTCCTGCCATCTGTTGGCATTTTACAAAAACTTGTCTCAAAACTTATATACAGTATTAGCTCATCGCTTAAACCTCATTGTGGTCCTGAAGCCCAGTTAAGGAACTATTTGTTCACTAATAATTTTGCAAATACTTATCATGAATGATACATATGCTCCTGTGCATACATCAGGGCACTGGATATCAAACTGACAGCAGGTCTTGACAGTTTTTTTTCAGGTACACACATAATGGTGGTGCCTGCCACTGTAGTACATACTAAATGAGCATCTATTTACTTCATTGAAATCCTGAAACCTGTACCTTCCTTCTTCTTAGGACATAAGAATTGTTATAGCACATTAGTGTGACTTTTATAAAATGTAGCAGAATGACAAAGCTCAAAAAGATTAGTTCCATTTTACTATAGGAGAGCTTCATTCCTCTTAACTCTACACTGCACTAAACACATTTTTAAAATGTATGTAAACCTTTTATTCCCCCCAAGATAAGATTAAAGTCGGGTTGATGAGGGTACAAATTAGCACAATGGAGACCCATTTACAGTCTTGCGATTTCTAGAAATTCGAATGACATCGTGTTTCCTTTATGTGAGCATTTGATGCCTGTAAAACAAATTAAGGTGTCATCCAGATCATTCGATGGAATTTGCAGTCACTGAGCAAGCATCAAAATGCTCAAGGCTGTAATAATCAATTATAGCAGTGATCTACTGCTTCAGGCCCGGAGGAGCCACTGGGACCAGTTGCCATTACAAAATGAGGTTGAGATAAATGACCACTATTCCAGCACCATTTTAAGACTCAAGCAGTTAAATAAGCCAGCCCAAGAGTAAAACGTACAGCATTTACAATTTTTATGGTATGAAAAACAACATAGCTTCAACAAGAAAGCTTGCAACACAAAAACCCTAGTGTGCACACATCTAACCTAAATTTCACTATTAATAAAGGCCGAACCTCTGGACTTTAGGGATTTTTATTAAACATTATAAAAAGCTAAAAGAAATGTATCAAATATATCACCTCCATGGCAGCATTGACAGCTGTATCCGAGCCAATACTAAAGTCAGTGCCAGGAACATTGTTGCTGATAGTTGCAGGAATGACGCACATAATTATACAAAGTTCCTCATATTGTTCCCGAGCCTCAACAAGCTGCAACACTCCTTCATAAGCCTGCCAAATGAAAAAAAAAAAAAAAAGACAAATAGGATCACTGATTTTTACTTTTCCTAGTTGATAAAAAAAAAAAAAAATTGTAAATCTGTATTTAAAGCGACTGAAAAACTGTAAAAAGGTCAAAACATTTTAAGTAAAGGTCATTATACAGTTGTAATTTTTCACATCAGTAAATGAGAAGAATGCTTCCCGACTTTTTGCTCTATTTTATTATTGCATAAAAGATTTAATATGCATTCACAATCCATAGTCCTCCTGACAGAAGAAATTATTAGCATCAGCTTCTTGACTTGGGCATCATCCTTTCAATACAATGAGATCTTTACTGTAGCACATTGACATGTCAAAGTGTTGTTTACCTAAAAAAAATACTAATTAGTGATGTTTTATTAATTTTAGCATTTTTAAAACAATTCTGTAAAATAAAGTAGAATTCCTGCATAACAATATGATTAAAAACATCCCACCCCAACTCCTGCTACATATGTGGTCTAACCTGTGTTAAAAAAATAAAAATTATATATATATATATATATATATATATATATATATATATATATACACACACACACACATACATACACCTATTTTCAACCTGCTATAGTCTGGTTACGCGAGCCCCTGTGTCAGTGAACGTCTAGAGCAGGGCTCAAAATTTCAAGTCCAGAGCTACTAGCCAGGCCTCAAGGGTTACTCGCCACCAGTTGCCCCGCCCAACCCCTACCCTGCCCCGCCCCTAAACCCGCCCTCATAAATGATCTCATTAAATGACACTTTAATGTTTTATGCAATTAAGTTATAAAAATATTAAAAACTTTATCCATGCCTGCCAATGCAGCCTGTGTCCCCCATGTGCAGCCCGTGTCCCCCCCCCCCATGTGCAGCCCGTGTCCCCCCCCCCATGTGCAGCCCGTGTCCCCCCCCCCCCCCCCATGTGCAGCCCGTGTCCCCCCCCCCCCCCATGTGCAGCCCGTGTCCCCCCCCCCCCCCCCATGTGCAGCCCGTGTCCCCCCCCCCCCATGTGCAGCCCGTGTCCCCCCCCCCCCCCCCCATGTGCAGCCCGTGTCCCCCCCCCCCATGTGCAGCCCGTGTCCCCCCCCCCCCCCCCCCATGTGCAGCCCGTGTCCCCCCCCCCCCCCCATGTGCAGCCCGTGTCCCCCCCCCCCCATGTGCAGCCCGTGTCCCCCCCCCCCCCCCATGTGCAGCCCGTGTCCCCCCCCCCCATGTGCAGCCCGTGTCCCCCCCCCATGGCGCTGCCTGTGTCCCCCCTCCATGGCGCTGCCTGTGTCCCCCCTCCATGGCGCTGCCCGTGTCCCCCCTCCATGGCGCTGCCTGTGTCCCCCCTCCATGGCGCTGCCCGTGTCCCCCCATGGCGCTGCCCGTGTCCCCCCATGGCGCTGCCCGTGTCCCCCCATGGCGCTGCCCGTGTCCCCCCCCCCCATGGTGCCTCCTGTGTTCCCCCCCCCCCCCATGGTGCCTCCTGTGTCCCCCCCCCCCATGGTGCCTCCTGTGTCCCCCCATGGTGCTGCCTGTGTCCCCCATGTGCTGCCTGTGTCCCCCATGTGCTGCCTGTGTCCCCCCATGGTGCTGCCTGTGTCCCCCCATGGTGCTGCCTGTGTCCCCCCCCATGGTGCTGCCTGTGTCCCCCCATGGTGCTGCCTGTGTCCCCCCATGGTGCTGCCTGTGTCCCCCCATGTGCTGCCTGTGTCCCCCCCATGTGCTGCCTGTGTCCCCCCCTTGTGCTGCCTGTGTCCCCCCATGGTGCTGCCTGTGTCCCCCCATGGTGCTGCCTGTGTCCCCCCATGGTGCTGCCCATGGTGCTGCCTGTGTCCCCCATGTGCTGCCTGTGTCCCCCCATGGTGCTGCCTGTGTCCCCCCATGGTGCTGCCTGTGTCCCCCCATGGTGCGGCCTGTGTCCCCCCATGGTGCTGCCTGTGTCCCCCCATGGTGCTGCCTGTGTCCCCCCATGGTGCTGCCTGTGTCCCCCCATGGTGCTGCCTGTGTCCCCCCATGGTGCTGCCTGTGTCCCCCATGTGCAGCCTACCTGTGGAGGAGAAGAGAGGAGAGCTGCCACTGGGAGATCACAGCAGGTAACATCACAGCTTTCGTTTCATCATAAGCTGTGTGTTCCCCGCCGCGCGCCGTCACATAAGCCCCTCCCCTTGTCCGGGGAACTTTGATACATGTGACCCGTCCTAGGATTGGACGGGTGATCTGTCTATCAAAGTCCCGGAAAAGGGGAGGAGCTTATGTGACGGCGCGCGGCGGGGGAACACACAGCTTATGATGAAACGAAAGCTGTGATGTTCCCTGCTGTGATCTCTCAGTGGCGGCTCTTCTCTCTTCTCCTCGCCAGCCCTCAAAAATTACTCGCAAAATGCGAGTGTGCGAGTGTAATTTTTGAGGGCTGGTCTAGAGAACGAGTTGAGCACTCGACACCGGCTGGAAATTCTAACAGCAGTGATGTCACCTACAGGTACCAATGTCCCAGCCGTTGTCGGTGCTCCTTCCTTTCCCCTGCAGCAGCTGTTGACACAGAGGAGACTGAGCTATGGGAATACATGACCTGACCAGAGCAAGCTGAAAAAATTAATGTAAACACAATTTTTTTATGCAGGTTAGACAGCACAGGTAGTAAGAAGAGGGAGGGGTATTTTTAAACATAGTTAATGTAAAGGCAGACATTCTACTTTAAAGCTAAGGTTTAGCTGTAAATAAAATAAAAATACTCTCTACAGCTATAGTAAAATAACACAAAAAATGCTAATGTTAAGACTTGACTTGACAAAGGGCCACTCCCAAAACATGTTGTCATGACGACAGCTCCCATCTCCGAGTGACGTCACACCCGGACCGTCGGCCTCAGGACACTGGCTGAATGGCTGTACGGCTGCCCCAGATTCGGTTACAGGGGAAGGCTGATCCATTGGATTGTTCACTCTCTACACCACCAGTCATCCATCAGCGAGGTCCCGTCTCCCCTCCACCGGGGATCCCACTCCACCGGGACACAAACTACTCAGTGTGAGCCTAGCTGTCCACACTTCTGGAACACAGCCGAGCCCTCGAGGCTGAGCCAGCAGCATATAGAATAGGGACATCCAGCGAGTTATGCATTTTCATGTACTGTGGCTTCTGAGTTCAGCCTCGCCTTGGTTTTAATGAACTGTTGCAGTTAATAAACTTATTGCTGTTTTAATTAAACTATCCATTTGGTGTCACCTGACCTTTACTTATGTATACGTGTTACCTGCCCATATTACCAGTGATCCTCTAAGCGCTATTCGTGACATTTTGGATTATGATCTACAGCTGTAGTGACATCACATTCCTGTAATGAAGTAGGTTCTATGTCATGCGGGCAGCTGAATCCTGTAAAAATTCTGTGCAGGGTGCATGGTCCATTTTCTGGTGCTAAATGTCTGGCGCTGCAAGGGTTAAAAGCTTGAGGACTTCAGGCATGTCTGCTGTGAAGATGACCTGATGTGCATCCACTCCCTCCTCTTCTAATGAGAAGTGGAATGATAGGAAGTGGACTGAGCACCTTACAGAGAAAATTTCTACATATTCAGCTGCCTATATTATGATGTGGGACATACTTCATTATAGGTAAGTAACGTCCCCAAAGCGAAGGAGAAAAAAAAAAAAGGGGAGGGAATTTCGACTTGCCTGTAAAATCTAATAACTTAGAGTACAAGACGCAAGACTTGTAGGTCACAGACCATGGGATACATGCAAGCTACCTTCAGGTGACTGGACACCTACAAAGAACTGTGCTGGGGCTGCCACTAGTGCACGTTAATATATCCACACTCACTCTGTGAAACTCCAACTTTTAGCAATTATTAAGAGGGTGGTGCTGTTTTTGGCGTTTAAGTCAGTGCTGGGACAGCGTGGAGTGAGGAGTGTGTGAGCAGCGAGCAGAGGACCTGTATGTGAGTACCTGTGTTGTGGGAGTACCTGTGTTGTGGGAGTACCTGTGTTGTGGGAGTACCTGTGTATTGTGTGTATCTGAGTAATGTGTGGATCATTAGTACCTGAGTATTGTGAGTGCATGTGGGCTGCGAGCGCACGAGTATTGTATTGTTCAGTACCTGTGTATTGTTGAGTATTAGTGTCAGGAAGCTAGTTGTTAGTTAATTTGGACAGGGTATAATCCCCAATCCCCATTTAGTTAGTGGGTACGATGCCTGAAGGGTGTGGAGATGCAACTCGGTGTACATCTTGCGGCATGTATGCGTTCCTTGATCATCTGATCGAGGGCGAATACTGTTGTGCAAAATGTAAGCACATTGTTTGCCTGGAAGCCCAGGTTCTGAATCTAGGGAAGCAACTGTCAGCACAAGAAGACCCTCCATACTAAAGGAGAGCCAGGATCGTACCCGGCAGGTGCAGGTAGGGGCCAGCACAAAGCCTGGGTGGAGACAAAGAGGTGCAGGCACTAGAAAAAAAAGAGTAGATGCGTGACAGTTAGGAAGGCCGATCCTGGGCTGAAAATTCCAATAAGTACACTCCACTGAGTGACATTGGTGAAACCAGTCAGGGACCAGCACTGCTGGAGCTGAGGGACTCCCCTAGCTGCCAGGGGAAGAACTCCTCCAGTGAGGGGGTGGGGGAGTGAAGGGAAAGGAATAAGATTATGGTGGTAGCGGACTCAATTCTCAAGAAGGATAGAGATGGCAATCTGTGACAAAGACAACTTCCCTAAACGACAAACCTTGCTAGAAGATATAAATTGGGATAAAATCTTAGGAACAAAGTACACAGAGGGTTTGCTTTAAGAGCATATTAAATAAGGGCATTAGCCAGTGCATCCCATTGGAAAATAAATTTAAAAGAGCGAACAAAAGTCCTAGATGGCTATACTCCAATGTAAAAATGCATATAAAAGCAAAGGAGAAGGCCTTCAAAAAAATACAAGGCTGACGGACCATCATCATCAGCATTCAGACTTTACAAAGAATGCAACAAGAAATATAAGGGTGCAATTAGGGGGGCTAAGATAGAATATAAAAGACACATGGGGGAGGAGAGCAAAAAAAAAAATCCCAAGAAATTCTTTAAGTATATAAAAAGTAAATACTTGAAAACCTTAACATTAATAAGTTACCGGGACCAGGTGGCTTGCACCTGAGGGTGCTTGGGGCACTCAGTCAAGTAATTGCCAGACCATTGTTCCTAATTTTTACTGACAGTCTACTGACTGGAATGGTACCAGCTGATTGGAGAAAAGCCAATGTAGCACCAATATTTAAAAAAGGACCAAAATAAATCCCTGGGAATTACAGACCAGTTAGCTTAACATCAATAGTTTGCAAACTCTTGCGAGGGGATAAGGGACTATATACAAGATTTTAGTAATGAAAACTGTATCATTAGCAGTAATCGGAATGGATTCATGAAGAATCTTTCTTGCCAAACCAGTCTATTAACCTTCTATGAGGAGGCCCGTAGACATGTTGTATCTGGATTTTGCAAAAGCATTTGACACAGTTCCCCATAAACGTTTACTGTACAAAGTAAGGTATGTTGGCATGGACCATAGGGTGAGTACATGGATTAAAAACTGGCTACAAAGGCGAGTTCAGAGGGTGGTGATAAATGGGGAGTACTCAGAATGATCAGGGGTGCAAAGTGGGGTCCCCCAGACTTCTGTGCTGGGACCTATCCCATTTAATGTGTTCATAAAATGACCTGGAGGATGGCGTAAAACAGTTCAATCTCTGTATTTGCGGACGATACTAAGCTAAGCAGGGCAATAACTTCTCTGCAGGATGTGGAAACCTTGCAAGAAGATCTGAACAAATTAATGAGGTGGGCAACTACATGGCAAATGAGGTTTAATGTGGAAAAATGTAAAATAATGCATTTGGGTGGCAAAAATATGAATGCAATCTACTCACTGGGGGGAGAACCTCTGGGGGAATGAAGGATGGAAAAGGACCAGGGGGGTCCTAGTAGATGATAGGCTCAGCAATGGCATGCAATGCCAAGCTGCTGCTAACAAATCAAACAGAATATTGGCATGCATTAAAAAGGGGATCAACGCAAAAGATAAAGCGATAATTCTTCCACTCTACAAGACTCTGGTCTGGCCTCACCAGGAGTATGCTGTCCAGTTCTGGGCACCAGTCCTCAGGAAGGATGTACTGGAGTACAGAGAAGGGCAATAAAGCTAATAAAGGTATATGAGAAAAAAGTGTGGCGCTAAAATCACGGTAAACACAACTAATGATTGTGCTAAAAAGTGCAAAACAAACTACTCAAAAAGTAATTCTTAAGAATGGGTGTTCACCAAAAATCAACTCAATGGGATCACAGATGTCAAATAGGTCAGATGACACCATATAATCTATTAAATGTTTGATATAACTACAGTCTATAAATACTTTCGTAAGGCAACCATGTATAGCAACCAATTATAGATGTAATATTATATCAGAAACAGGTATATAAACTTTAAATTCGATAAAACAGTGCTGAAGTCCATCACAAGGCAAACAGCATGGGGAATCAAACACGACCCAACAAAGGCATGAATCCCGGATGTAGAGAAGTCTTTATAACATGCAAGGTGATATTCACACACAGCACCCTGGGTTGTGCTTCCAACACTCAGGGGAGGGGTGGGTACTCTTACCCTAAGATGTGGACACCCGCCAGCGGCGGTGGGTCAAACGGGCATAGACGGAGGTCAGGATCCAAAACTCCTATGGTTGGACTTCTGTGGATACACACCTGCCGCAATCGAACCGGACGACAATCCAGGAAGCAGGAACTGAACCACGATATTCCTGGTGTATATATATATATATATATATATATATATATATATATATATATATATATATATATATATATATATATATATATATATATATATAGTTCTCCTACCGTCAGGAAAAAATAAGGACCATAAAATAAAAAAAAAAAAAAAAAAAAAAAAAAAAAGGAAGGCTTCCCCATAGTGAAGATCAAAACAGCATGTAGTATTTAATGCTAAAAAATTGGTACATACATCACTCATGATGCTTGTGAAAAATGTGATCACAAAAAACAAATAAAACAGGTGCAGTGTATGATGCCAAGCAGGCTATATACACAACGCGTTTTGTCCTATAGGACTTCAACTGGGGTATGCTATAGGCCCCCTAACCTGAGGGGGGGACCAAACACTATTTGGATTAGCAGCAAGGAAGTACATTTTCATCATAATGGGGGATTTTAATTATCCAGACAGACTGGGTGGAAGGAATCACACATTCATCTAAGGCTCACCAGTTCCTAAATGTCTTACCCCAGTTGAAGTCCTATTGGACGAAACACGTCGGGTATATAGCCTGCTAGGCATTATACACTGCGCCTGTTTTATTAGTTTTTGTGATCACATTTTATGCAAGCATCTTGAGTGATGTATGTACCATTTTTTTTAGCATTAAATACTACATGCTGTTTGTTACTACAATCTATAATTGGTTGCTATACATGGTTGCCATACGAAAGTATTTATAAGCTGTGTAGTTTTATCAAACATTAATAGATTATATGGTGTCATCTGAGCTATTTGACATATGTGATCCCATTGGGTTGATTTTTGGTGAACACCCATTCTTAAAAATTATTTGTAAACCTTTTGATGAGTTTGTTTTGCACCTTTTGGCACAATAGTTAATTGTGTTCACCTTCTTACCTTAGGTGCGTACACTACATGATTTTAGCGCCACACTTTTTTCTCTTATATCCAAACACGGAATTAGTCTTATTGCTAGTGCTGGCAGCTCCCTTTTTTTCTTTTTTATAAGTAGCGCAATCATTTTTATATATTATAACAAAGCTAATAAAAGGGACTGGAGGATATTCGTTGAAGAAAGGTTACGAGCACTGAACTTATTTTCTCTGGAGAAGACGCTTGAGAGGGGATATGATTTAAATTTACAAATACCATACTGGTGACCCCACAGTAGGGATAAAACGTTTCAGCGGAAGAGTTTTAAATAAGACACGTGGCCACTCCCCAGAAAACAGGCTTAACCTTAAACTGGCTAGAGGGTTCTTTACTGTAAGAGCGGCAAGGATGTGGAATTCCCTTCAACAATGGAGAGACAAACAGCTGCACACCAATTGCTTAGTTTAGTGTACAAAACCGCAGCAACAAGTCCCCGCCTAGGGACCACTCACTGTAATGCATTTCACCCATTAGGGTTTAACAGTAGAGATGGGGGTGGGGAGCTGGCAAAAGGATTCCTTATATACACGCAAAAAGGCTGTCACAAATACGAACATGAAATAGTCTCTTAAAGAGATTGACCCTATATACACACACTGACATACATACACAAAAAGACACTGGACATCACAAAATCATTGCCAAATATGCAAAGACAAATTAGGCAACAAACTATGCATGTTCTCAAGTATGAAGAATACCCTAGGTCATTCAAAAGATGAAAAGGTACAGTTGCAAGCATATAATCTAGTCATACATGCTGTATATAAACCATACAAAAATTTCAGCAACAAAAAAAAAATAGCAAAAATATATATACTTGGCAAACATTGTAAAGTTTTTTTTTTTTTTTTTTTAAACAATAACAACCATAACAATTCCAGCCTCTCGCCCCTATAGTGTACAGGATAGAAAGCTGAACTTGGACCTAATGAAAGATTCTAACTAGGGAGGTTCTTATATTGTATTAGTGACCCTTAAATCTGAACAACCTTTTCACCCACAGGAGGACAAATTGTTAAGTGTGCACTAGGGTTGCACCGATACCAGTTTCTTAAGACAGAGTACCGATACTTTTCCTCAACTACTCGCCGATACCGATTAACGATGCCCATTTTTACATTTTTTTTTTTTTATTAACATTTTTACAACTTTAATCTTTTATCTTGGTGGAGAGGTGGGGATGGGATAATTTGTTTAGAGCGGAGAGGTGGGGTTATGGTTTAGGGCGGAGAGGTGGGGTTATGGTTTAGGGCGGAGAGGTGGGGTTATGGTTTAGGGCGGAGAGGTGGGGTTATGGTTTAGGGCGGAGAGGTGGGGTTATGGTTTAGGGCAGAGAGGTGGGGTTATGGTTTAGGGCAGAGAGGTGGGGTTATGGTTTAGGGCGGAGAGGTGGGGTTATGGTTTAGGGCGGAGAGGTGGGGTTATGGTTTAGGGCGGAGAGGTGGGGTTATGGTTTAGGGCGGAGAGGTGGGGTTATGGTTTAGGGCGGAGAGGTGGGGTTATGGTTTAGGGCGGAGAGGTGGGGTTATGGTTTAGGGCGGAGAGGTGGGGTTATGGTTTAGGGCGGAGAGGTGGGGTTATTGTTTAGGGCGGAGAGGTGGGGTTATTGTTTAGGGCGGAGAGGTGGGGTTATTGTTTAGGGCGGAGAGGTGGGGTTATTGTTTAGGGCGGAGAGGGTATAGCGTTTCCCAAAAGTGAGTTTTCTAGAAACAAACAATGTGGAAAAAAAAAATGGAAATAACACAATGGTGCAAAATTAAAACCACGTGCTAAAACCTCCACATCCTGTGTTGTTAAATCATAACTTAAAACAAACATGTAAACCATTCCTAGTGTACAAACCATGTGATAGTCCATTTCCTATTTGTTATAATCCCTTGTATTAATTTATACCTTTTTGTTTTGAGCCTGTATTTGGATGGTTTGGAATGGTTTTGTTTCTTAGTATTCCCCATTCTTCCAGACACAATGGGTGGAGTACAGCTTCGGAGCAAAGGTTGATTTTACATTATCTCATTGAGGTGGAAACCACACTGGGTAGTAAAGAAGGTCTTGCTCTCAAGACCACCTTGTCTGTGTTCAAGAAATGACTCCTTACAAGGGCTTCCAGCTCGGAAACATGCCTATCCGACATAACGACCACTAGGGAAAGCAATTTAAAAACATATCATGTCTCCCAAAAAGTATATTTCTAATTGGTTCAAAGGGGTGTCTCTGCAGTACAGACCAGGTACAGATCCCAATGTGATACAGGATGTCATTGTGGGAGCTTCAAACTGATCTATGCCTTCCCGTGCACGATTTTAAATTGATACGTTAGGTATCCATTTACTCAGCATAACAATCTTTTATATTTTAACTAAAATTGGGTATTATTTTGTGATTAAGGGCAGTAAAAGTTAAAAAGTGTATTTATTTCCTGAATTTGCAATAGATAACAATGACCATTTTATTCTCTTCGTAAAATATACAATGTTTGGTGGTTCTATGTAATTTACTAACACAGAAATGCTGATTTTACACGTAGGCTTAGGCTGTGACCAAAAATAGACAATGCTCCAAATGATGTGATGGTGAAGAATTAAGCAGCCAAAGATTTGAAGAGACTGAATGGTCTTTTGGTCATTGGCTGACAATATCATGGAGTAGATGGCTTACACCCAAGGGTCCTCAAAGACATAAGCACTGTTATAGCTAAGCCATTGTTTCCAACGACCAGCAAAATACCGGTACATCGCTGAACTTCAAGTGGTTATACCAGGATGATGCCTGTTCGCGTCTATGATGAGCATACAAACACTTCCAATTTCCCCGTATGTAGGCAGCGCCATTTTTAAAAATGAAAAGCATTTGATCACACCGATCTTGGTGTGATCAAATGCTTTTAAAGGGCAGAGGAGTGTTCTGGGGTTCTCCATAAAGAGTACCTATGACTTTCTATTGGTATCACAGGGGATATTTATATTGCCTGTGATAAAAATAAAAGTGATAGAAAAAATTAATAAATAAAAATGAAAGCAACAGTGTAAAAATAATAAAAAAATCCCTGCTCGCTAAAGGTGAACGCACGTGTCACTCTTGCACGCAAACAGCAATCGTCCCACACATGTAAGGTATCAATACGAATGTTAGATCATGGGCAGTAATTCTAGTACCACACCTCCTGTGTACATCTAAAAGTAAAGTGATAACGTGTAAAGGCTTTCAAAGTGTCACCTATGAATAGCGAAATTTACGCTGTTTGTCGCCATTGCACAGGTGTGCACAATTTTAAAGCGTGACAGATTTGGTATCCATTTACTTGGTGTAACATCTTTTAAATTTTTTATCAAATAGCGTTTTATTTCAAAAAGAGTAAAACAACAAAACATAGATGGGTATATGGTATTCAAACAATACACGGACATATATTGGAATGCATTTTTGCGCATGCTTATCAGTCAGGTAATAGAATCTAGCTTCAGTAGTTAGCCTATCTCGATATCTTATTCAGCTGTATACAATTGTCCAGATGGACAGAAATACAAAGAGGGGGGAAAGGAGAAGAGGGGGGGTTGGGGAGACCATATTTAGAGCGAATATATGCATAGGTAGTAAAGGGACTAGAGTACCTTTTGTGTTTAGACCGCCGAGTCATAACGGGTCATCTTTTAAATTTTACCAAAACAACTGAGTATAATTGTGTTTTTGTGCACTTAAATTTAAAAAAAGTGCATTTTTCCCCATAAAATTACATTTACAAAACTGCTGCGCAAATACCATGTGACATAAAAAAATTGCAACACCCACCAATTTATTCTCTAGGGCAGGGGTCTCAAACTGGTAGCCCTCCAGCTGTTGTGAAACTACAAGTCCCATCATGCCTCTGCCTCATGCTTGTAACGGTCAGCCTTGCAGTTTCGCAACAGCTGGAGGGCCGCCAATTTGAGACCCCTGCTCTTGGGCCTCTGCTTCCAAAAAAAAAATTATTATTTATATTATATTATATTATATATATATATATATATATATATATATATATATATATATATATATATATATATATATATATATATATATATATATATAATATATATAATGTTTGGGGGTTCTGAGTAATTTTCTAGCAAAAATACATATTTTTACATGTGCATTGCATATAAAAAGTCTTCACACCCCTGCTAAAATGGCAGGTTTCTGTGATGTAAAAAAATTAGACTAAGATAAATTTCAGAACTTTTTCCACCTTTAATTTGACCTATAAACTGTACAACTCAATTGAAAAACAAAAATGAAAAAACTAAAATAATGTGGTTGCATAAGTGTGCACACCCTCACCCTCTTATGACTGGGGTGTAGCTCAGAATTAAGCAATCACATTCAAACTCATGTTAAAATAGGAGTCAGTACACACCTGCCATCATCTAAAGTGCCTCTGATCAACCCTAAATAAAGTTCAGCTATTCTAGGTTTTTTCTTAGTAGCATTCTACAGCAAAAGCCATGGTCCGCAGAGAGCTTTGTAAGCATCAGAGGGATCTCGTTGTTAAAGGGTATCAGTCAGGAGATGGGTACAAAGGAATTTCCAAGGCAACAGATATACCATGGAACACAGGGAGGACAGTCATCAAGTGGTGAAAATATGGCACAACAGTGACATTTTCATTGACTGGATGTCCCTCCAAAATTGGTGAAAAGACGAGAAGAAATCTGATCAGGGAGGCTACAAAGAGGCCTACAGCAACATTAAAGGGGATGCAGCAATTTCTGGCAAGTACTGGCTGTGTGGTACATGTGACAACAATCTCCTGTATTCTTCATATGTCTGGGCTATGGGGTAGAGTGGCAATACGGAAGCCTTCCATTACGAAGAAAAACATCCAAGCATGGCTACATTTTGCAAAAACACATCTGTAGTCTCCCAAAAGCACGTGGAAAAATGTGTTGAATGTAATGTGTGATGAAACCAAGGTTGAACTTTTTGGCCATAATTCCAAAAGATATGTTTGGTGCAAAAACCAACAATGCACATCACCAAAAAAACACCATACAAACTGTGAAGTATGGTGGTGGCAGTACCATGCTTTGGGGCTGTTTTTCTTCAGCTGGAAAAGAGGCCTTAGCCAAGGTAGAGGGAATAATGAACAGTTCCAAATAGCAGTCAGTCAATAAAATGGCTTCACCAGAAGAAGACTGAAGTTTTGGAATGGCCCAGCCAGAGCTCAGACCTGAATGCAATTGAAGATCTGTGGGTTAATCTGAAGAGGGCTGTGCACAGGAGATGCCCTCGCAATCTGACAGATTTGGAGTGTTTTTGCACAGCGTGGGCAAATATTACCAAGTCAAGATGTGCCATGCTGATCGACTCATACCCAAAAAAGACTGAGTGCTGTAATGAAATCAAAAGGTGCTTCAACAAAAGTATTAGTGTTTAAGGGTGTGCACACTTATGCAACCATATTTTAGCTTTTTATTTTTACTTCTCCACCTAAAAGATTTCAGTTTGTTGTTCAACTGAGTTGTACAGTATTCTATTCACACTTTATAGGTCACATTAAAAAGGTGGAATAAGTTCAGAAATTATTTCTCTTTGTTTCTTTTTTTACATCAGAGAAACCTGACATTTTAACAGGTGTGTAGACTTTTTATACCCACTGTAAACAAAAAGCGCCAGAAAAGGCCAGGGGGTCAATTAGTTAATAACTGGCAAGTCGTCAAACTAATATTTATTTTATGAGGTAAACAAAAATGTAAACAAAAGGAGTATACTTGAATTTTTTCAAAAGCGTTTGACAGTTCCCCACACGTGTTTAATGTGTAAGTTAAAGTCTACAGGCTTAGAAAATTGAGTTCGGAAATGAATAGAAAACTGTCTAAAAGACCGTATTTAGAGAGTAGTAGTTAATGATTAATACTCTGAATGGTCTAAGGTCATCAGTGGCGTACTCCAAGGTTCAGCTTTAGGACCCTTGCATTTTAACATATTTAAAAAAGATAGAGTTCAGGATTAAAAGTACTATTTCAGTGTTTGCAGATGACACAAGTCTATGCAGTGGAATAACATCCTTATAAGGATGTCTCCAACTTACAAGCTGCCTTCAATGCACTGTTTATTTGGGCAACTATGTGGTAGATGAGGTTTAATGTAGATACATGTAAAGATATGCACTTGGGGGCTAAAAATATGAATCATACACAGAGCCGGAGAGGCAATAGTTCACAAAAAAGGATACTGGAGAACAGGGACGTGTGGTGAGGTCAGTGTCTGTTGGGGCACTGGCTAGTATCAGAGCCAGATAGACACAGGTTGGTTACACCACGATCGTAGAGCAATAATTCTAGCACTAGACTTCCTCTAATGCTAAACATGTAATCTGTAAAAAAAATTAAAGCGTGGCCTATGGAGATTTTTAAGTACTGAAGTTTGGTGCCATTCCATGAATGTGCGCAATTTTAAAGCATGACATGTTAGGTATCCATTTATTTGGCGTAACATCTTTCACATTATACAAAAAATAAATAAATAGGGTTATCTTTAGTGTTTTTTTTTGTATATATTCATGAAACAGTGCCTCTCAGGATTGGAGAGGCCCAGCAACTCGACATGCGACCAGGGGAGGACTCTTCGGAGGAGGGCCACACACACACACACACACACACACACACACACACACACACACACACACACACACACACACACACACACACACGGCTGGCTGCTCGGTAAGAGCCTGGAAGCTGAGATTTATGGACACTAGTTGAATCTGCATTTCCTACGGTATCGCCAAAACGGCTGAAAGATACTGGTACCATAGGAAAAGTTCCTAACCTACCCTTCAGTTGCAACCAAGTTCCTGTGAGAGACTTTGGTGTGTTCATTCTAAAGTTTCCTAACCAAATCTGTGGCAGAGACTTTGCTAATTTAACAAATCACTTGTTGGCTGCTAAATCTACAAGCAAGGATTTATCCAACAGTCGAGCTATCCAGTTGCGATTGGCTACTCCCTGGATTGTCTAAAGAGAGACATTTACTTAAGTGTCAGCAAGTTCCAAGCGCCTGAGCTTCTATACCCTTGCCCTCTATTCCCGATTGAGAGACTGTGCTTTGTTTAACGCTTTTATGCAAATAAAAATCCTCAAAAGGACTTTGAGTGTCAGTCCCCACAGTTACTGGGAACCCCTAGACAAAAACGACGAGCTACAAAGTGGAGGAGGTAAAACGGTAAGCCCAGGAAATTTTAGCCGCCCCCCAGGGGTTATGGCCTGATGATAGACATAGCATAATATACGATTTAGCTTAACCACTTGCCGACTGCCGTACGCCAATATACGTCGGCACAATGGCAGCGGTGGGCAAATGGGCATACCTGTATGTCCCCTTTAATTTGCGGGGCTAGTGGGCTTGTCGCCGCGTACAGCGTGACCGTGCCCACTGACTCGTCCGCCGGTGTACCGTGATCGTGTCATGGAGTGGCAGAATGGGGAGATGCCTATGTAAACAAGGCATTTCCCTGTTCTGCCTAACAACATGACAGAGATCCACTGCTCAGTCATCGGGAGCAGTGATCTGTCATGTTGTAGTGAGCCCCCCCCCCCACAGTTAGACACACTCCCTAGGACACACTTAACACCTTGATCGCCCCCTATTGTTTAACCCCTTTCCTGCCAGTGTCATTTACACAGTAATCAGTGCATTTTTATAGCACTGATCGCTGTATGACAATGGTCACAAAATAGTGTCGAAAGTGTCCGATTTGTCCGCCGCAATGTCGCAGTCACGATAAAAATTGCAGATTGCCGCTGTTACTAATATAAAAAATAAATATTAATAAAAATACCATAAATCTATCCCCTATTTTGGAGACGCAATTTTTGCGCAAACCAATCAATATATGCTTATTGCAAATTTTTTTACCAAAAATATGTAGAAGAATACATATCGGCCTAAACTGAGGAAAAAATGTTTGTATATATACTTTTGGGGGATATTTATTATAGCAAAAAGTAAAAAATAGTGTTTTTTTTTAATTGTCGCTCTTTTTTGTTTATAGTGCAAAAAAAAAAAAAACACAGAGGTGATCAAATACCACCAAAAGAAGACTATTTTTGGGGAAAAAAAGGACGTCAATTTTGTTTTGGTGTAATTTTTCACGACCGCGCAATTGTCAGTTAAAATTACGCAGTGCCGAATTGCAAAAAGTGCTCTGGTCAGGAAGGGGGTAAATCCTTCCGGAGCTGAAGTGGTTAATTATAACAGTACCTTTTCAACCGCAGCAGATTCTCATTCTCCCTCCTAACTGAGAAAAACATGGGATTGTGGGTAAATCTTATACACATAAACACGTTATTTCCTTCTAGTTAAGAGGGCTGGGCTGGAATCGAGCATTTGTCTTTTAGACACATGCCCTTCTATGACACTGCAGTGAGAGGCGTGCCTCCACTGCAGCATTTTATATAATCTTTATGTTCATTTTAGACAATATGTATATATAAAATAATTTTTGGATAACTTATAGATACAGCAATTTCCATTATACAAGTAAACTCATCCTCTATTTCTACATCTTTATTCACCTGCCGCCCGCCCACCATCAAATGACAGCTGGGCTGTGGGGCTTTCGTTCTGGGCAGACGTCATATGATGGCTTCCCAGAACGACCAATCTTTTGCTAGGACATGGCGCGACCCCAATCTGTGTAAAGAGCCGCGACCACCTGTCGCATTTAAAAACACGGAGATGCCGGTAATCGGCACTCCTTGCCTCACACTGACAGAGCTTGATTGCCCACCACTGCCAGCAATCAGTGCCAACCAGTGCCCACAAGTGCCAGCAATCAGTGGCCATTAGTGATGCCAGTCAGTGCTGGCTATCAGTGCTGCCCATCAATGCCCATCACTGCTGCCCATCAGTGCCCAGTGATGCCTAGCCATGAACACCAGTGCTATCTGTGCCCACCAGTGCCGCCCATTAGTGCCCAGTGCCACCCAGCAGTGCTGCCTATCAGTGCCCATAAGTGCGGCATATTTGTGCCTCATCAGTGCCACCTCATCAGTGCCAATAAGTGCCACCTCATCAGCACCCATAAGTGCTGCCCATCAATGCCCATCAATGCCACTCAATGCCCAGTGATACCTAGCCATGCCCATCAGTGCTATCTGTGCCCACCAGTGCCGCCTATCTGTGACCACCAGTGCTGCCTATCTGTGCCCACCAGTGCCATCCATCAGTGCCGCATTTGTGCCTCATCAGTGCCACCTCTTCAGCGCCCATCAGTGAAGGAGAAAAATTACTTATTTACAAAATTTACTGACAGAAACTAAGAAAAACTTATTTTTTTCCCAACATTTTTGGCCTTTTTTCCTAGAATAAATAAATAAAAAACCCAGGAGTGATTAAATGCCACCAAAATAAAGCTCTATTTGTGTGAAGAAAATAACAATTTCACATGGTTACAGTGTAGCATGAGTTACATAGTGTTGTCATTCAAAGTGTGACAGCGCTGAAAGCTGAAAAATGGCCTGAGCAGGAAGGGGGTGCAAGTGCCCTGTATTGAGGTGGTTAAACTTTTATTTATTTTTATCATTACAATCCACCTCCTAAAATTATGGATTTGTGGATTACTATAGAGACTCCCCTAGATTTAGAATAGGCGAAAGAGTCATGATACCATGTTGGATAATACTTATTTTGGATATTGGGTATGTGATTTGAGCGGAAATGCATCTCCTGGAAGAAGACAACTCTAACCTTTTGTTTATGAAGAGAGTACAAAATTTGTGATCTCTTTGATGGGGAGTTCAGTCCTCTATCATTAACCATTTAAGGACCAGGCCTCTTTTTAACCGCTTCCCGACCGGTCACTGCATATATACGTCAGCAGAATGGCACGGGCAGGCAGAATCACGTACCTGTACGTGATCGTGCATGTGCCTGCCCGTGGGTCGCGCCGCTAGCGGCGCGCTCGCGACCCGGTCGGGAGCTCCGTGACCCCGGCCGCGGGACCAGCGGACCCGATCGCCGCTGGTATCCCGCGATCGGGTTACGGAGCGGAAGAACGGGGAGAGGTCTATGTAAACAAACCTCTCCCCGCGCTTCCTACACTGACTGTCAGTGATCGGCGGTTCCCTGTCATCGGGAACGCCGATCAATGACGTCAGATGTACAGCCACGCCCCCCTACAGTAAACACACACACACGTCACACTGACTCCTCCCCGCCCCCTTGTGGTTAACCCCCTAACTACAACTGTCATTTACATAGGAATCAGTGCTATTTAAATAGCACTGATTTCTGTATAAATGACAAATGTCCCAAAAATGTGTCAAAAATGTCCGATGTGTCCGCCAAAATGTCGCAGTCACAATAAAAATCGCTGATCGCCGCCATTACTAATAAAAAAAAAATATTAATAAAAATGCTATAAAACTATCCCCTATTTTGTAAACGCTATAACTTTTGCGCAAACTAATCAATAATCGCTAATTGCGATTTTTTTTACCAAAAATATGTAGAAGAATACGTATCGGCCTAAACTGAGGAAAAAATATGTTTTTTTATATATTTTTTGGGGATATTTATTATAGCAAAAAGTAAAAAATATTGCATTTTTTTCAAAATTGTCACTCTATTTTTGTTTATAGCGCAAAAAATAAAAACCGCAGGGGCGATCAAATACCACCAAAAGAAAGCTCTATTTGTGGGAAAAAAAGGACGCCAATTTTGTTTTGGAGCCACGTCGCATGACCGCGCAATTGTTAGTTAAAGCGACGCAGTGCCGAATTGCAAAAAGGGGCCTGTCCTTTGGCTGCCAATTGGTCCGGGGCTGAAGTGGTTAAGATGTGTTGTTAAAGTTAAAAACATTTTTTTTGCTAGAAAATTACTTAGAACCCCCAAACATTATAAAAAAAAATTCTAACACCCTAGAGAATAAAAGGGCAGTCGTTGCAATACTTTGTCACACCGTATTTGCGCAGCAGTTTTACAAGCGCACTTTAAAAAAAAAAAAAAAACACTTTTTTTAATTTAAAAATAAGACAACAGTAAAAAGTTAGCCCAATTTTTTTTTATATTGTGAAAGATAATGTTATGCCGAGTAAATTGATACCCAACATGTCATGCTTCAAAATTGCGCCCGCTTGTGGAATGGTGACAAACTTTTACCCTTAAAAATCTCCATAGGCGACATTTAAAAAATTCTACAGGTTGCATGTTTTGAGTTACAGAGGAGGTCTAGGGCTAGAATTATTTACCTTTTATTTTTACACGATTTAAAAAAAAAAAAAATCATGTCACTTTTATTCCTATTACAAGGAATGTAAACATCCCTTGTAAAAGAAAAAAAGCATGACAGGACCCCTTAAATATGAGATCTGGGGTCAAAAAGACCTCAGATCTCATATTTACACAAAAAAAAACAAAATAAATTGGCCCTTTAAGAGCTATGGGAGGAAGTGACGTTTTGACATTGCTTCCGCCCTGCAGTGTCATGGAGACGGGTGGGAGCCATCTTCCCCTCACTCGTCTCCACGCACAGCCCTGAGAAGGATGTGCTCGCCTCTACCACTGCCAACTGCTTCGGTAAGCAGAGGAGGGCACCGGATCAAAGCAGGAAGGAGGGGGCCCTCTTCCGCCACCGATAAAAGTGATCTCGCGGCAAATCCGCTGCAGAGACCACTTTTATCTGGTAGCCGGCCGCGTGGTTGCTAAAAAAATCCCTTAACCGCTTCATCCCTGGAAGATTTTACCCCCTTCCTGACCAGAGCACTTTTTGCGATAAGGCACTGTGTCGCTTTAACTGACAACTGTGCGATAGTGCGACATTGCATCCAAACAAAACCGATGTTTTTATTTTTTGCGCTCTAAACAAAAAAAAAAAAAAAAAACAGCGTCAATTTAGGAAAAAAAATGCAATATTTTGTCATTTTTGCTATAATAAATATCCCCATTTTTTATTTTTTTAAAGAGAGCTAATTTTTTCTCAATTTAGGCAGATATGTATTCTTCTACATATTTTGGTAATAAAAATCGCAATAAGCGTATATTGATTGGTTTGCGCAAAAGTTATAGCATCTACAAAATAGGGGATATATTTATAGCATTTTTATTTTATTTTTATTACTAGTAATGGCGGCGATCTGCGATTTTTATCGGGACTACGACATTATGGCGGACACAATTTTGACAAATTTTTGGGACCATTGGCATTTATACAGCGATCAGTGCAATAAAAATGCATTGATTACTGTAAAAATGTCACTGGCAGTGAAGGGGTTAACACTAGGGAGCGATCAAGGGGTTAATTGTGTTCCCTAGTGTGTGTTTTAACTGAAGGGGGAATGGGACTTGCTAGGGGAAGAGCTAGATCGTGTTCATACTTTTTATGACCACACAATCTGTCTCTTCTCCCCTCAGAGAACCGGGATCTCTGCGTTTACACACAGAGATCCCAGTTCTCGCCGTTTCACGAGCGATCCCTCTCATCGGCTCCGGGGGCGAGCAGCGGGTGCACGCGTGCCCCTAGTGGCCGCTAGAAGAAGTGACGCAACATGACGGCGATTTACGCAGCCGGGCCACGTTGCTGCAGTACAACTGCGGCAGCTGGTCGGCAAGCAGCTAATGTCTTTTTGTGCAGATTGAACTTTAGGGGCACTTTTAGCTGTACCCCCTGTAGATCCCCTCTTTTCTTTCTGTGATTGGGACCCTTTAGGTGGCATATTGCAATCTGTGTTATTTATACAGATATTTTAGATCTCATCTTGATCTTCTCCTTTTCTCTGGCTTATTATATATCAAGCTGCTGAAATGATTCTACAGGAAGGCCTTTTGTGTCTCTCGGCAGTCTTCTCTGCCTGTCTCCTCCTTTCCAGGCTGTTTGAAACAGGTTGGGTCTTTCCGGCCGATCACCCCTCCGCCCAGACCCCGCGTCCACCAGCTAGCTTCTGTGCAGGAACCCGAAGAGTGCCAATACACACGCCGCCTCCAGGGGTCTCCTTTCTTGCTCCGAACTCCATCCATCTCCTCGGTAATGCGGGAGCGGTGTATCCGACTATGAGCCCTCTGGCAGACCTGGGGACCCATGAAGAGAGGCCCACCTCCTGCACCAAGCCTGCTAGAGGGTTTAGGTGGCTTCCTCCTCGTGTCATCTCGCTCCACTCGCTCTCCTACAAAATTTTCTAAATAGGTTGAAAGCATGGGCTAACCTTCCCCTCACATTGATTGGAAGGATCAATTTAGTCAAAAAAAAATTGCTACCCCCTCTTCTGCATGTAGTGTGCCATTCTCAAATGTGGATACCCAAGGCACTTTTTAAGCGGCTAAATTCTCACATATACAGTTTCTTGTGGGGCTCCGCCCCCCCCCCCCTCGCTTTCGATTGTCCATTCTCCAAAGACTGGACCCAGAGGGGCCTGGCCTGCCCTGATTTTTTTCCTTTATTTTATTGCACCGATGCTTACCCATGCTCACAACTGGCTCATGTCAGATGCCACCAATGCAGCAGTTGCCTTGGAGGCTGCCATCGTGGGGTCATACGAAGCACTGCAGAATATTTTATTTCAGGGTACTAGGGCTCCACATCCTCTCACTATTTCAATTAAAGCAGTACTTGATTGTATGCATGATTTGGGGCAGCCGGCCCTCGGGTGGCCGATCCCCAAATACTCCACTATGGCTAAATCCTCCTTTATCTGAATTCTATTCCATCCCGGACCCGGTAATATGGGCGTCAAGGGGTATTTAAAATTTACATTATATTTGTAAGAATAGTGCACTGGTGACATTTGACCAACTTAAAGCTAGATTCGACTTACCCAATGTGAACTTCTTCCGGTTCCTGCAGTTCCGCCACGCCTACAGGGCATAGTTCGGAGGCTCTCCCCAGACCCTGTGCCAGTCAAACACGGAGTCGCTTCTACGTTGAGACATTAAACCATTATCCACAATTTACAAGGCTCTGCAGCCTACTGTACATCACGGTTTGGAGAGACTTTGTGACTTCTGGGTGTCAGAGCTGCCGGAGTTGGATGGGGGGGGACTGGGAAGATATCTGGGACTCCCCCTTTGGACAGCTGATCTCTTCTAGAGATCGGTTGATCCAGTTTAAAATATTACACAAGTTTTATTACACTCCATACAGGCTTCACAAAATTTACCCGGACTGCACGTCGCAGTGTTGGCGCTGTTGAGCTGACTCTGCGGGTTACTTGCACATGATTTGGTCATGCCCCAATGTACAGCATTACTGGTCATTAATTACAACCTTCATCACCGAACTGACCACAATTCCTGTACCCCACAAGATAGAGATTTGCCTGCTGGGCTTGGTGGATGCTCTTGCCCCTTCGAGGGCAGTTCGTACACTACTAGGATTGCTTCTCTTCTATGCCAGGAAACTCATCATACTCAAGTGGAGAGATCCCACGTCTGCCCTTACCCTGAATGCATGGAAACCATTAGTCAATCTTGCGGTACCCTTATATAAAGAAACATACTCTAGTAGAGGATGTCCCCTAAAGTTTTAAAAGGTCTGGAACATATGGCTAGAGTCTGAAATGACAACCCTGTAGGTATATCGGTCTTATTTGATTTACATATAAGATGATGGTTCCTCCGGTTGTCCCACCAGGGGTGCATTCTGACTAACCATGCACCTATAGCCACCCACTTATTGGGAGACACCTGTCGTATATCACATATGCCAATTGCTGAGCGTTACACTTATTCTGTCATTTTTGCAGCAAGCTATGGGGTTGTTTTGTTGTTCAACTTGTTTAACTGGTTTAGTCCAGTAGTTAAGGTATGATATGCCTTGCCTAATGTTTTATGCACTTCGAGCCAGGGAATGCCCAGAGGCTCCGTTATGCAACCTTTCTTTTTCTGAAATAAATAAAAAGAATAAAAAAAATAAAAATAAAATAAAAAAGCACTGGATGGACTAGTGTTATTAACTTGACTAATTATGTAGAAGTATCCTGTGACATGAATGCTCTGGGTCCACAGAAGAGCAAAAAGCAGGGCAAGGACTTTATGAACACACAGGGTGCAAAGAACAGCCCGAATGTTCGTGCTACAAATTGGAAGTACTGGAATCCCACAGCAAAGTGTAGAAAGCATTGGTGTGGAAAAAGGTGGAGCTATGTAGATGAGCATCCTATATGTCGAATGCCATAAATTTGACTTGTCTGAGAGAAGCAATGCGAGATCTCGCGGGTTGCATCTGGAATTTTGGTATGCTAAGGAATCTGTTCAGAGACTTTAAACCTAATATTGGACAGACACCACCATTTGGTTTGGGAACTGTGAATAGGTTTGACTAAAAACCTTGGAACCATTCCTCTGACGGAAGGAACTGGTACAACTAATACCGTAGTTGTTGCAAAAGTGGCCAGTAAATCTGCTCGTTTTTGAGCTGAAGCTGGCAAATTGGGTAGGAGGTGAGGAAGGGGCAGAGAAAGCAATTCTATTTTGTACCCTTTTTAAAAGACAGATGAGACTTAAGAGGTCCAGGACATCTCAGAACCAGACTGATGTTATTGTCAATAGAGGCGTCCCCCCACTCTGAGAAGCCCAGGGCAATAACTGGTAGATATTGGTTTGACTGCTGGGCTCTTTCCTCTTTAGCTTACTGTCAGTACATGGTCCTCCAGCCAAGCCAGATTGGCTCAGTCCTGGTCCCTCATCTATCTTTTCAAGTGCTGCTGCACAAGAATCTGAAGACAGATTCAGGCACTACATTACATTTAAAAATGTGAATATTTTTAAAGTATACAGAATGGCATTAAATATTAATATAGAACAAAGTTTGTTTCAACTTGTAATTACAGCTATAAATAATGTGAGTCTTTGGAAAAGGCAGGCTTCATCCCACCAAATGTAAATCACAAACATTAATCTTCCTGCTATTAAGTCCTGTAGAGCACACCTATTTTTTGCCTTTGACAGGTCTTTATGCCCCCTGGAGGATGTCCTTTGCATTATCGAAACGCGTATGGCTGGGCTAGTGGACTAGGATGTCATCACTGCTGGTGTACCACAGCGTGGTGTGCTTGAACTTTTATTACCCAGAGATGCTTGTGAATATATTTGCATGTAAATAATTTGGTGTTTTTAGCAATATGACTCTATGGTTCTTTGTATTTTCTGGACAGCCAGCTGAGGACCCAGTGGGCATGGATGTTGTTACCATACCCTGGTGCGATTCACATTTGGTGAATCCTGTGCTATCGATCTTTTAGAATAAAGAAATCATGCTTATCCCTTAAAGGAATTCATATACCTATGTTTGAGGTGGTTTTTGGAAACACGTGGATCTGTGTTTTTTTTTTTTACAAGATCCTAAACTGGCCACCAAGTTGAGCCCTGAAGTATTCTTTTGGGAGTGGACTTTCATTTCTACTACAGTATTGTTTGATTTCTATTGTACAGTGCCTTGAAAAAGTATTCATACCCCTTGAATTTTTCCACATTTTGTCATGTTCCAACCAAAAACGTAAATGTATTTTATTGGGATTCTATGTGATAGACTAAACACATAGTGGCAATTGTGAAGTGGAAGGAAAATGATAAATGGTTTTCAATTTTTTTTTTACAAAGAATTATCTGAAAAGTGTCTCGTGTATTTGTATTCAGCCCCCTGAGTCAATACTTTGTATACCTCTTACTGCAATTACAGCTGCAAGTCTTTTTTGGGTATGTCTCTACCAGCTTTGCCCATCTAGAGAAGGACATTTTTGCCCATTCTTCTTTGCAAAATAGCTCAAGCTCTGTCAGTCTGAACAGCAAAGTCTTGCCACAGATTCTCAATTGGATTTAGGTCTGGACTGACTGGGCCATTCTAAGATATGAATATGCTTTGATCTAAACCATTCCATTGTAGCTCTGACTGTGTGTTTAGGATCATTGTCCTGCTGAGAGGGGAACTTTTACCCCAGTAGCAAGTCTTTTTGCAGACTAACAGGTTTTCTTCTAAGATTGTCCTGTATTTGGCTCCATCCATCTTCCCATCAACTCTGACCAGCTTCCCTGTCCCTGCTGAAGAAAAGCATTCCCACAACATGATGCTGCCACCATGTTTCATGGTGGGGATGGGTACAGTCAGGGTGATGTGCAGGGTTAGTTTTCCACCACACATGGCATTTTGCTTTTAGGCCAAAAAGCTAGGAGTTATTACCCGAGAACTCCTTTTCCAGGAATCCTCCAGGACGGTCACATAAGCGATAAACTCTACCTCCTGCAGGAAAAACAAGCGCATGCAAAGTTTAAAACAGGCCTCCCTAGGCTGGCCCTTCAGTTGTACAAAGATTGCCTTACCGACAAATACTAACGTTCTGATATATGCAACGTGATATTTTTCATTAGTAAGATCAGGATTAGGGGTCCACCGTCCTGGACGATTCCTGGAAAAGGAGTCATCAGGTAATAACTCTAGCTTTCCCAAGTCCTCCTCCAGGATGGTCACATGAGACCCCAAAGATTCATACCTAGGGTAGGACTACCGCCTGCAGGAACATTCGACCAAAAGGTCAGATCTTGGGCGAAGACCACAAAGGTGAAATCACTGGACCAGACGGCTGCTCGGCAGAGGCCCCAGCTTTCTCTGCCCAGGAAGTAGAAATTGCGCGTGTAGAGTGCGCTTTTAGGTTTGGTGGATTGACTTGGTTTTGAGAAGCGTAAGCTTCTTTAAATCACCATCCCGATCCATATACCTATGGAATTTTTGGATGCTGGTTTTCCTTTGTGAATGCCTCAGAATGGAATGAAGAGATTTGGCGCCTTCCTGAATGGTTTAGTGGTGTCCAGGTAGTGGAGAACGCACCTCCTGACATCCAAAGTTGCGAATGCTTCCTCCCCCCCAGTTGGATGGGTTCTGGCAGAAAGATGGTATAAATTACCTCTTGGGTCCGATGGAACAGTGAGGCAACTTTGCAGAGGAACAACGGGTCTGTCCTGAGGACTAGCTTATCTGCAAAGATTGTGAAAAGGGGCTCTTATGGAGAGGGCCTGGAGTTGGCTTATGCGTCTAGTGGATGTGATAGCAACTAAGGCGTCCACTTTCACTGTTATGTCTGAGAGTGGTTCAAAAGGCCCTCAGCGTTAGGGCCCTGAGCACAAGGGAGAGGTGCCAAGGGGGTAACTGAATACCTTAACTGGGCGGTTTCTCGAGATGGACTTGAAAAACCATTTGACTAGAGGGTCCTCACTCAGCGGTGCACTTTGAGCGCGCTTACCACCAAGCCTGCTTCTGCCCTTCAAGAAAAAAGTCCAGCACTGTGCCCACATCTTGCAGATTTCTGTTTTTGGGTGACATGTTTACTGTGTACTTTCCAAACCTTCCCGTATATCTTCCTCGTTATTGGTTTTCTGCTTTGTAGGAGCATCTCCACTACTTTAGCAGAGAGACCTTTGTTCAGTAGAATGTGCCGTTCCAAGATGCACGCTGTAAATTTTAGAGTTTGAAGTTGGAGGGGGCATGCTCCTGACTGCTGCAGAAGGATGTCCTGGTTTGGCAGAATCCAGGGGTCTTACTCTTCCTCTTCCAGATAGGTGAGGAAGTGTTTGGTCGTTTGCATGCTTGTGAGAACTTCCACGTGTCTGACCGTAGATCAGGGAGTCATCCAGATATAGCATTATCTGGACCCCCCCCCCCCCCCCCCACACTCCCTCAGTCTGAGCCCTTGCATGGACTGACATAATTTTGGTGAAAACTCACGAAGCTGACGAAATGCCGAACGGGAGGGCATGATACTGAAAATGTCGAGTTTTCCCACCCTCCTGGATTGCGAATCTCAAAAAATTCTGGTGGCTGGGATGGACAGGGACATGGAGCTAAGCGTCATTAGTTCGAGGGTTACTAGGTAGGCTGACTCTGGGAGAAGAGACCTCACCAAGAAGATTGTTTCCATCTTAACCTGCCTGTAGAGAATAGACTTGTTCAGGTGTTTTAGATTCAGGATTAAGCAGTGTCTGCCCAAGAGTTTTGCCCTTAGGAACACCTGGGAGTAGAAACCCGATGTGTGATGGAAGGGATACATCTCCATTATCACCTTTTCCTTCAGTAATTCCATGATCACTTCCTTCATAGGTATGGTTTGCTGTGAGGAAGCTGGAACAGTTGTGGCTTGGGGCTTTGTCGGTGGTCTCACTGTAAATTCCATTTTGCATCCCTATGCGATTATCTGTAGGATAAAATGAGCAGAACGCCCGCCAGGGAGGAAGTGTAATAGTTTCGCCCCCACCACGCTGCTAGTGTCATTGGGGTTTGTTGGTAGACACAGTGCTAGGGAACAAAGCGTTAGGATTTCCCTTTGTTTTTGTTGAAGACGCAAAAACCTTTTCAAGGGAAAAATTTTGGTTTTATCTGCTGACCTCTCTAGAACTTTGAGTTCAGGCCTGAATAGTAGGTTGCCAAAGGGGGTATTGCATAATTTATTTTTGGATGCATATTTTCCCTCCCAGGTCTTTAACCATAAGGCCCTTCTGGTCGCATTGACCAAGCCTGTGGTGCGTGCAGAGATTCTGCGACTTCCGCTGAAGCATCGGCCATGTATGCCACCCCTTTCTCTATTAGTAGAAGGGAATCCAAAGCTTTGTCCGCCCCAGGGACCTTGTCCAGGTGACCCCAGATTTGTTCCAGCCAAAAAGACATTTCTGGACATGCAAGTGTTAGCTTAGCTGGGTTGAAGCCCCGCTGCCCCTGCCTCATATGCTCTCCGCAGTTCAGGTCTTTTAGCCGACCCATGTCGTCAAATGAAAGGTCTGATCTCTGACACCTTGGCCAAGGATGCGTCCAGTTTTGGGCACTTCCTGAGAACGCTTTGCTGTTCATCAAATGGAAATCTTCTCTTCAGGGCTTTTGGGAAAAACAGCTTGTTTTCTTGGTTTTCCCATTCTTTATCTATGATGCCTATTAATAGATTGGTGGATCCGGAAAGATCTTCGTTTCTTTGAGCCCACTGTACAGCCTGTCCCAGACTGAGCCAGCGGGCTGGGTTTCCTCAATTTCCTCCATTATGTAAATTGCTTTTAAGAGCTCCTCTGTCTCCTCCGCTGGAAACAGATGTTTGGAAATTCTCTGAGTTTCCATTGTGGCTGCTTTGTCGGAGCTGTTCTGGTAGAGAGGTTCCCCTTCTTCCTCCGAATCTGAGGAACTCATCCGTGGCTGGGGAGAGCTTTTCTAGTTTTATCTTTTTGTTGCGTCAGCTCCATCTGCTGCTTCCTGAATTTTGGACTGCAGGGGGGGAGAGAAAGAGGGAGAGAGAGAGAGCGAGAGCGAGAGCGAGAGCGAGAGAGCGAGCGCGAGCGAGAGAGAGGGGGAGAGAGCGAGCGCGAGGGGGAGAGAGAGAGAGAGGAGAGGAGAGAGCGAGAGAGTGAGAGAGAGAGAGAGAGCGGAGAGGGGGGAGAGGGGGAGAAAGAGAGGGAGAGAGAGGGGAGAGAGAGAGCGGGAGAGAGGGGGGAGAGAGGGGAGAAAGAGGGGAGGGAGAGGGAGAGGGGAGAGGGAGAGGGGAGGGGGAGATAAAGAGGGAGAGGGGGAGAAAGAGGGAGAGGAGGGAGAGAGAGGGAGAGGGGGAGGAAAGAGGAGGGGGGAGGAGAAAGAGAGAGGGAGAGGGGGGAGTAGGGAGAGCGAGAGGGAGGGGGGAGAGGGCGAGGGGAGAGAGAGAGAGGGGAGCAGCGAGAGAGAGAGGGGGAGGGCGAGAGAGAGGGGGAGGGGAGAGAGAGGGGGAGGGCGAGAGAGAGGGGGAGGGCGAGAGAGAGGGGGAGGGCGAGAGAGAGGGGGAGGGCGAGAGAGAGGGGGGAGGGCGAGAGAGAGCGTTTACACCCCAAAACACATTCTGCTACTCGTCCCGAGTATGGCGATGCCACATGTGTGAAACTTTTACACAGCCTGGCCACATACAGAGGCCCAACATTGAAGTAGTACCTTCAGGCGTTCTAGGAGCATAAATTACACATCTCATTTCACTCCTACCTATCACACTTTTGAAGGTCCTTGAGCACCAGGACAGTGGAATCACCCACACAATGACCCCATTTTGGAAAGCAAACACCCCAACATATATTCTATGAGGCATGTGCTGCAGATAGGTACTCGGGTACTCTGATGGCCTGGTGACAGGTACTCGGATGGGCAGTGACAGGAACTTGGGTACTCTGATGGCTGGTGACAGGTACTCTTTATTAGGGGGGGCAGTCAGTGTGGTTGGTGTGTACTGTAAGCGGTAACGAGAGGTTACCACAATCTCCTTCTCACACACGATCAGTGTGTGAGGAGGAGGAGAACCTAGTAACATCTCGTTACCGCGGTTTGTTGAAATTCGGTGACCGGCTGTGATTGGACACAGCCGGTCATGTGGTAAAGAGACAATTTCATTGGCTCTTTACTGCGATCGGGGTTCGGCTGTGTCAGGGTAACAAGCCTCGTCCCCGATCGCCACTCTGTGAGCGCCCTGGGGGCGTGCATGAGCGCCGTGCACGTGGGCAATACATGTGACCGGCTGTTATTGGACACAGCTGGTCACGTGGTAAAGAGCCATTTTTTTATTGGCTCTTTACATGGATCTGGGATGGGCTGTGTCCGAGGGAACACACCTCCTCCCTGATCGAGAAACCGAGGACGTCACATGACGCCCGCCCAAGATGGGAGATCCCATTTGCGGACGTCATATGACTATAGCCCAGTAATGAAGTGGTTAAAGAACACATTTTATGAATATTGTGCTAGTCTGCTACAAATATTGATCCTAAATTCCAAAAATTATGAAGATGAGGCCTGAGCATTTTGGGTCAAACTTTCCAGGTGCTGTAGGAAATTCTAAAATTCAGCAATCTGGTTAGGAAACAAAACACCACCTTCTGATGCAATAAACTATTTACTGCAATGAAGTACTCAATTTAGTTATAATCAGCAAAACATCCACTTCTTTCTGCCATTCTGTATGTTTAAATATTAGGTTAGCTTTCCAGAGTGGTTCACCAACAAAATACATTTACAAAACGTTTTTTTACAGTTCAGGACTTCATTTTTAGTAGAATACACAGTTTCCAATTTGCAATAAAGCTGCTTATATGCAATTACCCTTCTATCCAGAAATATTTTGGAATGCTGCACTTACCTCAAACCCTCCAATAACCAAAAGAGACTGGATGTTATATTTTCTAATGTTTTCTACAATCTGGGGTAGACAAGTCTTTGGAATAGTTCTTAGAAGTAAAACAGAGAGCCAATTATTAATCTATGTTTTCAGTGATGACATATACAGTACAGAGCAACAAAATAATGGTAACATACTTTCAATAAGAAAATCACATGCAGGTTTTAAAAAAACGATGTTCGACTCATGGGCAATTACCTTTTTTATATTAGGTGGAAACATTTATCTAAACATCAAAACCATATTTTTCTTGATAAACTTAGTGTCTGTGGATCTTTCCACATGTACTATAATCAACCATATTGCATGGAGGACTATACTATGATTTAGCAATGGACAATAAAGATTTCAATAATGTGTACTATTACTCAAGATAAAGTAACTGTATACCATACTACTAAAGTGGGTGACATGTCTAGGCTGCCTAGCCTGATATGAATTGCACAGAATTGTTACTATAAAAACAAGGTCTTTTAAGACGAAACGTTTTGCATGACTTCTTTGTTCATACGCTTTACAGCTTTAATCAAGGATATTTGGTAATTTTTCATCAGTAAGGCATGTAGGTCTCACAATATTTTTTTAATTTTAATTTAATAAAGCATGGCACATCTTCGCTCAGTGGCAATGGTGTGCAACAGGAGCAAGAGCCCTTGCATGTATAATGACACACACCAAACACCACCACTATTTTCCATTTAAACTCTGGAATGCCATACAGTACTCATGAATTCAACTTGCTTCACATATTTAAGCATGGGTTGCAAAACTCAGCTCTAAAAGGGATTAAAGAAAATGTAAACGCAAGATTTAATTTTCCTGGTTTTTGCATGTTGTACCACGTACTTGTATGAAAAAGTATCCTGTTCTCTTTGTATTGCTTACTTTGTGAAAAAAAAAAAACACTGGTTTTCCTGCCAGTCCCTCTGCTTTCCTATCAAAAATTGAAAAACTGACCACACTAGGCACGGGAGCAAAGTGTAGTCAATTATCTAGCTGTGTTGGGAACTGAAATTTCTGTCCTCCAATGATCAGACTTGACCTGACACGCAACCCCCCCTCCCCAACTTCCTGCACAACCATTCACTGGGAAGACCAGTGTACTGGCGTTTCTACTCCCCCAGCCCTTATGAAGCCGAGAACAGAGATTATCTGATCACTTATAGAAAAAGGAACAAAAAAAAGGTGTTTATAATGTTTTTTCATCTCTATACACAAATGTTTTGCCTTTCATGTCCATTTTAAACATGCAACTCAGCAGAACACAGAAGTCATCAGAACGTGTTTTTCACTGATCTGAATCTTGCAAAGCCCAAAGGTTGACGTACAGAACACCTTCATTTTTTTTACATACACATTTATTAATAGGAGAAGCAAACAGTAGGTAGTGTTCTGTTAACAGGTAGTGTAATTAATACTACTTTTGAAGTGAAGCAGTTGTTTATTGATACTAAATCAATCATACAGAACCTTGACTGAAGCTACATTAGAACATTGCATCATAACTTCTTTAATACTGCAAAATAACAATGACAATATACCATGTACAATTATATTTTTGGCATAGAGGCTCACCTTTTTGTCCCTAGCATTGAACCACCGCGTCCTAACCATCCAGCAACATCATGCCAGCTGACTTCCTGAATCTTGAATAATAAAGAAAAAATGGTGTTAGAAAAATAAACAAAAGTGGTTGTAGACCCTTACATATACCTACTGAAGTGAGTTGCCTCAGGTGATACACAGAGTGCACATATATGGATCGAAATTCGGCCGCTCCCTGATAAACCAGCTGAATTTCGATCCATGTATGGCCAGCTTTAGCCTCCCTTATATAAAACAAAACTACTGGTATGCCAAACACTGCTCATAGGTCAAAAAGAATGAAGGAATCACCTGTCCATTTGAAAGGCCTTCAAATCCATCATACACTATGAAGACTTTGTGACCTTGTGAAATTCCAATTCGTACAGCAGCCCGAACGGCTGCATTCATTCCTGCAGCTGGTGCACCAACATTTAAGATTGCCATACTAAAGTTACTCTATGAAGGAAGAAAAAAAACATAAGAAATGAAACTTCCATTCAAAAAATACCCAGCTTGTGTTACACCACATTTGTATGGCTTCCAGAACATTGTCCTTTGTATGCTACAGTGAAAAAAATAAATAAAATCAGATCATCAGAAAGTATGCAGCCAGGGAAAATGTGCTCATAGGTACATTATAAACAGAAATATTTTCCAGGCATAATGATAACCTGGGACCTAGTCACCACTGTTTTTGCAAGGGTTTGGTGATAAACAGTAAGTAATTTAGTACAGCAAGGGACTAAAACGTATTGTTTTTATTATCCATAAGGACATTTTATTTGTAAATCTAGGTCTCAAAGCCTGAACATGTTACATTAGCACTGTGAAATACAGTACAGCATGACTGTAGGCTTAGACCCCTTTCACACTGGCAGCGTTTTTTTCAGGATCTTTAGCGCTAAAAATAGCGCCTGTAAAGCGCCTGAAAAAAGCCTCAGCTGCAATTCCAGTGTGAAAGCTTTCACACTGGGGTGCTGCGCTGGCAGGGCGTCACAAAAAGTCCTGCAAGCAGCTTCTTTGCAGCGCTGTAGGAGCGGTGAATACACCGCTCATAAATCGCCCCTGCCCATTGAAATCAGTGGGCAGCGCTGCCTAACTGCTGGCAAAGCACCGCTGCAACAGCGTTTTGCACATTAAATATCCTGTACAATATAAAAAGGCAAGGCCAATTCTGGTTTCTGGTCAGTGTTAGTGGTGGGGATTCTTGCACCACCTCTCTGCTTTTCCATTTGGTCTTCGCACCTACCTCTTTTCTTTGCCTTCTCTTAAATGTTAAAGTGGAGCTCCAGGAAAAAAAAGATTTTAAAGTTAGATTTTCATTACCTCCAAGAGGAAAATCGTTCATATTTACTGTATTTTTCCTTTCCTAAAGGGAGCTTCATGTCAGCCCACCTCTGGTATGCCCCACCCACCCTAAGCCTGTCAGGGCCTAAATAAATTTCACCCTTTACTCCAGGAAGGACTTGCGTAGCTAGAGCATTCACACCTGGGTGGGAGACTGTGCCGACATGGAAAAGGGAAAGGAAGATTATGTATGCAAGTATGAAGAACACATTTTCTGTTATTTTCCTGATGGCTGCATGTCAGGAATTAGATGACCAGGGTGGGATGATGTGAAAACAATTTATTAATCGCCTCTGGCTAAGGAGACAGTTTTTCCAAAATAAACACAGTCTCCAAAGCTAATGGATCCATACAATAATGAGACAAAAGAAAGGCGTGTATGGATGACCACATCCCCCTCCTTGCAGATCGTTTATGACGAAACTTTATAGGCGGCAGCCCAAGAGGTTGAGACACTTCTCATGGAGTGTGCTGTAATTCTCTCTGAAAGTGCCAACCCCTTATCCTTATAAGCAAAGGAGACTATTTTTACAATCGAGGAAGCGATGACTCTACTAGAGGCCCTGGCCCCCTTATGTGACCCTCCAGGAATCACAGACAGACCGATGATCTGAAGTGTCAATATAGACCCACAGGATTCTCCCGACGTCCAACAGGCTAATCTTCTGTCCATTTAAGTGAAAGGTAGGAATGAATTTTGGAGCAGACAGGAAATTAAGGACTATCGTTAGATCCCATTTGGAAATGTTGAAGGTCAGAGGCCTGAGTTTTACTACAGCCTTAACAAATTGGACTATTAGTCCATCAGAGGCCCACTAAACTTTGGTAAAGTCTGAAATAGCTGAGACATGGCCTTTGAGCGTGCTTGCACTCAGACTCATATCAAGACCTTTCTGAAGAAAATTGGAGGACATGACAAACTCAAGGCTCTTGCGGGGAAAATGTCCGACGCTGTTTAATCCCAGGAACTTTAGCCAGACCCCATTATAGATGCAATTTGTGCTGTTCTTGCAAGCTTACATAAGGGTGTCCAAAACCTGAGACGCATCCAAACTTGCAAACTTATGCCTTTTAATTTCCAAGCCATCAATCTGAGCTTTTCCAGAGCCGGGTGGAAGGCAGAGCTCTGGGAAACAAGGTCCAGCCTCACCGGCAAGGGCAGAGGCGTCCCCGTGTTCAGCCGCAGAAGCAACGAACACCAGGGTGCTTCGGCCAGTCCGGAATTACTGCCAAGACCTTGACATTCTCCTGCCCCAACCTGTTCAGGAAAGCCAAGATGAGAGGCACCGGGGGGAAAAGGTGAAATGCCAATCATTTAATAAAGAGTGAGAGAGATTGTTCTGGAACAGCAATCACGTGGACAGAGATTGCCTTGGGATGGGCTCTAGAACTATCCCAGGTTAAAGAAAATGCCCTCTTCCAACTCTACAGTAGTGACTAACTGCAGAGGTAAGGTTCCCTGAAAGTCTCATTACAAATGACATAACCTGCAGATAACACCTAGAACCAAAATCACTGCATTCAAAACAAGCTGCAAAAGTTAGTGAAGTTGACACAATACTGCAATGAGCATACGTAACGTATTCCCACTGCCTCACTTAATGTGGCTGGTAAACACCCTGTCAGTTTCTGCATTAAGCAAACCTGTCTTAACAGAAGCATGGAATCTGCCATTGCAGACCCTCTTCTGAAAATATTTGCCTGGCTGTCTCTGGATTTAATACTTTGAGCCACCCACCTAGCACTAGAGTTTGGAGTCGTGGGGGCGTGACCGGACATGAGGCGCGGTGTGATGTGAGAGGAATGTGAGTGCGTGTGGATACTCACTTCCACCCTCCGTCCCATGGAATAACGCTACCAATGCCGAGTCTGCCTTCTCATAGCGGCACATCGTATACTGCACGCAGCCGGAGACTCCCGAGGTCAGCCTAACTACCCGGAACAGAACTAGAGCGGGTCTACGCGGAGACAGCCGAAGGTGACGTCACACGCTATCTCCTGCCTCGCTGTCTGCGCTGGGAGAGAGGAGAGAGGAAGAGCGACGGGAGATTTAAACTCACAAGCCGGGCTCTCTGAACGGTGCACACGGCGGTGAAAAAAAGGAGAGAAAACAGGACACCGGAGGAGGGGGGGGGGACCCCAAGAAGACTCCCTGACGGCCCTGGAAAAACATCATTAAACGGCAAGGAGAGGTGAGAAGACATTTACTAGTCTACCCCCCCCCCCCCCCTCACTGCAATCTGTGGCTTGGTGTTCTCTCCCCTGTGTGACTGAGGAAAAAGAGACAGAAAACCGAAACTGTAATGTGCACAGCGGCTTCGTTTTTTATTTGTTGCAACCGAGGAATGTTAGAGACACAAACTGCGCTATAAGGTGCGGTGCATACACACTCGGCTTTTGTAGGACATAATTTTTGAGGATTGCTTCCCTTCTTTTCCTTGTGTGCGGCTGTGGGGTGTAAACTGTGAGATATAATATCCAACTGTGCCAGTTCCCACTGAATCCCAATTGGAGGACTACCCTACCCCTTTTTTTTGCAAACAAAGACATTTGCGCTGGGTATACGTGTTTTTTTTTTTTTTTTTTTTTTTTCCCCAGCTGTTTTCGGCAGATCCCCTTTTATTTTACCCATGTGTGCTGTATCTGCATTGTACCCGGAGCCCGCCTTTAAATAGAGGAACGCTGCCAAAAATACACACGTGCATAAAAAGGCATAAAAGCGCATTAAAGGACTGCTGCTAAAACGCAAGACGAGGACTGCCTCCTCATTAAAAACGCAGGCTGCGCTGAGAAGCTTACAAGTGGTTGTTTTCCCTTTTTTTTGTTTTCTCCTTCCCTTTTTTTTTTTTTTTTTTTGTTCTTTCTCTTTTTTTTTTTTTTTTTTTTTTTTGCTCTTCTCACAGGAACGCTCATAGCAACGCCAGCAGCTATTTCTTGCATATGTGTGCAGCCCTTTCTCGATACTATAAATCGCGGCCTTTCACCCAAAAAAAAAAACACAGGCTGCGGCGGGCGCATTCGTGCCACCTTTAATCTGTAATTTATAACCAGTGGAATGTTAACTTCTCTATTTTTTTTTCTTTTCCTCCTTTGCAAGTATAAGCTCTGATCTGCTCTGTGTGTTGCGCACATATACATATTCTCCCTTAATCATTACCGGAAGCCCGTACGGGTTTGCTCATAAGGCTGTGACTCACACATAAGACTGTCCCTTCTGTCCTGATTTGCGGCCCCTCTTTTCCTTTTTGGTGTCTTAAAGGGTCACTAGAGGACCGTTTTTTGTAAACCTATTTTAGAATTGCTATCTGACGGGGTCGGACTCCAGAGAGGCCCGGGGGTGGCAACATGTCAGCAAGGAGGAGAATGGAGGAACAGGCCACCCAGGAGAATGTAGGGACACAATCATTAAGATCAGCTAAGGATAAGGATAAGGGGCCCCAGCCCTCAATAACAAATGGGGCATCAGCAACGGCAGCAAAGTTGGAAAAGTATGCCCATACCCCAGTTCATAGTCCAATTAAAGGGGGACAGCAAATCCAGGCGAAAGTATTAAAATGATAGAAGGAGTCAAGGGCAAACAAATAATCAGACAGTTGCTATGGGGGCCACTACAGGAGGAGTAAAAAGCACAGCCAACAAAAATGTAGGACCACCAGGAAAACCAGATTTGGCTTTAGCCCAGGCACCACTGGCTGAGGGAGAGCCGACATTAAAGGACGTATTGGCGGCAGTTAACACATGCAAACAGTCCCTAGGGGAACTATGCGATCAAATGAAAAACATTAAAGAGGAATTGTCCTTGATGCGCCACGAGCTGGAGAAGACTGCCGATAGAATTACAGCAGCAGAAGGGAGAATTAGCCAAATCGAGGATGACATGTACCCAATAAGCCAAGAGGTTAAAACTCTAAAAGAACAGGCGGATAAATTCGCAGGAAAACTGGACGAAATGGAGAACAGACTCCGAAGGGACAATGTGAGGCTGGTAGGCCTCCCGGAAAAAAGCGAAGGCCCGGATCCAATAGTATTTATGGAAAATTGGCTCATTGAAACATTTGGAAGAGAGACTTTTTCACAACAGTTTTCAGTTGAGAGGGCACATAGAGTCCCGTTTAAACCACCACCTCAAGGAGGGCATCCCAGATCTATACTAATGAAATTCTTAAATTTCAAGGACAAAGTAACACTTCTCCGCAGGGCTAGAGAGATGGGGAGTATTTTTTACAAGGGAGCCAAAATCTCATTGTACCCTGATTTCTCGCCCGACTTACAGAGGCGCAGAGCAGACTTCATAGAAACTAAACGCAGACTTCAGAAACTTGATGTTACCTATGCTTTATTGTACCCAGCTTGGCTACGTGTGGTAGCAATGGGAGAGACGTTTTTTTTTTTACTCCCCAGCAAACGTGACAACATGGTTGGAGGACAGGAAGGATCAATTAATGAGTAAAACGGGGGGATGAGGGGTTAAGGGTAGAGGAACAGATATAGAGGGATGAGAAGGGAGGTGTCGTAGGGGAAATATATGCACATGGATTGGAGGGTGGAAGGAGTTATATAGCACAACAGTGAAGAATGAAAGGGTGGGGGGGGGGGGGGGCTGGAACACACTTGTTGGTGTGTGTAAGGATGGGGAGGAGGGTGGAGGGTGGGAGGGGACTGGAATATAAATGTAGGGGGGGGGGAGGGGGGGAGTATGCAGGTATGGGATGTGTGGTAACGGTCACAAAAGAAGTCCTTAGGGATAACCTAGAATGGTATAAGGGGGGAGGGGGGGGTGAAGAGTCAACGAATTAAAACACGGGAAAAATATTTAATCTACACGGAAATAAGCGGTACGCTAAAAATATTGACAGATAAACACTTAGAAAAAAGATTAGCACTTTTTCACTTAGAGGAGAATATTAAGACAGGGGCAAGATTTTTCTGTTCACACGGGGTATTCCCTCTGATTAAAGGTTGGGTTACCTTTCCCTCTCTTCTCATCTCTCCTTTGTTCTTTTACTTTGCCTTTTTATACTCCAGTATTTTTCCTGTTTTTTTTTTTTTCCTCTCTCTCTCTCTCTTCCGGGTCCTATATAGCGGTAGGATGGGTGAGCATCATAGTATAAGTATAAGATGGGACCAAATGGCTTCTGCACTTGAACTCTCCCCCCCTTACAGCTTCCTCCCCTTTAACAAGGGCAGGGGGGTAGAGCGCCTAGGGGGGTGTATTCTCTTTTCGTGTATATATCTTTTTCCCTTTTTCTTTTTTTTCTCTCCTATGTTAAAGTATGCAGACTAGGATACTGAGTATTGGCTCCTGGAATGTACGGGGGTTGGGTACACCGGCAAAGAGAGCAGCAGTGGTAGAGACCCTGGAGAGGAGTGGGGTAGGTCTGATCTGCCTACAGGAGACGCATCTAACTCAAGACTCTAAGCTATTAAATCAAAGCAAGAAATATCAATGCCAATTCCACTCAGTCCACACCTCTTATTCAAGAGGAGTGGCTGTGATGGTAAGGAAAGAGTTGGGGTTTTCCTGTCGGCAGACCAGCATAGATAGAGATGGACGGTATATTTTTTTGCATTGTGTAATTGAAAATCGAGAATATGTTCTAGCAAATATTTACATTCCTCCTCCGTTTAAGCTTGATGTAATGTATAGGCTATCGGAATTTTTAATAGATAAAGCTGGGGTACCGGTTATAGCAGTAGGGGACTTCAATGAGGTTATCAACAGAAAACTAGACAGGCTCCCAGTGGGTGTATCGGGCCAGAAGGTAGAAGAGAGTCGATTACATCGGTTCTTACAGGAAGTAGGGCTCTTTGACATGTGGAGGGTGCGGAACCCAGACGTGCTGCAATTCTCATGTTACTCAAGTTCCTATTCCACGCTCTCAAGGATAGACCTAGCCTTGGGAAACGAAGAAGCATGCCAAACCATAAGGGATATAGAATACCACCCTAGAGGAATATCTGACCACTCACTACTGGTCGTATCAATAAATCTAGATGGGGAAAGATCTCCTGTAGTATGGAAAATGAATCCAGTTTGGTTCGAAATAATAGGGGATCCAAATGAGGTGCTATTAAAATTGGAAGAATTTATAAAATTTAATAATGGGACGGTGTCAAGAGGAATAATGTGGGATGCACTGAAGGCGTATTTAAGAGGTATCCTTATTCAATCAGTATCAAAAATTAAAAAGATTACAAGGGAATGGGAGAGTAGGATTAAGAGAGAGCTGATGAAAGCAGAGGGAGACTACGTTAATAACCCAAACCCGGATACACAAAGTATATGGCTAATTAAACAACAGGAATACAAAGATACAGTTATTAAGAAATCAGAGAATAAGAGGTTGTTCCAGAAACAGGTAGCTTATGGAGAGGGGGAGAAAGTTGGGAAAATGTTAGCACAATTAGTGAGAACCAATTCCCCTCCCTCCAGCGTCCCTGTGATCAAAACTGAGAAAGGTGAAATCTCATCTAAAAAGTCAGTAATCACAGAAACTTTCAGACTATATTATGATAAACTGTACAGATCGCGTGGGACGGCGGAGGAAGGGGAAATGGACACATTTTTCAGAAACGTCGATATCCCGGCTCTCACAGATGAAGAAAGAGAGATCATGGAAGCACCGCTAACGTTGGAGGAAATCCAACTGGCGGTGAAAGAAATGGCCAATCAGAAATCACCAGGACCAGATGGCCTTCCAGTAGAAACCTACAAACAATATGGGAAAGTACTAATACCAGAGCTACTTAAGGTATTTAACTGGGCGAAGGAGGAAGGGAAGTTGCCAAAGTCTATGACGGAGGCAACAATAATAGTTTTGCATAAGGAGGGGAAGGATCCGTTAGAGACGAAGTCATACAGACCTATTTCCCTGCTTTGTGCGGATGCTAAAATACTAGCGAAAGTAATGGCAATCAGATTAAACAAAATCATCTCTAGACTTATACACCCGGACCAAACGGGATTTATCCCCTGCAGATCCACCAGCATAAATATCAGGAGGCTGTATCTAAATATGCAGATACCAATAGAGAACACAGGGACAAGGGTGGTTATGGCTCTAGATGTGGTCAAAGCTTTTGACAGTCTAGAATGGGGATACTTATGGCGAGTTTTAAGGGAATTTGGATTTGGCCCCTCATTTATTGAATGGATTAAAACCCTGTATACTGATCCCAGTGCTAAAATTAGGGTCAATAACGATTTTTCCGACAAAATTCAGAGAGGGGGACAAGACAGGGGTGCCCATTGTCCCCCTTGCTTTTTGCTCTCGCAATGGAACCGCTGGCCAGCGTAATTAGATCGAATACGAACATGCAGGGGTTCCGAAGAGGGGGGGGAGAAGAGAGAATCGCATTATATGCGGATGATGTCCTCCTCTTCCTGGGGGATGCGGAGCAATCCCCCAGGCAGGTGATGAACATCCTCATAGATTTCGGGAAAATTTCAGGGCTGACTATAAACTGGGAAAAATCTGCACTAATGCCCATAGACCCTTTAGGGAACCAGAGGATACCGGATAGTTTACAGCTGGAAGTGGTCGAACAAATTAAATATTTAGGTATAAACATAAAGAAGAATCCCAATAACTACATCAACGATAACATTGTACCATTATTAGCTAAATTTAAATCCAAAATCGCAATCTGGAGACGCCTTCCTCTATCGGTGGCGGGGAGATGTAATCTGATTAAGATGCTGTGGCAGCCACAGCTGTTATATCTGTTGCATAACTGCCCGACATGGATAGATAAAAAATGGTTCAGGAAAATCGACATGCTGTTTAGAGAACTTATATGGAAAGGAGGCCAGCCTAGGATAGGATTACAAACACTGCAACTAGGAACAAGAAAGGGCGGGATGGCAGTGCCACACCCACGAAGCTACTTCCTAGCCGCCCAACTGCAACATATAGGAGGGGTTGGAGGAGGTAATAAGGATCTAATGATTGCAGGAACTCCGCACAGATCAATAATAGAAGTTCTAGAGGCAAACTCATTTTGTCACAGAACCCCCACGGTGAGGCTTGGGTTAAAAGTTTGGAAGGCATTAAAAACAGTAAAAGGGCTGGAGGGCATGACAAAACACACCCCCCTCTGGAATAACAAGAACCTGCAGGAAGTGGAGAAGATAGGGAAGTTTAAAGAGTGGGAGACAAAGGGGATAGTTAAGTTAGCTCAATTATATGAAGGAAAGACACTAAAGACATTCACAGCACTAAGAACAGACTATGACATACCGAAACATTCTTTTTATAAATATTTACAAATTAGACATGCTTTAAATAGGCAATTTGCGCAACAAGGACCAAACTGGGTTAATTCTCCGGTATATCAAAGAATAGGCTCCCAAGACAAGACTAAAGGATTCATAGCAGAAGTTTACCCTTACCTATGCGAAGGCAGCGTAGAAAGCCCAGAACGACTCAAGAGCAGGAGGAAGTGGGAAAAGGAATTCGGAACTTTGTCAGATGAACAATGGTTGAGAATACTTGAGAAGGGACACATGGTGTCGGTCTCGCCCGCACAAAGGGTCTCATACCTGATGCTATTGCATAGGACATATTACACTCCTAAGAGACTCTTTGATTTCGGGTGGAGAAAGGACGCCAGGTGCCCTAGGTGTCAAGACACTGGGGACCTAGCACATATGGTATGGAAATGTCCGAAATTGTTTCGTTACTGGTCAGAAATCCTCGACACACTGAATACAGTGTACGATGCGAGGTTAGAAATGAACCCCAGACTGTGTATATTGGGTCTGGATGAGGGAATAGTAGGAGGCCCTTGCGTAACCAAAGTAGTGTTGAGATGTCTATTCCAGGCGAGAAAGCTAATAGCGCAAAGATGGCAGGCCGAAAAACCCCCAACGGCAGGAGAATGGGTGAGATTAATTACAGAAACAATATGGAGGGAAAGAACGGTATACACAAGGAGAGGAAACACGAAAGAATTTGTAAAAATGTGGAAAACATGGATGGATAAGCAGGGATGCCCAATATAATGGATAAGCAGGAAGACTAAAATGGGACAGAACATCATATTGGCAAACAGAGGGGATAGGGAGAGTATAAAGGTAAGGGGAATGGAAAAGGAAAGGAAGGGAATATATTAGAAGCAATGAAAGAAAGCCGGGAGGTATAAAAGAACTACAGGTTAAAGGTAATTTCTTAGCAAATCGTGAGAAAAGGAGCTTATGGAAATTAAATGTGTGTATGTATTCTGTTTTTTTTTTTATGTATGAAGAAAAATAATAAAGATTATATAATTTAAAAAAAAAAAGAGTTTGGAGTCGTACTTCAAGAGACTAGAGTCCTGGACTCTAGATATTGAAGGAAGACATTCATCGTGATCACCAAGCAACTAGCATTTTTCAGGAGAGCTCAGCAATGGCAGCCAGCATCCATGAGAGTGACTGAAGCAAAAAAAAAAAAAAAAAAAAAAAAAAAAAAAAAAACTGTTCTAGTAGAGATGGACAAAGACTAAGTAGAGAGGAGAGAAAAACAATGCACAGCAGAAACCTTAAAACCGTGATTACCTTCTCTTCTGTCGTTTTTTTGTGTGCAAGAAGTTTGTATATGTTCCAGTTATTTTCAAAGCTCCTACAAGAGAAAATGAGTAAGTGAAAATTTAGGAGCTCATTTGTTTAACCACTTCAATACCAGGCACTTTTACCCCCTTCCTGCGCAGGGCAATTTTCAGCTTTCAATTGAAAGACAATTGCGCGGTCATGCAACACTGTTCCCATATGAGAAAAAACAAAAAAAAAAACAAAACACACATGTTTTTCTTCAATTAGGTTAAAAAAAAAAAAAAAAAAAAAAAAAAAGAGGGGGCGAGAGAGGCGTCCCATTTCATTTGAGACCCGAAATATGCCAGAACAGTACAAGTATCCCCCAAATTACCTTTTTGGAAAGTAAACAGTGCGAGGTATTTAGTAAGAGGCATGGCAAGTTTTTTTGAAGTTGTAATTTTTTGTCAAAATTCTTTTGGAAAATTAAGAAAAAAAAACCTTACTTAGTCTTACCGATGACGGTATTTCTACGAGCCTTTCAGGACAGCACCATGGAGAGAGCGTAGCACCACCTCTTCACAGGAAACACTGCGTGACAATGCCCCTTTAAAATTCAGCCGTTACTGAGAATTCCTCAAAAGACATAAGCAGACAAATACCGAGCCCAGCCACTATAAACCATACACAACCTAGGGAGGGAAGTAGCTGCTGTCCTGAAAGGCTCGTAGAAATACCGTCATCGGTAAGTCTAAGGTTTTCTCCCTTTGCCTTTCAGGGCAGCACCTGGGAGATAAACGAGAACTTACTTCAGGGTGGGACCACACTGCTTGTAAAACATTCCTATCGAAGGACTGGTCTGAGGCTGACAGCAACCTACAGTGCCTTATGAAGGTCGAGAAACTGGACCATGTGGCAGCCTTGCATATCTGCTCCGGTGATGCCCCAGCCCTCCCTGCCCACGAGGCTGCCACTGCCTGTGTAGAGTGAAGCAATATTAGGACAAAAAGAGAAGATGACTTTCTAAAATTCTTTGTTGCCTCCCAAGTAATTTAGGAGGCACCTTCTAACGTCCAGAGTGTGGAAGGCTTCTGCTCCCGGCCCAGAGGGCATGGGGCAGAAAGTAGGGAGTATGATCTCCTGTGTGCGGCGAAAGACCGAACACACCTTAGGTAGGAAGGCTGGATCTGTCCTCGGCACTATCCTGTCCTGCAGACACCTTATAAAGGGCACCTTGATTGATAATGCCTGTATTTCACTGATTCTACGTGCAGATGTAGTATTGTCTTTAGGGTCAGGAATCTAAAAAGATGTCTCTTCTAGTGGCTCGAAAGGTGCCTTAGTGAGTCCCTGAAGAATCAAAGATAAATCCCACTTGGGAAAACTAATACGAGGCCTAGACCTAATTTTTGCCATAGCCTTAAAAAATCTGACCATCAAGGGCTCCCTTGACAGGGTCTTTTCCAGAAAAACTGATAATGCAGCTACCTGTGTCTTGAGAGTACTTGCTGCTAAAGCTTTCTCCATTCCTTCCTGGAGAAATTCAAACACTGAAATAGTGCTAATGAAATTAAAAGTTCTTGCTGGAACACCAGGAATAACACTTCCAGACTTTGAAGTAAATCTCCCTGGTGACTTTCTTCCTACTTGCAAGAAGGGTGTCGATGAGCTTTTCCAAAAGTCCCATTTTCCTTAGAATTTCTTCCTCAGAAACCTGGCGGTTAGATTGAGGTACGCTGGATCTGGATGAAGAATTTGACCCAAAAGGTCCTCCCTGATCAGTAATATCCAGGAAGGTTTTGCTGAGAGATTCATTAGGGTTGAAAACCAGGGTCTCTTTGGCCAATAGGGAGCAATTAGGATCAGATCCGTGTACTCTGTTGTGAAATTTGCCTACACTCTTGGTATTAATTGAAATGAGGGGGAAAGCGTAAGACAGGGGGAAGTCCCATTTGTGAGCAAACGTGTCCATGCCAAGTGCTTGATCCTGTCTCTGGAGAGAGAAGGCGGCTGATGTTTTTGCATTTATTTGGTTTGCAAAGAGGTTCACCTGAGGAAGACCCCAACTTTCCATGATCGTCTGGAATAACTCTTGGTTTAATGACCACTCCGCTTTCCTTCTGCGGAGGTCTGCTAGGGTGTTTTCCGTGCCTTTTAGATGGACCGCGGAGAGCGAGGACAGATTGTCCCTCGCCCAGCTCAGGATTTGATGAGCTAGTTCCATCAGGGTCTTGCTCCTTGTGTCCCCCCCCCCCCCCCTGCTTTGTTAGGTATAATACTACGAGTAGCCTGGCCCACTGCACTGAAGGGATTGCTGATGTCAACAGGCCTAGAACTGACAGTGTTCTTGAAGTGTTCTCAGAGCTATCTGCATTTTTCCTACCTTCTCTTGTTGGAGGAAGATTCTTTGTTCTACTGAATCCATTTCGTATCCTAGGAACCTTACTCGCTGAGATGGTACAAGGTTCGATTTTTGAAGGTTCAGAAGCCAACCTAAGCTGTTTAGATGTACATGGGTTACTTGCAGGTTGATTGCTACGTGCTCTTTTGATTCAGCGAACAGTGGTAGATCGTCCAGATAAGGCACTATGGAGATTCCGTTGAATCTCAGGGATTCCAGAGCCTCTGCCATCACTTTCGTGAATACTCTGGGAGAGGAGGAAAGGCCAAAAGACAGCACCCTGAATTGAAGGTGCCAAATCTCCCCCCTCTCCAAATTGACTGCTAGTCGCAGGAATTTCTGCGATGAAGCTGCAATTGGTATGTGGAGATATGCATCTCTTAGGGTGCCATGTAGCAGTTGAGTAAATTCCTTAGACTTTATAGATCGGTTCATAATCTTCAAATTCAGAATCAGACGAAATTTCCCAGATGTTTTTTTGACCAGAAAAATGTGGGAGTAAAAGCCCCTCCCTTCCTGGTCCTTCCTGCATACTATGAATGCTCCTCCCGCTGATCATACCGACAAGCTGCTCCTTAATGCGTGCCGACAGCTTTCCTCCATAGATAAAGCACTGTTCTTGGCTTTGCCTTGCTAACAACTGCCCTGTCCTGACCCTGTCTGACCTACTAAGTCAGGCTGCATGATGGGCACTGGTAGGCTGCTGGGCACTAAGGAGGAACAGGCAGGCTGCAAATGATGGGCACTTGTAGGCTGCTGGGCACTGGCAGGCTGCATTGATGTCCTGTACCACGTCTGCAGTCTGACCATCTCCTGTACCACGTCTGCAGTGTATGACCATCTCCTGTACTATGTCTGCAGTGTCTGACCGTCTCCTGTATAAATTCTTCTTTTTAAAAAACAGTCATTTTTGGTATCGGTTTTCGGCCTAGTGTATTTTTCATTTTCGGTATTGGTTTCAGCACCAAAAAACACATTCGGTGCACCCCTAGTAAAAATGACTCAGGGGTGTCTGAAAATTCTAGCTGGTAGCCTTGACTGATTAGATTTAGAACAAACAGGCTCTTTGTTGCCTTTTCCCAACCTGACAGGAAAGCCTGCAGGTGGTCTTCATTGCTTTTTTGAGTTTTGCTCGGGAGGTCTACCTATCCCCCTCTGGTGGTTCTGGGGTCTTTTTTGAGGCCAGGCGTCCTGGACAGGCAAGTGTCCATATTTTAAAAGTGACCTTTAAAGAAAAAAAAAAAAAAAAAATATATAAAAGTTGTCGGAACTCAGCTTTAAAAATTGTATCGGTCAGAACTTTACAGACAGGAAAAACTCTACGTTTTAGTCTCCTCTAGCCCCTGGTACATTTTGTCATGTAAATGACAGCTGGGCTTTTTCTTCTTCTAGCGTTAGTTTGCATCTAGATGTTTGTCTCCTCTCCCCCCTAGTCTTTCTGAGTCGATTGTTGAGGGGGGGATGCTCTCTTCCTCTCTGTTCCTCTGACTCACTATCAATTGGTAGAAGTGGTAGGAGGAAGACTGGACTGGGAGCTCAGTTCTTCAGAAGGGAATGCACTATCCCTAGGGTGTCTGCCAATTCCTCTTACTGAGGAAAAGAGCTCCTTACACTTGTGTGGACTCTTCCCTTACTAGACCTGCGATGCAAATTGGTCTGGCCCATGAGTCCCTTAGTGGGTTCTTGCATAAAGGGCATTTTCTTCCCATAGTTTACAGACTTGTGGGTGGCTTTCTATATGGCAGAATAAACCCTAAGACCCACTCCCCTATTAGGGCGACATGCTGAACAGAGAGGGATAGAAACGGTGCAACGCAAACTCCAAAGTGCCCCAGTGTCTCCCATCCGTGCTGAACTGCTAATCGTAAAGTGTCCCCACAGCAGACAGCTGCAGGCTTTAACCGCACACCAACAAAATACACCCCCAGTGAAGAAAGGAAAGAGGCACCTCGGCACCTCTACTACCTGGGCCTGGCCGGGAACCTGGGCACCTGCATCCGCCATTGCGAGTGCCGCAACAACCCCCTGTGCTCTTTTTAATGGTTGCTCCTTCTGGCGTCCCCATGCTTCGTCCCTTCCCCCTGTGTTCCGGCAGCCGGAACCACATGCTGCTACGCCCTGCTCAAAGTCTCCGCCCCCCGGAATGACGTCACCTGCCATCCGTACTCGGCGCCGACATGCCTAGACCTGGCATGCACTACCTGTCTGAGCAAACCCACGGCCCCCCGAGCACCTGGGGCGTACGACAGCCGGCAGACCATCACTCCTATGAGCCGTAAAACAGGCACGGAGCAACCCCCCCTCTCGTGCTGGGGGTGCTGGGCTGGCATGAGGTTGTAAACTGAAGGTACTGCCACTAATCCCCACCTTGGAGAGAGTGCAGCACCACTGGTTCCCCAGCAGTGCTTCCACCATGGCGGAGGAAACACTAAAACTGATGGCATGGTGAAAGCAGTTGAATTTAAAAGGGGTGTTGTCACGCACTCTCCAAAGTGCTGTCCTGAAAGGCGAAGAGCTTGTTCACACACACACACACACACACACACACATATATATATATATATATATACACACACACACACACACACACACACACACACACACATATATACACACACACACACACACACACACACACACACATACACACCATATTTATCGGCGTATAGCACGCACTTTTTTTCCCCTTAAAATCAGGGGAAAATCGTGGGTGTGTGTTATACGCCGATTCCCGCTAGCTGTGAGCGGAGCGATCGCCGCATAGCGAGTGTACTCGGCTCTTCTCTGCCCCGCTCACAGTCCCGCCATTGGACCGGTGTTATGTCCATCATAGGGCGGGACTGGGCATGACTAAGCGGAGCCGAGAAGAGCCGAGTACATGTGTATCTCGGCTCCACCCGTTCCTTGCTATCTCGGCGGCGTTCGCTCCGCTCCCATGTCCTGTCGGAAACTGTCCTCGGCGGCGCCAATTTTAAATGGCGATGACACTGAGGGCAAAGGCTGCACTGGACACTGATAAGGCTGCATTGATGGGCATTTAAATGAGCTTTTTTTCCCCTTAAACTTACATCCTAAAAGTTTTTTCCCTTAAAATTCCCTCCTAAACTTGGGGTGCGTGTTATACGCCGATAAATACAATAGATAGAGAGATGTAGATATATATATATATATATATATATATATATATATATATATATATATATATATATATATATACATATATACATACATACACACACGTACGTACGTACATACATACATATATACACATACATACATATACACACACACACACACACACACTTTATTTTTATTTTTTTTAAACACTAGGTTTGCTTATACAAAGAAAATAGAGAAATTTCTGGAACCCAAAACTTAGGACCAGAAAAAGAAAAAGAAAAAGGAAAGCAGCTACTTTATGGAGACATTAAACTGATCGATTCAAAATATTGGATTGAATAAAGATATTTAATTTATGATTATTTATATTTGAACACTCACAGGTGTGCTTCCCATGAAAAACCGAGACAGACCAACATTAAATAGTCAATATGCTAATCACAATTATTAACGAATGCCGACAACACAAAACAAGACAAGAACGGACACCATATAACAACAAAGTGCACCATGTGAAACAACAGCTGGCAGATAGTTCAACTACAAAAAGTGCCTAAATATAATGCAGGTAGTGCAATATTCTTCCATTGAATATATAAAGATAGACTTCAAGTAGGTAGTTGAAACTATGCACACTGAGGCATATTTGGAAATAAGGTCAGAGATGCTTTCCAGAGACATTCAATAAGATCACACATGGGATATGTCAAATCACTGCAGGTCACTGTCCTATCATGTAAACATCCCACAGAGAAGTTCTCTATGGAGAGCAAAACATATTGCAATGTTCCAAATTGTAGCGTATAACCTGTGTGGATTCCAAATACTGATTAGAAAAATGTTATCAGCTGTTTCTAAGGGTGTAAGCACGGCAAACGCAGCATTAGTAGCGGAGTATATATTAAGAGAAAACTTGGCAATTTTGGCAAAGTAATGGAAGGTCAGGCGACCATGTTAATTATTAACACCATCAGTCCCGAGTTTCACGGCAGGCTGTTAATAAAGAGTGACAGAAAGTGATTCCAAGCATAGCAAACGGTAAATGTCATTGGACAAGGGTTTAAGTCCAGGTTTAAGGATTAGCTTATTGGTGACAGTGAAGCCTTATAGCAGACATAAAATATAGAGACAATTGGTAACGTTACCACATAGTCGGTATTACCCGTATTGAGGGATGTCTGTGGCTTCTGTGTCCGTCAAGCTGGAGGTCCAGGATTTTTTGCCGGCTGTTATGCTGTCCTTGCTGGGAAGATGTTGGGCGCGCATCAGGCTGCGCTAGATGGACGTTGAATGGGGGATTGCCGGGTCGTGGAAGAGAAAACCTGTTGGTTGCCAGATATTGCCAGGTCAAAAACGAAGAGTTGTTCCCCGAGATGGGGCGCTGGTTAAGCTGTTTGTTTAGTGCCGTGTGCCGTGCTGAGTAGTCAGAGCTCCGTATACGAAGGGACCGCTCAGAGTGTGCTGGTCAGCTGTTCATCACATGGTGCATCACGTGACGCGTTTCGCTGAGGGCGTAGTTGCAATAGCTTCTTCCGACGTGTTTGTGGGAAGGTGCCTGTGTTGCCTTCTTATGCTGTTAATCAGCAACTATCAGCAGGTGTTTAGTAGTAAAGAAAATTGTTTTGAAAAGTGTTGTAACCAGTCTAACGCAATTCCAATTGGCTTAGGCAATTCACCTAAGGCTATGAAAGTCAATGGATTTTTACGGCCATGATGCTACTTTTAATTATGGTATTTGGTCAGTGCATGGTTTGTTATGGACAGGGCATGTGAAAAAACATTTTTATTATGTGACATAAAACAATTTTAAACAAATATCGCGCCATCTAATGTCTCAACCAAATTTGGACAGATGGCGGGCACATTTAAATGAAAATGAAAGGAATTTTTTATATTTGAAGAAAAAAATATAATAAATTAAATGAGGAGTTAGGTGAAAACTGAAAAAAGAAAAAAGGAAAGGGGAAAGGAAAAAGAAAAATGGATGAGGTAAAATGAAATAAAAGTTAATTAAGTGAGATGAAAGGGATTAACCTACGACTTACGCAGGAACATTTTATTGAGCAAACTCAAGGAGTACGTCTAAGAGGCAAGAGGGACAATCTTAAATAATATTTCGGCCGGTATCTAAGGTAGCTGAGCAGACCTGAGAGAGCAGTGACGGGCATAAAAATGTCCGTCAAGTTGAAGTGGTGTGCACTATGTAATGGGCGGAGTTCGCAAATGGTGTATAAGCGAGCACAACGCCCACTAATGGGAGCAGTGTTAGTAAACACTGTACCTAATAGCAGAATCAACGAGTGAGATAAAATGAGAGCAGTGTAGGTAAACACTGTGCCCATTAGTTAAAGCAGAGTGCATAGTTACAGAAAGGCCTGTAAGTTTAGCTCCGTATTAAGGCCCTGCGGAATTAACGATTTTAAACGGTATACCCACCATTTCTCTTTCTGGAGAAGTATCTTATCGAAGTCACCACGCCGTGGTGGTAGCTTTAAAAGATAGATTCCTTTGACTAACATCCCTGCTGGGTCACCACCGTGATGGGTAAAAAAGTGTTTGGCAAGAGGTTTTTCAGGAATTTTTCCTTTTTCACGAATTTCTCTTAGGTGCTCACCTATTCGGATTTTTAGGGAGCGTTTTGTTTTGCCTATATAGATCTTAGGGCATGGACAAGTAATCATGTAAATAACACGGCTACTTGAGCAGTTGATAAGGTCAACTATGTTAAAGTTGTCCCTGCCAAATGCATCAGAAAAAATGGAAGTACGGTGTACATAAGGGCAGATCTGACACCTAGTACAGGGGAACATGCCCTTTGTCCTGGGATAGTCGGAAAGCCAGGTTGAGTCAGCTTTTTTAACAAATTCCGACTGTATCAATGTATCACCAAGACTCCTTGCACGTCTTGCGACGAGCTTGGGTACCTTTCCCACGATTTTGGCGAGGGAAGGAGAGCATGTTAAGATGCCCCAGTGTTTTTCCAAGGTCCGACGGACCTCATTCCATTGAGACCCAAACGTAGTAATGATTCTTACAGGTTCTGAGAAAGTAGCCGGAGGTGTGGAGGGGAGTGGTACAGGTCTATGTGTGGATTTCAACATACTGTCTCTGTCTCTTAAGGCGGCTTTCTTTTTGGCTCTCTTAATTTGATTATGGGAGTAGCCTCGTTCCCGGAAACGACTATACAGCTCAACACATTCCTTTTTATATTGAGCTTGGTCCGAGCAGTTCCTTTTAATGCGGAGAAACTGTCCAACGGGAATCCCGTTTTTCAGCCATTGAGGATGATGGCTTGAAGCATATAATAGAGTGTTTGCTGCTGTCGATTTCCGGTACGTGCTGGTGCCTAGTAAACCATTTTCCATGGAGACTTTCAGATCTAAAAATGACAACGATGAACGATCATAGTTATATGTTAACCTGATATTTCTGTGATTAGAGTTAAGTTGCTGCATGAATTTGTGTAGATCGTCCGGGGTGCCACGCCAGATCATCAATACATCATCGATGTACCGCAGCCAGGTCTGTACATGGCTGCGGTACATCGACGAGGGATAGACATCCTCCCTCTCCCATTGACCCAAATGGAGGCAAGCGTAGGATGGGGCCCAGGCTGCCCCCATGGAGGTACCTTGTATCTGATGGTAATAGGTCTTAAGAAATTGAAAAAAATTATTAGTTAGTGCCAGTTTTAATAAATCGATGAGGAATTCATTTTGATGACAGGCCTGGGGGTAAGTTAATTCCAAAAAATTTGACACGGCCTCAATGCCAATTTGATGAGGGATGGAAGTGTATAAAGATTCGACATCTATGCCGACTAGCCACACCTCTTCAGGATTGGGGTAGGGGTCCTGAGTGGAAATTATGGACAGTACGTGCCCGGTGTCTTGAACATAGGACGGAAGGCCTTTGACCATGTCCTGTAGTAGTGAGTCCAGATACCGACCTATTCTCTCCAAAGGTCCTTGACAAGCGGACACGATGGGTCGCCCCGGAGGGTTTTTCAAGTTTTTGTGAATTTTCGGTATAATGTAAAATGTCGGTATGCTGTACTCACCAACCACAAGGTGCTGAAATTCTTTTTTGGTCAAAAGACCTTCATCTCTAGCAAAGGAGAGTTTTTCATTAAGATCATGGACAAGATTTGGAAAGGGATCCCTTTCCAGTACATTATAGGTCTCTTTGTCATTTAATAGACGTTTAACTTCTCGCTCATACATGGTTTCAGTCAATAATACGACGTTGCCGCCCTTATCGCTATTCTTGATCACTATATTTTTAGTTTTTTGTAAATCTAATAGAGCAAGTCTTTCGGCACTGGAAAGATTGTCCTGGGGGCCCCTATCCCATTTGATCTTTGTAAGGTCGTTTTGGACCAATTCCAAATAAAGGTGCAGCCACCTATTTTTAGACAACGGGGGCATCTTTTGTGACCTTATTTTTAAGTTGGATGGCCGTCGTATAAGGGCTGGAGGGTCTGTAAGGTCGTCGTTTTCGTCCAATAAAGACATTAAGATATCAATGGCTTTTTCGTCGTCGTTTAAATGGTTAGTTGCCGTAGATTGTAAATTAGTCTGTTCACTATATAGTGAACGAAAAAAGACCTTCCGCAAAAATAGGGCGACATCTTTATAAACTGTAAATTCGTCCATGCTCGCGGTGGGGGAAAAGGACATCCCCTTCTGTAGTAGTTTTATATGGTCATTGGTCAGTGTTATGTCAGTCAAGTTAACGATTTTTAAATCGTTTTTATTTTGTGAGGCTGGCTCATCACAATTCGGGAGAACTAGTTTCGTTTTTGGCTCCTGGTGTAGGTACGGGCTTTGTTTTCCTTCAATTTTGGTGCTATCGGGATTTTTTCGGTAGGAGGTGGTTGCTGACTGTCTGAGTTTACCGCCCCCGTCTGGTCTAAAAAAATTACTTTATTGTGAGATTCTTCGTCTGAATCGTTAGATTTAGATCGCCTATTACGCGATTTTTGACGATATCCCCGCCCCCGTGATTGGCTCCTACCGCGTCTAATCGTTAAATCAAAGGCTTGTTCGCTCTCAAAATCTGTGACGTCACGTCTGAATTTGGCCTGTTTACTGATTTTTAAATTTAGCTGTACTTTCTCTATTTCTTTTTTAATATTGTCGTTTTGTCTTATAAATTCCTCATCGTTTTTAAGAGATTCTAGGCTACTGGCACTTTCTGTAATTTGTTCCTGCAAAATAATTAATTGAAATTTTTCTTCCTCAACTATCAATTGCATAATCGCAACTCCATGTGCGATACACAACTCTCGCCATTTAGGGAGGAATCTGTCAGTATGCAGGTGTTCTGCTGGTATAGTTTTGTCTCTCAAGCCCCTGGGTACTATACGGTGACTTATATAATTTTCTAGGGAGGATATATCCCACTTACGATTTAGGTGTTTTATAAGTAGCTTCTTGTGCTCCTTGAATTTGCTTTTAATTTCTAATTCCTGATCAAATAATTGAGGGGTGTCAGATTGAAAAGCTGTTTTAATTTCCTGATCAATCTCATCACCTAACATAAAAGCCATGCCCTGGCCACACTAAAAAGGGCAAGAATTGTGATTTCCTCAGTTTGAGATGGGAAGCACCCAGATATTGACGTATCCTGCCGTACAGACCTTAGTGATCATAAAAATATTGCAAAAAAATATAGGGAATGGGGTAAGGGAAAAGGGGAATTGGAAGGGAAGGATTGGCTGGATACTGTCAATGATAGCCGATTGTAATTGAAACGGCTCCGATCAGGACCAAAAAAAATATATATGGTGAAAAAATGTCGCCGTAGCTAATTACATATGCAAAGAAAATAGAGAAATTTCTGGAACCCAAAACTTAGGACCAGAAAAAGAAAAAGAAAAAGGAAAGCAGCTACTTTATGGAGACATTAAACTGATCGATTCAAAATATTGGATTGAATAAAGATATTTAATTTATGATTATTTATATTTGAACACTCACAGGTGTGCTTCCCATGAAAAACCGAGACAGACCAACATTAAATAGTCAATATGCTAATCACAATTATTAACGAATGCCGACAACACAAAACAAGACAAGAACGGACACCATATAACAACAAAGTGCACCATGTGAAACAACAGCTGGCAGATAGTTCAACTACAAAAAGTGCCTAAATATAATGCAGGTAGTGCAATATTCTTCCATTGAATATATAAAGATAGACTTCAAGTAGGTAGTTGAAACTATGCACACTGAGGCATATTTGGAAATAAGGTCAGAGATGCTTTCCAGAGACATTCAATAAGATCACACATGGGATATGTCAAATCACTGCAGGTCACTGTCCTATCATGTAAACATCCCACAGAGAAGTTCTCTATGGAGAGCAAAACATATTGCAATGTTCCAAATTGTAGCGTATAACCTGTGTGGATTCCAAATACTGATTAGAAAAATGTTATCAGCTGTTTCTAAGGGTGTAAGCACGGCAAACGCAGCATTAGTAGCGGAGTATATATTAAGAGAAAACTTGGCAATTTTGGCAAAGTAATGGAAGGTCAGGCGACCATGTTAATTATTAACACCATCAGTCCCGAGTTTCACGGCAGGCTGTTAATAAAGAGTGACAGAAAGTGATTCCAAGCATAGCAAACGGTAAATGTCATTGGACAAGGGTTTAAGTCCAGGTTTAAGGATTAGCTTATTGGTGACAGTGAAGCCTTATAGCAGACATAAAATATAGAGACAATTGGTAACGTTACCACATAGTCGGTATTACCCGTATTGAGGGATGTCTGTGGCTTCTGTGTCCGTCAAGCTGGAGGTCCAGGATTTTTTGCCGGCTGTTATGCTGTCCTTGCTGGGAAGATGTTGGGCGCGCATCAGGCTGCGCTAGATGGACGTTGAATGGGGGATTGCCGGGTCGTGGAAGAGAAAACCTGTTGGTTGCCAGATATTGCCAGGTCAAAAACGAAGAGTTGTTCCCCGAGATGGGGCGCTGGTTAAGCTGTTTGTTTAGTGCCGTGTGCCGTGCTGAGTAGTCAGAGCTCCGTATACGAAGGGACCGCTCAGAGTGTGCTGGTCAGCTGTTCATCACATGGTGCATCACGTGACGCGTTTCGCTGAGGGCGTAGTTGCAATAGCTTCTTCCGACGTGTTTGTGGGAAGGTGCCTGTGTTGCCTTCTTATGCTGTTAATCAGCAACTATCAGCAGGTGTTTAGTAGTAAAGAAAATTGTTTTGAAAAGTGTTGTAACCAGTCTAACGCAATTCCAATTGGCTTAGGCAATTCACCTAAGGCTATGAAAGTCAATGGATTTTTACGGCCATGATGCTACTTTTAATTATGGTATTTGGTCAGTGCATGGTTTGTTATGGACAGGGCATGTGAAAAAACATTTTTATTATGTGACATAAAACAATTTTAAACAAATATCGCGCCATCTAATGTCTCAACCAAATTTGGACAGATGGCGGGCACATTTAAATGAAAATGAAAGGAATTTTTTATATTTGAAGAAAAAAATATAATAAATTAAATGAGGAGTTAGGTGAAAACTGAAAAAAGAAAAAAGGAAAGGGGAAAGGAAAAAGAAAAATGGATGAGGTAAAATGAAATAAAAGTTAATTAAGTGAGATGAAAGGGATTAACCTACGACTTACGCAGGAACATTTTATTGAGCTTCAAGCCATCATCCTCAATGGCTGAAAAACGGGATTCCCGTTGGACAGTTTCTCCGCATTAAAAGGAACTGCTCGGACCAAGCTCAATATAAAAAGGAATGTGTTGAGCTGTATAGTCGTTTCCGGGAACGAGGCTACTCCCATAATCAAATTAAGAGAGCCAAAAAGAAAGCCGCCTTAAGAGACAGAGACAGTATGTTGAAATCCACACATAGACCTGTACCACTCCCCTCCACACCTCCGGCTACTTTCTCAGAACCTGTAAGAATCATTACTACGTTTGGGTCTCAATGGAATGAGGTCCGTCGGACCTTGGAAAAACACTGGGGCATCTTAACATGCTCTCCTTCCCTCGCCAAAATCGTGGGAAAGGTACCCAAGCTCGTCGCAAGACGTGCAAGGAGTCTTGGTGATACATTGATACAGTCGGAATTTGTTAAAAAAGCTGACTCAACCTGGCTTTCCGACTATCCCAGGACAAAGGGCATGTTCCCCTGTACTAGGTGTCAGATCTGCCCTTATGTACACCGTACTTCCATTTTTTCTGATGCATTTGGCAGGGACAACTTTAACATAGTTGACCTTATCAACTGCTCAAGTAGCCGTGTTATTTACATGATTACTTGTCCATGCCCTAAGATCTATATAGGCAAAACAAAACGCTCCCTAAAAATCCGAATAGGTGAGCACCTAAGAGAAATTCGTGAAAAAGGAAAAATTCCTGAAAAACCTCTTGCCAAACACTTTTTTACCCATCACGGTGGTGACCCAGCAGGGATGTTAGTCAAAGGAATCTATCTTTTAAAGCTACCACCACGGCGTGGTGACTTCGATAAGATACTTCTCCAGAAAGAGAAATGGTGGGTATACCGTTTAAAATCGTTAATTCCGCAGGGCCTTAATACGGAGCTAAACTTACAGGCCTTTCTGTAACTATGCACTCTGCTTTAACTAATGGGCACAGTGTTTACCTACACTGCTCTCATTTTATCTCACTCGTTGATTCTGCTATTAGGTACAGTGTTTACTAACACTGCTCCCATTAGTGGGCGTTGTGCTCGCTTATACACCATTTGCGAACTCCGCCCATTACATAGTGCACACCACTTCAACTTGACGGACATTTTTATGCCCGTCACTGCTCTCTCAGGTCTGCTCAGCTACCTTAGATACCGGCCGAAATATTATTTAAGATTGTCCCTCTTGCCTCTTAGACGTACTCCTTGAGTTTGCTCAATAAAATGTTCCTGCGTAAGTCGTAGGTTAATCCCTTTCATCTCACTTAATTAACTTTTATTTCATTTTACCTCATCCATTTTTCTTTTTCCTTTCCCCTTTCCTTTTTTCTTTTTTCAGTTTTCACCTAACTCCTCATTTAATTTATTATATTTTTTTCTTCAAATATAAAAAATTCCTTTCATTTTCATTTAAATGTGCCCGCCATCTGTCCAAATTTGGTTGAGACATTAGATGGCGCGATATTTGTTTAAAATTGTTTTATGTCACATAATAAAAATGTTTTTTCACATGCCCTGTCCATAACAAACCATGCACTGACCAAATACCATAATTAAAAGTAGCATCATGGCCGTAAAAATCCATTGACTTTCATAGCCTTAGGTGAACTGCCTAAGCCAATTGGAATTGCGTTAGACTGGTTACAACACTTTTCAAAACAATTTTCTTTACTACTAAACACCTGCTGATAGTTGCTGATTAACAGCATAAGAAGGCAACACAGGCACCTTCCCACAAACACGTCGGAAGAAGCTATTGCAACTACGCCCTCAGCGAAACGCGTCACGTGATGCACCATGTGATGAACAGCTGACCAGCACACTCTGAGCGGTCCCTTCGTATACGGAGCTCTGACTACTCAGCACGGCACACGGCACTAAACAAACAGCTTAACCAGCGCCCCATCTCGGGGAACAACTCTTCGTTTTTGACCTGGCAATATCTGGCAACCAACAGGTTTTCTCTTCCACGACCCGGCAATCCCCCATTCAACGTCCATCTAGCGCAGCCTGATGCGCGCCCAACATCTTCCCAGCAAGGACAGCATAACAGCCGGCAAAAAATCCTGGACCTCCAGCTTGACGGACACAGAAGCCACAGACATCCCTCAATACGGGTAATACCGACTATGTGGTAACGTTACCAATTGTCTCTATATTTTATGTCTGCTATAAGGCTTCACTGTCACCAATAAGCTAATCCTTAAACCTGGACTTAAACCCTTGTCCAATGACATTTACCGTTTGCTATGCTTGGAATCACTTTCTGTCACTCTTTATTAACAGCCTGCCGTGAAACTCGGGACTGATGGTGTTAATAATTAACATGGTCGCCTGACCTTCCATTACTTTGCCAAAATTGCCAAGTTTTCTCTTAATATATACTCCGCTACTAATGCTGCGTTTGCCGTGCTTACACCCTTAGAAACAGCTGATAACATTTTTCTAATCAGTATTTGGAATCCACACAGGTTATACGCTACAATTTGGAACATTGCAATATGTTTTGCTCTCCATAGAGAACTTCTCTGTGGGATGTTTACATGATAGGACAGTGACCTGCAGTGATTTGACATATCCCATGTGTGATCTTATTGAATGTCTCTGGAAAGCATCTCTGACCTTATTTCCAAATATGCCTCAGTGTGCATAGTTTCAACTACCTACTTGAAGTCTATCTTTATATATTCAATGGAAGAATATTGCACTACCTGCATTATATTTAGGCACTTTTTGTAGTTGAACTATCTGCCAGCTGTTGTTTCACATGGTGCACTTTGTTGTTATATGGTGTCCGTTCTTGTCTTGTTTTGTGTTGTCGGCATTCGTTAATAATTGTGATTAGCATATTGACTATTTAATGTTGGTCTGTCTCGGTTTTTCATGGGAAGCACACCTGTGAGTGTTCAAATATAAATAATCATAAATTAAATATCTTTATTCAATCCAATATTTTGAATCGATCAGTTTAATGTCTCCATAAAGTAGCTGCTTTCCTTTTTCTTTTTCTTTTTCTGGTCCTAAGTTTTGGGTTCCAGAAATTTCTCTATTTTCTTTGCATATGTAATTAGCTACGGCGACATTTTTTCACCATATATATTTTTTTGGTCCTGATCGGAGCCGTTTCAATTACAATCGGCTATCATTGACAGTATCCAGCCAATCCTTCCCTTCCAATTCCCCTTTTCCCTTACCCCATTCCCTATATTTTTTTGCAATATTTTTATGATCACTAAGGTCTGTACGGCAGGATACGTCAATATCTGGGTGCTTCCCATCTCAAACTGAGGAAATCACAATTCTTGCCCTTTTTAGTGTGGCCAGGGCATGGCTTTTATGTTAGGTGATGAGATTGATCAGGAAATTAAAACAGCTTTTCAATCTGACACCCCTCAATTATTTGATCAGGAATTAGAAATTAAAAGCAAATTCAAGGAGCACAAGAAGCTACTTATAAAACACCTAAATCGTAAGTGGGATATATCCTCCCTAGAAAATTATATAAGTCACCGTATAGTACCCAGGGGCTTGAGAGACAAAACTATACCAGCAGAACACCTGCATACTGACAGATTCCTCCCTAAATGGCGAGAGTTGTGTATCGCACATGGAGTTGCGATTATGCAATTGATAGTTGAGGAAGAAAAATTTCAATTAATTATTTTGCAGGAACAAATTACAGAAAGTGCCAGTAGCCTAGAATCTCTTAAAAACGATGAGGAATTTATAAGACAAAACGACAATATTAAAAAAGAAATAGAGAAAGTACAGCTAAATTTAAAAATCAGTAAACAGGCCAAATTCAGACGTGACGTCACAGATTTTGAGAGCGAACAAGCCTTTGATTTAACGATTAGACGCGGTAGGAGCCAATCACGGGGGCGGGGATATCGTCAAAAATCGCGTAATAGGCGATCTAAATCTAACGATTCAGACGAAGAATCTCACAATAAAGTAATTTTTTTAGACCAGACGGGGGCGGTAAACTCAGACAGTCAGCAACCACCTCCTACCGAAAAAATCCCGATAGCACCAAAATTGAAGGAAAACAAAGCCCGTACCTACACCAGGAGCCAAAAACGAAACTAGTTCTCCCGAATTGTGATGAGCCAGCCTCACAAAATAAAAACGATTTAAAAATCGTTAACTTGACTGACATAACACTGACCAATGACCATATAAAACTACTACAGAAGGGGATGTCCTTTTCCCCCACCGCGAGCATGGACGAATTTACAGTTTATAAAGATGTCGCCCTATTTTTGCGGAAGGTCTTTTTTCGTTCACTATATAGTGAACAGACTAATTTACAATCTACGGCAACTAACCATTTAAACGACGACGAAAAAGCCATTGATATCTTAATGTCTTTATTGGACGAAAACGACGACCTTACAGACCCTCCAGCCCTTATACGACGGCCATCCAACTTAAAAATAAGGTCACAAAAGATGCCCCCGTTGTCTAAAAATAGGTGGCTGCACCTTTATTTGGAATTGGTCCAAAACGACCTTACAAAGATCAAATGGGATAGGGGCCCCCAGGACAATCTTTCCAGTGCCGAAAGACTTGCTCTATTAGATTTACAAAAAACTAAAAATATAGTGATCAAGAATAGCGATAAGGGCGGCAACGTCGTATTATTGACTGAAACCATGTATGAGCGAGAAGTTAAACGTCTATTAAATGACAAAGAGACCTATAATGTACTGGAAAGGGATCCCTTTCCAAATCTTGTCCATGATCTTAATGAAAAACTCTCCTTTGCTAGAGATGAAGGTCTTTTGACCAAAAAAGAATTTCAGCACCTTGTGGTTGGTGAGTACAGCATACCGACATTTTACATTATACCGAAAATTCACAAAAACTTGAAAAACCCTCCGGGGCGACCCATCGTGTCCGCTTGTCAAGGACCTTTGGAGAGAATAGGTCGGTATCTGGACTCACTACTACAGGACATGGTCAAAGGCCTTCCGTCCTATGTTCAAGACACCGGGCACGTACTGTCCATAATTTCCACTCAGGACCCCTACCCCAATCCTGAAGAGGTGTGGCTAGTCGGCATAGATGTCGAATCTTTATACACTTCCATCCCTCATCAAATTGGCATTGAGGCCGTGTCAAATTTTTTGGAATTAACTTACCCCCAGGCCTGTCATCAAAATGAATTCCTCATCGATTTATTAAAACTGGCACTAACTAATAATTTTTTTCAATTTCTTAAGACCTATTACCATCAGATACAAGGTACCTCCATGGGGGCAGCCTGGGCCCCATCCTACGCTTGCCTCCATTTGGGTCAATGGGAGAGGGAGGATGTCTATCCCTCGTCGATGTACCGCAGCCATGTACAGACCTGGCTGCGGTACATCGATGATGTATTGATGATCTGGCGTGGCACCCCGGACGATCTACACAAATTCATGCAGCAACTTAACTCTAATCACAGAAATATCAGGTTAACATATAACTATGATCGTTCATCGTTGTCATTTTTAGATCTGAAAGTCTCCATGGAAAATGGTTTACTAGGCACCAGCACGTACCGGAAATCGACAGCAGCAAACACTCTATTATATGCTTCAAGCCATCATCCTCAATGGCTGAAAAACGGGATTCCCGTTGGACAGTTTCTCCGCATTAAAAGGAACTGCTCGGACCAAGCTCAATATAAAAAGGAATGTGTTGAGCTGTATAGTCGTTTCCGGGAACGAGGCTACTCCCATAATCAAATTAAGAGAGCCAAAAAGAAAGCCGCCTTAAGAGACAGAGACAGTATGTTGAAATCCACACATAGACCTGTACCACTCCCCTCCACACCTCCGGCTACTTTCTCAGAACCTGTAAGAATCATTACTACGTTTGGGTCTCAATGGAATGAGGTCCGTCGGACCTTGGAAAAACACTGGGGCATCTTAACATGCTCTCCTTCCCTCGCCAAAATCGTGGGAAAGGTACCCAAGCTCGTCGCAAGACGTGCAAGGAGTCTTGGTGATACATTGATACAGTCGGAATTTGTTAAAAAAGCTGACTCAACCTGGCTTTCCGACTATCCCAGGACAAAGGGCATGTTCCCCTGTACTAGGTGTCAGATCTGCCCTTATGTACACCGTACTTCCATTTTTTCTGATGCATTTGGCAGGGACAACTTTAACATAGTTGACCTTATCAACTGCTCAAGTAGCCGTGTTATTTACATGATTACTTGTCCATGCCCTAAGATCTATATAGGCAAAACAAAACGCTCCCTAAAAATCCGAATAGGTGAGCACCTAAGAGAAATTCGTGAAAAAGGAAAAATTCCTGAAAAACCTCTTGCCAAACACTTTTTTACCCATCACGGTGGTGACCCAGCAGGGATGTTAGTCAAAGGAATCTATCTTTTAAAGCTACCACCACGGCGTGGTGACTTCGATAAGATACTTCTCCAGAAAGAGAAATGGTGGGTATACCGTTTAAAATCGTTAATTCCGCAGGGCCTTAATACGGAGCTAAACTTACAGGCCTTTCTGTAACTATGCACTCTGCTTTAACTAATGGGCACAGTGTTTACCTACACTGCTCTCATTTTATCTCACTCGTTGATTCTGCTATTAGGTACAGTGTTTACTAACACTGCTCCCATTAGTGGGCGTTGTGCTCGCTTATACACCATTTGCGAACTCCGCCCATTACATAGTGCACACCACTTCAACTTGACGGACATTTTTATGCCCGTCACTGCTCTCTCAGGTCTGCTCAGCTACCTTAGATACCGGCCGAAATATTATTTAAGATTGTCCCTCTTGCCTCTTAGACGTACTCCTTGAGTTTGCTCAATAAAATGTTCCTGCGTAAGTCGTAGGTTAATCCCTTTCATCTCACTTAATTAACTTTTATTTCATTTTACCTCATCCATTTTTCTTTTTCCTTTCCCCTTTCCTTTTTTCTTTTTTCAGTTTTCACCTAACTCCTCATTTAATTTATTATATTTTTTTCTTCAAATATAAAAAATTACTTTCATTTTCATTTAAATGTGCCCGCCATCTGTCCAAATTTGGTTGAGACATTAGATGGCGCGATATTTGTTTAAAATTGTTTTATGTCACATAATAAAAATGTTTTTTCACATGCCCTGTCCATAACAAACCATGCACTGACCAAATACCATAATTAAAAGTAGCATCATGGCCGTAAAAATCCATTGACTTTCATAGCCTTAGGTGAACTGCCTAAGCCAATTGGAATTGCGTTAGACTGGTTACAACACTTTTCAAAACAATTTTCTTTACTACTAAACACCTGCTGATAGTTGCTGATTAACAGCATAAGAAGGCAACACAGGCACCTTCCCACAAACACGTCGGAAGAAGCTATTGCAACTACGCCCTCAGCGAAACGCGTCACGTGATGCACCATGTGATGAACAGCTGACCAGCACACTCTGAGCGGTCCCTTCGTATACGGAGCTCTGACTACTCAGCACGGCACACGGCACTAAACAAACAGCTTAACCAGCGCCCCATCTCGGGGAACAACTCTTCGTTTTTGACCTGGCAATATCTGGCAACCAACAGGTTTTCTCTTCCACGACCCGGCAATCCCCCATTCAACGTCCATCTAGCGCAGCCTGATGCGCGCCCAACATCTTCCCAGCAAGGACAGCATAACAGCCGGCAAAAAATCCTGGACCTCCAGCTTGACGGACACAGAAGCCACAGACATCCCTCAATACGGGTAATACCGACTATGTGGTAACGTTACCAATTGTCTCTATATTTTATGTCTGCTATAAGGCTTCACTGTCACCAATAAGCTAATCCTTAAACCTGGACTTAAACCCTTGTCCAATGACATTTACCGTTTGCTATGCTTGGAATCACTTTCTGTCACTCTTTATTAACAGCCTGCCGTGAAACTCGGGACTGATGGTGTTAATAATTAACATGGTCGCCTGACCTTCCATTACTTTGCCAAAATTGCCAAGTTTTCTCTTAATATATACTCCGCTACTAATGCTGCGTTTGCCGTGCTTACACCCTTAGAAACAGCTGATAACATTTTTCTAATCAGTATTTGGAATCCACACAGGTTATACGCTACAATTTGGAACATTGCAATATGTTTTGCTCTCCATAGAGAACTTCTCTGTGGGATGTTTACATGATAGGACAGTGACCTGCAGTGATTTGACATATCCCATGTGTGATCTTATTGAATGTCTCTGGAAAGCATCTCTGACCTTATTTCCAAATATGCCTCAGTGTGCATAGTTTCAACTACCTACTTGAAGTCTATCTTTATATATTCAATGGAAGAATATTGCACTACCTGCATTATATTTAGGCACTTTTTGTAGTTGAACTATCTGCCAGCTGTTGTTTCACATGGTGCACTTTGTTGTTATATGGTGTCCGTTCTTGTCTTGTTTTGTGTTGTCGGCATTCGTTAATAATTGTGATTAGCATATTGACTATTTAATGTTGGTCTGTCTCGGTTTTTCATGGGAAGCACACCTGTGAGTGTTCAAATATAAATAATCATAAATTAAATATCTTTATTCAATCCAATATTTTGAATCGATCAGTTTAATGTCTCCATAAAGTAGCTGCTTTCCTTTTTCTTTTTCTTTTTCTGGTCCTAAGTTTTGGGTTCCAGAAATTTCTCTATTTTCTTTGCATATGTAATTAGCTACGGCGACATTTTTTCACCATATATATTTTTTTGGTCCTGATCGGAGCCGTTTCAATTACAATCGGCTATCATTGACAGTATCCAGCCAATCCTTCCCTTCCAATTCCCCTTTTCCCTTACCCCATTCCCTATATTTTTTTGCTAGGTTTGCTTATAGCAGTACTTTAATTTTTTTCACTCAGTGACAGTGTGTAGACGACACTATTGTGATTAGCTGTGATTGGCCACAGCTAATCACATGGTACAAATGGGCTGTTATTGGCCCTGTCTGTACCATGTGATCACTGTAACCAATCATAGCCAGCAACACAATTGTATACAATGAATGGCATGAAAAAGTCATTCATGGTTTACAACTGTCATGCGATCTGCTGTGATTGGTCACAGTGATCACGTGTTACTGGCAATGGGCCAGTACACTGATTATTCATCCGCTGTGGACACAGCAGGTGACCAATCGTGCGATGGGCCACGCGAGGCACATTCTCGGGAGGATGTCTTACAACGTCCTCCTAGAACAATAGGCTTCTTGCCCGAATGTCATTTCATAAAAAGCCCCGGGCGAGAAGCAATTAACCACTTGCCGTCTGCCCACTGTCAAATGACGAAGGACTGGTGCGGCTCTCAGAGGACGTCGAGGCGAGGAGTGCCGATTAGCAGTATCTCCTCGCAGGGGAGACCAGGGCAGGTAATCAGGGCACTGATGATCAGTGCCCTGATTAAAGGAAAGCCCTTGCAGTGACACCAATCAGTGACTGTTAGTGATGCCAGTTAGTGCAGCCTTTCAGTGTGGCATATTTGTGCCTCCTCATCAGTGCCACCTAATCAGTGCCCATCAGTGAAGGAGAAAAATGACTTATTTACAAAATTGACTGACAGAAAAAAATACGTTTTTTTAATGTTTTTTTAAAAGTAAAAAAAAAAAAAAAAACAGCCGTGATAAAATACCACCAAAAGAAAAAAGGTATATTTGTGTGAAGAAAATTATAAAAAAAATGTATTTGGGTACAGTGTTGCATGACCGCGCGATTGTCATTCAAAATGTGACAACGCTGAAAGCTGAAAATTGGCCTGGGTAGGAAGGTGGTAAAAGTGCCCTGTATTGAACCAGTGTAATATCTTTCAAGGGAAAGTAACCATAGAAACTTTTAGGTTGATGCCTTCACCAACATGATTTTTAATTTTCTGCACATGTTAAAATGCACCTAAAGGCCTGAAGATTAGGTTAATACCCCAGACGTTACTTATTTTCTAAAAGCAAAGACTCGTGGAATAAAAATGTGGTAGTTTAATTATTTTTTGTCACACAATATTTGTGCATTTATCACACCTACATTTCCTGTAAAAAATACACTAAGGCTGGGTTCACATATGTCTGGCTGTGGTTTGCAGTCCGGAGTCTGATCTTGTTCACTGGTTTAGGTCTGATTCAGGTGCGAATTTTTACTTGAATTTGCACCTAAACCGGACGCAAAATCACAGGAACCTTTTAAAAAACGGACCGCAGTCACAGGTGTGCCGGTCCAATTCGCATATATGTGAACCCAGCCTAAAAAACACTCAAACACCATTACCCATTTTTGTTTGTAAAATAAGAAAGATGAAGTTGGATCTGCTGTGATTTTTTTTTTCTTTAATAGACTGAACAAACAAAAAACATAAAGGGATACTGGTTGCCCCCAATTGGAGTCTGCATCTGCTGGAGAGAGGCTGTGTGCACAATATGCAGAAGTGGGACGCTGGGGACAGCGACCCAAGAGTGAATGAGGCCTTACTTCTATAAAGGGATACTGGTTGCCCCCAATTGGAGTCTGCATCTGCTGGAGAGAGGCTTTGTGTGCACAATATGCAGAAGTGGGATTGTTCTTAAGTTGAATTTGTTTGTAAGTCGGAACAGGTACATTTTTTAAGTGTAGCTCCAGCCAAAAAATCTATTTTTAAGTTTTTTAGATAACATAGAGAAGGGTTATCACCCCTGTAACATTTGTTTTGCTGTCTGTGCCCCTGTTCAGAAGATTTCACCTCACCTTCTGTCCCAATGACAATTGGATTTTGAAAATTTTGGGTTGTTAGGGAAGCATGGACTGGTGATAAAGCATCAGTGGAGACCCCTTTTTCCCATATTAACTCTTACAGGAGTGAATTTCCCTTTCTAGGGGTAGATTTCCTCTCACTTCCTGTTGTCTCCCTCCGTTTGTAAGTAGGAGTCGTTTGTAAGTCGGATGTTTGTAAGTCGGGGACCCCCTGTACATTGAGACGCTGGGACAGCAGTAAATGATCCAAGTCCGATAGGGGCCACTGCAGCTACCTTTATCTACGAAAAGGGTAGGTGTAACCACCCTTGATATTACTGGATGTAACTCTTATCCTTAAAAGTAGTTATAAAGCCTAAATATTTTTAACCTTAATGCATTCCTTGCACTAAGGAAAAAAAATGTTTAGGCATCAGTGCTTTCCAACCAGTTGGTTCTTGTATTCCTGCTGCGCACTGAAGCGTCTGTTTAGCAAGGCGTTTAGCAGTTGTTTTTTTGACTGAAGCGGGTCAAAATCCTATACCTACTACTAGGATTTCCCAGCCTTGGCCTGCTGTGATGTGGGTTAGAAAACCTGTTCAAGTTAGTGTTCCACACTGAGACAGCCAGTGTCAGCAATGTTGATCATCTCTGCCCTATAAGATCATCTCTGCCCTCTAATTATAGAAGAAGTAAACCGCAGGGTTATTTAATTTTTTTCTTCTGACCTGCAAAGTAAACGCATAATGTGCTAGTATGCAATGCATACTAGCACATTATGTTAAACTTACCTGCAAACGAAGTCCTCCACCGATGCGCTGTCACCGCTGGAGGCTGCATCCATTTTCACCTGTCTTCCTTCCCGGGTCCGCGGACTCAGGCTGTGTGACTGGCTAGAGCTGCGTGACGCCACTCCCATGCATGCACGCGGGTGCCACTGGTCATGGCACACAGCTCCGAAGGAGCGGCACAGCTGGCCGTTTCTTCAGAGCGAATGCGCCTACGATGTCATCGGCTGCATGTACAGTAAAATATCTCCTAAACTGTGCATGTTAAGGAGATATTTACAGTACCTATAGGCAAGTCATATTATAGGCTTACCTATAGGTACAATTAATCTATGGGACTATACAACCACTTTACCAGGAACTGAAATGTCCCGTTCATGGATTTGCCACTAAAACCGCAGTCTGTGGTTGGTTAGATACTGCAAACACAATCAACCACCCTCATAGCACTACGGGAGGCCTAAAATGTGGGCTTTTTGAAAGGATAAAATACAGATCAATGATAAATTTAAAAGTAAGAAGTTTAACATCTGCAGATAAATGAATGATGAACATCACCGGCAACTAATGCCAGAAAATAACTTTGATAACTCCACCCAAGGAGCATAAATTATGTTTCTGCATTTAAGGGGAGCAGAGCGCTAAAGTAACACTTAAACTTATTTTTTTTTAATTAAAATGAATGTGTTATACTTATGGTTTTGCACAGAGCAGCTATGATCCTCCTCTTCTGGGGTCCCCCACTCCAGGCTCCTCTTTGACGAGTGCTCCCATAGAAAGCTGCTTTCTATGGGAGCACTCAGGCGGGCTCGCTCCCCAGTCATTCTATCTTCGCCTATTGACACAGACTGGGCAGCTTGGCCCAGCCCCTCGCTCCCTCGTCACAACATTTGCTTGACAACAGTGGGAGCCACTATCAATCTGCCCAGTGAGAGGGAGACAGTAGTGAGAGCAGCTGCTCTTGTGCACATCACTGGATCAGGTAAGTACAAGTGGGGTGCTGTGGGGATCCTGCATCACAGAAGTTTTTTTTATCTTAATGCATTAAGGTAAAAAAACCTTAAGGCCCCTTTCACACTTATACGACTTGTCCCACGATTTAGGACTGCAAAGTAGCATGACAAGTCGTTCCCCATGATTTCCAATGACAGCCATTCATATTAGTACGACTTCAAGTTGTTTCCGTTTTCAAAGTAGTCCCTGCGCTACTTTGGTCCGATTTTGATGCCACTTACACAGGCATTCCTTGAAATCGCGGCAAAATTGCAGCGACTTTGAGGTCGCACAAGTGTGAAAGGGGCCTTAGGCTTTAGAACCACTTTAAGACAACACAAGCCACCCACTCCATTCTTAACCATGTCTTTCCTACCATATCCTTCCTAGATGCTTAACCTTTTGAAATAACATAATTATATAATAATTACTATTAAACTGTATTATGAGATCAGTTACATTGACCTAAAGCGCAACTCCACTTTTGTTGAGAAAAAAAAAAAAAACATCCCCCATGCGATATATGTACATTACAAGCATTTTAAACAAATTTTGCAGATTCCGACCTTTTGTTATTCCGAAGAAATCCCTTTGTGTTCCTCTGTGCCCATGTGGGACATTGAATCTAATGGGAGTGGTTTCATAAACCGCTGCAGCAGCATCAGGGTACTAATGAGGAAAGCTGCTGGGCCTGTATCCCTTTAGACTTGTTCCTATTGGGAGTAGTTCACCAAAAATTACATTTCTGTTGCAGGGGATGCCTTAAATCTGACTTGCACTTTAGTGCAGGCTTCTGGGAAAAATCGGTGAGCCAATAACACAAGCAGGAACTTATGATTCTGGGGGACGTTCTGTACACATTTTGTGTACAGAACACCTCCAGGTAGCCATATTGCATTTTCAGCAAAATTACAGCAGCTGCAGATTGAAAAGAAAAAGTAATGTAATTACAACATGACTTATGTCGCAATTGAATACAGGAGGTACCAGGGTTACGAACCCCTTATGGACTTTCCTCCCATTTGTAATTTTCATAAGTCGGCCGCGCATGCGCAGAACGACAATTACGGACATTTCCGATGTTCCGCTGAATGCCGTTCTGCGCATGCGCAAAAAATTACGGACATATCCGAGATTTTCTGAGGCTCCGTCTGGCCACGCATGCGCAGAAAGGCAGAGGGTCCACACAGCGCCCTGTTCGTAAGAAGGAGTGGTTCGTAAGTCAAGCGTTCGTAAGTCGGGGGCCCCTGTACGCTATATTTGTTCTTTATTTAGAATTTTTGAGTTTGAAGTTACCCTTTAATATGTTTATTGCATTTTTAAAAATGCACTTCTATTTCAAAAGGTATGTGGCTTACCTTCCCCTCAACTGGATTGCTTCCTCAAATTTCTGCTCCTCCATAGCTTTTTGTACATCTTTTGTCTTAAATGAAGTAAAATAAAAGATTAAAAACAAAAACATTTTATACTGTAAAAACTTATATCATTAGCTTTTCAAGTAAATTTTGTGTGTATTTTATAAAAGTAGTTGCAAGTAAAAAAAAGTAGTGGCAAGTAAAGTAGTTTAATGCTGCTGGCTTGTGGTACGAGTTCCAGGCTTTTAATTACTATATTTTTAAATATCTGTGGGATTGTACACTTTTTTGGACATCCAATTGTGTGCACACAATTGGTACAACGTAAATATATCAACTCAACACAAGACTGCCAAATGGTCATTTTTTAGATCCCAACACTATGTAAAATATATAAGAAACACTGTAAATGTGCTATTTTTTTTAAAGTATACATAAAATGTTAAAACAAAGAATTATCTCTGCTCTACTGAAGCCACAGCCATCAAAGACAGACAGAAAAACCATGCAGTCTGCTAAGAATCAAAACATTCTTTATCAGTTGAACTTAAGTATAACCATTGTAACAATTTGTCAATTGGAATAGGCTGTGTGTAAGTGGGGAAAAAAAAAAAGTTAAGATATTTTTTTTTTTTGCTAGAAAATTACTTAGAACCCCCAAACACATATACATATATATATATATATATATATATATATATATATATATATATATATATATATACATATACATATATATATATATATATATATATACACATACACACACACACACACACACACACACACACACTTATATATTTTTTTTTTTGTAGACACCCTAGAGAATAAAATGGTGGTTGTTGCAATATTTTATGTCACACTGTATCTGCGCAGCGGTCTTTCAAATGCAATTATTTATTTTTTTAATTACTTTAAAGAATTAAACAAGAAAAAAAATAATTAAAAAAAACAGTAGTTAGCCCTTTTTTTGTATAATGTGAAAGATTTTACGTTGCGAGAATCGTGGTCTTTTTATTCGAAACAAAAAAAATCATGATTCTCATTTTGGCCAGAATCGTGCAGCTCTACTAAGCAGTAGACTGTTACAGCCAAACTACATCCAGGCAATGGAGGGAAATCTCTTTTTGAGGAGATGAGATCAAGTCGGATAGAGGGACAGAGGAACAATGTCCTGGTTGAGGTTTAAGGCCAAATCTACCTTTAACATGAAGGAAGTTCTGGGCCTCAACACTACTTCGTCCTTAAGTAGACCAGACAGGGTTTGTTCCAGGATAAGGCTACCAGCTTAGAAATTCACCTCACAGAGGTGGTGACTACAGAAACACCACCTCATGGGTGAAAGTGAAAAAGGGGACTGTTCCCAACGGGGTTCAAGGGGTGTTTTTTTTTTTTTTTTTTTTTGTGTGTCAAGAGAAGCAGATTAAGGCAGGCTAGAGATGATCCCATTTTAATTCCTGAAACCATGAGTCAGTGTTGATGAGGGAATCCCTACCGCTGAGCTATTGTGTTCTCCCGGCGGGAGCGTACAGGGAGCCATCCTGCAGGAAAACCCAGTGAGTATTACTAGTTATATGGCCCCATGTAAAAATTCTAATTGCTGGTTGTACCAAAGTCGATCAATGAATTTACTTGTGTACAATCAGCCTGCACATATAGATGGTTTGAATCTTGGCCGGTCCCTGCTGAACTGACTGAGATTCGAACCATCCATGGCTGGTTTAAGATCCCACAGAGGTACGAACAGGAGGAGCCACATGGGAGACAGCCTCAACAAAGGTTTTAATAAAGTAATGCGCAGCCAATGGTAAATCAGTCAGACAATCTGGAAAAGCCCACGGCTATCAGCCAGGAAACTTATCAGGTTCTGCCTTGGACAATCTGGTGCTATGAGGGGATCACTGGAATACCTTCCGTCTCAAACTGGTAAAGCAGCTGAGGAGGAAGTTTCAAGGGAGAAAATAAATAGATCAGGGCATGCTGATCCCCTGGAATCACCAGAGCATCCATTGCTTCCACTAAAGGATCCTTGTACTAGGAGACAAAGCCAGTTTGTTGTTTAATCTGGAGGCCAGGAGGTCCAAATCTGACACCCCCAACCTGTGTCACAGGTCTTGGATCGCCTCTGGATGTGGAAACCACCACCCTGGATCCAGGTACTGCCAGCAGAGAAAGTATGCCTGCCCAAATTTCATGTCTGGGATGTAAATGTGAAAAAAACCTGGAACGCAGTTCACCAAGGACTGGATTTAGTCTACCTCTCTTGTTGTGGCTAGACTTCTAGTGCATCTCTGATGGGTGACGCACTGACAGATGACCCCCCAGTCAGGCAGCCCAGTGCTGCAGTGATAGCCAAAAGCCAAATCACCTGAAGCTCAAAGAATGTTAATTGGAGGAACGTTCCTCTGACATTCAAGTCCCCTGCACCATCAGGGTGCCTGATCAGAGAAACTTCGGTCTGAACCGTGTCTTGGACTAAATCCAGATACTTCAAACAATGTCATTAAATACTTATTTCTGAAGGTTTAAGATGCATCTGAACCTCTGTCTGGACAGGCAAGTATTTGATGTTCACCAGTGCTTATGCTAGTTTTGACATAGGTGTTCCCATATTCATTTTTTTTCTCCGTTCTTTTTTTTTTTTAATTCATATAAAATTTATCTGTTCATGCATATTAATACAAAATTGTAGATGGTTTCAATTATGTGATGTTAAAAATATTTTTGCAGTATGGCATTCTATAAAAAATAGTTTATAGTAACAATGTATGATTAAGGATCTTGTTTCTTTGAGGGTAATGAAGCAATACTGGATTAAAAAAATTTAAAAAAAAATTTAAAAAAAAGGTAACGTAGGGGTTAATATATACATAAAGGCTATTTTCTATAAGGAATTGCATAATTATTATAAAAAGTTCCAAATGGCTTGATGTATGCCATGAACCTTGTGGTGTATGATGGTAATGAAATGATCAAGGTTTGGTATGACTATTGAGCAGTTAAATGTGTAAGTCCATGCAAAAACTAAAATCCCTGCATCTATAGCCATCTATAGGAATGCTTTCAGAGATAGAAATGTTAAAATGGCAGGGAAGTACAAAACCCCCCCAAATGACCCCATTTTGGAAAGTAGACACCCCAAGCTATTTGCTGAGAGGCATGTTGAGCCCATTGAATATTTTTTTTTTTTTAGTCCCAAGGGATTGAATAAAGACAAAAAAAAAAAAAAAAATTTTTTTTCATAAAGTTGTCACTAAATGATATATTGCTCACACATGCCATGGTTATATGTGGAGATGCACCCAAAATACATTTTGCTGCTTCTCCCGAGTATGGGGATACCACATGTGTGGGACTTTTTGGGAGCCTAGCCGCGCACGGGGCCCCGAAAACCCAATCAACGCCTTCAGGGTTTCTAAGGGTGCAAATTTTTGATTTCATCCTCACTACCTATCACAGTTTTGAAGGCCATAAAATGCCAAAATAGCACAAAACCCCCCCAAATGACCCCATTTTGGAAAGTAGAGACCCCAAGCTATTTGCTGAGAGGCATGTTGAGTACATGGAATATTTTATATTTTGCCACAAGTTGCGGGAATATTACAAACTTTTTTTTTTTTGCCCAAAGTTGTCACTAAATGATATATTGCCCACACATGCCATGGGCATATGTGGAATTACACCCCAAAATACATTTCTGCTGCTTCTCCTGAGTACGAGGATACCACATGTGTGGGACTTTTTGGGAGCCTATCCGCATACGGGACCCCGAAAACCAAGCACCGCCTTCATGATTTCTAAGGTCATAAATTTTTGATTTCACTCCTCACTACCTATCACTACCTATCACAGTTTTGAAGGCCATAAAATGCCAAGATGGCACAAAACCCCCCCAAATGACCCCATTTTGGAAAGTAGACACCCCAAAGCTATTTGCTGAGAGGCATGTTGAGCCATTGAATATTTTTTTTTTTAGTCCCAAGTGATTGAATAAAGACAAAAAAAAAAAAAAAAAAAAAATGTATTCAAAAAGTTGTCACTAAATGATATATTGCTCACACATGCCATGGTTATATGTGGAATTGCACCCCAAAATACATTTTGCCACTTCTCCTGAGTACGGGGATACCACATGTGTGGGGACTTTTTGGGAGCCTAGCCGCGTACGGGGCCCTGAAACCCAAGCACCACCTTCAGCATTTCTAAGGGTGTAAATTTTTGATTTCACTCCTCACTACCTATCACAGTTTCGAAGGCCATAAAATGCCAAAATTGCACAAAACCCCCCCAAATGACCCATTTTGGAAAGTAGACACCCCAAGCTATTTGCTGAGAGGCATGTTGAGTACATGGAATATTTTATATTTTGCCACAAGTTGCGGGAATATTACAAACTTTTTTTTTTTTGCCCAAAGTTGTCACTAAATGATATATTGCCCACACATGCCATGGGCATATGTGGAATTACACCCCAAAATACATTCTGCTGCTTCTCCTGAGTACGGGGATACCACATGTGTGGGACTTTTTGGGAGCCTATCCGCATACGGGACCCGAAAAACCAAGCACCGCCTTCAGGATTTCTAAGGGCATAAATTTTTGATTTCACTCCTCACTACCTATCACTACCTATCACAGTTTTGAAGGCCATAAAATGCCAAGATGGCACAAAACCCCCCCAAATGACCCATTTTGGAAAGTAGACACCCCAAGCTATTTGCTGAGAGGCATGTTGAGCCCGTTGAATATTTTTTTTTTTTAGTCCCAAGTGATAGAATAAAGACAAAAAAAAAAAATATAAAAAATTTATTCAAAAAGTTGTCACTAAATGATATATTGCTCACACATGCCATGGTTATATGTGGAATTGCACCCCAAAATACATTTTGCTGCTTCTCCTGAGTATGGGGATACCACATGTGTGGGACTTTTTGGGAGCCTAGCCGCGTACGGGGCCCCGAAACCCAAGCACCGCTTCAGGATTTCTAAGGGTGCAAATTTTTGATTTCACTCCTCACTACCTATCACAGTTTCGAAGGCCATAAAATGCCATAATAGCACAAAACCCCCCCAAATGACCCCATTTTGGAAAGTAGACACCCCAAGCTATTTGTTGAGAGGCATGGTGAGTATTTTACAGCTCTCATGTGTTTTTGAAAATGAAGAAAGTAAAGAAAAAAAAATTTTTTTTTTCTTTTTTCAATTTTCAAAACATTGTGACAAAAAAGCGAGATCTGCAAAATACTCACCATACCTCTCAGCAAATAGCTTGGGGTGTCTACTTTCCAAAATGGGGTCATTTGGGGGTGGTTTGTGCCATCTGGGCATTCCATGGCCTCCGAAACTGTGATTGGCAGTGAGGAGTGAAATAAAAAAATTACACCCTTAGAAAGCCTGAAAGCGGTGCTTGGATTTTGGGGTCCCGTACGCGGCTAGGCTCCCAAAAAGTCCCACACATGTGGTATCCCCGTACTCAGAGAAGCAACAGAATGTATTTTGGGGTGTATCTCCACATATGCCCATGGCATGTTTGAGCAATATATCATTTAGTGACAAGTTTTTGTAAAAAAAAATATTATTTTTTTTTTTTTCATTATTCAATCTCTTGGGACCAAAAAAAAAAAATATTTAATGGGCTCAACATTGCTCTCAGCAAATAGCTTGGGGTGTCTACTTTCCAAAATGGGGTCATTTGGGGGGGGTTTGAACTGTCCTGGCATTTTATGCACAACATTTAAAAGCCTATGTCACACGTCACCCACTCTTCTAACCACTTGAAGATAAAGCCCTTTCTGACACTTTTTGTTTACATGAAAACATATTTTTTTTTTGCAAGAAAATTACGTTGAACCCCCAAACACTATATATATTGTTAAAGCAAAGGCCCTACAGATTAAAATGGTGGGTGTTGCATTTTTTTTTTTCCACACAGTATTTGCGCAGCGATTTTTCAAACGCATTTTTTGTGGAAAAAAAAAATACACTTTTTTTTATTTTAATGCACTAAAACACACTATATTGCTCAAATTTTTGATGAAATAAAAAAATATGATCTTAGGCCGAGTACATGGATACCAAACACGACATGCTTTTAAAATTGCGCACAAACACGCAGTGGCGACAAACTACATACATTTTTAAAAGCCTTTACAGGTTACCACATTAGATTCACGGAGGAGGTCTACTGCTAAAATTACTGCCCTCGATCTGACCTTCGCGGTGATACCTCACATGCATGGTGCAATTGCTGTTTACATATGACGCCAGACCAACGCTTGTGTTCGCCTTTGCGCAAAAGAAGGGGGGGCAGGGGGTGCTTTTTTTTTTTTTTTTTTTTAGTTTTTCTTTTTATTTAGCTTTTTTATTTTTATTTTTAAACTGTTCCTTCCATTTTTTTTTTCTTAGTTGTCATTTTTATTGTTATCGCAGGGAATGTAAATATCCCCTATGATAGCAATAGGCAGTGACAGGTACTCTTTTTTTGAAAAATTGGGGTCTATTAGACCCTAGATCTTTCCTGTGCCCTCAAAGCATCTGACCACACCAAGATCGGTGTGATAAAATGCTTTCCCAATTTCCCAATGGCGCGGTGGGTATGCCCACCATTAGAATACCTCCCTTCATCCACCCACTTCTAATGATGGGCATACATGCACCATTTATATATGCCGAAGCATGGGGGCATCCTCCCGCAAAAAAAGTTATGCCACGTATACATGGTCGAACTTTTTTCGACCGTATGTACGTGGCATTAGGAGCAAAATCGCTCCTCCGCCCTCTGCTGCCCCCATGCTTCGGCATATATGCTCTTTTTTTTAACTGTGGTGGTGAAATCACCTCCTACAGCATTGGAGTCGCGGCTTTATGTATCGTGGGGAGCAAACGCTGTTGCTGTCAAGATAAATAAATCCACGCTGCAACTGAATGGCGTACCTGCTAAGCAAATAATGGTTAACATTAAAACAAAGTAACATTAGAGTATAACAGTAAGACCTTACCATACCATACCTGCAAAGCAAATACCAAAAAAAAAACATAGTAAAAAATAAAACATTTTGTTAACGCAACCGGTGCCTAAAATATATATATGCCGAAGCATGGGGGCATCCTCCCGCAAAAAAGTTATGCCACGTACACATGGTCGGACTTTTTTCGACCGTATGTACGTGGCATTAGGAGCAAAATCGCTCCTCCGCCCTCTGCTGCCCCCATGCTTCGGCATATATGCTCTTTTTTTTAACTGTGGTGGTGAAATCACCTCCTACAGTGTTGGAGTCGCGGCTTTATGTATCGTGGGAGCAAACGCTGTTGCTGTCAAGATAAATAAATCCGCGCTGCAACTGAATGGCGCACCTGAAAACAAAAAAAATGGTTAACAATAAAACATACCTGAAAAGCAAGCATGATAAAACATGATAAACATAATAAAACATTGCAGAATAGAATAGAGTAAAAAAGAGCAACAATAGAGAGAGAACAATAAAACGACAACTATTTTTGGTTTTTTATTTTATATTTTTTTTGGGGTTTTTTTTTTTTTTGTACTTTTTTATTATTTTTTTACACTTTTTTTTTAAACTATAACTATAATTTTAACTGTAACGGTCGGGTCTCAAAATGCGATGGCATTCTTGAGACCCTGTAACTATAATTTGAACTGCAACGGTCGGGTCTCAAAATGCGATGGCATTCTTGAGACCCTGTGAAAGTGTATCCTAGCCTGTGAAATGCTGTACCCTACGCTAATACCTCACTAGTTCGTGGTAGCGTTCAAAGCATTCACCAACGCAGAGACCAGGATTGTCAGGACAGCGTGGACAATAATAACGGGTGTCACGCCTAAATCCGCGCTTGCTACAGACACGACATCTTCTTTGGGGGGCTCGTTGGGTAGGGGTACTCTGGAGGACATGAGGATAATGCCTCTCATGCAGCCGGCTTACTGCATTTGGTAGGGGATGGTGAGGTGTGGAATCGCCTGGATACAGGAGTTCCATGACAACCGCTCCCTGGAATTCAAGGAAGGGTAACGTCCCGCCTGAAGCTCCGTATAGCACATGAGCATTCAGCAAAGCCAATTGGAATAAATAAATAGACACTTTTTTGTACCAGCGTCTAGCCTTACGGACAACTAGGTACGGCGCCAACAACTGGTCGTTGAGGTCCACCCCCCCATATTAAGGTTGTATTCGTGGATACAGAGGGGTTTCGTCACAACACCAGCCGCCGTACGAATTTGGACTGTCGTGTCTGCATGAAGGGAGGTAAGAACGAAAACATTCCTATTATCCCTCCACTTCACAGCGAGCAAGTTATTACACTTCAAGCAGGCTCTCTCCCCCAGCCTAAGACGGGAATCTACAAGCGCTGGGGAAAGCCCCGGCGATTAGGTCGCACGGTGCCACATGCTCCAATCTGATGATCAAACAAGTGACTAAACAGTGGCACGCTCGTGTAATAATTGTCCACGTACAAGTGGTACCCCTTTCCGAATAAGGGTGACACCAAGTTCCACACTATCTTGCCAGCGCTCCCTATGTAATCTGGACAGTTCTCCGGCTCTACGTGACTATCTTTTCCCTCATAAACCGAAAAGCTCCACGTATAGCCTGTTGCCCTGTCACAGAGCTTGTAGAGCTTGACCCCGTATCTGGCACGCTTGCTGGGAAGGAACTGTTTGAAAGACAAGCGGCCAGAAAACTTAATCAGGGACTCGTCAACGCAGACAACTTGATTGGGCGTAAACAAGGCTGCAAAACATTGGTTGAAGTGGTTTATGAGGGGCCGAATTTTGTAGAGCCGATCAAATTCAGGGTCTCCACGAGGACGACAAAGTTCATTGTCACTGAAGTGCATGAACCGCAAGATCTGTTCGTATCGTGCCCTGGACATGGAGGCAGAGAACACGGGCATATGGTGGTGCGGTGAGGTGGACCAATAAGACCTCAGCGTCAGGAATTTGTGTATGCCCATGTTGAGGGAAAGGCCCAGAAAGGTCTTAAATTCGGAAACCGTAATTGGTTTCCAATCTCTGGCAAGGGAAGGCACTTGGGGATTAGCGGCGATGTGTTGACCAGCGTATATATTACTTTGGTCCACAATAGATCTATAGAGATCTTCCGTGAAAAACAGCGAATAAAAATCGGATGGCTTAAAATCAGCTGTTTCCACCTGAATACCGGGTTGGCCAGTGAATGGGGGAAGTACGGGTTCTGCAGAAGTGGTGGGCACCCAATCAGGATTGGCGAATTCTGCAGGAAGGACACTATGTGATCGACGGGCCTGCCTTTGTCTTCTTCTTGGTGGCAGCGGGACACTACTTGTGCTTGCACCTCGCCAGCTTGAACTGCACTTATGGGACTCGCCACGTCACCAAGTGTTACTGCAGTGCTGGTTTGACTACGTCCAGGGTGTACTAGGCCGCTGGTGCTTGCCAGTTCACCAGAAGGAATAGCGGCGCTAGTACTTCTCTGCTCCATACGAGAGACCTGCGGTTCCTGCACCTCAACAACATCAGAAGATCGGGATCGGGTACGCCTGACCTTAGCAGGGACCACACCTTCGTCGCCAGAGCTATCTGTCATGGAGCCGCTGTCGTCTACTGGATCGTATTCTGAGCCTGATTCTGACAGATGAGTGACCTCCTCTTCACTATCTGACATACTCAGAAACAAGTAGGCCTGTTCACTAGTGTACTTGCGATTTGCCATTTTGGGCTCTAAATTTAGTAGTACACTAGTGAGATTCACAGGAAAAAAAAGCTCCTAGGCTGCTGGCGAATGAATCAAAACGCTACCAAAAAAACTGTTAGCGATCGCAGGGATCAGGCCTGACTCTGCGAACGCTGCAGTTATGTGTGCTTAGTGTTTTGGAAGTGACAGTGATCGATCGATACTGCATTGGGGGGGGGGGGGGGGGGCCTGGGCGGAGGGGGAAAACGCAGGTGCTAGCAGGTATCTGGGCTGATCCCGCTAACAATGCGTTTTTTGGAACCCTAAACTGCTGGGACGCTAGTATAGATCTGATCAGATCAGATATTGATCTGTTCAGATACTATACCACTAAGGGAGGTGTATGCTTTGCGCGTGGGTGTTTGCGGTACTGGCACTAACCTGGGGCGACGCAGACCTTATTTGACCCTAACACCTAATTGATATCACCCGCCGGGCGATCAGGGGGTAAAACCTTTATTAGGTCATATATTTTAATTAACAATTAACAAAATGGAAAGTAAATAAAAATGAACAGAAGTGGGTTAAAACCTTTATTTAGGTTGTAAATGGGGGTACCTGACCTATAAACCTAATAATGACACTAATAGAGCGATCAAAATAAACGATCGCTTAGTGCAACTGGCAAAAGGGGGTGAAAGGGTTACCTAGGGGGCAATCAAGGGGTTAAACCTTGGGGGGGGTAGGGGGCTACCTTGGACCTAAAGGGGCCTAAAACTAACTGCCCTGACAGTTATTGCAGTCACACTGACACTAAATGCAGTGATCAGTAAAATAAATGATCACTGCAATCAGTGACACTGTGACAGGGGGGGCAGGGGGTGATTGGGGGGTGATCAGGGGGTGACAGGGGGGTGAAATGTGTGCCTATGTGTACCTGGTGTCAGTGTAGTGTTTGTGCACTTACTTGATGTCTTCTCCGCTCGGCGTCCCGGTCAGAAAGACCGACACGAGGAGCGTGACATCACTTCCCCTTGCCTGTGTTTACAATTACACAGGAAGGGGAAGGAAGCGGACGAATCCTATTGGCCAGAGCGATCGGGAGGGGGTGGCCAGAAACGACTGGCCGTTACCTCGTCCCGCATCGCTTCTGAAGCGATCCCGACCGTCCCCGCCGGCGGAGGGGGGTCCGATCGGACCCCCAACCGCCGGAAGAATGTCACGTACAGGTACGTGATTCTGCCTGTAGTGCCATTCTGCCGACGTAAATATACAGGGGGCGGTCGGGAAGTGGTTAATAGATTATTTTAATCAATTAACAAAATGGAAAGTAAAATGAACAGAAGGGAAAAATAAAACAAATCGATATTTGGTGCAACTACCTTTTGTAAGGAAATGTGGGAAGTGTAGAGTTACCCTTTAAGATTTAATAATATTGTACAAAGATGTTTTTCTGTGTACCTCTGTGTACACTTGCACAAAGTTTTGAAGAAACTCGGCAGGTAGGTTGTTACAAACATCTTGGAGAACGAATGACAAATCTGTGGATGTAGGCTACCTAAAAATCCTTCAGTCTCTTCAAGCAATTCCAGACACTCAATGTTCAGATCAGGGCTCTGTGGAGGCCAAACCATCACATCTAGGGCTCCTTGTTCTTTACGCTGAAGATAGCTCTTAGGCTGTATATATTTGGGGTCACTGTCCTTCTGTAGAATAAATTTGGGGACAATCACATGCCTCCCAGATGGTATGGCATGATGGATAAGTGTCTGCCTGTATTTCTTAGCATTGAGTACACCATTGATCCTGACCAAATCTCCAACTCCTTTTGCAGAAATGCAGTCCCAAACTTGCAAGGAACCTCCACCAAGCTTCACTGTTACCTGGAGACACTCATTGTACCGCTCTGGAGCCCTTTGGCGAACAAACCACCTGCTGCTACAGTCAAACATTTCCAATTATGATTCATTAGTCCAGAGCACCTGCTGACAGTTTTTTGCACCCCAGTTCCTACGTTTTCATAGTTGAGTCGCTTAGCTTTGTTTCCTTGTCAGAGGTATGGCTTTTTGTCTGCAATTCTTCCATGAAGACCACATCTGGTCAGACTTCTTTAGACAGTAGACGGGTGTACCTGGGTCCCACTGGTTTCTGCCACTGCGTCTACGGTCCTCAATATTGTCCGTTTTTTTTTTTTTGCTTCTTCAAAAGAGCTTGAAAAGCACATCTTGAAATCCCAGTCTGCTTTGAAATTTTTGCCTGGGAGAAACCTTGCCGATTTAGTATATCTACTGTGTGTCGTGTTGCAGTCTTGCCATGGTGTATGACCTGTGACATGAAACTGTCTTTCGCAACCTCACCTTAGTAGACGCTAGGAGTTCCTTACCCAATTTAAAGCCTCCTACACTGCTATTTTAATTTCAGTTTTTTTCAGCTGTGTTTCAACCTACATATGAAATTGATCATCATTGGCTTCTGCTTGGTATGATTGGTTAATCATACACCTTACGCTAATCCTACAAAATACATGACTTTGTGCAAGTGTGAGAATTGATGCTGGCTTGAAGCCAAAGGGTAGTCACACCAAATATTGTTTGCTCACGTTGCATTTTGTAAAAGAAAAGAAATAGTACTGTATATGATTTTGGTATACATAGAGTGCTCTGAAATGGATTTTATAATTAGATCCAGAGGGACACTGTTGCTTAAAGGCCACGCAAGTACCTCTCAGATATATAGGCTCCTCAATACAACACTTAAACCAAAGTGCTCTATGCATGTAAGCTGACAGGAGAGTCATTCAGGAAATATACAGTTCCTTGAAAAAAGTATTCATAACCCTTGAAATGTGCCCTATTTTGTCACGTTACAACCAAAAACGTAAATGTATTTTATGTAAAAGACCAACAAAAAGTGGCACATAATTGTGAAGTGGAAGGAAAATGATAAATGGTTTTAAAATTTTTTTTACAAATAAATATCTGAAACGTGTGGCGTGCATTTTTATTCAGCCCCCTTTACGATACCCATAAATCTAGAGGAACCAATTGCCTTCAGAAGTCACCTAATTAGTAAATAGAGTCCACCTGCGTATAATTTAAACTTAGTATAAATACAGTTTTTCTGTGAAGCCCTCAGAGGTTTGTTAGAGAACCTTAGTGAACAAACAGCAACATGAAGGCCAAGGAACACACCAGACAGGTCAGGGAAAAAGTCCACCTAAACTGACAGGTCGGGCAATGAGAGCATTAATCAGAGAAGCAGCCAAGAGGCCCAAGAGTGGCAAGAAAACAGACATTGTTAAAAAAAAAGCCATAAGAAGTCCCGTTTGCAATCTATGAGAAGTCATGTGGGGGGCACAGCAAGCATGTGGAAGAAGGTGCTCTGGTCACATGAGACCAAAATTGAACTTATTGGCCGCTAGGTGTGGCGGAAAACTAACATTGCACATCACCCTGCACAAAATCTGCACCGTGAAACATGGTGATGGCAGCATCATATTGTGGGGATGTTTTTCTTCTGCAGGGACAGGAAAGTTGGTCAGAGTTGATGGGAAGATGGATGGAGCCAAATACAGGGCAATCTTAGAAGAAAACCTGTTAAGAGTCCGCAAAAGACTTGACTCGGGTGGAGGTTCACCTTCCATCAGTGCAACAGACTTAAACATACAGCCAGTGCTACAATGGAATGGTTTAGAGCAAAGCATATTCATGTGTTAGAATGGCCAAGTCAAAGTCCAGACCTAAATCCAATTGAGAATCTGTGGTAAGACTTGAAACTTGCTGTTCACAGACGCTCTCCTTTCAATCTGACAGAGCGTGAGCTATTTTGCAAAGAAGAATGGACAAAAATTTCACTCTAGATGTGCAAAGCTTGTACAAAATCCCCAAAAAGACTTGCAGCTGTAAATGCAGCGAAAGGTGGTTCTACGCCACACTTTTCAGATACTGTATTTATCGGCGTATAACACGCACTTTCCCCCCTTAAAATCAGGGGGAAATTTTGGGTGCGTGTTAACCACTTTAAGACCAGCCTCGTTTTGGATTTTAGGTGTTTACATGTTTAAAACAGTTTTTTTTGCTAGAAAAAAAACTTAGAACCCCCAAACATTATATATTGTTTTTTTTCTAACACCCTAGAGAATAAAATGGCGGTCGTTGCAATACTTTTTTTTTACACCGTATTTGCGCAGCGGTCTTGCAAGCGCACTTTTTTTTGGAAAAAATTCACTTTTTTGAATAAAAAAATAATAAAACAACAGTAAAGTTAGTCCAATTTTTTTATATATTGTGAAAGATAATGTTACGCCGAGTAAATTGATACCTAACATGTCACGCTTCAAAATTGCGCCCGCTCGTGGAATGGCATCAAACTTTTACCCTCAAAAATCTCAGTAGGCGACGTTTAAAAAATTCTACAGGTTGCATATTTTGCGTTACAGAGGAGGTCTACGGCTATAATTATTGCTCTCGCTCTACCGATCGCGGCAATACCTCACATGTGTGGTTTGACCACCGTTTTCATATGCGGGCGCTACTCACGTATGCGTTCGCTTCTGCGCACGAGCTCGTCGGGACGGGGCGCTTTAAAAAAATTTTTTTTTGTTTTTCTTATTTATTTTTCTTGATTTTATTTATTTTTACACTGTTTTTTAAAAAAAAAATTAATTGGCTCACTTGTATTCCTATTACAAGGAATGTAAACATTCCTTGTAATAGAAAAAAGCATGACAGGTCCTCTTAAATATGAGATCTGGGGTCAAAAAGTCCTCAGATCTCATATTTGGACTTCAATGAAAAAAAAAGTCATTTAAAAAAATGACATTTGAAAATTCCTCTTTAAGAGGTATGGGCGGAAGTGACGTTTTTGACGTCGCTTCCGCCCTCCTATGGTATAGAGATGAGTGGCGGCCATCTTAGCGTCACTCATCTCTAGACACAGGAGGGGAACGGACCTGATCGCCTCCGCCGCTGCCGACGGTTCCGGTAAGCGGCGGAAGGAGCGGCGGAAGGGGGGGGGCACCTCTCCCGCCGCTGATAACGGTGATCTCGCGGCGAATCCGCCGCAATGACCACCATTATCGAACAGCCGACCGGCGCCTGAAGAGATGGATACCTCGGTTGTGGCAGCAGCTGCTGCCGTTACCGAGATATCCCTCTTCAAAAAAGGGACGTACATCGTCGTGCGCCGGTCGGAAAGTGGTTAAACGCCGAACCGCTGCCTCGGAGGGGGAAAGGAGGGACCGAGCGCTGGCTAAATAGACAGAGCCAAGTGTACTGTGTACTCGGCTAGGCTCGGCTCACAGTCGCGCCCAGTCCCACCTCCTAGCATTCACGTCCCGCTATTGGACTGGTGTTGTGTCCATCACAGGAGCCGGGCCAAGGGGAAGGACTGGGCGGGACTGCGAGAGGAGCCGAGTACACAGGACATCCGGCTCTGTCTATCTCGACAGCAACATTTAAAAACGATCATGCTTCAATTTTGGGCAAAGCTGCAGATGGACATTGATCATTCTGCAAATATGGGAAAGGCTGCAGATGGACACTGATCATCCTGCAATGATGGGCAAGGCTGCAGATGGACACTGATAAGTCTGCATTGATGGGCATTTAAAATGGACTTGGGGTGCGTGTTATACGCCGATAAATACAGTATTTAATTAGAGAAGACTTTGAATAGAGGGTGCATTAGTTAAGTCTTGGTGATCTAAGAAGATCTAAGCACTAATAGAAGCAGTGTAATCCTCCAGTTCCAAATGGTCCTCACTGCATTGGTAAAGCAGACTTTAGCTTGTATAAGAGCAGTGTAAAAAGCAAGATTGTACAGAGCATTTGCAGAGCTTTCAAAGTACCATACAGCTCCAGGTTGTAAATGTTGAACATAGCTCTTAATGGTAGCACTGGCTGTCACTTTAAACAAGCTGTTAGTAGGCTTCAGCGTTACTTAAAACTTGCTGAAAGCCTGTCAAAGCCTTCTAGCAGCTTGTTTAAAGAGACAACCAGCACTCCCATTAGGATCTGTGTATAACATTTTCCCAACAGAAGCTGAAGGGAGCTTTAAATTATTAGAGTAAGCTGCTCAAAGCTTGCTGAAAGTTTCCTAAAAGCTTACTGTTCACACCTATACAAGCTGAAGCCCATGTGAAACAGGCCTAAAAATCAAAGCAGACTCATTCAATCTAGGAGTAATAGCAGGAGATAGACAGACTTCTTAGAGATGAGCTCATCCAGTAGAGACTGAAGAGCCTTTAAAATCAATTTCTGCTATATATATTTTAGCAGTATTATGCTATGGTATAATTTTTTTTTGTTTTTCCGGTGATCGCTAACTGTGCTCTATGAGCATACCCGAGAAGGAAAAGGAGGTATCCTGTATTGCTTCATTACAACCCATAACAAACGGATCATCAACCCGGGCTGGGTTAAAGCCATATGCTGGTTTATGACTTACTTCTGGTAAGCATATTCTCCATAAGTACATAGAGCAACGTTTGGAAGGTTACTTTTTACAGAAGAATTTATTCTTACTAAAAGAGACTTTTAATATTATTTGGAGTAGATCATATCTCCAATCTTTATATAGACTTTATGAGCGTGATTTTTTCCTTTATATATTATACCTGTGTTTATCCCACAATTATTGCGGCTATGGTTAGAGTCTTTAAAATTTATTTGTTGATGTGTGTTTGATTAGCGCTGTTTTTTTACCTTTTATTTTCTTTAAAATCAGAGTCTGCAGGGAAAGGCGCAGAAGCACATTTGTGATTTGGGCCGTAATGCAGGTAAAGACCTCCTTGGAAAGGACCAAGGAGGCAGCTACACCCAATGGAGCTACGGACTCTAGGAGCACAGGGTGGCATGGTTCCAGGATGCAGAAATCATCCACATCAGTAGGTGTACTGCAAGCAGCACTAGAGCCATTAGTAGAGTGAAAGCTGGGGCCACCCGGGACAGTTAGACTGTCCCCATGTCTAGAATTAGACGTGTTGTAACAGCATAGCAGTATGGCTTCATAGGCTGATAGCAAGAGGCCAGGCCTCAGCTATTTGATCTGATCTGATCCATGAGGTAGCTGCCAGTGCTCAGCCTGATCAGCCTATGCAGAGTGAGTCGTAAGAGACAGGGCAAGTGTAATGACAATAGCTCTGGACCTGGATTTTGCTTTAGGAACCCAGTGCCTGAAGGCCATGTCCTGGCTTTCCTGGCAATATTAAGTCCAGTGGAGTCGATTTGTGGCACACGAAGAGCCAAGAAAAGGCTAGGCCACACAGGATAGCTGCAAACATAGAAACCAGAAAAAGAGTCTTGATTGAATAACAAAAAAAAGGAAGATAGATGCTAGCCAAAATAGGCTAGTATTTTCACTGCAGAGCAGAGAAAAAGACATCCATCCTGAGAGGACAACAAAACAGAGGCAATAGTATGATCATATTGTGTAACAGACACTGCACACTACCAGCTCAGCATGTTGTAAAATGTGAAAACATTGAGCTCCTCATAGGCCACGCACCCTGACACAATTTTCCCCTCCACCGGGCTTTATCGTAGGGGTCCCCTACGATTAAGCCCTGTGGGCAGGGCAAAACGTGTCAAGGATGTGGCCTTGGAGGAGCCAAGGCGGAGGGCATTTTCACAATAAAACTACAAGCTGAGCTGGTAGCGTTCCGCATCCCTTACACAGCAGTATAATGCAATGCTAGCTGCATGAGCTTTTAGGAGGACTGCACCAGCTTTTAGTTGTGGATCATTGGAGTGAAAGTATTGAAGAGCACTATGCTGACATTTTTCTTTTCCAAGCAGGTTGTGTGAATTAACAGACTGTGCAGAATTTCAAATCCTATTGGCAAGTAAACATTTTCAGATGTGTATGTAGTAGTTTGCCTTAAATACATATTTTGTTAAATTATGCAGCTAATTTTAAAACACCTGTTAAAGGGGATTTCATCTCATTAGTGCTGTATATATTTGCTGAAATATGGATGTCTATTTTATGTGGAAAAAAAATAAAATGCAATTTCAATATTATATTATGGTTATAAAGTTAGAGAACAGATGAAAATACATACCACTTGAACACATTCCATCAATGGCAGTCGCACAGACTGGTTACCAGATAGGCTTACGACACAGGCTGGAGTTTCAGGTGTTGCTTCCATCAACGCAATAACTGCTTCCATACCCATTTTACTGCTCTGCAAACAAACGTAGGCAAAGATGATATTAAAATCATAAAAGGTTATTTTTATAAGTGTCCTCCCATAGAAAAAAAAAAAAAAAAAAGAGGATTAGTAAATAATGTTAATGTTTTGTGTTCTACCTCTAGGTGTGCTCCCTGGATAGAACTGTGGCTTTAAAAATTAACACCTTGGGGTTGATTTACTAAAACTGGTGCAAAATCTGATGCAGCTCTGCATAGAAACCAATCAGCTTCCAGGTTTTTCTTTTTTGTAAAAGCTTATTTGAACAAGCGGATTGGTTACCATGCACAGCTGCACCAGCTTTAGTAAATCAACCCCTTGAGTCCTTAAAAGCAATTTCACATTGTAGACTGTACTACATTTTGAATGCTTTGCTTATATATCGCATAGTGCAGTCCTATTTTGCACACGACACTAATAATGTTTTGGTTCACATTCTTGCAATTGATAAGAAACTAGCCCACCTATGTACTCCCTACAATTATTAAACCCAAAAAGAATTGTGTGCTTGTGCAAAATGGTGATGCTGCACTTATTTGTACATTTCCCTTGTGTCAGGAATATATAACTACTTCATAAGTGCAGAAAACCAAAATAATCAGTACCACAGTAATAAATCATATATAATCATAACTCATAATAGAGGACTTCACACACAATATACATAAAAGTACGCAGTAAAGTGTCCATCACCAAACATATAATTGAAAGTTGTGCATGATAAAAAAAGAAAGATTAAAAATATAACATATATTCAAGTCCACTTTTGAAATCTTGAAAAGAAGTGATAATCCCCGTGCAATACCACCTTGAAATAAAGTGTGCCAGTTCCCTTAACAAATGGTAATGATCTCCAAATTAAGAGATTAAAGGGGTTGTAAAGGTTTGTGTTTTTTCACCTTAAAAGGGGAGGGCCAGCCGGGAATTTTTTTTTTTTAAAAAGTCAGCAGCTACAAACACTAATAAGCAGACTTACCCGTCCTGGGTGTCCGCAATGTCGGCCGCCCGAGACCGACCGTCCCTCGGCTCTCGGTTCCCGGCGCCGCTATTCCAACTAAGGGAAACATTTCCTGCTGCGCATGCGCGAGTAGCGCAGCGCTTTGTGAATGGGGCGCGACGCGTTGTGGGACACACACAGTTTCCATAACACACACCGCGCCCCATTCACTGGAAGACGATGCGAGGAGCAGAAGACTGGAGGACACCGCGGAACAGGAAGAGGCAGATTAGGACGATCTGCCTAGAAAAAGCTATTTCTGGTAAGTTAAAAAAAAAATTTTTTTTCTTTCCTTTTAAATTTTTATTAACATTTTTATGAAGTTTTTTTTTTTCAGGGTGGCCCTCCACTTTAATGCATCCTATGCATTAAGGTGAAAAAACAACTGGCAGTCACCGTCCCCTTAGCTGCCCCCCCCCCCCCCCCCCTTTTACTTACCTGAGCCCCTTCATCTTCTTCGGCGTCCTCTCCAGGAATCCCGGCTTGGATTGGATAGATTGATAGCAGCGCAGCCATTGGCTCCCGCTGCTGTCAATGAAATCCAATGGCCCAGGGGGCGGGGGCAGGGCCAAGTCATACATTCGACTTCTATGGACACCAAATGAATGACTGCGCCGGCAAGGTAACCCCCGCGGGAGAGCACTTCTACTAGGGGGTTATCTAATGTGGGGAGGAGCCGCAAGAGCCACGAGGGACCCCAGAAGAGGATGTTTGGGGGCTACACTGGGCAAAATAAGTTGCACAGTGGAGGCAAGTATGACAGTTTGTTTAATATCACTATAATGGCATGGAAACTATCCAAAGGCCACAAAATAGTTTACTATATGTTTTTTTTGTTAAACTTACAAGTTTCAATTAGTTCTGCGATGGACACGTTACCATATATTTTGATGCACTGTATATTGTCTATTAAAGAATATGTAAACCTAACCTTTCATATTCATGACATGTGCCTGCTGTACCATGTAAAAAGTATCCTGGTCTCTTTATAGTGCTTTCTTTGTGTGAAATCCCTGGTGATCCTGCCAGTCCCTCTGCTTTCCTGTTAACTGACCACAATAAGCAGGACAACACAGTCAGTTCTGTAGTCAGCTCTCTAGCTATGCTGGGAACTCATCCTTCTCTCCTCCAATGATCAGACTTGTTCTGACACACACCTCCTGTACAGCCTTTCACTGGGAAGATCAGTGTACTGCCGTTTCGCCTCCCCCAGCGCTTATGCAGCTGAGAACAGAGGGAATGCGATCACTTATAGAAAAGGGGAAAATATGTATATAATGTTTTGCCTTTCATTTTAAACGAAATGGGTTGTTTTACCAAGCAATTTATTATGAATGATTATATACGATTTACTGCCTACAATTATAAGATTGGAAGCTGCAACTAGCAGGACCCTCTGATTCCTCCTGTATTGAATTGTAACTGTACTGTCTGGCCCCACGTTGTAAAGGGCTGTGCAAAGTCGTCGTCGTCGTCTACATAAGCATGGTTAAAAAAAACTTCAAAAATGCCCCAAACAGAACAGTTACCCGGAAAGATGGAGTATATCTTTTTGTGTCTGTTCCCTACTGTAGGAGTTATTAACTTGGAGCCACAGATCAATATTAGGATAGGAGTTGCCCATCTATAAAGACACTACTAAAAAAAAAAAAAAAAAAAAAAAATGTAATATTGCTGTAAAATGTTACAAGCTGTAGATTACTTTCTGCCTTAAGCCAACAGCAAACTCCCAGGAATGTTTTTTGTTCCTAAGGCAAGGACTGCAGTAATACCACCCTGATGTTCATGAACCACCACAGTAACACTGCAAGTGAAGGATTCCTACAAGGGGAACTTGCAATACACTGTTGGAGCATTAAGGGTTAATGTAGTCTGACATGCTGCCGGAAGCAGCAGTGGGAAGAAAGAATTTCTCCATGTCAAGAACCAAAGTCATCTTCCAATATAATCTGAATCGTAAGCCAGAACCCTGCTATCAGAGAGGTCATCCATCTAAGGACACTAGATAAAAAAAGAAAAAAAAGGACTGATGAGAGCAGGGGTTATTTAACCATTTCAGCCCGGAAGAATTTACCCCCTTCCCGACCAGAGCACTTTTTGTGATTCGGCACTGTCGCTTTAACTGACAATTGCGCTGTCGTGCTACGTGGCTCCCAAACTAAATTGACCCCATAAATAGAGCCTTTTTTGGTGGTATTTGATCACCGCTGCGTTTTTTTTATTTTTTGCGCTAAAAACAAAAAAGGAGCAACAAACTTTTTCCTCAGTTTAGGCCGATACGTATTCTCCTACATATTCTTCTACATATTTTTGGTAAAAAAAAATATATAGCAACAAGCGATTATTGATTGGTTTGCGCAAAAGTTATAGCGTTTACAAAATATGGCACTTTTTATTAATAATTTTGTATTTTTTTAAATAGCGGCGATCAGCGATTTTTATCGTGACTGCGACATTATGGCGGACACATCAGACATTTTTGGAACCATTGTCATTTATATAGCAATCAGTGCTATACAAATGCACTGATTCCTGTGTAAATGACACTGGCAGTACAGGGGTTAACCACTAAGTGGCAGTGTAGGGGTTAAGTTTGTCCTAGGGGCGCGTTTCTAACTGTGGGGGGGGGGGGGGGGTGTGACTGTATGACACGTCACTGATCTCTGCTCCGATCACACGGAGCAGAGATCAGTGACACTGTCACTAGGCAGAACGGGGGATGCTTGTTTACATTAGAATCTCCCCGTTCTTACTCTCCCTGAGGCAATCGTGGGTATCCCTGCGGCGATAGAGTCCGCTGTACCCGCGACCCGACTCACGGAGCTGCCATGTTGGTAACTAAAACAGTGCTACGGGACAAGAGTAAGTATGGGTCCCGGAATTGTTGTTTACAAAAAAATAAATAAAATAAATATATGAGAGTTACCAAGACACGATCAAATGCTGATGGAGTTCCTCCTCGTTGTACATGTCCAAGAACTGTGATTCTGGTATCAAATCCCAGGCGTTGTACAACCAGCTGTGAAAAAGAAACAATATTCAAATTAGTCAAGTACTTCTCTACCAAAACACTTTATCTTTTAGGGTCCATTCACACCTTGGCATTTTGCACGAATGCATTTTTTTGCACATATTAACCTGTGTTAAACTGAGGCAGACAAGTTAAATAAATGGGCTGCCAATACACCAAAATGTACAAAAAAAATGAATAAAAGAAAGGATAGACCCTCACTCTTTAAAAAGGAATGAAGCCCATCCATACAGAATGGCGCTTCTCAGGCATTAATATATGGTACCAAATATGCCAGAACAGGAGACATAAAATTAAACCCGAGACTAACTTGTGGTTCCAATTAAAGGAGAAGTAGGGTCAAAGCTCTTTTGGCCCTACTTATGCTGTGGGTCACTCCTGTGACCCCGGTATTCAGCCGACAGTGGGCTAAGGCCCATCGTCGGCTGATGTCACTCAGTCGGTCCAGGCTCTGGAGAGATGCTGACAATGTCTGACTCCATTCAGATGCCTGGACTGGCAGCCGACTCAGCTTCTCACAGGATAATATAAGATACTTTCTAACCATTGTATACATACAACATTTATCAGGGTACTCTTAAACAGCAATAAAAAAAAAAAAAAAACACACACACACACACACACACACATCTGTTCCTAAATATAACAAAATGTAAAATATAATTTTTTTAAATTTCACATAAATCATTCCTAAAACCCTGTACCTGGTGGGTTTATAGACAATAGAGCCCTAGGGATAAAACTTTACTTCAAACAATTAGTGTGCAATTTAAGTGTCCGATATCTTTTCACTGACAGCACTGGGACAAACGCACTGCAAACAAGATGGATTGGACTAACAGCTTTTGCTTGCTTTTTTTAATATGCTGGCATAAAAGGCGTGTACAAAAATTTGGAAGATCTATACCTATAAATCTACTGCGCCGTTTTCACCACACGAGACAGGCACTTCTTATCCTCTGCAGCTGGCATACCACACTTACAGAACAGGGGAGAAGAATACTCTCAATGGTGCAATGATGGAATTTTACAAGAAGCCTTAAGGGAAATACAGCCCATTTTAATACAACAAGCATGCCCAAAGCATTTAACGTTTTCAAAACTTTGTCAAAACTACTGTGGTAAATGCGGATCAATGAATAACATCCTGTGCTTGAGTGCTCTACATGTGTCAAGGCAGTATGCAAAGCAATAGAAATTGCATCATCTGTGGATCTGTTTGCACAATAGGCAAACTGATACTTATTCGGATCAACAGGAATGCTTGCCTGAAGATGTGATGATACAAGCCTCTCAAAATACTTCATGATGATAGGAGTTAGAGCAACTGGACCGCAATCATTTAAAGTGGTGGTAAACCTCAGACATGAAAGATGAGCAAAGCATAGCCCTCTATAGTGTGTACTTAGTTTAGCTTTGTTCCTCTGCTATCGTAATGAATCACTTCTGACAAGTTTCCCTGACAGCAAGAGAAAACCAGTGACAGGGGGAGGGACCCCCAGCTCTGTTCCTGTGTGAAGGAGGGTGTATCCCTTCCCTCCAATCAGCTGTTAGAGTTCTCCTCACATCGACCTGCAGAGTGCAACTTTAGCTCTCCACCCCCTTTTTCTGGAAAGTCAGGCAAGCTTTATAAAGTCTGTACTTGGAATGGATGTAGAGAAGAGAAGGCTGCACATAATTAGGTACAACGCATGTAGGAGGATTTGATTCATCTCTTTATCACCTGAGGCCAGTCACTTCACTGTGTATATCTAAGAGTTTACAACCGCTTTAAACATGTTACTGATGTTTTTTTTACGCTTTGGGACAATAGTAGATTTAAAAAAAAATGTAAAAGATAAAAAAAAAAAAAAAAAAAAAAAAAGGTACTGCAGCCTGTTGCAGTGACAAATTAAAAAGATTAGTAAAAACCACCTCACTGGTCTGCAAATGCCCTCAGTATACGGCCTAACACGCCATCTTATCCTGCTGCCTTCCTGATGTCAATCTTCCTTAAGCTTGTTGACCTAATGTGTTTTTATTACCAATAAATGAGAGCCTGAGCCAGACCCTCCTTCCTCTGCACAGCCCGAGGCTCATGTGAGCGCGGGAAGGGTAGAGCAGAGAGCCAGCGTTGGACTGCATTAAACTGATACTAACAAAAGTAACTGCTTTCCTAGTCTATATATACACACCTGTCCCAGCTCTTTCCAAGCCGGTCTGTAGGGAAACAGTGGCAGGAGAAGCTTCTAATCCACTGATACTGATCACATGTGCAAAAAAAAAAAAATTGTAATAAAATATGGAATACAGGATTAACCACTTCCCGACCGCCTCACGCCGATGTACGTTGGCAGAATGTCACGGCTAGGCAAAACCACGTACAGGTACGTGGCCCTTTAAGAGCCTAGACGTGGGTCAGCTCCGTGACGACGGCTGCGGGACCAGTGGACCGGATCGCCGCTGGTGTCCCGCGATCGGGTCACAGAGCTGAAGAACGGGGAGAGGTCTGTGTAAACAAACCTCTCCCCGCGCTTCCTACTCTGCCTGTCATTGATCGGCTGTTCCCTGTCATCGGGAACGCCGATCAGTGACGTCAGACGTCAGCCACGCCCCCTACTGTAAAAAAAAAAAAAACACACACACGCGTCACACTAACGCCTCCCCGCCCCCTAGTGGTTAACTCCTTCACTGCCACTGTCATTTACATAGGAATCAGTGCATTTAAATAGCACTGATTTCTGTATAAATGACATTGGTCCCAAAAATGTGTCAAAAATGTCCGATGTGTCCGCCATAATGTCGCAGTCACAATAAAAAAAAAAAAAAAAAAAAATCGCTGATCGCCGCCATTACTAGTAAAAAAAAAAAATTATTAATAAAAATGATATAAAACTATCCCCTATTTTGTAAACGCTATAACTTTTGCGCAAACCAATCAATAAATCGCTTATTGCAATTTTTTTTACCAAAAATATGTAGAAGAATACGTATCGGCCTAAACTGAGGGGAAAAAAAAGTTTAATATATTTTTTGGGGATATTATAGCAAAAAGCAAAAAATATTGTATTTTTTTCAAAATTGTCGCTCTATTTTTGTTTATAGCGCAAAAAATAAAAACCGCAGGGGCGATCACATACCACCAAAAGAAAGCTCTATTTGTGGGGAAAAAAGAACGCCAATTTTGTTTGGGAGCCACGACCGCGCAATTGTCAGTTAAAGCGACGCAGTGCCGAATCGCAAAAAAGGGGGCCTGGTCCTTTGGCTGCCAATTGGTCCGGGCTGAAGTGGTTAAAAATGATTAAGATTAATAAACGGTTTTAAAATTGTTTATATTTTAAAATTATATATATATATATATATATATATTACATCAAATATTTTTTGGCAACACCCCCTCCATCATTTGTCTTAGAAGGTGAAACGAAAAAATAAAAATAAATGGTTAGGTGTTTTAAATAGCCTTGCAGGAGGTAAATGTCTTTTTTGCATGTGTGCGCTGTACTATTTTTTTCTGTTTTATGGCTTCACCATCTTCAATGCATCGTTTAGGGTGTGCACCCCAAATATCTGGTTTGTCTATTGTATGGATTCTGACCAAATCCTTTTGGGCAGGAGCACCCCACTCCCTAATCATTGCCTCGCAGTGTCCACCTGTGTCATAGGTGGAGTCCTGTAGTTCTCCCATATAGAGGAGTGTATTTCTCCCATGGTTCAGAGAAGCAGGATCTCCCATTCTATGGATAGCATAGGACCCACTAACAATGGGGTACTTTGTCGCAGTAAGTGGGCTTAAGCATCATATAGCAATATGGTGTGACCAAATCCCCATATTTTTGGAAAATGTTTAGGTGTTTTAAATAGCCTTGCAGGAGGTAAATGTCTTTTTTGCATGTGGGCGCTGCAATATTTTTTCTGTTTTATGGTCTAATGCACCATCTTTAATGCATCTTTTAGGGTGCGCCCTCCAAATATCTTGTTTGTTTATATCTATCTTGTTTGTTTAGAATATGGTGAAGTCTCCATCAATCAAGATGCAATCTCCCACCCCCATTGTGTTTAGCTGGTTAGTGGGCATGAAGGAGGAGGGAGGGAGTGGGCTGTCATTTACCACTATGTGTACACCCACATGTGTGACTCTATAGTCACATGGGCTGCTCAGATGTGATAGGGAGGAAATGCTCAGCATAGCAACTCACTGAAAAATTAATGAGTATGTGCTCACTAGCTGCCAACACTGCTCTGCAAAATACACAACTGCAGTGGGGACATTGACAGGATACAGAGAACAGCAGGCTCAATCAGCTTTTTTGCAGCATACAGAAAACTAATCCCATAGTGACTGAGTATGTACAGTGGATATAAAAAGTCTACACACCCCTGTGAAAATGTGAGGTTTCTATAAGAACAGAGTGTGAGGAGAGGAGAGCCGATCAGCGGCATCTCCTTACAGGGGAACAGCTAGGGAAGTAATCAGGGCACTGATTACAATATAGAAAAAGTGTAGTGCCTCCTCATCAGTGCCACCACATCAATGCCCACCAGTGCCCATCGGTGCTGCCTCATCAGCGCACATCAGTGAAGGCGAAAAATTACTGACAGGAAAAAAATAAATAAAAAATTTCCAAAATTTTCTGTCTTTTTTTTTTGTAAAAAATAAAATACCCAGCTGTAATTAAATACCACCAAAAGAAAGCTCTATTTGTGTGAATAAAATGGTAAAAAAAGTTGTTTGGGTACAGTGTAGCATAACCGCGCAATTGTCATTCAAAGTGCGACAGCGCTGAAAGCTAAAAAATAGCTTGGGCAGGAAGAGGGAGTTCGCGCCTGGTAGGCAAGTGGTTAAATAGACCTTGACCGCTCTCACTACATCAAGACAATGTAGTGATTTCTCTACCCTAGAACATGGTTTTGGAAAAAACGACGGTAGGACATAATCTTGGTTTAGGTGAAAACCACCTTAGGCAGAAAACTTGAATGAGGACCCAACATGAACCTGTCCTTGTGAATAATTATGGCTTCTTTACAGGAAAGAGCAGCCAACTCCGATACCCTTTTGCAGAGGATATAGCAACCCGAAACATTGATCCCCTTGTCAGAAGGACAAAGGGAGTATGCTGTAACGGTTTAAAGGGCTGTTTTTGCAATACCGACAAAAAAACAAATTCAAGTCCCAAGGGTTCAAGGGTGGTCTAACTGGTGGAATAAGCCGCATTACCCCTTGTATAAAAAAACCCAGACTGCGAAGCAAGCGGTCTTTCAAATAAGTATTTCATTCATAAAATCAGCTTCATTTGTATTTGTAGAAAAAAAAAATTTTGATTTTTTATAACAGCTTGCCTGTAAAATCATTTTCTTGGAGTACATCATGGGACACAGCGCCTAAGTAATAACTTAATGGGCCACCTCCAGGTGATGGACACTGGTATACCCAATACAGGAAGTTCACTCCCCTTTATAACCCCTTCCAGGAGCACCTCAGTTTTTGTAGCAACGCAATATACTCAAACCCCATAAAAAAGAGGGGAGGGACACAGAGGGTGTCCCATGATCTACTCCAAGAAAAGGATTTTACAGGTAAGCTGTTATAAAAATCCCATTTTCTTTATCGTACATCATGGGACAGAGAGCCCAAGTAATAACCTAATGGGACATCCCATAGCAATGCTATTTGAGGGGAGGGAGAGACAACACGTAGGGCACCCCCAGACTTGAGGACTTTTACTGCTGCCTGCAGCACACTGTGCCCTAAGGCGATATCCTCATACCGCCTTACATCCACCTGATAACATTTTGTGAATGTATGTACTGAAGACCAAGTTGCGGCCTTGCAGATATGAGCCATGGCACCTGGTGACGCACTGCCCAAGAAGCACTAACCGACCTGGTAGAGTGCGCTTTGACTTGAAAAGGAGGAATCTGTCCCCTTAAATCATAAGTCTGAATTACAACTTGCCAAATCCACTTAGCGACAGTGGATTTCAACGCTGCCTGTCCTTTCTTAGGACCCTCTGGCAGAATAAATAAGACATCAGTCTTTCTAATCTGAGCAGTTGTCTTTAAATAGATTTTCACTGCTCTCACCACATCAAGACAATGTAGTGACTTCCCTTTCCTGGAACATGGTTTTGGAAAAAACGATGGCAGGAAAAAAATCTTGGTTCAGGTGAAAACCTGAAACCACGTTTGGTAAAAAGTCTGGACGAGGGCGTAACACCACTCTGTCCTCATGAATAATCAAATATGGCTCTTTACATGAATGAGCAGCCAATTCCGAAAACCCTCCTTGCTGAGGATATAGCAACCAAGAACACCAGCTTCCATGTCAGAAGGACTAAGGAAATATGCTGCATCGGTTCAAATGGCTGTTTTTGTAACACTGACAAAACTAAGTTGAAGTCCCAAGGGCTCAAAGGTGATTTAACTGGTGGTTTAACTTAACTTGCATGAAACCCCGGACTAAAAGAATGCGTAGCAAGCGGTCTTTGAAATAAGATCGATAAGGCTGAGACTTGGCCCTTAATAGTACTCAAGGCCAATTTCATCCTTACGCCTAATTGTAGAAAGGCAAGAATTCTGCCTATGATACATCTCTGAGGGTGCCAGGAAACATAAGCCTTCCAGACTCTATAATATAAAGTTCTGGAAGTTGGTTTCCTTGCATTAATCAAAGTAGAGATAACTGACCCGGAAAGCCCACGTTTCTTCAGAATGTAGGTTTCAATAGCCAGGCCAATAAATTTAGCGTTCGTAAAGTAGGATGGAATATCGGCCCCTGTGAGAGCAGGTCTGGCCTTAGTGGAAGGGACCATGGATCCTCCACTGCCATCTTTATGATTTCTGCATATCATGGACCATGCTGGTGCTACCAGAATTACCGCCTTTCTTTCCAGCTTAATCCTGCAAAGAAGTCGTGGCAGCAACTGAATAGGGGGGGGGGGGGGGGAATGCATAGATCAGTGAGAACTGATCCCACGGGGTCACCAACAAATCTGTTTCCGCATGCGAGCGGATCCCTTGTCCTGGACACAAAGTTGACCAACTTCATGTTGAATCTGGACGCTAGAAGATCTAAGTCTGCAGTCCCCCATCTTTGGCAAAGAGACCGAAAAATGTCGGGGTGAAGAGACCATTCCCCCCGGGAATAACTGCTGGCGACTTAAATAGTCCACCTGCCAATGCTCTACACCCGGAATGAAGACTGCTGACAGGCACGGAACATTCCTTTCTGCCCAAATCAGAATACGGTTCCCCTCTCTCTGCGCTGAGAGACTCTTGGTGATTGATATAGACCACAGCTGTGGCATTGTCGGATTGAATCCTGACAGGAAAATCCCTTAACCTGGAAGTCCAGGCCTTCAGAGCCAGACGCACTGCCCGAAGCTCTAGGATGTTGATGGGCAAGGTTCTTTCGGTTCTTGACCACTGTCCCTGGACAGTCGTCTTCTCTAGTACTGCTCCCCAGCCTGAAAGGCTGGCATCTGTCGTTACCACTTTCCAGATAACTGGTCTGAAGGATCTTCCTTTCAGCAGATTCTGGGTTAGTAACCACCAACTGAGGCTTTGGGACAAAAGCTAGGATCGTTTTGTTCCAAGCAGACAGGATACTGTTTTGCAACATTCTCAAATGGAACTGGGCATGGGGAACTGTTTCCAACGAAGCCACCATCTTTCCTAACAACCACATGCAAAGGCGAATGGGGGGGGGGGGGGGGGAATTTCCTTTCGACCTGACCATCCGGACCAGCTCTGCAGAAACCTTTGGTGAGCGGGAAGTTCTCTTCCTTGTAGGCTAGAGACCACTGACCTGATCGACTCCATGCGAAAGGAGTGGATCTTCAGGAACTGATTTAGATTCCTTAGATCTAGAATGGGTCTGGACACCTCCATTTGGTTTTGGTACCGTTAAAAGGTTTGAATAAAACCCCAAACCTTGCTCTTCTGTGGGGATCTGTATGATCACCCCCTGAGTCAGTAATCAGTCTAATGCTTGAAACAGATTGCTTTTTCCCTGGATCTTTGGGAACGTTTGACCTCAGAAAACGAGATGGTGGTAACTCCCAAAATTCTAGTTTGTATCCTAGAGACACCGTGGAGATGACCCATATGTCCTGAATTTCCTTTTGCCAGACTTCTGAGTATTGCAGAAGTCTTCCCTCCACTTGACCCTGAGGTTTTCCTCTAGAATCTGATGGCGGAGGCCATCGCCACTGCCTAGAGATGGATGCCCCGGGCGCAGGAGAAAAAGTCTGTTTAAATAAAGGACGTTTATACTTTCTTTTGACTGGCAAAAGAGTACTCTTCCCACTAGAAATCGTTTGGATGTATTTATCCAAATCATCCCCAAATAGTCGCTCCCCATGAAAAGGGAAAATTTGTCAGAAGCCTTTTGCAAGGTGCTTCAGCTGACCAACTTTTTAACCAAAGGGTCCTACGCATGTGTACTAGCACAAGTGCAAGGCGGGACGCCAGATGAATAGAGTCTTTCATAGCGTCTACGGCACAACATAATGCCTTTGGTAGTTCGGCCAACTCACGGGCCTGTTGTGCAGGGACCTCTTTAAGGGCCTCTCTGAACTGGTCGTTTAGGGACTGACCAGTGGCGGCTGGTGCTCAAAATTTTTGGGGGGGCGCAAACAAACAGCCTCACTGTGCCATCAAACGCTGCCACTGTGCCCATCAAACGCTGCCACTGTGCCCATCAAACGCTGCCACTGTGCCCATCAAACGCTGCCACTGTGCCATCAAACACTGCCACTGTGCCCATCAAACGCTGCCACTGTGCCCATCAAACGCTGCCACTGTGCCCATCAAACGCTGCCACTGTGCCCCAAGTTCTGCCACTGTGCCCCAAGTGCTGCCATTGTGCCCCAAGTTCTGCCATTGTGCCCCTTAAGTGCTGCCATTGTGCCCCTTAAGTGCTGCCATTGTGCCCCTTAAGTGCTGCCATTGTGCCCCTTAAGTGCTGCCATTGTGCCCCTTAAGTGCTGCCATTGTGCCCCAAGTTCTGCCATTGTGCCCCTTAAGTGCTGCCATTGTGCCCCAAGTGCTGCCATTGTGCCCCTTAAGTGCTGCCATTGTGCCCCTTAAGTGCTGCCATTGTGCCCCTTAAGTGCTGCCATTGTGCCCCAAGTTCTGCCACTGTGCCCCTTAAGTGCTGCCACTGTGCCCCCTGCCTGCCCTCTGCACTTACCTTGTCCCGGTGTGCAGCTGGTGACGGCGTCAGGCGACGAGCGGTGTCTCCGTCGGATGTCTTCTCCCGCGCTCCTCCTGTCTTCTTCTGCTGTGATTGGACGCTAGGTGATTGGACGCCTAGCGTCCAATCACAGCGCCTGTGACTTCAGCCAATCAGGTGACAGGTAACAGACCTGGCAACCTGATTGGCTGAGAGGCGGGTCTGTGTTAGGGAAGCGATGTATTCGCTTCTCTAACACAATACTGTGTAATCAGCGAACGCACGGCCGTGCGCCCGCTGTTTACACTTAGGGAAGCCTATTAGAGCACACCGCTCTAATAGGGTCCCCTATTAGAGCTTACAGCTCTAATAGGGGCGCTTCCAGCAACACCCCCCCCACTGTAATTCAGATGCCCGGCGCCCGATCAGGGGCCGGACACCTGAATAGGGGGCGGCAGAGGTGACCAATAGATTCATGCATTGCATGAATCTATCTATCTATTGGTGATAGAGCGGTGCATACTGCACTGTGCGCCCTTAAAAAGGGACATGGCGCCCTTAAAGGGACATGTTTAAATACATTTTTTTTTTTTTTTTTTTTGAACTTTTTTTTTTATTTATTTATTTATTTATTTTTAACTGCAAGGAGGGGTGGGGGGGGCGGGGGGGCGCCCGGGCGCCCCCTATGGACGGGCCGCCACTGGGACTGACAGATGCCTATTGCAGCGACTGCAGGCTGAGTAACGGCGCCTGTCAAGGAAAAAGAGGATTTTAAAAGGAATTCCAACCTTTTAACTGTTGGATCCTCAAGCATTTGTGCATTGTCTACTGGACAAGTTAAACTTTTATTCACACTGGAAATCGCAGCGTCAACTGCTGGTACATTCAATCTTTTGGTGAATTTCACCTCCATAGGATAGTGTTTGTGAATCTCATTGGAGGGAGAAAATGCTTATCCGGGTGATCCCATTCAGCATAAATAAGCTGTTCTAGCAATGCATGGACAGGAAACGCATGCAAAGGTTGTGAAGGTTTTAAGGAACCCAAAAGAAGAAACAGAACTTTCAGCTGACTCTGTTAGGGGTAGCTTGAAAGTGGAACGAACCATCTCCGTAAGAGATTGTACCAGCAATTTCTCAGATTGCGAGGCCGAAAATGGTTTATACACCGTTGTTTCCCCTGCAGAGGAGTAATCGTTTGCCTTTCCTCCTTATCGCCTGAGAGTAACACCCCATCCTCTACCCACTGTCCCCTTCGTAAGGGGTCTAAGGTGGGGGAGGGGGATCTAACACGCTTCCTATCTTTTTGGATGGAGGATGCGATTAAAGCCGCTAATCTTCCTTCTAGGCCCAGCAGGGCGGAGGAAAATGCATCTTCAGTCATGTATACAGGGGCTGACATGTGAGAAGCAGCTGCACCACCAATTGGTTCCAATGACTCACCCTGGCTTGCCACATCTGGTATTTCCAGAGAGGATGACACTGTGGAGGCACGACTGGAGTTCCTAACGCCTGGGGTGAAATTTTTGGTACCTTCTTTGTGGTGTCTTTTTTGGGGCTATAATGCCAAGCATAAAAGCAGAGACACTAAGAAAATGCACTACTTTCTGAGCTATAGTCTAGCAATACAATGCCACTAATATTGTTTAGCTTGGTGCCGAGTAAAAATGTATTTCCTGTACTGGAAATGCCTGTATGCATTGCCTGTATGCATTGCCTTAAGTGCCGCCATCGCTACTGTGTCCTGCGTGTCAGACATCCATCTTTCTAGCTCCTGGCTTGAGAAGCGTCTGTTTTGATGTCTCAGATTGCGAGGCTCTGCTCGGTGTCCCCAGTGCCTGCACTGCACTCCTTGTGGACACTACGTCCCACACACGGCGCCGTGCCTAAGCCACACCCCCTCCACTCATTAACCCACCCCCACTCTTGTTTAAACTAAACAGCAGGACACACAAGTGTGCGGACGGCATTCGGGTCTGCCAGTGCAGCCCCCTGAGAGGGGAGGAATAGGGAAGGCTGGGAGATGGGAAATTTAAGCTTCATGCAAAGGCTGTATGGCTTCTGTGGGGACATAAAAATAATCAACATAGGGAAGAAGCCGCCGCACCCCCCGAAGAGGGGGGAGGGGGGAGGAGTACAAGCTACTGTTCCTCCCAGCCCCTTAGTTCCCCCAGTGGGGAAAAGAACATGCTGCTACTAAGGAATCCCCCCTGGCTGCTGAGACCACACACACGTGCTGTTTAGCTGGGACACTGAGCTGACTGAGAAGCAACGTACCAAGGTATGTGCATTTACTCCCTCTAGGGGAGACTTTAAGGCATGACAACATTTTACTCATGGAAAAAAAACCATAGGTGGACTTTTTACAGTTCCTAGGCTTCTTCCCTTAGCTTATGCTCAAAGCAGGATACTGCTGTAACAGACAGATCCAAACTTCACCCATCACAGCGAGCTGCGCTAGCAAACCTTCAAGGACAGGGTCCCTTTTTAATCGGGGTTGCACTCCCTTGGACCTGTATTAGCACCCTGCCAGGAAAAAAAAACTTTAGGTAATGTAAGCATGAACAAAAAGCCCTGGGTCCTGGGGTCCAGCCCTCCAAGGAGAAGCGTTACAGGCAAAACCTTGTTCTTCATATACGAGGCCCAGGTACCATCCACCTTGGCCTCAGTGGCACTTTGGATGGATCCGGTCTATGAAGGGTGTTTAAATCCAGCAAGGATCCCTCCAGCGGAGCTCTTCAGAGCACATCTTCACTCGTGACCAACACCTTAGACCAGGGGTCTCAAACTGGCGGCCCTCCAGCTGTTGCAAAACTACAAGTTCCATGAGGCATTGCAAGGCTGACAGTTACAAGCATGACTCCCACAGGCAGAGGCATGATGGGAATTGTAGTTTCGCAACAGCTGGAGGGCCGCCAGTTTGAGACCCCTGCCTTAGACAATGGCTAAAAAACTGGAGGTGCTCCCGGTATGGAAGGGGTTATATAGGGAGGCAACTTGTTCAGTTCAGTTCACCTGAAAGGTGGCTATAACCTACATAGTAATTACTATGGTGCTCTGTGTCCCGCGATGTACAATAAAGAAATAATGCTGCCTGCAGCCACACTGTAAACACGCCTATGGCATTTACAGTGTGTTTGCGGTGAGGTGGCAAAGTGGCAAAGTGATTATTTAACATTTTAGCCTTGCAAAAAACACAAAACAAGAAAATAAATAAATCACCACACAGGGTGGTTGAGAAGTATTGCCTGACGCAACATGAACACCTGTACAACAAATCTTAAATGCTCATCAATGTTATAGGTGCATTAATGCGATTTTAGGCTGCTTTAAAATTTAAACGCAACTGTGAAAGGGCTAGCCCTTTGTCAGGAAAAAAAAGTTTCAGTACAGTGAAGATGGGGGAGAACTTTGACAATGTTTTATTGCCCTATGTGATTTCTACCCCAATGTAGCTGGCTGGAATTTGTTCTACATGAAGAAGAATAAGAAAGAAAGCATATCTAGAATCCATTATAGATTACAACACTATCAATGTGTTTCCAAACCGACACTACCCACTTCCAGACTTAGACCCGGCAGTCAGCTTTCTTAAAAAAAAAAAAAAAAAAACACAATTCTAGCTGCTGGACTGCTTTTACAAGCAGCGGGAAGGGGATGTCATCCACCCCCTCCCGCGGCTTGCTAAGACTCTCCCGTCGCAACGGGAGACCGGAGTGACCAGCCGGAACATCTGTTGGCTGGTCGGACAGCTGAACATAGCCAGAATTGGCTTAGATTGGCCCCCCGCTATGGTAACCCAAAAGCGATGACCTGACATCACTTCCGGTTTACCCCAGATATCAACAGCGCCATTTTTTTTATTTTAAAACATGGGTCTTGGGGTTTTGAATGCTTTTAAAATGGACAGGGAAGGGATTTCGGGGTCATATAGACAAGCATGTTTCAACCAGGGTGCCTTCAGGTTTCTTCAGGGTTGCTTCAACAAAATGGCTAAAAATTACCCAAAAATTGGATACAAGGCAAGTGGGTAGATTAAGTCTGCCTTTTAGTTACATAAAGCCACCATTATGACCTTCTAGCTGCCGACCAGCCAACGACCAATGACAGTCAGTTGATGAGAATGTCAGTCGCTTGCATAGCATGATTGTTTGACCCTCCCCTGCCTCTCTCCATCAGTTTTGGGGTCACATTAGCTGGGTGAGGGAGAAAAACTGAAGAAGAGAAACATTGGAATACTAGTCAGTACCAACTTGCACCTCTAACATTGGGCGTTCTACATGTGTGGATGTTGCTGCATTATGTAAAAATTTGAATCGATTTTACATTGTAGAATGGGGTGCCTCAAGACTGTGCATAATTTGGCAGGGTGCCTCGAGATTGTCCACAATTTTAAAGGGTGTCTTGACTGAAAAAAAAAAAAAGGAAGGTTGAGAAACACAGGTATAGACCACAGATCTCTCCATACCGTACCTGTCACATACCTATTGCTGGCACAAGGATAAAAAATAAATGTAAAAAAAAAAAAAAAAAAAAAAAAAAAAAAAAAAAAAACATTTAAAGTACCCCTTTCCCCCTGTTCTTGCGTCAGTCCCGCGTGCATGCTAACAGCGATAATCCCACACATGTGAGGTATTACTGTGAACATCAGATAATGGCCAGTAATTCTAGTACTATACCCCTCTGTACATCTAAAGTGGTAGCCTGTAAAGGCTTTTAAACTTAGCCTATGGACATTGCTTGTTGCCGTTGCACGGGCGTGCGCAATTTTAAAGTAGAAATAGAGAAACCCCTTAAAAATGGGACTTTAAAAAAAGGTACTACCATATCAAAATTTATAGAAAAATATAAAATGCATTGTACATAGAAAGAATACATGAAAACAAATAATCAAGGTTGCATATTGATGTACAAACGATAGTGAGTGGATACAGTGCAATATCCCAAACCCAACAACGTTTCAGAGAAGAGTTGCATTCGCCTTCATCAGGGTTTTTCACAGGAAGTACAGTGTCTATGGAATTTAAATGCACAGCAATCAGCCAACAAATCCTGACATAGATTACTAAATAAAAATATGATTATGTAGTAATCTAGGTCAGAATTTGTTGGCCGATTGCTGTGCATTTAAATTCCATAGACACTGTACTTCTTGTGAAATCCTCTAATACAACTCATCTCTGAAACGTCGTTGGGTTTGGTATATTGCACTGTATCTACTATGGTTTGTACATCAATATGCATCCTTGATTATTTATTTGTTTGTTTTCATGTATTATTTCTATGTACAATAAATTTTGATATCGTAGTACCTTTAAAGTCCCATTTATAGGGGGTTTCTGTATTTCTATTTTTTCGGGATGCGGTACACCTTTATAGCAGTTTCATTCAGTTAGTCCCCTCTCAGCAATTTTAAAGTATGACCTGTTTGGTATCTATTCGGCATATCATCTGCTTTTATATTTCACAAAAAAATATAAAAATTAGGTTATATATTGTATTTTTTGCATTAAAATTAAAAAAAGTATTTATTCCCAAAAATGTGCGTTTGGAAAACTGCTGCACAAATATTGTGACACATAAAAAAATGCAACGACTGACATTTTATTCTCTAGCGCCTCTGCTTTAAAAAAAAATTATAAAGAGATATATTTAAAAAAAAAAAGGATTGTTACATGTAAACAAAAAGTGCCAAAAAAGGCCTGGTCTGGAAGTGGCTACAGAATAATCTGTTTATAAATGTAGCAACAATGCATATTACATTTTTCCATAGAAACGGTACATAGCTGTATTTTGCAATACAGTAAATTGAACTCTAAGTAAAAAACTGCTGAAAGAAGAATTTACTCACATCTTTCACATAAGTAGAGGTAATCGGTTTTCCATTGAAATCAATAGCTCCTTCTGCAATAATAACGATATTCAACCTTGAACCTCGACTTCGAGTCTGCATGAAGTTACAAAGATGATAATATAGTGGCATGAAGAAATATACATTACTTGTTTTAAAAGGCAGAAAATACTCTGAAAAATTAATCTTGCCTTCTTGCACCTTATTACCGTATATACTCTAGTATAAGCCAACCCGAATATAAGCCGAGGCACCTAATTTTACCACAAAAAAACTGGGAAAACGTATTGACTGGAGTATAAGCCTAAAGTGAGAAATGTGCAGCTACTATAAGTGGAAAAGAGGGTCAATAATGCCCATTTGCAGCCTCACTGTGCCCATTTACATGCCATAGGTCCCACGAAGGACCTAGTTAAGGGTTCCTAGAGGCCCCCTAGCTGCAGCCAAAATTTGGGGTCTCTGAACCCAAAGGATCCCGAAATGACATTGCTGCAGATGGACACAGTTGACCGACTTAGGGGCCCCGTATCTCGGGGCCACTTGGTGCTAGGAACCCCAAATTTGGTTTGCAACTAGCCCTACAACATATCCAAAGATGGGGTTCCTAGCACCAAGTGGCCCCGAGATACAGGGCCCCAAAGTCAGTTCGGAAAATGTCAAGCACTTTTCTGACATTTCCCGAACCGATTTTGGGGCCCCGACTTTGGAAGCCCCATCTTTGGATATGTTGTAGTGCTAGTTCCACTGGGTTTGCACACCACATTTAGGGTTCCTAGCACCAAGTGGCCCAGAGATACGGGGCCCCAAATTCGGTTCAGAAAAGGTCATTCTCTGCTCCAGAAAAATGCTTGACTTGAGAATAAGCCAGGGGGGCATTTTCAGCAAACAAAAAATGTGCTGAAAAACTTGGCTTGTACTCGAGTATATACGGTACTTTCAGCCTAGTCAGATATGGCAGTTTTATTTTTATTCCAGAGTGGGTACCTTTTTTTTTCGTGGTACCCACTCCTACTTCCTCCAACTGAGGGGTGGGAAATGGTCAAGAGGCTACAGGCTGAAGTCTGCCTGCCAATTGTCCGCATTTAGCAAGTAAAACGGCAGATAAGCCTGGAAGGTGAAGCTCTGCCCAGTACAGGATCTGTTCTACCTCTTTCATTGACTAGACCTCCAATATGGAAATCCAAATTAATCTGGATTGGATGTTCCTTCAAGCAGTAAAGACCAATGCTGCAGGGACAGCCAAATTGCCCAAAGCTCCAAGATGTTGGAGGCGAGATTCCTCCGACGTCCAAGTCATCAAAAGGAGTACTCAGGACTCCTCCACATCTTACCAGGCTGGCATTCGTTATGGGGATTTTCCAATAGATGGGAAGGAATGACTCCCACGATTCCACAGCCGATCAGGGAACCTCAAAGCCGGGGACAACCTGGTCCTTTGTGCCAAATGAAACGGCTTGTCCAGAGACTTATCCCATGACCACAGAATATTGAATTTTAGAGGTCTGAACTGGACAAACTGGACTGCCTGTCTCAGGACTCGTATGCAAAAGCAGGGAGGAGTGTGGGGGCAGAGAGTTTGTAGCTTTTCCTGGAAAGGGGGGGGGGGGCAGAGAATCTGGCCTGAGTTGTGTCTAAGACTGAGCTGGTTCTGGCACTGATTCTCAAAGTGCAAGCACCCCACAGCAAAGCAAAGGATATGACTGTACATGTCCTTGATGTCCTCAGAAGCTAGGATGGTCTCCCCATTAAAAAGGGAGGCGATGACAGACCTGGTGGATTGCATATAAAATTTTCATAGCTTTGGAGATCCCAAACATGAATAAGTTGGAGTAAAACCCTAGAAACCATTCTGCTACAGGAATTGGGGCAATGACATCTTCATCAAGAAGACCAAGGGCTACCTGGAGATCTGTTTAATCTACATGGTGACAAAGAAAAATTGGACGTGAGAAATTGAGGAGCAAAAACTTTAGCTTGTAGCCTCTGCAAATCACTTCCTACAGCCAAGTATCTGAGATGCTAAATGTTTGCAATGGCTAACAAACATCCCCCACTTTGTCTGGGGGTTTATCCGGCTTGGAACCACATTTGGGTCTGGAATTTGCAAGAGTAAAGAAATTGACTTTCCTTCCAGCAAGGGAGGAGCCTTCCCAGATTATTCCTTATGTACTGACAAGAGATCCAAGCAGGAGGCGATGGGAAACTTAAGTTAGACTTTTCACAGCAGAGCAAAAAAAAAATATGGCAATCTTTCTAGACACTAGAAAAGCGGAGGCATGCTGGTAGTAGGAGGGTTATCCTTGTCTGGCTTACAACTTTTTGCTTTCCTTTTAGCATAACATAGTACTACTAACATATTATCTAAAAGCCAACAACTAAACCCAACCCAATCTCTGCTCAGGTAACACATGGTAGGATTTTGTTATGAGATATTGTTTCTTGGGGGACTGTCTCTCGGTTTGTTATTGGCCCTGGACTCTATAGGGCCATTTGAGAATAAATGTAGTGGTTATGGTTTATAGGCTGGCCTCTCCGACTATCCATCTGGGGTCTAGGCCTCAGTGCTTAGCAAAGTTAGACAGGAGGTATCTATCAGGGTTGATCCCCCTGAGGGTTGATCATCTATTGTGGAATCTGAGTCTGTCCACAAATGCCAGACCTTGTCATATTTTTTGGGGAATCCTCGGGACAGATATGTTGCTTTATAGAGGGGTATCATTGCGTTGACTAATTGCTTCCATGAGGACAGTGTGGGGGGGGAGTAGTTGATTTCCACTTTAGTACAATGGCTTTTCTCGCATAGAAAAGAAGGATACCTATTAGGCTGCGTATTGCTTTGGTAAATGCCAGTTGTTCCACTAGGCCAAGGAGACAGACACTAATTGTCAGGGGAATAGTAGTCAAACTATGAATGAATTGAGTTACCTTCCGCCAATAGTCCTGAATTTTTGGGCAATCCCAGAATATATGCGTGAAATCTGCAGGGGTACCAGAGCATCGCCAGCAGCTGGCCGACATGGCTGGATATATGCGGTGGAGGCGCTGGGGCTTATAGTAGATCCTGTGTAGGATTTTGAATTGGATCAGTTTATCCCAAGTGGCAACCAGCGGCTGGAGTGGATAGTCCCACATGTCTTCCCAGTCCTCGCTGTCCAGTTCCTGCACCTCCTTCAGACCATCCAGTCCGACCTGGATGGATAGTAGAAGTGCTTGGTAAATTTGTGATAATGGTTTTAAGAGATCAGCATCTTCTAGAAGGGTATCCATGTCATCATATTCCAGCCGAAGCTGAACTGTTTTGAACTGTGAATCAAAAAGGCATGGCAGAGCTGCAGGAACCAGAAAAAGAAAGAGTTCGGAAGTTGGAATTCATTTTTCAGCCTATCAAATGTAAATAACCCTGACCCATCGCAGATATTACTCAAATATTTGATGCCCTTACTGGCCCACAAACTCGGGTCCTGCAGAGAGTGGAATTCTTTCAATCTTGGGTTACACCAAAGCGGTGTATTAGGGGACCATTTAGCCTTTACCAAATTAGGTTTAATCACTACTGTGTGCCAAGCCTTAATTGCTTTCATCGCCAGTGTTTATAGGGGTCGGGGGGCTCTCCGATACCTTTTAAGGGCGCTACGGAGGGCCTCAAAGGACCCCAGTTGAGCTGCCTCTAGGACGACTGACGCATTGGTGTCGTCTGAGACCAACCAGTTATGTGCATGAGTGAGCATTGCCGCCAGATAGGTGTGAAAGTCTGGGCAGGCAAGTCCCCCCTGTGTCCAGGTTCTACGCAAGATTTTCTTACTGAATCTACCCGAGCGTGATTGCCATAAAAAGGAGGCCACTGTGGAATCCAATTGTTGGAACAGAGTCTTGAGTATCCAGACCGGGGAGTGCCGTAAAATATACAGCAAGACCGGGAGTAATTTAATTTCAATTAAGTTAATTTTCCCTATAAGTGATAATGGGTGGTTCGACCAGGCCTTCAGTTTCAATTTACACCACTGCAGCACTGGGGATAAGTTAAGATTGCTAAAGTCCTGGGTATTGGGAGAGATGTTGATTCCTAGATATTTAATGGTACTTGCCCATGGTAGAGGTGAAGCAGGGTCACTCAGCTTCTTTGCCCCGGGATCTATGGGTAGGATAAGTGATTTGCTCCAGTTGGCTCGGAGGCCAGAGAGAGACGCAAATCGGTCCAGAAGCCAGAGCGCCCAAGGAAGCGAGAAACCAGGGTCCCGGAGGAAGAGGATTAAATCATCCACCTATAATGCTAGTTTCTCGACCACCGAAACCAACCCGGATTCCAGCCACCTCGCTTGATCTCTGTAAGGCCTCAGCCAAAGGCTCCATTGCCAGGGCAAACAGTGCAGAGGAAAGAGGACACCCCTGTCTTGTCCCCCTCCTAATTGGAAAAGATGGCGAGAGCCTACCATTGAGTTTAATTTGAGCCTTGGGAGTCTTGTATAGTATGCCAATCCATTTCCGGAATGCTGGGCCGAAGCCAAAGCCTTCCAGAACCTGGATCATATAGGACCATCTTACGGTATCGAAAGCCTTTTCAATGTCAAGGGATACCAGGACCCGGGAGGCATTCTCCTCAGGTGGGAGCTGGAGATGCGTAAAGACTCGCCTAAGGTTTAGGTCTGTGGACTTGCCAGGCATGAAACCGGTCTGATCTATGTTGACAAGAGATGGTAGGACCTTCATGAGTCTATTGGCTAGCACTTTGGTTAGTATCTTAACCGCTTCAGCACCGGGCCATTTTACACCCTTCCTTACCAGAGCACTTTTTGCGATTCGGCACTGCGTCGCTTTAACTGACAATTGCACGGTCGTGCGACGTTACACCCAAACAAAATTGACGTCCTTTTTTTCCCACAAATAGAGCTTTCTTTTGGTGGTATTTGATCGCCCCTGCGGTTTTTATTTTTTGCGCTATAAACAAAAGAAGAGCGACAATTTTGAAAAAAAAAAAACACAATATTTTTAACTTTTTGCTATAATAAATATCCCATTTTTTTTTTTAAAAAAAACAATTTTTTTCCTCAGTTTAGGCCGATACGTATTCTTCTACATATTTTTGGTAAAAAAATAAAAAAAAAAAAAAAAAATCGCAATAAGCGTATATTGATCGGTTTGTGCAAAAGTTATAGCGTCTACAAAATAGGGGATAGATTTATTGCATTTTTTTTTTTTTTTTTTTACTAGTAATGGCGGCGATCTGCGATTTTGCGATTGCGGCGGACACTTCGGACACTTTTTTGGGACCATTCACATTTACACAGCGATCGTTGCTATAAAATTGCATTGATTACTGTGTAAATGTGACTGGCAGGGAAGGGGTTAACACTAGGGGGCGGGGAGGGGTTAATGTTTTCCCTAAATGTGTGATTCTAACTGTGGGGGGAGGGGACTCAAGGGGAGGAGACCGATCATGTGTTACTCCGTGCTGGGATCACATGATCGGTCTCTTGCTCGCTGACAGGACGTGGTGCTGTGTGTTTACACACACAGCTCCACGGTCCCGTTGTTTTAACGGGCAATCGCGGGTGCCCGGCGGACATAGAGGCCGCCGGTCACCCGCACCGGGTCCCGAGCGACGCCGCGGGGCGCGCGCGCCCCCCAGGCGGCCGGGAATGGGAGGACGTCATATGACGCCCACCCAGGATGGTAGATCCACCTTGTGGGCGTCATATGACTATGGGCGGGTATTGAAGGGGTTAAGGTTATAATTCAGCAGTGAAATGGGTCGGTAGGATGAGCAGCAGATGGGGTCTTTCCCTGGTAATGGGCAGCAACACTATATGTCCCTGATACATACTATCTGGCAACCTCTCGGATTCCAAGCAATCTGCAAACAGCTGAGTTAGTTTGGGGACCAGTATGGCAGCGTGTTTTGTACCATTCCCCAGGTAAACCATCGGGGCCCGGGGATTTGTTGTTGGGCAAGGAGTAGATTAGGAGTAGTCTATCTCCTGTCGTGTTAAAGGTTTATCTAGTGTGTCCCTGTCCTCCTCGGACAGGAGAGGCAAGGTGAATCCCCCTAAATCCTCCAAAGTGGTATCTATCAAGTCAGAGAATGGATCATCATACAGTTTATTGTAGAAGAGATGAAATTCCCTTAGTATACCTTCGGTGTCTGTAACCTGGCAGCCAGTGGAAGTCTGTATTCTAGGGATCACCGTCTGAAGTGTGGGTTCTTCCACCAGGTTGGCCAGTAGTTTGCCATTTTTGTCCCCTGATTGAAAAGCTTGGCTACAAACTTCCGTGCATCAGATTGCACCAGCGAGGTGTAATGGAGCTTCAAATCTCTTCTCACTTGGGCTAGAGTCGAATAATTTTCGGGTGTTGGACTCCCTGTGAAAAGTTCCAGTGCCGACCCTTCACACTGTTCCAGTTGTGCGGTCCGTGACGCAAAGCCGGCTCTCATTCCCTTGATAGAGGAGACGTACTGTCCACAGGCATGAGCCTTACCCACCTCCCAGACCACATCAAGGGAAGCTGACCCCTCATTAAGAGTCCAGTATTCGGTGAGTTTGGGCTCTACCAATTCCTGGATTTGAGGGTTGCCTATCCAATGGGACGCTAGCCTCCAGCATCCCGGCTCACGGGAGGTACCGAGAGACAAGCCCAGCTCCAGCGGCGAGTGGTCCGATAGACCTGCCGGGAGATAGGAAACCGCCCCAACCCGAGATAGAGTAGAAGCAGACCCAAGCAGCAGGTCTATACGGGACCGCTGCTTCCCCCCTCCTAAAAGATGTGGACTTTTCCTAGCAGATTTAAATTTGGTTCCAGACTCTGGGCTGGACAGACTCATGGCTACTGCACCACCCGCTAGGGCTTGGCGACTTGGGCTGACACCTATGGTCTGAGTGATATCTGTCCGTTTAAACACCCCCGGACTTGTGCCTTTACTTGTCACTCCGCCTCGCACAGAACTTTCTCTCGCATAGACCTTGCCTATGCGGGGAGCTCGGTCCTGCCCAGGGTTCATGATATTGCAATGTTTCCCTGGGGTATTTCAGATCATGCTCCGCTCTTTCTGACCCTGGACCTGCCTGTCGTCCCCTCGGACAGACTGTGGAGGCTTTCCAGCTTTTGGGTCTCGAATGCAGAGGTGAAGTCAAAATTTAGGGGCGAGATAGAGACGTATTGGAGGGTCAACATTGGCTCGGCCTCAGCATCTTCCGTATGCGATGCCTTTAAGGCATACTCCAGGAGGACAGTACCAGACCATTATAGCTGAGGTTCGAAGGGGGCGTAGGAGCAAAACTTACCAGCCTAGAGGCGGAGGCGGCTAGACAGGAGGCTCTATATGTCACATCCCAAGACCCCCACTGTTGCACCCGCCTACAATCCCTGTCCAGAGAGATTCTCCTTTTGAGAACGACCTTGACGCCAGATAAGTTACTCCATCAGACCGAAAGAATATTTGAGCAAGGGGAAAAGACTGGGCGCCTGCTGGCCTGGCTTTCCAGGGAGCAGTCGAGGGGAATGACCATAGGTCAGATCCTTGCCCCTGACGATACTGTACTCTCCACTCCGGCGGAGATTAACCAATGTTTTGCCTACTACTACCAAACGCTTTATAGCTCCTGAGCAGACTATGAACCCCACGAACTGACAGATTATTTAGATGATATAGGTATCCCGGTTCTCACCTCGTCCTATGCGGATCAACTAGGATGCACCTATTAAAGTTGAGGAGATTCAAACAGCACTAAAAGCGATGCAGACGGGCAAGACCCCTGGCCAAGACAGCATACCGGTTAAATTCTATAAGATGTATGCAGAAGACCTGGCCCCTGAGCTCCAATCTTTACTGGATAAATCCCTAGAAGTAGCAATGCTTCACAACACCATGCATGAAACAGTGATAGTGGTCATTCCCAAATCAGGGAAGGACCCTACCCTGTGCTCCTAACGCCCCATTTCCCTGCTCAATGTAGATACTAAAATACTATCCAAGATCCTAGCCAACCGATTAAATACAGTCATCAAGGCCCTAATACACCCTGACCAGACGGGCTTCATGCTAGGCCGAAGCACTGACATCAATATCCGCAGACTCCATACTCACATTGCTATAGCTGATCCTAACGACCCGGGCGTGGTGGCCTCACTCGATGCAGAGAAGGCTTTCGACTCGGTCGAGTGAGGCTACTAGTTGGCAGTTTTGTCCAGATTTGGGTTTGGGCCATGATTCAGGTCCCGGCTGCGGATGCTGCATGCCCACCTTCGAGCTCGTATTCATACCAATGGGAACCTGTCAGAGGTTTTCACCCTATGGAGGGGGACACGCCAGGGTGCCCACTCTCCCCAACATTGTTTGCCTTGGCACTGGAACCACTTGCCATTTTACTTAGAGCTGACCCAATGGTTAGGGGCATACGAGTATGTACAGTGGAGGAAAAGATATTCCTGTACGCCGATGACTCACTCCTCTATCTGGCTGATGCTTCCTCCTCCCTACACTCGGCATCGGCCATTTTTGATCGATTTGGTGGATTCTCTGGTATCCGTATAAACTGGAACAAAATCAGTCCTGTTCCCACTTCACCCATCATTGCCCTGCATAGACACAAATACACCTCTACTTTGGGTGGACGAATTCACCTACCTGGGAGTAGGGGTGAGCGACGTGGGCGCAGGCTACCTCGAACGAAATATATACCCGGTCTTGACACTACTCAGAGGTGCACAACATGGAGGACTCTCCTTTGACTCCAGTCGGTCGAGTTAACCTCCTCAAAATGATCTACCTTCCAAAATTTTTGTATTTTTTTTAGGCATACCCGACCCCTATTCCGAAGACCTTTTTCCATCGCCTGGCAAGAGTTGTAATCTCCTTCGTTTGGGCCGGAAAGCCCCCGTGGGTGTCAAAACATGTATACCTTTACCTTCCGCTGTCTGGTGGTGAACTGCGACTTTCAAATTTCCTAATATATTACTGGGCGGTGGTACTGGTCACTGAGGTGGTGGCTCTCCCAGCCCCGGCAGAACCCTGCGTTACATTGGAGGCAGCTCTCTTAGGCTCATAGGCAGCATTGTCTAATTTTGTGTACCGGGGCAGTGAGGCTTACCACTCACTGACGGGCCCCATGAAAACCACGATCCAGGTGTGGCAGTGCTCCAGAGCAGCAGTTCTGAAACAGTCTTGCATCTCCCCGCATACCCCGCTATGGGGCAATCCTTTGCTTTCCCACCTATATAAAGTACGTGACCCTGTGGTGTGGGCTACGAGAGGAATTATCACCCTCAGGCAGCTGATGCCAAGGGGGCGAAATTACATCTTTTCAGGAGGTGCGACCGACCCATCGCCTTCTGGGATTCTTTAAATTCAGATACTGGCAGCTGAGGCATGCCCTTAGAGCCCAGTTCCCTACTCAGGTGACGCTCGAACCTGACTCGATTGAGCACCTCCTAATCTCTGGCGTGCTGGAGAAACCCTTGTCCTTCCTGTACCTATATTTAACAGTAACACATGACCCCTGCACAGATGGAGAGTGGACATTCCCTCTCTGGGAGACGAGGAATGGGAAGAATGCATTACATTGTTTTTCCCCTCCATGATTGCGGCCAAAGACAGGTTCATCCAGTTGAAGTTTCTGCACAGAGCATATTACACTCCGCAAAGGCTAGCTAGCATTTATCCCAGTCTTAGCCCAAGGTGTACTAGATGTACTGAGATTAACCGAGTACCTTCTTCCATATGGTCTGGTCCTGTCCCAAGCTCAGTCCATACTGGCGTGCAGTGGCCAACACTTTGGGGGATATCGGGCGGATAGACATACCTCTGGATCCCCTGATCTTGCTACTGAGCCATTTAGAAGGCATTGAGGGAGGCGGTTATGTCAAATTGTGCCTTACATACTCCCTATTTTACGCCAGAAGAGAAATCTTGCTAAGGTGGAAGCTGAAGGAGGCCCCTACCAAAGAATCGTGGCAAAAGATGATCAAAAGCATGTTGCCACTCTACCAGATCACATACAAGAGTAGAAATTGCCTGGGGAAGTTTTATAAGGTTTGGTCGAACTGGATCGACGCCTGTGGTTGATCCTCGGTTACTTAATGTCACCCCCATCTTCAGGGCCCTGGGTTTGGACAGATGTCTCCTTGTCCCCTCCTCCCTCCCCCTCTCTCCCCTCCCTGGAGAGATCCCTGCTCATATAACTCTCTTCATGCTACCCAAGCTCTGTCCCCCTGTCTACCCATCCCCCTTTTTTTTGTCCCCCCCCCCCCCCCTCTCTTCTCTCACCCTTGGTAGCATGCACCAGTGATGGATAGGGTAGGGAAAGAACACTTGCTCATATCAGTTCCATACCCCTGACTGTTTTAGCATACTGGTATAAGGAGGTATTGTATGTGTATACTACTCTGTACAAGAATTTTGATCTCAATAGTGACACTGTGGCTAAATTGTTATTAGGATCTGTAATATGTCAGAAGGCAGAATTTTTTTATTTATTTTTTTGCTGACCCTGAACTGTTTGTACTGTCTTGTTTGTCTAATAAAACCTCTTCTATTAAAAAATACTTGCCTCTCCAAGTCTTGAACACATGACATCCTCCCATCCTTCATCAGGAGGACACTCTGGAATTAAAAGCCAGTCGGCTCCTGATGCCAAGGCAGATACTAAGGCTAGATAACTGTAAAAAAATAAAAAAAAATAAAAAAATAAAAAAATTATTAAAAAAAAATAAAAAAGGGCGATTCATATTACACCAGCCACATTTGGTCACATCATTTTTAGGAGTAATTTCATGTGCAAAAAAAAAAAAAAAAGGGGGAAACAAACAGGAAGGAAAAAAAAAAAAAAAAAAAAAACACATGCACAGTTCAAAGTTCATAAAAAAAAAAAAAAAAGGGTAAGCTGGAAACAGTGAGAGAAATCTAGATCATAGTATCATTATGTCCTAGACATCTGTTGTCATACAGGAAATGCTCCCCAAAAACATTTTACAGACCTTGGTTATTGTAAAAGTACATATGAAATCACCAGAAACGTCAGTGACTGTCAGATTAGTACAAACAGCAAAATTAAAAAATTACAGTGCATCACATCAGCTTCACACAAGTGTAATAATAAAGATTAGTCTCATTCAGTTAACTCACCATGTGACAGAAAGAAAAAAAAAAAGTATATGTATACATTGCTTGGCTCAGTGAGGGGTTAATGAGCTCAGCTGAAGCAGGTTGAGTACTCTGAGCTCTATAACACTCCCAGGAAGCTCCACCCTGGAACCAGATTTCTGTGCAGGACTGGGGAGCAACCATTTGCTTGTGTGATGAAATTAAAGGGTAAGTTCACCTTTGTGAACTTTCTTTTTTTTTTTTCTAAATTCCAGCTCCCCTATGTACCAATATAGCATTCGTGTACTTTTTTGCAAAAATATCAAAGCTTTCCATTAAATCTAGTCACCTACTTTTCTTGTGTTAATCCATGTATCCAGACGTTTCCATTAGTAATGTCTTCTTCCTGATCAGACTAGAGGTCATGACACAGGAAGGAGTTGACCTCATTAGCACACACCCTGCATCATCCACCCTCCCACTCCCAAGTGCATGTTTTTTAAATGAAATGCAAATCAGTGATCAACCTTCTCACTAAATATACAATTAGATTGCATAGTGTATGGCCATCTTTATACAAGTACATAGAAGGGAGTGGACAGAAACACTCCGCTGTCAAGCCCCTTTCACATCTCTGCATAGCGGGAAATTGCATTCCCACCTACGTCTTTTTTTTTTAGCTAGGTGGGGAGGCATTTGAGCATTTTTCACTCATCACACATTGGGCAGCCCATCCATCTGAATGTGCTGCCCTACACACAGCAATCGCCCCAAAGAAGCTTCAGAACTTTTTTTTTGAAAGCCCGTTGATTTCAATGGGATGCACTACATGCGGTTAATGGGACATTTTGGCTTTTGTGGGTTGTATGTTTTTTACTGAGCATTTTGCAGCATTTTCCCCTTGTTTTTTCAAATGGAAAAATGTGTTTGCTTCTGTGTTTGGTGTGCCGTTAACAATTAACGGCACCAAAAGCGCAACTGATAGTTTTAGGTGTATAAACATGGCCATACACTATACAATCTGATCGTACAAACATCCATGAAGACAGTGAAGTGTCTAGAATTAATTGAAAGCTTTGATATTTTTGCAAAAGAAGTACATTAATGGTATATTGGTACATAGGGGGAATTTAGAAAAAAAAAAAAAGAAAAAACAGGTGAACTTACCCTTTAAGTTTAATCTTGCATCGATCTTTCATTTGGCATGTTGAGATGTGCAGGAGATGAGATAACAGTCTATGTGGATAGAGCTATAGTATTGAAAACAGGAGACGGGTCTCCTGGGTTCTGTAGAGTTCACCATACAATCTACTTTAGATCTACCATGTAGTGTCCCAAGGGCCTGCCTGATTGGATACAGAGTGATTGACTAGATAGATGCTGCCTCCCATTATATAAAATGTGGTAAATCTAAAGAATATTGTACAGGATTGTATAGTGTATGGCTACGTGTATACACCTAAAAATTACTAGTTGCGCTTTCAGTGCTATTAATTGTTAATGACGCACCAAACACAGAAGCAAAAACACATTTTGCCATGTAAAAAAACGAGGGGCAAATGCTGCAAAACTAAAACTAGACTAAACTAGATGTGAATGGGGCCTGAAAGTGAAATTGGTGCGATAACACAAGAACAATGAGGCTCCAATCACATCTGTGCGTTTCCTTGCATTTCAGAAATGCACTGCACCAAAAATTGCAGTAAAAAACACACAAAGCTCCGCTCTAAATATATATAAAAAAAAAAAAAGTCCTAAAGCTTCTTTGGGGCGATTGCTGTGTGTAGGGCAGCCCATTCAGGTGGATTGTCCGCCCTATGTGTGATGAGTAAAAATGCTCACATGTCTCCCCCACTTGCGAAATAAAATAGAAAAAATAAATAAAAAAACAAACACGCATGTGGGAATGCGAGTTCCCGTTGTGCAGAGTTGTGAACGGAGCTTGACAGCTGAGTGTTTCTGTCAACTCCCTTCTATGTACCTTTATAAAGCTAGCCATACACTATGCAATCTGATTGTGTATTTAATGAGAAGGGTGATCACCAGGCCCGGACTGGGACAAAAAATAGGCCCGGGCATTTTGGACTGAGCAGCCCATGACATGTTAACTGGACCCTTCCCCGCTCTCCACCCTGATTGATTTCCCCCCGCCCCCCCCCCCCCCCCCCCAAGAGGGGGGAACCCGGCAGAGGAGAGGGAGAGCAGGGGGGGGGGGGAGCAGCAGCGAAGAGCAAGGGGGGGGGGGAAGCAGCAGCGAAGAGCGGGGGAAGGGGGGGAAGCAGCAGCGGAGAGCAAGGGGGGGGGGGGGGGGGAAGCAGCAGCGGAGAGCAGGGGGGGGGGGGGAAGCAGCAGCGGAGAGCAGGGGGGGGGGGAAGCAGCAGCGGAGAGCAGGGGGGGGGGGAAGCAGCAGCGGAGAGCAGGGGGGGGGGAAGCAGCAGCGGAGAGCAGGGGGGGGGGAAGCAGCAGCGGAGAGCAGGGGGGGGGGAAGCAGCAGCGGAGAGCAGGGGGGGGGGGGGAAAGCAGCAGCGGAGAGCAGGGGGGGGGGGAAGCAGCAGCGGAGAGCAGGGGGGGGGGAAGCAGCAGCGGAGAGCAAGGGGGGGGGGGGAAGCAGCAGCGGAGAGCAAGGGGGGGGGGGGGAAGCAGCAGCGGAGAGCAAGGGGGGGGGGAAGCAGCAGCGGAGAGCAAGGGGGGGGGGGGCAGCCAGCAGGGGGGGGGGAGCAGCAAGGGGGGGGGGGGGGGGGAAGCAGCAGCGGAGAGCAGGGGGGGGGAAGCAGCAGCGGAGAGCAGGGGGGGGAAGCAGCAGCGGAGAGCAGGGGGGGGAAGCAGCAGCGGAGAGCAGGGGGGGAAAGCAGCAGCGGAGAGCAAGGGAGGGAAAGCAGCAGCGGAGAGCAAGGGGGGGGGGAAGCAGCAGCGGAGAGCAGGGGGGGGGGGGAAGCAGCAGCGGAGAGCAGGGGGGGGGGATGCAGCAGCGGAGAGCAGGGGGGGGAAGCAGCAGCGGAGAGCAGGGGGGGGGAAGCAGCAGCGGAGAGCAGGGGGGGGGGGAAGCAGCAGCGGAGAGCAGGGGGGGGGGGAAGCAGCAGCGGAGAGCAGGGGGGGGGGGAAGCAGCAGCGGAGAGCGGGGGGGGGGAAGCAGCAGCGGAGAGCAGGGGGGGGAAAGCAGCAGCGGAGAGCAAGGGGGGGGGAAGCAGCAGCGGAGAGCAGGGGGGGGGGGGGGGAAGCAGCAGCGGAGAGCAGGGGGGGGGGGGAAGCAGCAGCGGAGAGCAGGGGGGGGGGAAAGCAGCAGCGGAGAGCAGGGGGGGGGGAAAGCAGCAGCGGAGAGCAGGGGGGGGGGGGGGGGAAGCAGCAGCGGAGAGCAGGGGGGGGGGGGAAGCAGCAGCGGAGAGCAGGGGGGGGGGGAAGCAGCAGCGGAGAGCAGGGGGGGGGGGGGGAAGCAGCAGCGGAGAGCAGAAAGAAGCAGGATAGGAGGAGCAGTGGGGGCGGCTGCATATAGAAGGATCATTCTCTCTATTTTCTGCCTGAAATCTGGAAATTCCTGCTTCTCCTCCCTCTCACAGGCATTCAGAGACTGCAGGAGAAAGATGGAGAGAATGATCCTTCTATATGCAGCCACCCCCACTGCTCCTCCTATGCAAGTTACAGGGGGGGTGGGGCACTCACGTTCTCTCTCATCCGGCTCCAAGGTGTCTGTAGCAGGTTTTTGCTCTAGCTCCTCCCCCCTTCGTAGTCACGCCCCACAGCACCGACAGCTGACCTATACGGGAGGCCATGGAGAGGCCGAAGGCGTCTCCTCTAGCTCCCCCCCCTTCATGTTTCCTAGTGCCGATGGCTGAGCTTAACTGGCAGCCGGGTGGCCACCGAGAGGCGGGGTGAGCGGCGTGGGCTCAAAGAGCAGCCCAGCTGCCTTGGTCTGCTCAAGGACTTGCGGCCTGGCAGGCCCCTGTTTGCCATATGGCCAATCTGGGCCTGGTGATCACCGATTTATGTGATTTCATAAAAATAAAATAAAAAACACACGTGCACCTGGGTATGGGAGGGTAGATTATGCAGGGTGTGTGCTAATGAGGTCAGCTGGTCAACTCTTTCCTGTGTCATGACCTCTAGTCTGATCAGGAAGAAGACATTAATGGAAACGTCTGGATACATGGATTAACACAAGTAAAGTGAGTGACTGTAGATTTATTGGAAAGCGTTGATATTTTTGCAAACAAAGTACATGAATGCTATATTGGTACATAGGGGAGCTGGAATTTAGAAAAAAAAAAAAAAAGTGTACGCAGGTGAACTTACCCTTTAAGTTTGTATGACTATGGACTCATTTTATTGATTTGCGTTGGACACTGGTGAGGCTGCGTTAGTGGGTACTGGTCACGCTGCGGTGATGGACACGGGTGAGGCTTCACAGGTGAGGCTGCATTAGTGGGTACTGGTCACGCTGCGTTGATGGACATGTGTGAGGCTACATTGTTGGGCACGGGTGATAAAGTTGTTAATAATTATTTGTGTAACTTAATTCTGCATTAAACACTTAAGTGTCATTTCATGAGAATTTTTTAAGATCGTGTATAGGGGCGGGGCATGGTAGGGGTTGGGCGGGGCAACTGGTGGCGAGTAACCCTTAAGGCCTGGCAAGTAGCTCAGGACTTGAAATTTTGAGAGAGAGAGAGAGAGAGAGAGAGAGAGAGAGAGAGAGAGAGAGAGAGAGAGAGAGAGAGAGAGAGAGAGAGAGAGAGAGAGAGAGAGAGAGAGAGAGAGAGAGAGAGAGAGAGAGAGAGAGAGAGAGAGAGAGAGAGAGAGAGAGAGAGAGAGAGAGGTATATACATACAGCTACTCCCCTGCCATCACCTCAATTAGATTCGGAGGAAGGAGGCTCCGGTACACAGGTAGAAGAACCCACGCTTGCTCAAATAATGGACACAACTAAAAGCTGCCATGCGGCACTCTCTAACCAGATAGACTATCCGGGTAGACTTTGCCATACTAAAGGATGATGTCCAGAAAATAAGGCATAGAGTCACCACTGCGGAGCAGCGAATCAGCACAGTAGATGAGCTTAATCCATTGATGGTGCAGGTGAGAGATACGGCAGCGGACTACAAGTCCCAGGAAGCCAAATTGGGGGATATTGAGGGTTCCCGGAGGGCTCTGAGGGTAAGCAAGCTGATGAATTCTTGCTATCCTGGCTTAAACAAACCTTTGGAACAGAATGCTTCTCCCACTTGTTTGCAATTGAGAGGGCTAAAAAAAGAGTCCCACTAAGGGCACCACAACCGGGCAGATATCCCAGACCCATGCTGGCTCGATTTCTCTACTTCAGAGATAAAAGAAACCATCCTGCGTAGAGCCCACAATATGCCTGAAGTGTTGTACAATAACAACCGCATAACCATCTTCCCAGATTTTTCGGCTGCAACACAGAAACAGAGGGCGGCCTTCCAAAGCGTGAAACGACGGCTGAGAGAACGCCGTCTCCCATACAGCATGACGTATGAGTTCTGCCAGCATTGCTGCAGAGCCTGTCAGTGCTCAGACCATATGCCGCACACTGCATCAAATTGGTCTGCATGGCTGTTGTCCCAGAAGGAAGCCTCTTCTAAAGATGATGCACAAGAAAGACCGCAAAAAGATTTGCTGAAGACCAGCAGACTAATGACATGGATTACTGGAACCATGTCCTGTGGTCTGATGAGACCAGGATAAACTTATTAGGTTCAGATGGTGTCAAATGTGTGTGGCCGCAGCCAGGTGAGAAGTGCGTCTTGCCTACAGTCAAGCATGGTGGTGGGAGTATCATGGTCTGTGGCTGCATGAGTGCTGCTGGCACTGGGGAGCTAGAGTTCATTGAGAGAACCATGAATGCAAACATGTACTATGACATACTGAAGCAGAGCATGAGCCCTTTCCATCGGAGACTGGGCCATAGGGCAGTATCCCAACATGATAACGACCCCAAACACATCTCCAAGATGACCACTGTCTTGCTAAAAGAAGCTGAGGGTAACGGTGATGGACTGGCCAAGCATGTCTCCATACCTAAACCCTATTGAGCATCTGTGGGGTACCCTCAAAAGGAAGGAGGAGCGCAAGGTCTCCAACATCCACCAGCACTGAAGAAATGACACTGCTACAATGTAAAGTAGGGAGTGTACAGCTTGTATAACAGTGTAAATGCTGTCCCCTCAAAATAACACACACAGCCATTAATGTCTCAACCGCTGGCAAAAAAAAAAAAAAACCTTAGTTAGACTTACCGGTGACGGTATTTCTACGAGCCTTTCAGGACAGCACCTTGGAGAGAGCGCAGCTCCGCCTTTACCCAGGAAACACTGTGTGACAACGCCCCTTTTTAAGATCAGTTGCTTCCACCATGCCTTCAGTTGTTACCGAGAAATCCTCCGACATGCTGGAAAATATAAGCAGACAGTTACCATGCCCTATAATTATACATCATAACCTAGGGAGGGAAGTAGGCTGCTGTCCTGAAAGGCTCGTAGAAATACCGTCACCGGTAAGTCTAAGGTTTTCTCTCTTCGCCTTTCAGGACAGCACCTTGGAGAGGATAACCGAGAAACTTACTTCAGGGTGGGACCACTGCCTGCAAAACCTTTCTCCCAAAGGATTGGTCTGAGGCTGAGAGCAGATCCAAGCGGTAATGCTTTATAAAAAGTTGAAAAACTGGACCATATGGCAGCCTTACAAATTTGCTCAGGCGATGCTCCGGCCTTTTCTGCCCATGATGCCGCTACTGCCCTGGTTGAATGAGGCAAGATTCCTTCTGGAGGCTCCAAACCTAGGGAGGTGTATGCTTCTTTAATAGCTTGCTTTAACCATCTTCCAAGGGTGTTTTTGGAAGCTTTACATCCTTTATGAGCGCCCTCCATTAAAACAAACAGTGAGGATGATTTTCTAAAGTCCTTTGTTATCTCCAGATACTTAAGAAGACATCTCCTGACATCCAGGGTATGGAAGGCTTCTTCTCCTGGCCCCGAAGGTGAGGGGCAAAATGTAGGGAGAATAATCTCCTGTGCCCGATGAAATGCAGAGCTCACTTTCGGTAGGAAGGCTGGGTCTGTCCTTAGAACTACCCTATCTGGTAGACACCTCATGAAGGGCTCCTTGATTGATAGAGCTTGTAACTCACTGACTCTACGAGCTGATGTTACTGCCACCAACAACACAGTTTTAAACGTTAAAAACTTAAGTGATGATCCTTCTATGGGTTCAAACGGAAGCTTTGTTAGTCCTTGAAGAACCAAAGATAAATCCCATTTGGGGAAATTAATCACAGGTTTAGGCTTTACTTTAGCCATAGCTCTGAAAAAACGAATTATCAAAAGGTTCCCCTGACAGGGTTCTTTCCAGAAAAACTGATAAGGCCGCTGCTTGCGTCTTGAGCGTACTTGCTGCTAGGCCTTTCTCCAATCCTTCTTGAAGAAACTCTAGAACTGAAATTGTACTAGACAAACTAAAGTCTTTTCTGGAACACCATGTCTTATATACTTTCCAGACCTTAAAATAAATGTCTCTTGTCACCTTCTTCCTACTTGCAAGAAGGGTAGTAATGAGTTTTTCTGATAGGCCCTTTTGTCTTAGGATTTGTTCTTCAGAAACCAAGCTGCCAGGTTGAGAAACGCTGGATCTGGATGAAGAAACTTGCCCTGACTCAGTAGATCTGACCTGTTTGGTAACTTCCAAGGAGGTTTTACTGAGAGATTCATTAGGGTTGCAAACCACGGCCTTTTTGGCCAATAAGGAGCTATCAGAATTAGTTCCGTGGATTCCAGTCTGAATTTGGCTAATACCCTTGGAATCAGTGGAAATGGGGGAAAAGCGTAGGACAGCTGGAAGTCCCATCTGTGGGCCAGAGCATCTATCCCCAGAGCTTGATCTTGTCTCTGAAGGGAGAAGAAAACTGGTACTTTCGCGTTTTCTTGTCTTGCAAATAGGTCCACTTGAGGAACACCCCAACTCTTGGCTATTGTCTCGAATAGATCCTGATTCAGAGACCACTCTGCTTCCCTTACTTCCCTCCTGCTGAGGAGATCTGCCAAGGTGTTTTCCGTCCCTTTTAAGTGGACTGCCGATAGGGAGGCCAAATTGTTCTCTGCCCATCTCAGTATTTGGCAGGCTAAATCCAACAAAGCTCTGCTTTTTGTGCCCCCTTGTTTTGTTAGGTATAACACTGCCGTGATATTGTCCGTCAAGACTTGGACATGCTGGTTCTTTAGAAGTTCCTGGAAGGACAGAAGACTCAGATGAATAGCCTTCAACTCTCTCCAGTTCGATGACCTTCTCGCTTCTGGCTTGGACCAAACCCCCTGAATAGTTTGTTCTTCCAGGTGGGCTCCCCACCCCCATGCGCTGGCATCTGTGGTCAGTCTCTGGGTTACTGGGAAGGACCGGTGAAGACCTTTTGAGATGTTTCTCTGGTTCCTCCACCACCAGAATGATCTTTTTGCTCTTGCCCCTATGACAAACTTTTTCTCCAGAGATTCCTGGTAGGACCAATTTGTCAAAATGTCTGCCTGCAGCGGACAAGCATGCAGTCTGGCCCACTGTACTGCAGGGATTGCTGCTGTCAATAGACCCAGAGCCGACATGGCTTGTCTTACTGAGAACCTTGAATTGGACTGAAGTACCTTCAGAACTGACTGCATCTTTTCTATTTTTTCTTGGGGTAGAAATATTTTCTGTTCCACTGAGTCTATTTCGTACCCCAGAAACTTTACTCTTTGACCTGGTATTAAGTTGGACTTCTGAATGTTGAGAAGCCAACCCAAACCTCTTAGATGTGCTTGAGTCACTTGAAGGTTGACTTCCACCTGACTTTTTGAGTCGGCGAAATGTAGCAGATCGTCCAAGTAGGGCACTATTGGGATCCCTTTCAGTCTCAGGGGTTCCAACGCTTCTGCCATCACTTTCGTGAATACTCTGGGTGAGGAGGAGAGTCCGAATGGCAGGGCTCTGAACTGTAGATGCCAGACCTCCCCCCTCCCCAAATTGACTGCGAGACGCAGAAATTTCTGGGACTGGGGTGCTATTGGGATATGGAGATATGCATCTCTCAAATCGATGGAGGCCATGTGACACCTGGGGGTCAGCAAATTCTTCACTGAAAAAATCGTGTCCATCCTGAATTTTTTGTACTTTATGGATCGATTCAACAGCTTCAAATTGAGGATCAGGCGGAATTTTCCCGATGGTTTCTTGACCAAAAATATATGGGAATAAAACCCTTTTCCTTCTTGCCCCTCTGGGACCTGAGAGATGACATTCTGTTGCATCAGCTCTTGAGACTTCATAGCCAGAGCCTTCTCCTGATCCCTCGGTAAGTTTGTTATGTAGAACCGACTTGGGGGGTCTTGTAAAAACTCTAGATGGTAACCCTGCTGGATTATCCCTAGGACAAATGGACTTCTTGTTGTTTCTTCCCAACTGAGCAAGAAGTCCTGAAGCCTCCCTCCTACTGGGAGCTGGTCATTGTTTTTTAGGGGATTGCTCAGGGTTTCTGAACAATACCCCACCCCTGCCTCTCCCTCTCTGAGGATTCCAAGGTCTTTTCTTTGTTTGGTCCTTTTCCTTATCGGTTTGTCGAAAAGGACGAAAATTCTTCCTCTGTTGTACCACTTTCTTTTTCTGAGGAAAAGCTTTCTTTTTGTCTGCTGTCCTATCAAGTACAGTCTCTAATTCTGGACCAAACAACAAGTCCCCTGAAAAGGGAATTCCACACAGTTTCACTTTAGAGGCTGAATCCCCTGACCAGGTTTTAAGCCAGAGTGCTCTTCTTGCAGAATTGACCAATGCTGATGACCTGGCAGACATTTTGATGGACTCTGCCGAGGCATCAGCCATATATTTGACGGCTTTTAATAGAGTAGGGAAGGACTCTAATAATTCTTTCCTGGAGGTACCTGCCACCACATGATTTTTGAGTTGGTCTAACCAGCATTCCAAATTTCTGGCCACAACTGTGGCTGCCATTGCAGGTTTCAGATTGGCTAAAGAAGAGTCCCATGCTTTCTTCAGTAGCCCATCTGCTTTTTTGTCCATAGCGTCTTTGAGAATTCCCATATCCTCAAAGGCTAAGTCCGTTTTTCTGGATACTTGAGAGAAGGCAGCATCTATCTTTGGTTTCTTATTCCAAACACACTCATTATTATCCTCAAAAGGGAACCTCCTTTTAAGGGCTTTAGAGAAGAATTGTCCTTTCTCTGGATCCTTCCATTCCTTTTTAATGGAGTCTGTTAACACTTTGTGTACCGGAAAGACTCTATGTTTGACCTCCTCCAGCCCCTGGTACATTTTGTCATGTACTGACAGCTGAATTTTTTCTTCCTGGATCTCCAGTGTAGTATAAATTGCCTTGAGTAAATCATCAACTTCCTCAAGTGACAGTTTATATCTAGAAGCTTTGGCTTCTTCTTCCTCTTCCTCATCATCAGAATCAAACGTTGAGGGAGAAATGCTTTCCCTTTCTTCCTCAGACTCACTTTCAATTTGCACAGAAGTGGACGGAGGGAGACTGGATTGAGAACCCTGACCACGTTTTTTCACAAGGGAGCGTACTGTCCCTAGGGCCTCTGCTAGTTCTTTTCTCACTGAAGACAGGAGTTCCTTGCACTCCTGTGAAGACTCCTCCTTCACTAAATCCGCAATGCAAGATCTGCACAGGGGTTTGGGCCAAGAGTCCCTTAAAGGATTTTTGCATGAGGGGCATTTTCTTGAAGTTCTCTCTGACTTAGCAGTAACTTTCTGAAACGACAGAAATAAAAGAACCCACAGATCCTCTTTAACTGCAGCCACTAAAGAGTACAACAGATAGACCCCCCCAAAGCCAAACACCCTAAGTGCCCAGAGTCTCAATCCCTGCTGAACTGCTAATGGACCTTTACACCAAAGCAGACAGCTGCAGGTTAACTTAATACATGAACCAAACAAAACACCCAGTGATGTAAAGGAAAGAGGTCCCTCTGTACCTCTCCTACCTGGGACTGGCCGGGAGCCTGGGCGCCTGCATCCGCCATAGCTGCTGATGATTCGTCCTCCATTTCGATCGTTGCAGCCGCCGTCCACGCGCTTTTGAATGGCTTTCCGTCCATGCCAAACAAAAGGAAGTCCCGGCCAGAGGACCCGCCCCTTCCTCCTGCGTTCCAGCAGCTGGAACCAATTGCTGCTACGCCCTGCCGGAAGTCTCCACCCACCGGAACTGGCGTCCCCCGCCGTCCGGGATTCGGCGCCGCCATGCTGAGGCCTGGCATGGAACGCTCGTTTCTGAGCACACCCGCGGCCCCCCGAACGCACGGGCGAACGACCTCCGGCAGTCCATTACTCCTGTGAGCCGACGAAGGAAGGGAACACCGGAACACCTACCCCATCGTTCGGGAAGGTGCTGGGCTGGTCTTTTCGAACGTAAACACAAGGCACTGCCAAAACCCTCGTTTTTCCCTTAAAGAGAGCGCAGCACCCCTGGTTCCCCAGCAGTGTTCCACCATGAGGAAACACTAAAACTGAAGGCATGGTGGAAGCAGCTGATCTTAAAAAGGGGCGTTGTCACGCAGTGTTTCCTGGGTAAAGGCGGAGCTGCGCTCTCTCCAAGGTGCTGTCCTGAAAGGCGAAGAGAGAAAAAGGAGTACACCCCCCTAAGTGAAAATGTCCAAATTGGGCCCATATCAATATTTTGTGTGGACACTTTCATTTTCCAGTACTGCCGTAACCCTCTTGGGCATGGAGTTCACCAGAGCTTCATAGTTTGCTACTGGAGACCTCTTCCACTCCTCCATGACGACATCACGGAGCTGGTGGATTAGGTCAGGAAACATGGTTGGCCAGTCCATCACTTTTACCCTTAGATTCTTTAGCAAGCCAGTGGTCGTCTTGGAGGTGTATTTAGAGTTAGAGTCAGAGTCAGATCATGCTCTGCTTCAGTATGTCACAGTACATGTTGGCATTCATGGTTCCCTCAATGAACTGTAGCTCCTCAGTGCTAGCAGAACTCTTGCAGTCCCAGATCATGACACTCTCTGGTACCACCATGCTTGACTGTAGGCAAGACACACTTGTCTTTGTACTCCTCACCTGGTTGCCGTCACACACGCTTGACACCATCTGAACCAAATAAGTTTATGTTGGTCTCATCAGACCACAGGACATGGTTCCAGTAATACATGTCCTTAGTCTGCTTGTCTTCAACAAACTGTTTGCATGCTTTCTTGTGCATCATCTTTAGAAAAGGCTTCCTTCTGGGACGACAGCCATGCAGACCAATTTGATGCAGTGTGTGGCGTATGGTCTGAGCACTGACAGGCTGACCGCCAACCCCTTAAACCTCTGCGGCAATGCTGGCAGCACTTATACGTCTATTTCCCAAAGACAACCTCTGGATATGATGCCGTGCATGTGCAATCAACTTCTTTGGTCAACCATGGCAAGGCCGATTCCGTGTGGAACCCGTCCTGTTAAACCGCTCTATGGTCTTGGCCACCGTGCTGTAGCTCAGTTTCAGGGTCTTGGCAATCTTCTTATAGCCTAGGCCATCTTTATGTAGAGCAACAATTATTTTATTCATTTTTTCAGATCCTCAGAGTTCTTTGCCATGAGGTGCCATGTTGAACTTCCAGTGAACAGTATGAGCGAGTGAGAGCGATAACACCAAAATGTAACAAGCTGCACACTCATTACTTTACATTGTAGCAAAGTGTTGTTACATAAAAAGATATAATAAAATATTTACAAAAATGTGATGGGTGTACTCACTTTTGTGAGATACAGTATATTATATATTGAGCTATACACATAAAAAAAGTGAGGAGATAGTCCTTATTGCATGAATCCAGAGCCCCTCCCCAGGATCAATCAGTATTATCTCATCAGTTTTTATGAATTATCTTTATCAACTGTTATTGTGTAATGCTTTTGATACCTTTATCTCCCCCAGTTTGTTTTCGTTATGAGGGTTATTTTGTAATGGCTTTTCAATAAATTTCTGATTATTATGCGCGTTTCATATTTCATTGGTATCACAAAGTCCCTCCCTTTCACCCCATTGTTCCCGTGTGGATTTTATTGTGGCATGCATTTGTATTCAGCCCCCTTTACTCCGATACCCCTAACTAAAATCTAGTGGAACCAATTGCCTTCAGAAGTCACCTAATTAGTAAATAGAATCCACCTGTGTGTAATTTAATCTCAGTATAACTACAGTTGTTCAGTGAATCCCTCAGAGGTTTGTTAGAGAACCTTAGTGAACAAACAGCATCATGAAGACCAAGCAACACACCAGACAGGACAGGGATAAAGTCCACCTAAACTGACAGGCCGGGCAAGGAGAGCATTAATCAGAGAAGCAGCCAAGAGGCCCATGCCAACTCTGGAGGAGATGCACAGCTCAGGTGGATCTAACCACATGGCAACTATTAGTCGTGCACTCCACAAATCTGGCCTTTATGGAAGAGTGGCAAGAAGATATTGTTAAAAAAAAAAGCCATAAGAAGTCCTGGTTGCAATCTGTGAGAAGTCATGTGGGGAACACAGCAAACATGTTGAACAAGGTGATCTTGTCAGATGAGATCAAAATGTAACTTTTTGGCCTAAAAGCAAAAGCAGGGTTAGGTTATAAAAAAAAAAAAAAAAAATCTCAAGCTTTGAACATTTCACGGAGCACTGTTCCATCCATCATATTAAAATGGAAAAAAGTATGGCACAACTACAAACCTACCAAGACATGGCAGTCCAACTAAACTGACAAGCCAGGCAAGGAGAGCATTAATCAGAGAAGCAGCTAAGAGGCACATGGTAACCCTGGACAAGCTGCAGAGATCCACAGCTCAGGTGGGAGAATCTGTCTGCAGGGCAACTATTAGTTGTGCATAAAAATATACTAAAGCGCTGATGTGGATAAAGATATAAAATATGTGAGAAAAAAATATTAAAAGATGACTAAATAATATAGCTGCAATTATATATGTGAACTGATGCACAAAAAAAGAAAATATTAAAAATGGATAATTGCGCTAATATTAACCTACATTCAGAAATTTTACAGCCGATTCCCATGGAAGCCTATCCATGGGAATCAGCAGTGAAATTTCTGAATGAACCATCTGTTACTCAGAAGACTCATTAAGGCTTGATTATCTAGTCCCGTATATGTGAATTTATTGGCAGAGACTTTGGTTTGTACAGAGTGGAATGTGATACATATTTTTTTACCTGTGCCAAAAGTTTGCTCTATTTATTTACACTGCAACTGCATAATACAGCATGGCCGCTAAATAGCTAAACAATGTTTTATTACAAGAGAAAAAAATATATATATCCTTTACCCGCAATGCCGTCCCATCACTTCTAGCACAAATGTTCGTTGATGGCTACAATGAGAGGGAAAAAAAAAAAAAATTTAAAAAAAAAAAACTACATTATCTAAAAAGGTGAAGATGTTACAATTAAGATCACCAACACCAATAATGATTTACAAAAGGGGAACACATAATTGCTTTGAACTGTTACACAGCACTTATGTCCTACTGGTCCTTTTCAGAATACAAGTGTATGGCTCATTGAAAATAATGCACTCACCTTGTTGCTGACAGCTCATGTCCACAGGTATTATAGAAAAGGTAAAATAAATCGCTGAGCCACATATACTAGCCATAAATCTTGAAATCTGAATGTGTAATCTTTATACAATTGCTGCAATCTCCCACAACTTTGTAGAAGACGACCTACAAAAGCAACCTACTTATTTTAACTTCTATCTAGTCAAATACACTTTCATACTACATAATTGTAGTTAGATTTAGAGAAGATTGTCAGATAACTGTATTGTCAAATTAAGTGCTCCCTTTAGATTCTGATCTGCAAAATTCTCGATTTTATAAAAATTAACAAAAATAAGGTAGAGCAAGCATATCAAATGTTAGTCATGAAAAATAGCACCAAGATAAATACTGCAACAATAGAATAGAAAAGAATAGAATACACTAGACTTTGTTTTCAAGTGCCAGGGTACGGGTGTGGGTTATATGTTAGACATTTTTGAATACCTTGCCCCTTCAGCAGAAAAAAAATGAATGTGCTACCCTACCCTACCTCATTTTCTGGATCCCAGACCTTTAGTTATAGGTGGCTGAAATATACAAAATGAGGAGGTTCTTCAAAAGAGGAGAACTGAATGAGTAAATGTTATGATACCATCACCCCCTGCCTACTGGACCTCCCAGCCAGGTTATACTATAGTTGCACTAAAAGTACAGTTCTTCTTTAAAAAAAGACAAGCCACTAACGCCAAAATCCATTTTTCTGTCCACACAGATCGCCAGAAAGTGGAAATATGGCACATTACAAAACTTAAAAATTGTGTGTACATGTCCACTGTGAAGGTGCTGCTGGTTCCACATACTTTCCCACTTTTCCCCTCGCCCCTATGAAGCCACTGCCATGTTTCAGTCAGGGCTCCCTGTTTGGGCACCATTCGCATTAGCTGCAAAGTCCAGCAGCAAGAATCTACAGATTCCTGCTGCTGGGCTTGACAGTGTGAGGATAACAGCGGCTGCCAAGCCGGTGCACTTCACTGACAGAACAGTGGCAGAGCAGCTATTAGTGCCTGTTCGCACAGCCTACAATTACCTGTGGTCATTGCTGGATGCACTTTGTAGATTCTTGCCACTGGGATTCGAAGAGTTGCAAAACTCCCATGTGAATGGTGCCCCAAGTAGCATAAGCCTTGCCCACAGGTGAAATAAGAGGAATAAATTGGTGCAATTAAAAAAAATTATTGTGATTGCATTATTTTGCAAAAGGATTTTGGATTAAAACTCCTGATGCATGGGTAGTACAGAAAGCATTCCTGAATCTAGAAAACCACAGCTCAAATGCCTGTTTTTACCATTACTTGGCATCCCATGTAAACCAGGTCTAAAACTCCCCCTACTTCAAAAGCCACAGGTGCTGCCAAGAACTGTCTCATAATTCAGATTAAAACTGAGCTGTGTATGATCACCCTAGGTCACATAGAAAGAAAGTTAGTCACGCCTGACTCTTAAAGCATTTAGGAACACTTTGATCACAATATAACCTAATGCCACACCAATTTCCAACATGCTGAAAAAAATGTAATAAAAAATAAAATTTAAATTTTTTTTCTGTGTATGCTAAAATGTTTGTTACTCAAACATTTCATATTCCTGATATGGGTCTGTTGTACCATGTACATATGTTAAAAAGGATCACGTGCTTTGTGTGAAATACCCAGTGATTATACCATTCCCCCTGCTTTCACATTTAAAACTGAAAACGCTAGGCATGACAGCTCATCCATCCCAGCATGGTCAGTTTTCTGCCTCCCCCCGCACAGTCACTGTAAAGGTCATACTTCCATTTCTCTGCCTCATGCTGCCATGCACCCCTGCAGTCTCCACTCCCACCTCTCATGCAGCTGAGAACTGCTGTAATCACTTATTAAAAAAGAAAAAAAAATGCATTTATAATTTTTTTTTTTAAATAACTTTCTGCCTTTCATTTTTATTCTAAACTGAATGAGTTATTTTACAAGACGACCGTTCACATATACTTTAAAACAAACCTGACCTGGTTAGTTAATATAATGAATTAGGGGGAAAAAAATAGCACAAATAAAAAAATAAATAAATAAAAGGGCTGAAGCTGCTGGATGATGAACAGGATCCACCATTTTCAAGGTCAGCAATTGCAACTTACAGCTCTTCTTCACACAGGTTTCTGTTGAGCAATAAATGTAGAAGAGATACTGAAAAGTGCATTGTTTGATTAAAGTAACCCTGTCAGCACAGGGTCCCTTGAATGTAAAAAAATATACTGCACCTGCAAAAAGATGACTGCATATACTTTACTTTCCAACAGTGGGTCCACCAGAAAGCACAGTATATGCAGTCTTTTTGCAGGCACAGCTTTTTTTTATTTTTACACTCAAGTGGCCCTGTGCTGACAAGGTCACTTTAATATCAAATTTAATTCCAAGATTTCAAAACATAATGAAACTAGCATGAATTAGGACATGACGATTACACAATTTAGTAGCTTTAAAAATAAAAACAGAGTTGTAGGTTTCTAAATGAGTAATTTCCTGGTGGCACATTTCCTGCTTTACATCTACGGTAAAAACTATGACCAATTTGTATATGAACAAATCGTAAGAACAAATGCCAACTTGTTTTACATCAAAATCCCTTTGCTCACCTTTGAGCGGTAGTTGTGATTGCATCAATTACTTCCATAATTCTGTGCAATGCCGAATCTGTCCCAATTGTCATATCTGTACCACAGAAGTCATTGTCAATTGACCCAACAAGACCAACAATATTCAAATGAGAGTACTTTGCAGCAACATCTTCAGTTATTTTTTCTGGAAAATAGAAAAATTAACATATATTTACATAGAAGTCACAGTTTATACAAAATGTCAAATTTGCAGTAAAATCTAGCACGAACTTTGCTGAAATTGTGTGGGGGCTGAAATGCCCACCACTCCCCTCTCCATTTTATTAATTAAGTTCATCTATTGGGCCAAATATTGCATTGTGTGTTTAAAAGTCATCCCATAATGCTTTATTATGTGGAATACATCACAAAACAGTTTTATAAAAATTCTATGCATCTGAATATACACACTTGGGGGAATAGGAAACAAAGCACACACAAAGCACACACATTATGCAGTATTTACCAAGCATGTGTTACCAAGGAGTTACCAAGCACTTTGTGTTTTGACAATATCTGTCTAGTTAGGCCAATCATTCTTTTTCTATGGAAAAGGGGAAGGAAAGATCTATCACATCTTCCCCCAACACTCATCAGTGGAACTGGAAAGATGTATTTCAGCAGTTTTGGAAACGTCTTTCACGATGGACAGATTTCATTCCCAGCAAGACAGATTTTTGTTTTAGGACTAGTTTTACACTGCATATACTCAACAGGATCATGAAAAGGGAAAGTAAAAAGGGATTTAAAAAAGGGATTTACTTCAAATAATTCATATTGTAGCCTTAAAGCATCACTAAATGGCGGACCCCAGTCCAGATCCGGACTGAGCCACTGTCCCGTCCAGTCACTATGAGTGCGTCCACTCATACGCTGACGACACGCAACTCTACTTTCGCATCACCGGACAAAAAGACCATCATCATCATCATCATCATCAGCTACTAGAAAAATGCCTCACTTTGATAGACGACTGGATGACCACTAGCTCCCTCAAACTCAACGAATCGAAAACAGAGCTTCTTATCCTACACGCAAACCAAAATTCCCAAACCAAGACCCCTTGGACACCACCCACCATCTTTGGACAGACCATCTCTCCAAGGACCAAGGCCAAGAGTCTGGGAGTCATTTTTGACTCAGAAATGTCAATGGATGCACAAATAGGATCAGTAGTCAGCAGATCTCACCATCTCCACCTGCTACGTAGACTCATCCCCTTCATTCCAAAAAAAAAAAAAAAAAGGAGGACAAAGCAGCGGTAGTTGGAACAGTCATTAATTCACGACTCGACTACGCAAACTCCCTCTACATAGAACTACCCCAATGACAACATCGTGCTTACAACTTATCCAAAACACGGCGGCAAGACTGATAACAGGAAAAAAAAAAACTGGGAATCCATCTCCCCTTCCCTGAGGAGCCTACATTGGCTAACCGTAAAGAATCGGATCACATTCAAGACCCTCTGCCTCACCCACAAATGCACACATGGAGACGCTCCGCAATACCTTTGAGAAAATAAAACACTATTCACTCAATCGCAGCCTTCGATCATCTAACCAAAACCGCCTCCTCATTCCCAAATCCCGTTACAAATCAAAGGGAGAGCGTAGATTCACAGTCCAAGGACCACGGCTATGGAACGCTCTACCGACTTACATCCACATGGAAGAAAACCATCAGGCCTTCAGAAAAAAAAAAAAAAAAAAACTCAAGACCCACCTCTTCTAAGAAGCTTGACAACACAGGACGAATCCAGCGCCTTGAGGCGATTCAGTTCGCATTGTAGCGATATACAAATTATTAATTCAGACCTATTTTTGCGCTATTTAGGAGCCGCTTCCTTCCCCCTGCCTCCACGGCTATAATTCTCAAGACAAAGCAGAGAGCGGGAGGCACAGCCACACTGGATGAAGGGCAGGAGCTAAATCAGTTAGATTTCCAGATTAACTAGCAGGTGGTAAGTTGCTAGGACACTGGGCAGTTCTAGCAACCAATAACCAACTTGTAATATAAGTTAATACATTTTCAAAAAATGGTGCGCTAATTCAACAGATGCAAAATACCATAAATACCAAATAATGCCGAATATCAAAAACTCAGCAGATGAATAAATAGTGGAACAAACAAACAAACAAACAAACAAACACACACACACACACACACACACACACACACACACACACACACACACGATATATAGTTCAAGTAATGTCCCCAGTGTTAATATATCCGGACTCCTTCCTTGGGGAGACAACTTTTTCCAATAATTGCTTTGTTGTGAAAAAATGATGATCAGTAAAATAGAATCCACCACCACCTCTAGGTGAATTAGCCGCTCACCTCAGGCAAAGACGCCCTGGGTTAAATCGTGCCTCTGGTTAAAATATCGCTGTATCCTTGGTCCTCTGTGTACATCACCAACTACTCTTCTAGAGTTGCTCAGAGTAGGTAGAAAACATTAATCGCACAAAATTGCTTGTATAAATGCGTATTTATTAAATATAAAATGCCCACTTACATCTGTCATCTTGTACATTGCCTAGAATGCTGAGATACCAAGAGCTTGCGTGGAACCCGGAAGGAGCACGGTGAGGAGGCGAGCTCTTGGTATCTCAGCATCCTAGGCAATGTACAAGATGATAGCTATGCGAGTGGGCATTTTATATTTAACCACTTAAGGACCGGAAAAATTTACCCCCTTAATGACCAGGCTGACAACTGCGCGATCATGCGATGCTGTACCCAAACAAAATTGATGTCCTTTTTTCCCCACAAATAGAGCTTTCTTTGGATGGTATTTGATCACCTCTGCGTTTTTTTTTTTTTTTTGCAATATTTTTTTGCGCTCTTTTTGCGCTAAACAGAGCGACAATTTTGAAAAAAAAATGGTTTTCCTTTTTGCTATAATACATATCCAAAATAAAAAAGTTACAAAAAACGTATTCATTTGTTTAGGCCGACATAAATTCTACATCTTTTTGGTAAAATCGCAATAGGCATATATTGATTAATGTAAAAAGGACACTGGCAGGGAAGGGGTTAACACTAGGGGGTGATCAAGGTGTTAAGTGTGTTCCCTCAGCGTGTTCTAACTGTAGGGGGGATGGGCTGCCTGAGACACGATAGATCACGGTTCCCAATCACTGGGAACAGTAGATCCCTGTCATGTCATCTGTCAGAATGGGGGTCCACCTTGTTTACAAAGGCAGATCCCCATTCTGCCTCTGTACTAGGCAATCTTGGGTCGCCAGCTGACATCGAGAACGCCCAACCCGCGGGCACGCTCCCGTAGTGTGCAGCGGGCGTGAGTGCGTCACAGGTGGCGCGTGCCTGCCACTGCACGAGCCAGCGCATATGAACTGCGATTCGTGCAGGAGAGCCAACCTGCCGAAGTACAACTGCGGCGGGCGGTCTTTAACTGGTTAATAAATACGCATTTATACAAGAAATTTTGCATGATGAAGGTTTTCTTTCTTTCTTTCTTTCTTTCTTTCTTTCTACTGAGCAACTCTAGAAGAGCAGTTGGTGATTAACACAGAGGACCAAGGATACAGCGAAATTTCAACTAGAGGTGTGATTTGACCCAGGGGGTCTTTGCCTGAGGTGAGCGGCCAATTCACCTAGAGGTAGTGGTGGATTGTATATCACCGATCATCATTTTTTCACAACACAGCACTTATTGGAAAAAGTTGTCTCCCAAGGAAGGAGTCCGGATATATACTTTGTGGGACATCATCACTTGAACTATATATCACGTATGTGTAGCTTTGTTTTTGTTTAACTGCTTGCCGCCTGCCCACTGTCAAATGACGGCTGGGCGGAACGGCCGCTCCCGTGCACTCGCAGGGGCGTGCAGCGCGGCGATCGTGGCCACACCGCGTTGCTTGGCCACGGTGCGACCCCGATCTGTGTAAAAAGCTGTCCTCCTCACAGGGGACAGCTAGGGAAGTAATCAGGGCACTGATCATCAGTGCCCTACACTACAATATATAAATAAAATGTAAAAAATGGAGTGCCCAACAATGCCAGCATACTGTGCCCACCAATGCCAGTGATCAGAGCCCACAAGTGCCACAAATCAGTGCCCATTAGCCATCCCAGTCAGTGCTGGCAATTAGTGCCTCCTATCAGTACCACCCATTAATGCTCATCCGTGCCCATCTGTACTGCCTATCCGTGCCCATCTGTACTGCCTATCCGTGCCCATCTGTACTGCCTATCCGTGCCCATCTGTACTGCCTATCCGTGCCCATCTGTACTGCCTATCCGTGCCCATCTGTACTGCCTATCCGTGCCCATCTGTACTGCCTATCCGTGCCCAGCTGTACTGCCTATCCGTGCCCATCTGTACTGCCTATCCGTGCCCATCTGTACTGCCTATCCGTGCCCAGCTGTACTGCCTATCCGTGCCCATCTGTACTGCCTATCCGTGCCCATCTGTACTGCCTATCCGTGCCCATCTGTACTGCCTATCCGTGCCCATCTGTACTGCCTATCCGTGCCCATCTGTACTGCCTATCCGTGCCCATCTGTACCGCCTATCCGTGCCCATCTGTGCCGCCTATCCGTGCCCATCTGTGCCGCCTATCCGTGCCCGCCAGTGCCGCCTATCCGTGCCCGCCAGTGCCGCCTATCCGTGCCCGCCAGTGCCGCCTATCCGTGCCCGCCAGTGCCGCCTATCCGTGCCCGCCAGTGCCGCCTATCCGTGCCCGCCAGTGCCGCCTATCCGTGCCCGCCAGTGCCGCCTATCCGTGCCCGCCAGTGCCGCCTATCCGTGCCCGCCAGTGCCGCCTATCCGTGCCCGCCAGTGCCGCCTATCCGTGCCCGCCAGTGCCGCCTATCCGTGCCCGCCAGTGCCGCCTATCCGTGCCCGCCAGTGCCGCCTATCCGTGCCCGCCAGTGCCGCCTATCCGTGCCCGCCAGTGCCGCCTATCCGTGCCCGCCAGTGCCGCCTATCCGTGCCCGCCAGTGCCGCCTATCCGTGCCCGCCAGTGCCGCCTATTCGTGCCCGCCAGTGCCGCCTATCCGTGCCCGCCAGTGCCGCCTATCCGTGCCCGCCAGTGCCGCCTATTCGTGCCCGCCAGTGCCGCCTATCCGTGCCCGCCAGTGCCGCCCAACAGTGCCCGTCCGTGCCCGCCATTAATGCTCATCAGTGCCCATCTGTACTGCCTATCCGTGCCCGCCAGTGCCCACCAGTGCCGCCCAACAGTGCCCGCCAGTGGCGCCCAACAGTGCCCGCCAGTGGCGCCCAACAGTGCCCGCCAGTGCCGCCCAACAGTGCCCGCCATTAATGCTCATCAGTGCCCATCTGTACTGCCTATCCGTGCCCGCCAGTGCCGCCCAACAGCCCTTGCACCTCTGGACCCCTTTACGTTACACAGCCCTTGCACCTCTGGACCCCTTTACACTACACAGCCCTTGCACCTCTTTACATTACACAGCCCCCCACAGCTCTGGACCCCTTTACGTTACACAGCCCCCACAGCTCTGGACCCCTGTACGTTACACAGACACCCCCCCCCCCCCCCCTACGTTGCAGACCCCCCATTCAGTGCAGACCCCGCTACAGTACAGACGACCCCGCTACAATACACAGACCCCCCCCCCCTCTACAATAGACTCCCCCCCCTACACTGTGCAGACCTCCCTACAATATAGACCGCCCCTACACTGTGCAGACTCCCACCCCCCTACACTGTGCAGACTCCCACCCCCCTACACTGTGCAGACTCCCACCCCCCTACACTGTGCAGACTCCCACCCCCCCCCTACCATACAGACTCCCACCTACACTGTGCAGACCCCCCCTACAATACAGACCCCCTACACTGTGCAGACCCCTCCCCTACACTGTGCAGACCCCCCCCCTACACTGTAGACCACCCCCTACACTGTGCAGACCACCCCCTACAATACAGACCCCCCCCAGACCCATAATGTACCTCAGATTAACAGCGCCAGCGCAGGACATGCACAGGTCGGGTCCTGTCCCCTCCCCCTGTGTAGACATAGAGGGGGAAGCGGCTTCACTCTGCTCGGCTGTATGAAACAGCCGAGACTGATGAGAGCAGCGACCCTGAGTCTGAGAGAAGGGGATCATTGCGGCGGTTCCCGGGTGTGCCGAGTCTGCAGACGGCGGACGGGTGTCACTCGGGTGCGGCTCGCAAACCCCCCTCCCCTGTAAAGCACCACTGCTCTCCGTGTGCCTATGTCACCGTGACCGCGTTCCCACTGCCTTCGCCCACTGTCCCTGCTTCAGTCTCGGAGGGGGGGTGCCGGCCTGACACCCCCTGAGTGTGCGGAACCCGGGGCGGCCCGCCCCCCACTTAGTACACCACTGGGGGGGGGGGGGGATGCTGGGTCTTGGGCCCCCCCCCCCCACAGCAGCGGGGCCCTACGCAGCTTGCGTACTTTGCGTATAGGGCGGACCGGCTCTGGCCATTAAGCACCTTGCTGCTGCAAGAATATGTCTGAGCAGTTTCCTGTTTGGTTTAGCTATCTTTGTTTGGGAGAGGCCAAGTAGGAAGAGTTTGGGTGTCATTGGTATTGATGTCTCAAAGAGCAGGTCAGTAACTGTCGGGTATGTTCCCAGAATGAGGTTATAAGAGGGCAGGTCCAATATATGTGGAAGAGCGTACCCCTGTGTTGCTGGCAGCGCCAGCATCGGTCCGAAGTGGAGGGGTATATTTTATGGTGTATGGCAGGGGTCTGGTACCAAAAAAAAAAAAAATGGAATTTTATAGAAATTTTCCTTATATAGAGTGCATAGGGAAGTTTTGGCCGCTTGTCTTCAGACCGCCTGGAAAGGATGAATCTTAACAGGGTCACAGACAATAATAAACCGACAAATGTTCTAATCCCTCTGCACTCTAGCCAAAAAATAAATTTAAAAAAAAGGGGGAAGAAAAGTTTTGCCTTTAGTTACACTTTAAAGAATAAATTCACAAAAAAAAATAAAATAAGGTAATTTCATAAAAAAAAAAAAAAAAAAAAAAAAAAAAAAAAAAAAAAACTGTACTAGAAATACTGTATGTTTTGAAGAGAACACTAGCTAACAGTTGCATGAATTAACATGCTATACCTTCTTTAACAAGCTCCTCAAGCAGACGGCTCCACTCCTTTCGAAAAATATTTGCTCCTGTTAAACTGCCATCGCCACCAATGACACACAAGTTTGTTATGCCATGTTGCACAAGGTTATGGGCTGCAGCCAAACGACCTTCATGGGTGGTAAATGCTTTGCATCTGGCACTTCCAATGATAGTTCCTCCCTGTAAAATAAAATTCACTATTTTAGTTTTGCAAATCATTATGATCAAACCACAATTTAACCTAAATATTAAATATCTAGCTGCAATCTTCTTTAAAGTGGTTGTAAAGCCTCAAGGTTTGTCACCTTAATGCATTCTATGCATTAAAGTTGAAAAACCTTCTGTGCTGCAGGTCCCCCCAGCCCCCCCCCCCCCTTTTCTTACCTGAGCCCAATCTGTTCCAGCGATGTGCAAGGGCGGCTGTCTTTCTCGTCATTGGACAGATTGATAGCAGCAAGAGCCATTGGCTCCTGCTGCCGTCAATCAAATCCAGTGACACTGGAGCGGAGGCAGAGCGTGGCAGGGTCTGTCAATGGACGCAGCAGCGGGACTCGAGAGTAAGCCCGCACGGGTGTTCCCCAGGGAAAGTGGCTTTCTGTGGGGCCACCCGATGAAGGGCTGCTCTGTGCAAAACGATTGCACAGAATAGGCAAGTATAGGCATGTTTGTTATTTTTATTAAAAAAAAAAAAAACCTTTAAGCCAGACTCCAGGCACACTGCTACAAACAGAGATAAAATATGTATAGGGGAGTCGTTTTATCTGCCAAAGGGTTCATAAGGTCTACGAGTCCTGAGATTTACACAGCAGGGTCATGGATGACCTCATGTACATGGATGGTTTGAGGCTTTTTTCTGCTGTAGTGTAAAATCTCAGCACAAATGTTTAGAACATATTCCTTGTATGCATTATTTCCCCATTTAGGCTACTTTAACACTGAGGCGTTTTTTTTTCAGACGCTAAAGGGCTAAAAATAGCACCTGTAAAGCGCATGAAAAACACCTTCCCTGCAGCCCCAGTGTAAAAGCCTGAGTGCTTTCACACTGGAGCGGTGCACTTACAGGACGTTAGAAAAAGTCCTGCAAACAGCATCTCCTTGCGGGGCGGGAGCAGTACATACAGCGCTCCTGCCATTGGAATCAATGGGCACCACTGCTGAAGCACCTGCAAAGTGTGAAAGTAGAACCCAGTGTGAAAGTAGCCTTAGGGAATATGTCACATACTGATGCGCATGTTTATACTAATGCATGAGAGAATTGGTGTTTAGCCAAATACAGCTATTCCCTTCTATGGTCGGCTGTACCCATCACCTGTGGCTGGCTGGGGGGGGGGGGGGTCTTCCTAGGTGCATGAGGCCTTATAGAGAAAGTGCATCCAACGTCAACATTTTTTAAAATTTAGGATAGAGGGGTGAGGGAATAAGCCCTCTTATCTAATTGTCTGTATCAGAATGAATGGAAAAAAATGTATTCCTGCGCCAACTCAAATGAATAGAAGCAGATACTGCAGCATACACTGGGGGGAAATGTCTGAACCCAGGGAGAAGAATATATAAAGAGGTAGTGATGCGCTGTATAGACTAAATAATAAAGTGCAGGGTGCAGTAATAGCAGCACAAAAGTGAAGAGGCAAGTAAATAAATCCAGGTGTGAATAAACCACAAAATATTCGGTAGTTCTTATCCAATGATGTGGAGTGAGCTAAAACTACGAAGAACCCAGATTGGGGTAGCAGTGATAATAAATGTGCAATCGCGCACTATATGGATAATGAACAGTGTAGATATATGAAGATATCTATGAATGGATAATAAAGTGCCAAGGTGCTCAAGTGAATAGATCAGACCACTTGTGGAAAACGTGATGTCTGATACATAGTGGTCATAAATAGGTCTAAGAAGAATAGCGTATAAAATCACATAAAATCGCATGGATATATAATATAAAGTATTGCATAGAAATCGCATAAAATGATATGATAATAATAATAATCGCATAAAAATAATAATCGCTATAAATAGTGAAGTGAAAAAAATGATCAGTAGTCCTTCTAGTAGAGCATATAGAGAATATATATGTTCAGTCCACAATACTGGTCATTTCTGTGCAAACAAATGGTAATAAAGTGTCCGTGAAGCGATTCCCTATTTCTTTAGTGAATGCACGGTGCAGCATATAATGTGACTGTATGCATAAAACATTAAGGTGCAAGTGCTGGCGATTGCTTCATGCGATGTGGTTTGAGTGTAATAGGTGACTTCTTATCCTCCGTGAAGTCTGAAGTGTGGGTTTCCCCTTACCTTACGGCTGTAAGGTAACAGCGTGTGGATAAAAGCCTTTTGGTATGGGGGTCCCTGGTGGTCGTCTCAGAGTTGCATCTTTGGCTCTGCTGGTGTGTGTCTCTTGCTGGCAGCGTCCCCTTTTTAGGTCCCTGGAGGTGTCACTGAAGATGTCTGCAGTATATATGCCTCACCAGTAGGTCTAAGACAGGTGTGGGGAATAGGAACATAGATGCCCAGATAGTGTAGTATGTTTTGAATAAAATGTATTTATTACAGATAACAGGCAGCGGTACTCACATTTAAAAGTATCAGACAGGTGTATAAAACACGAGCAGCGAGCTCGTCAACATCACTTCCGGTGTGTCAGTATTCCCGACGCGTGTTCGTCACGATCACGTGACTTCATCAGGGGATAACTAGACGCATAGGAAGTGTCCTTATATTGGTGTGTTAATTAGAAATTACGGCGGCCATTTTTTTGTAGTTCCGATCACCGGAAGTTACATCGTGGCCATTTTCGTTTCACTCCGGTCGCTGGAAGTAAGCCAGCGGCCATATTTTTGGAAGTGTGTGGTGTCAGCACTGAAAAGTAAACAGCCTATCCATCAGATGGTCGTTGTAGCTTGCATAGGTGAAATCTAGCGGCCATTTTCCTATGGGGCAAAGTATGTGGAGCACTCGCAATAACATGTGCGGAATTAGACAGGAGTAATCTGTTCACATATGTAAACATGTATGATTGGAAGTCCTGTGGTGAAGAAAGGATTATGTGGCTTTTTACCACAGAAAATGACCCTTGATCTATACCTATGTGAACTACTAATTAATGGCCACTAGGTGGCCATTCTAATTTAATTTTTTTTCCCAGTGATGGATATGCATTAGTATTGATGTCTTTCACCCACATAATCCTTTCTTCACCACAGGACTTCCAAATCATACATGTTTACATATGTGAACAGATTACTCCTGTCTAATTCCGTTTTGTCACCTCAGCAGGTTTATACCTGTTCTGGTCCGATACTGTGCGGCCAGTCTATACAATTTCAGTATACAGCACTCCTATGTTATTGCGAGTGCTCCACATACTTTGCCCCATAGGAAAATGGCCGCTAGATTTCACCTATGCGAGCTACAATGACCATCTGATGGATAGGCTGTTTACTTTTCAGTGCTGACACCACACACTTCCAAAAATATGGCCGCCGGCTTACATCCGGCGACCGGAGTGAAACGAAAATGGCCGCGATGTAACTTCCGGTGATCGGAACTACAAAAAAAATGGCTGCCGTAATTGCTAATTAACACACCAATATAAGGACACTTCCTATGCGTCTAGTTATCCCCTGATGAAGTCACGTGAGCGCGACGAAAACGCGTCGGGAATACTGACACACCGGAAGTGACGTTGACGAGCTCGCTGCTCGTGTTTTATACACCTGTCTGATACTTTTAAATGTGAGTACCGCTGCCTGTTCTCTGTAATAAATACATTTTATTCAAAACATACTACACTATCTGGGCATCTATGTTCCTATTCCCCACACCTGTCTATGACCTACTGGTGAGGCATATATACTGCAGACATCTTCAGTGACACCTCCAGGGACCTAAAAAGGGGACGCTGCCAGCAAGAGACACACACCAGCAGAGCCAAAGATGCAACTCTGAGACGACCACCAGGGACCCCCATACCAAAAGGCTTTTATCCACACGCTGTTACCTTACAGCCGTAAGGTAAGGGGAAACCCACACTATAGACTTCACGGAGGATAAGAAGTCACCTATTACACTCAAACCACATCGCATGAAGCAATCGCCAGCACTTGCACCTTAATGTTTTATGCATACAGTCACATTATATGCTGCACCGTGCATTCACTAAAGAAATAGGGAATAACTTCACGGACACTTTATTACCATTTGTTTGCACAGAAATGACCAGTATTGTGGACTGAACATATATATTCTCTATATGCTCTACTAGAAGGACTACTGGTCATTTTTTTCACTTCACTATTTATAGCAATTATTATTTTTAATGCGATTATTATTATTATCATATCATTTTATGCTATTATTTTATGCGATTTCTATGCGATACTTTATATTATATATCCATGCGATTTTATGTGCTTTTATACGCTATTCTTCTTAGACCTATTTATGAACACTATGTATCAGACATCACGTTTTCCACAAGTGGTCTGATCTATTCACTTGAGCACCTTGGCACTTTATTATCCATTCATAGATATCTTCATATATCTACACTGTTCATTATCCATATAGTGCGCGATTGCACATTTATTATTATCACTGCTACCCCAATCTGGGTTCTTCGTAGTTTTAGCTCACTCCACATCATTGGATAAGAATTACCGAATATTTTGTGGTTTATTCACACCTGGATTTATTTACTTGCCTCTTCTTCACTTTTGTGCTAATTGTCTGTATCGCCGGTAGGGAAATACACCCTGACTATTTGTCCAGTAAAAAGTAGGCATGGCATCATTACTGTGCTGCACATTGCCTGTGCAGGGAGCAAAGCTGTTCAAGAGAGCCAACAGGTCCACCCGCTCCAGGCTTCCTGCAGAAAACTACAGGAGGAAGGATACAAGACCAGTCACTCTACATAAGGAGAGAGCGTAGAAGTGACCGGTCTTTATTACAGGAAACTCCTTCCCAGAAGCAAAGCTTCATACTGCATTAATTCAAAGACCTGGAAGAAATACACAAAGCACACCAAGATTTAAAGTAGGAATACATATGCCTCTTGTATTTAGGCAATATTTGCTTATCCCAGAGTTCAGCTTTAAAGGATTCTCTCTGACATGCGTAAGGGATCCTCTCCCTGAACCCTCAGTCACATTTTGAAAACAGCGCAGCTGCTTCACAGGAATGTCTGCCCATACAGATGTACAGGCAGCGAGCTCTAGGCAGTGCGTGCAGGAGCCTGACATTGCACCAACTATCCACTGATCATGGGTGCAATGCTCTATAGCCTCCAGTAAAGAAATAATGCATGCACATTTTTTTCCTGCAAAAATATGTGCATTTATATATTTATTTTTTTTCACAAATGGTGAACTTAGCCTTTAAGATTGGTAAAAGTAGTAACAATTACATTTGATATTCAGAAACGCGGTAGGAAAATAAAATAGAATTTCCTTGAAAACAAAATTGCGAAATGAACAAAATGCTGTGAATGCTAAATGCTTTAACCACTTCCCGCCCAAGGTACGTCATATGACATCCTGGATTTTGAGTGGGGGATATCTGAATGATGCCTGCAGCTACAGGCATCATTCAGATTTCATCTTTTTCCACCGACAATTCTGTGCACCGTAAGAACAACCATAGCTGCAGTTCAGCCGTCTGATCATTCTTACAGGCAGGGGGAGGGGACGTCCCCGCCTCCCGGTGCTTCTATCGGGTCGCCCGTGCCACCGGCTAGCGGGAGAACGAATCAGTCATCGCCGGAAAGTGGAGCATAGATATTTCTGGTGACCAGATGGTCCCCAGTCATCTCTATTACCCTCGGAGTCTGGGTGTGACGCTATGATGTCACGTGGCCAGCAGAAGTAAACAATGCTGTGGACGTGGCCGGCAAGACTGAGACAGTTAATTTATTTTGATCTCGGTCTTTCCAGCCTGAAGGAGAGATGTGGGGTCTTATAGACCCCACATCTCTCCATAAAAAAGACCTGTCACGCACTAATTCTATTACAAAGGGATGTAAACATTCCTTGTAATAGGAATAAAAGTGAGAGATAGAGATATATATATATATATATATATATATATATATATATATATATATATATATATATATATATATATATATATATATATATTATTTTTTTTTTTAAAGCGACTCCGTCCCCACACAGAGAAGCGAACACATACGTAAGGTCGCTTCCACATATGTAAACGGCGTTCAAATCCAACATGTGAGGTATCGCTGCGTGCGTTGGAGCAAGAGCAACAATTCTTAGCCCCAAGACCTCCTCTGTAACTCTAAACAGGTAACCTGCAAGACATTTTTAAATAGCTCCATAGGTGACACTTAACCACTTCCCACCCGGCCAATGTAGATATACGGCCGGGTGGGAGCCGTCTACTTCTGATAGGACGTTCAGGAACGTCCTTCAGAAGTAGAGGGATCGCGCGCGCGCGTGCCCGCGCAGCGGCGCGATCCCGATGCGGCCGTGTCACCCGGACACGGCGCATCTCGAATCGGCAGGAGGGCACGGTGATTGGCCCTCCTGATCACATGACGGCCGTGACGAATCACGGCTGTCATGTGATGTAAACAAACAGCCGGTTGCTAGGCAATCGGCCCTCCTCTCCTCACACGGAAGTCGTCGGTGAGGAGAGGAGAGCGGATCGCTGCAGCCGGCTGGTGATCAGTGAGTATGAGATGTTTTTTTACTCACTGATCACCAGTCTAGGGTCCCCCATAGTAAAACACACGTCCCCACAGTAAAACACACATGTCAGTAAAACACACATGTCCCCACAGTAAAACACACATGTCCCCACAGTAAAACACACATGTCCGCACAGTAAAACACACATGTCCGCACAGTAAAACACACATGTCCCCAAATAATAAAAACATCTGTCCCTCACATATGTCCCACTAAAATCACATGTGCCAATGATTATCTGCACACATATGTCCGTGATCACCTGCACACCCCTTTTACATGATCATTTGCGTACATATGTCCGTGATCACGCGAACCAATTATTATACACTTAACGGAATTTTTTTTTACAAAAAACATGTAGCAGAATACATTTTGGCTTAAATTTATGACAAAATTTGATTTTATTGGATTTCTTTTAAAAAAGAAGGAGAAAATATTGTTTTTTTTCAAAATTTCCGCTATGTTTTCGCTTATATCGCAAAAAATAAAAAACGGAGTCGCGAATAAATACCACCAAACTAAAGCTCTATTTGTGCGAACAAAATGATAAAAAATTCATTTGGTTACAGCATTGCATGACCGCGCAATTGTCACTGAAAGTGCGCGAGCGCTGAAAGCTGAAAATTGGTCTGGGCAGGAAGGGTGTTTAAGTGCACAGTAGGCAAGTGGTTAAGTACCAAAGTTTGGTGCCATTCCATGAGGGTGCACAATTTTAAAGCATGACATGTTAGGTATCCATTTACTCTGCGTAAATTCACCTTTCATATTATACAAAATTGGGCTAACTTTTTTTTTTTTCACAAAACTGTTTTTGTTTTAAACGCGTTTGAAAAGACATAAAAAGTTGCCGCGACCGCCAATATATATTCCCTAGGGTCTCTGCTTTAAAAAAAACTAAACACATTTATAATGTTTGGGGGTTCTGAGTAATTTTCTAGAAAAAAAATAAATTATGATTTTTTACATGTAGGAGCGAAGTGCCAGAATTTGCCCGGATAGAAAGTGGTTAATATGTAAAAGATCCATGCAAAGTGTTAAAAAAAATAAAAAATATTGTCAGCAACTCATGCTTCACAAATCTACAATATTTTCATTATTGTACCTTAGTTGCTTATTAAACTTACCAACTGGATTATATTGGATACACTTAGCCAGTTTGCTGGCTTGATACAATCGCCTCCTTCAACCAATCCTTCATAGCCCTGCAAAAAAAAAAAATATGAGTACATTTTTGCCAAAATTGTATAAATATTTACATTTTTTAAAACAGCATGGCAACATGGGCTTTTGGACTTGACACCTTTGCACACTGCATGCATTTCTAAAGCATGTTTTTTCTTTATGAGTTACAGAAATGGAAGGGGGAAACATTCACAACAAAGATTTTCCATGATGCAGATGCACAAAAATGCATTTTGCTCATTTACCATTCATTTCAATGTGAATGTTATACAAAACTCGCTAGGTTGTACTAAAACAGACAGGTTGTAGTAAAACAGGCAAAATGATGACAAAAAAAAAAAAAAGTGTCATTTGTGGAACATCCAAGTATTTGCTATGTACCCGTTTGCTTTTTTTTTTCTGGATTGTTAAAGATGCTGCATTTTCTATATCTGTATTCTATGGGTCAATTTATAAAATAATTGCATAGTCATATTGGTGATTTGAGCAAAAACACATGTTCTATATCTCTGATGAACAAATGTTCTTTTATTATGGTCTGTAGTAAAATAGCACATTATGGCCACAAAATGGAGATGGAGAAAGCCACGTGACATGTGACCCAACGCGTAGGCGGAGCTAGTGACGAATACTATTGTGGCTGGATATCAGCACGATAGCAGCGGTGTGAGGAGTAACCACGGTCTGAGCGGCTGATTTTTATTTTTTTACTTAAGTGCAGATTACTCAGAAGAAATGTGAGTGAATCCCTTACTTTGTGATCCCCCTGTGCATTTTAATCATTGTGCAATGATATATACCTTTGTTTTATTGCATGAGCCTACCTGCATTATGGGCAGCAACATCTGACAGCGGTAATAAGACCCCAGTACAAAACAGCAACAAGCAACAATACATAGTGTTTGGACGGACTTGTGCTGTGGAGTGGGTTGGACAGTAGTAGTTTAAAGTTGCAGTAACATTAGTCCATCGAACTATTAATTCATTTCGCAATATATTTGGATACATTTTTGGTAATAAGGAACCCATAGAGTCCTTTATGCTGCTGTATTCTATGTACCAGTGAAAGCATCCAGCGATTTAATCCCGTTTTTGTCCATCAGGATTATTGGTGGCTCACCATATATTGAGTTGTGGAGTTATTTTAGATAATTTTTGATACACCACCAGTAGAGTTATTTTACATTTTGATTCATTATCAGTAGATTTGATTGTACAGGGATTTGTTTGGACTCATTACATGTGTAATTTTTTAACGCTTCATGAGGAATTTGGGTTGTGCTCACTGATTTAACACTTGTGCCCTGATTGAGAGGTTAGAGCGCATCATTATTTATTACTTTATATTTGTTTCACGGTGCCTGATTACTAGTAGAATGATTGCAGCTTAATTATTTAGTTATTTTTCAGTCATCCAATTTTAAATATTTCAGCGATTTAGTACTTCTATTTTTGTATCAAATATACAATGTAACAATTCTAGAGCATGCTAGAGAACTGGCAAACAGGCGTAACTATTTGTCCTTTCCCATCAGACCAGTTTGTAGTATTTCAGGCAGATGTGAATAAAAGCTTGATGCAGGGCTTGACAAATTTGCTTGGAATCTAGGAGCCAGCTAAAAAAGTTAGGAGCCAGGTTATTTTTTTTTTTAAACGACCGACAAAGCTTTATTTTCAATATAAAAATTAACCAATCTTAAAAATTTACACAGAAAGACGACTAGAACGAATGTGACTGCATTTATTTCCTGCCTTGCAGGGACACAACACCGCCATATCTCCGCTAAGGGTCCGATCAGGTCCACCTGAAAAACTGACAGGCAAACCTGATCAGACAGCCCATGTAAAAGGGGTCTTTTTAAACACAGATCTCATATTTAAGAGGACGTGTCATGCTTTTTTCTATGACAAGGGGATTTTTGCATTCCTTGTAATAGGAATAAAAAGTAACAATTTTTTTTTCCAAAAGAACAGTGAAAAAAATAAGTTAAAATAAGAAAAAAACGCGCCCGTCCCGCCGAGCTTGCGTGCAGAAGCGACCGCATACCCATCCTCAATATCTGCCCAATTGGCTCATTCACTCTAGTGTACGGCACACCCAGACGATGCGTTTCATCATGCTGACGTCTTCAGGTGGCCTGAGAGAATGATAAAACGCTGCTCCAGGGCGGGACAGGAAGCGACATCATCCTGCTGTCACAGCCCGAGAAGATGTATGCTTTTTTGGCTAGCGCTGCAGGACACTCATAGCGGCGGAGTCTAAGGTTCATGTGATTGTATGCTAAAATCCCTGATGCAAGGCTGAGCACGCTTTTAATTGCTAGTTCTCAATAAAGTGAGGATTTTACACTATGCAAGTTATTTTTCCTTCTTGGCCATTACCTCAATCAGGAGAGTGAATTATTTTGTTGGGCACAAGTTATTTGATCGGTTTATATGCTATTTTTGTATTTCATAAAATGGACCCCTTGGTGTACGCTACAACAACTGGTCATCATACAATTTCTCTAACACCATAAAAGTAGCTACATATAAGCAGGTACAAATTAAAGTGGATGTAAACCCTCACATTTACCCAGTAAAGTGAACAGCCTCAGATGATGAGATATAAAAAAAAAAACTTATGTAGGGAGATTTGTTTTTATGTATATCTGCTGTCTTCATCTTTATATACTGTTTAGAAAGTGCACATCTTGTTAGCAGATTTTCTCTTCCTGGTTAGCACTGCAGGGAAGCCTGATATTTGTCCTTTAACGGTGCTCAACGCCAACTTCTGGTCCACCCCTTGCTGAAGAAACAGCAGGATCCTGTATATAGAAAAAAGGAGCGTGGATGCCATCCTTTCTCCTCACAATGGAGAGGTAGGCCTTCCAGGTACGAAGATGTATCTTCCGAGAAGAAGATTTCCGTGCTCTCAACATAGTTGGGATCACCGAGTCCGACAGACCCCGCTTCCTCAACACCTGTCTATCAATAGCCATGCCGGTAAAACCAGCGATGATAAAGCAGGATGGAGATCTGGGGCAACCAGTATTACTGGGATCCCCTCGGCTTCCACTCTGCGAAGCAGACGTGGTAACAATTTCATTGGAGGAAAGGCATAGATCAGCTGGTACTGATCCCACGGAGCCACCAGCGCATCTGACGCGTCTGCCCACGGATCTCTTGTCCTGGAAACAAATCTCGGCACCTTCCGATTGAGACGGGAGGCCAGAAGATCCATGTCTGGTGTGCCCCACCGCAGACAGTAGCCTGAACACCCGCTGATGCAACGCCCATTCTCCTGGGTCCAGCATCTGACGACTTAGATAGCCCGCCTGCCAGTTCTCCACACCTGGGATGTAAATGGCCGGCACATGTCGCTCTGCACACAGAAGTATGTGAGCGACCTCTTGTGCGGCGGCCGAGCTTCTTGTTCCTCATTGGTGATCGACGTATGCCACAGCAGTGTCGTTGTCTGACTGGATCCTGATCGAACGCCCTTGCAGTCTCATTGACCATGTGGAGAGGCAAAGCCTGATCGCTCTCAGTTCGAGCCGATTGGTCGACGGAGGAATCCAAGTTGCCGATCAGAGGCCCTGAGTCGACTGAACTCCAATTACTCCACCACAGCCGAATAGGCTGGCGTCCGTTGTGATCACCATCCATTTCAGGAGGTAGGAAAAACTTCCCGGACTGAAGCACCGGGGACCTCAGCCACCCGATCAGGGAATCCTTAACTGGCTCACCTGGATCTGTCGATCCAGGGACAATGGAGATTTGTCCCACTTTGCCAAGATCTCCTTCTGCAGGACTCTGGTGTGTAACTGGGCATATGGTACTGCCTCGAAGGAGGCCACCACGAGACCCAGCGACGACCACTTGCGGTTCATCAGCAGTTTTACCGTGGCTCTGAGAGTCTGCAGCTTGACTGAAGGGAGAAACGCTCCCACTTACCTGGAGTCCAGCAGCAAGCCTAGGTACTCCAAACGCTGAGTCGGTACCATCACGGCCCTTTTTTAGGTTCAACAGCCACCCAAATCCTTGCAGGGTCTGCACGGTGATCGCCACATCCTCTTCTAACACTGAGGCGGGAGAAGCTCTCAGGAGGAGATAGTCTAGGTAACCCACGATCGCGATCCCGCATTGCCGTAGCAACGCCAACACAGGAGCCAATACCTGGTAAAGACTCGGGGGGCTGATACCAAACCAAAAGGGAGAGCCACAAACTGGTAGTGGGCTTCCCCGACTGCAACCGCAAACACGTGCAGGTACGCATCCTGGATGTCTAAGGATGTCAGGGAGTCCCCTTGATGGAGTGCAGCGACTACTGTTCGAACTAATTCTATTCTGAACCTCTGCACTTTCACTAAGTGATTGAGGGCTTTTAGATCCAAGATTGGACGTACCCCTTCCTTCTTGGGAGCTACAAAACAGGTTTGAGTAGAACCCCTGGAAACGTTCCGATTCCAGAAAGGTACAATCACGCGATTCAGCAGGTCCCTTACTGCCCCCAAGAGGGCCTCCCGGGAGAACAGGTATGCTGGAGGGGAAGAATCTGTTTTGCGGCCAAGAGAGGAACTCTATCTTGTAGCCATAGGCAATCAGATCGCAGACCCATTGGTCGGACAGTCGAGAGGACCACTGGGCTGCAACTCCCAAAGGCGACCCCCTACCCGAGACATGGGTGGGAGAAAACCTTCATGCGGTAGCACTTTTGTTCGCAGGCTTGTTAGGCTCATGGTTCCAGGGACGTTTCTGTCCTTCCGTGGTCGTCCAGTCGGGCTGGGGACGTTTGGCCGAAGCTCCGGGCAGACGAAAAACGCATTTGTGAGCGGAAAAACAGGGCCCCTGCCTACGGCTTGGCTCCATAGCCTTCCTGGCCTGTGGGAGTAGAGTACTCTTACCACTTGTGGCATTCTTCATAATGTCATCCAAAGAGCCGGTCGCCAAGGAAGGGAAGATCCGTCAGGGCTTTTTTGGATGTCTAGTCAGCAGACCAGCATGTTAGCAAAATCGGGCGCCTCAGCACCACTGCTGACACTGAAGCCCTGCATAACAGAGGGAGGGTATCCAGGGCCGCATCACAAATGTACTTAAGGCCTTGCACTAGTTGGTCTGCCAATTCCACGCAGACAGGAGAAGCCTGTTCTCCCAATTCGCGGTGCAACAGTTTTGCCCACTCAGTGTCAGCAACACAAGTGTGGATGCCAGTACTGGTCGCACGGCTGACCCCACAACAGTAACAAGGAACGGGCCACTGCCTCGGCCTTTGTCCGTGGGATCCTTAAATACAGGAGTCCCCTCTACCGGGATCGAGGTTACTTTGTTTAACCTGGATACTGGGGGGTCCACGAGCGGAGGAGCCAAGTCTTTTTGAGAAGGCTCTCCTCAAAAAGGGTAACATACCGCCATGTATTTGGGGACCGAAAAGGTCCGTTGCGGTCGACCCCATTCCTTGTAATGGAACTTGTCAAAATAAGTTCGATACGGGAACACCTTAGGTGAACGGGCTGGCTTACAGGACGCAAAAGGGACCGCTACCTCAGCAGAGTAATCTGCTGGCTCCTGAATCTTCAGGGTATCACGCACAGCTGTGATAAGTGCTCCAACAAGCGCTTTGTCGCGCACGGACCCGGACGGGGACTCATCCTCACTGTCCGAACAGTCCTGGTCAGCATCATCTGACATGACAGAGCAGGGGTCACCAGCCTCAGCGGGTCCTGAGTCTGCGTCAGAACTCTCCCCAGAGGACGGGGGGCATGGGACGCTTTTTAGCACCTTTGCGCACATGCACCGCCTCCCTCTTGGCAACGAACGAATTGAGGAATGCCGACAAGGTGTCCAAGGGTACTGCGCAGTCCGCAGGCGACCCGGTTGCAATTGCCTGGATTTCGGGGGAAGAAACACCAGTTTCTGAAGTCATGCTGACCCTACCCTGTCTGCCACCCAAAGGGGACTTAGGACAGTGACAGTCCCACCCTCCTTACTGCTGCTGGCTGAGGGGCCTTTTCCCGCAGGACTCACCACCCTGAGGGGTTCTGCGCTATCCAGCAAGTAGTGCCTGTAGTCTCTGTTGGCTCCCAGGTGCAGAGGAAATAGCTCTGTCGGTGGAAGCAGCTGCTAATGGCACTGAAACATCTCAGTAGTGTGCTCAGGCTCAAAGAAAATGGCCGCCCGGCGTCCAGTATAAGGACATAAAACACAGGGAAAATGGCCGCCAGAACACAGGAGCACATGCTGCTGCTAGAGAAGACTGAAAAAACGTGTTCAGGCTTCCAGAAAATGTCCGCCGACGTCCAGTGTAAGGGACAAAAATCACAGGGAAAAATGGCCGCCAGAACACAGGAGCACATGCTGCTGCTAGAGAACACTGAAAAAACGTGTTCAGGCTTCCAGAAAATGTCCGCCGACGTCCAGTGTAAGGGACAAAAATCACAGGGAAAAATGGCCGCCGAACCCCATGCCCACACCCAAGATGGCCGCCAAATGCAGAACCATGAGGGACAGAAATTCACAGGCACCTCCAGGGGCATGGAAAAACAGGACCCAGGACACAGCCAGCGCTAAACCTCCCCGGGTGAGAGCCCTGCACAGACACACACACACACACACACACACACACACCCACCCCACCGCAGTACACAGGGAGGAAGAGGGGAACAGGGAGAGGAGAGGGGGGGAGAAGGACCCCCGAATGGACCTCCCAGGGAATGCCCAGCTGCTCAACCCCACCGAGGCAGGGAGAGCTGTACTTACTAGTCCTGAAGAGCTGGGAGACATTCCATCGCAGAACTACTCACTGATCAGTACAGGGTAGCTGCTGGCCCCGCATACTGTGATGCAGACATCAGTAGCCCGGCCATATGTATCCCCCGGAGCATAAAAGCTCACGGCCACCTCTGGAGCTGAGGTTTTGTCGTGGCCTGCCGAGCCGTAGCTGCGCCCTGCACACGCTCGATGGCGGACTGGGGAGACAAGGATAAGGGTATCCAGCCTGTCACCCAGCCGGCTGTTGATAGCAGATCACAGGATCTATCATCTTGCGCAAAAACCAAGCTTCTGCAGAAACAGAGGGACCGATGGGCCCATCGGGGTTCCTAGGTCTTTTCTCCTTCACTAGGCAAAAAATAAAAAAATAAGGCTGCAGTAGCATGTTGAGGGGTTGTTACCTAAGGGACCGCCCCTTGGGCGGAACTAGAAAGTTCTAGTTTTATTATCACATGTAACATGTAATGCCTAGTCTTCTCCTGAAGGTGGCATAACAACCCAATGGTCTAAAGAGAGAAGCTGTGTCAGTCGGTGAATATAAGAGAAATTAACATTTGTGATGTGGCAAATTATGAAATCTCGAAATGCAGCGCATATTCTCCTTCTTTAATGGGATAATAATGAAGCTGCTTTGCTGGTGATGCTGATGGAGTTATTGGAAACATTTTCAAAGGCTTTTTTTTTTTTCTAGTGATAACAAGAAAAATATTATTATTATTAGAGTGGTTGTAAACCCATTTTTTATAAGTTTATGCTACAGGTAAGCCTATATTAAAGGGGATGTAAACCCAATGTCATCCTTGCTAAACTACTGCCATAGGGGTTATCTATAAGGATATACAGTGGTGTGAAAAAGTGTTTGCCCCCTTCCTCATTTCCTGTTCCTTTGCATGTTTGTCACACTTAAGTGTTTCGGAACATCAAACCAATTTAAACAATAGTCAAGGACAACACAAGTAAACACAAAATGCAATTTGTAAATGAAGGTGTTTATTATTAAAAAGGTGAAAAAAAATCCAAACCATCATGGCCCTGTGTGAAAAAGTGATTGCCCCCCTTGTTAAAACATACTATAACTGTGGTTGTCCACACCCGAGTTCAATTTCTCTAGCCACACCCAGGCCTGATTATTGCCACACCTGTTCACAATCAAGGCATCACTTAAATAGGAGCTGCTTGACACAGTAAGGTCCAGTAAGGTCCACCTTAAAAGCTACACATCATGCCGAGACCCAAAGAAATTCAGGAACAATTGAGAAAGAAAGTAATTGAGATCTATCAGTCTGGAAAGGGTTATAAAGCAATTTCCAAAGCTTTGGGAATCCAGCGAACCACAGTGAGAGCCATTATCCACAAATGGCGAAGACATGGAACAGTGGTGAACCTTCCCAGGAGTGGCCGGCCGCCCAAAATTACCCCAAGAGCGCAGCGACGACTCATCCAAGAGGTCACAAAAGACCCCACAACAACGTCCAAGGAACTGCAGGCCTCACTTGCCTCAGTTAAGGTCAGCGTTCATGCCTCCACCATCAGGAAAAGACTGTGCAAAAATGGCCTGCATGGCAGAGTTCCAAGGAGAAAACCACTGCTAAGCAAAAAGAACATCAAAGCTCGTCTCAATTTCTCCACAACACATCTTGATGATCCCCAAGACTTTTGGGACAACATTCTGTGGACCGATGAGACAAAAGTGGAACTCTTTGGAAGGTGTGTGTCCAAGTATATCTGGCGTAGAAGGAACACTGCATTTCAGAAAAAGAACATTATACCAACAGTAAAATATGGTGGTGGTAGTGTGATGGTCTGGGGCTGTTTTGCTGCTTCAGGACCTGGAAGACTTGCCGTGATAAAAGGAACTATGAATTCTGCTGTCTACCAAGAGATCCTGAAGGAGAATGTCCGACCATCTGTTCGTGTACTCAAGCTGAAACGAACTTGGGTTCTGCAGCAGGACAATGATCCTAAACACACCAGCAAGTCCACCACCGAATGGCTGAAGAAAAAACAAAATGAAGACTTTGGAGTGGCCTAGCCAAAGTCCTGACCTGAATCCTATTGAGATGTTGTGGTATGACCTTAAAAAGGCCGTTCATGCTCGAAAACCCTCTAATGTAACTGAATTAGGACAATTCTGCAAAGATGAGTGGGCCAAAATTCCTCCAGGACGCTGTAAAAGCCTCATTGCACGTTATCGCAAACGCTTGGTTGCAGTTGTTGCTGCTAAGGGTGGCCCAACCAGTTATTAGGTTTAGGGGGCAATCACTTTTTCACACAGGGCCATGATGGTTTGGATTTTTTTTCACCTTTAATAATAAACACCTTCATTTACAAATTGCATTTTGTGTTTACTTGTGTTGTCCTTGACTATTGTTTAAATTGGTTTGATGTTCCGAAACACTTAAGTGTGACAAACATGCAAAGGAACAGGAAATGAGGAAGGGGCAAACACTTTTTCACACCACTGTACATGCCTCCTGCATGTATCTTTACCGTTCAAATGTCTCCCCTCTCTCTGTTATGAGACCCAAAAAACTGCAGATTCTGTGGGTGGGTCTGTTGCCTGGAGCTCGGTGGGTGGAGTCGTGAAGTCAGTAGACTCCCCGTCCACCTCTACACTCCCCTTGTCAATATGCACTTTCTCCTGTGTATTTCCTACACTGAACTTCTGCTATGATCTCGAACATCTAGTGAAAAGACAGGAAAGTAACCACATGACTTCAGCATGCCCAACTATGCTGAGGTGTGGAACATCCAATCCTGGCAGTGCAGCAGGAGTGGGAGGGAATTAAAAAATAATGCATGTCTCTTAGGCTAGTGCATGAGATATGTAAATCACCTGTCACTCACAGCAAGGGGGAGGATTTGACAAAGTTTCTCTGTTTGTCAAGGATTTATCTCACTGAACAATAAGGCCCATTTCACACTGGGGCGGGGAGCCGCGGTGACGGTAAAGCAGCGCTATATTTAGAAAGCTCTATTTGTGGAAAAAAACGGACATAAAATTCTGTTGGGTACAACGTTGCATGACCGCGCAATTTTTAGTTAAACTGACTCAGTGCCATATCCCAAAAAATGGTAAAAGGATTTTTTTTTTTTAATTCTTATTATTTGGAATTTAGTGTAAATATGAGATCTGAGATCTCATATTTAAGAGGTCCTGTCATGCTTTTTTTTCTATTACAAGGGATGTTTACATTCCTTTTAATAGGAATAAAAGTTACCCAAAAATAAAAAAAAACAAAAAAAAGGGACAGCGTCAAAATAAAAAAAAAAGTTTAAAATTTCAAGCGCCTCGACAAGCTTGCGCACAGAAGTCTACACATACCTGAGTAGCAGCCGCATATAAAAACGATGTTCAAACCACAGATGTGAGGTATTGCCGCGATCACTAGAGAGAGCAATAATTCTAGCCCTAGACATCCTCAAAACTGGTAACCTGTAGAAATGTTTAAAATGACGTCTATGGCGATTTTTAAAGGGTAAAAGTTTGTCGCCATTCCACGAGCAGGCGCAATTTTGAAGCGTGACATGTTGGGTATCAATTTACTCATCATTATCTTTCACAATATAAAAAAAATAAATAAAAAAATTGGGCTAAAAACATGACGACATCAAAAACCTCACCATGCATCTTACTAATAACCTTGGAATGTCTGATTTAAAAAAAGGGGTAATTTGGGGGTTATTTGTACTTTCCTGGCTTGTTCGGGTCGCAAGAAATGAGATATCCACCAGTACATCAGGTGTCATCAATTATTTTATGATATTGCACCACAGCTTGTAGACTAACTTTCACACAGACCAAATAATATCCACTAATTTGGGTTATTTTTACCAAATATATGTAGCAGCATAAAATTGTGGCCAAAATGCATAAAGAAAAAAATTATAATTTGCAAAATTTCAATCACAAACTAAAAGATGCGTTTTTTTTTTTTTCAAAAATTCTTGATCTTTTTTTCCATTTATAGCGCAAAAAAAAAAAAAACCCAGGAGGTGATCAAATACCACCAAAAGAAAGCTCTATTTGTGTGAAAAAAATAAATATAAATAAAAAAAAAAAAAAAAAAGACAAAAAATCTATTTGGGTACAGTATTACATGACAGTAATTGTCAAAGTGTGAGCACTGAAAGCTGAAAATTGGTCTGGTCAGGGGGAGGGTTTAAGTGCCCAGTAGGCAAGTGGTTAATGGCTGTGTGTTGCTTTATTTTGAGGGGACAGCAAATTGACACTGTTATACAAGCTGTACACTCACTACTTCACATGGTAGCAAAGTGTCATTTCTTTAGTGTTGTCACATGAAAATAGATTATAAAATATTTACAAAAATGTGAGGGGTGTACTCACTTTTGTGAGATACATGAAATTTGAGCTGGACACATACAGTATCGGGTTTAAATCCACTTTAAGTTTCAAATTATTATTATCTTTCACGTTTTTTTTTTTTTGGTTTGTTTTTTGTGTCATTAAATAACTAACTTTTCAGATTTAATGAAATGTTCAGCTTTACCAAACACAAAAAAAAATGAACTTTGCCTGCTTAATAGGATAAGCTGAACTATGTTTGCACTTCCCAGATCCTAGCAAAATGCTCTTTGCTCTGAAAACGTATTGTTTCAGTTTGGCCACATCTTAAGACGGAGTGGGTTTAAAAGCAAAGACAAAAAGACATTATATCTAGGGTAAATACAATCAAAAAGGGTAAAGGGTAAGCTTAGGGATGAACTACCACCATAAAGAGCCTGGCTTTACCTGCTTTCCAAGTTCATAGTAGGCATTTTTTTCAGCACTCAGTATTTGCATTGGAATATCTGTGAGCAAGGCTTTTTTTTTTTTTTCTCTTACAAGACAAAGGGGGATATTTACAAAGGTAAATCCACTTTGCACTGCAAGTGCACTTGGAAGTGCAGTCGCTGTAAATCTAAGGGGTAGATCTGAAATGAGTGGGAGCTCTGCCGATTTTATCATCCAATCATGTGCAAGCTAAAATGCTGTTTATTTTCCTTGCATGTCCCCCTCAGATCTACAGTGACTTTACTTCCAAGTGCACTTGCAATGCAAAGTGGATTAGCCTTTAGTAAATAAACCCCTAAGTACCATCAAGATCTTTATAGGTAGAGAACCTAATTTTAACCGGTTCCCGATGGGCTCCTGCACATTTACATTGGCAGAATGGCACGGCTGTGCAAAGTAACGTACCCGTACGTTACTTTGAATTTCCCGCCTGCCGAGAGCTCCGTGACCGCGGTTGCGGCTCCCGCGGACTGGATCGCCGCGGGGATACCTGCGATCAAGTCACGGAGCTCAAGAACGGGGAGATGCTCCCCATTCTGTCTAGTGACAGCACACTGATCGTCTGCTCCCCATCATCGGGAGCAGAGATCAGTGTGGTGTCACACACAGCCACGCCCCCATACAATTAGAAACACGCCCCTAGGAACACTTAACCCCTACACTGTCACCTAGTGGTTAACCCCTATTGGCCAGTGACATTTTTACAGTAATCAATGCAATTTTATAGCATCAATCGCTGTATTAATGCCAATGGTCCCAAAAATGTGTCAAAATTGTCCATTGTGTTTGCCAAAATGTCGCAGTCACAATAAAAAATAATTTAAAAAGCGCTGATCGCCGCCATTACTAGTAAAAAAAATAATTAATAAAAATGCCATAAAACTAGCCCCTATTTTGTAGACGCTATAACTTTTGCGCAAACCAGACGCTTATTGAGATTTTTTTTCCAAAAATATGTAGAATACGTATCGGTCTAAACTGAGGGAAAATTTTTTTTTTTATATATTTTTGGGGGATATTTATTATAGCAAAAAGTAAAAAAATAATGCGTTTTTTCAAAATTGCACTTTTTTTGTTTATAGCGCAAAAAATAAAAACCGCAGGGGCGATCAAGTACCACCAAAAGACAGCTCTATTTGTGGGGGGGGGGGGGGGGGGGAATGACAATTTTGTTTGGGAGCCACATTGCACGACCGCGCAATTGTCAGTTAAAGCGACGCAGTGCCAAATCACAAAACACTCTGGTCAGGAAGGTGGTAAATCCTTCAGGGGCTGAAGTGGTTAAAGCTCTCCTGTATGAAATTGTAATAGTTGCATTCAATAAAACTGTTATAACTTAAAGACCATCTCAATCGTGGGCGTGGCCTGACGCTGTATGGGGTAGGACATGTTTAGGGCTGAAACAACTAATCGATTATGAAATTATTCGATTACTATTTTCAATCATCGATTAATCGGCCAGTAACATAATGGGGTTAAAAAGAAATTAAAATGAGCCCTTTATAGTATAAAAAGAGCAAATAATTGCTACTGTAAATATTACTTTCACAGTTCTACAGTAAAAAAATGAACCCCCCCATTTCTTGTTAAAAAAAAAAAAAAAAAAAAAAAATGAACCCCTTACAGTAGTGATTATCTGCTTTTTTTTCCATTTTATTTTTTTTGTACTAAAGGGCTCATTTTAGTTTTTTTAACCCCATTATGTTACTAAATGTCTTAGGCCTGGTTCACATCACTGTGTTTTTTGGTGCATCTTGCAGAAACGCACTACAGTTCATTTACATGGTTTCCTATGGAACACGTTCACATCTATGCTTTTTTCAGCCGCTGCGTATTTGGAAAGGGTCAGGCACTTAGTATATACAGTATATCTCTTCTGTCTGTTATTCTCAGAGTGGATTAGATATTTTGCTCCCTAACCATATAGTTGGTTATTTATATTTACCACCACATAGAGATATTTAAGAATAAAATTGCACACATTAACTAAAATTATACATCACACTTTTTTTATGGTTATTAACCGAAAACAATAATCGGCCAACTAATCAATTATGAAAATAATCGTTAGTTGCAGCCCTAGACATGTTAGCCCTGAGCTCCATCCATTGATCCTGCAATTACTCCTGTAGCACCTGGAAATCGGAACACATAACCTGTAAAAGGTACCTGGGCATCTTCCCCGCACTCTGGCTGACCCCCGGAGACCCTCTGCTTCTCAGCGGAGCGGCGATCCCCCACTCGGCAACTTTAGGAAAGTCCAGGCCTATTCCTGGAGCCGGCGGCCATCTTGGTGCACCCAAAACTCCGGCCAGGGCTGTATTCAGGCCCTGCGGCCTACAGGGCCATCCTGCACTATATTGGCATCATTTACACAGACACCCCAGAACCCTGAGGTATGTCACCAACGAAATCGCAGAAATCAGCGGCAGCGAAACTTGAACAGTTCCGCAGACAGGAAAAGGACAATATGGAGGAAGATGGAGCTCCCGAGAAGGTGGGGGGGGGGGGGGGGGGTGAACGACCGACCAGTGACACCGGCAGGCTGCTGGAAGCGATTACTTAATGCAGAACTTCTCTTACAGCGCAAATTGAGGAGGTGAAAATGGACATTTCCCTCATTAGGCAAGACTTTCAAAAGCTCAGGGGTCGGGTAAGGGAGGCTGAGACTAGGCTGAGCACAGTGGAGGACGCCATTCCACCCCTGCAGACATCCTCAGACCGCATGCAACAGCAGATCCACCAACTCCTAATTAAGCAAGCTGATATCGAGAACAGGCTGAGAAGATGTAATTTACGCTTTATTGGTCTGCCAGAGGGGACTGAAGGAAAGGACACTACTACGTTCTTGGAACAACTCCTCATTACTACCTATGGGAGGGACGCCTTCTCCCCCATGTTCGCAGTGGAGCGGGCGCACCGCATGCCAGCCAAACACCCCCCCCCCCCGCAGGGAGCCCCCCCCCCCCCCCCCCCCCCCCCCCGTACATTAATAGCTAAACTCCTCAATTACAAAGACCGGGATGCAGCTCTGAGAATGGCAAGAGAGAAAGGAAACATTCCAGTGGGAAATGTTAAAGTGGCCATTTTCCCAGACTTCTCAGCAGAGATACAACGTTGCCGTCAAAACTTTATGGGAGGCCAAACGCAGGCTAAGGAATCACCGTTATAAATACTCCATGCTCTTCCCCGCCCGCCTCCGAGTAGAACATGATGGCCGTCCGATATTCTTTGAGAATCCGGAGGATGTCATCTCCTGGCTGGAGCAACGAGCCCCTCCTGAAAGAGCCGAATGATCAAGACCCAGGTACTCAGCTTGGACCCCTTTATTTTTCCCCCCCTTTTTATGTTTATTTTTCTTTTATCCTTTTTCTGTACTCACAACTGTCACTAGTATAACTCCCTATTTTCCCAGAACCGCAGAACTGTGTCGCTCTTACAATCGCATGGGAAACTTACTATGACATACCCACTTATAGCCATGAAACATTCAGCGCCATACACAGTGAACTTCTATTGGCGTTGGGGAACCAGTAATACCTCAATGCGAGTACAGAACATGAATCTCAGGGATTTGATGTACATGAGCCGAATTGATCCTACCTATTACATTACTGGAATTTACATACTATTCAAGACCACACTGTTTAAGGAGCTGTGGTGAAGCAGAGTCCTACCAATCTCATGCAGTGTGCAGCGAGACTTTACCCTGCACACCACTGGGAGTCGTTATTACGCAATCTGGGGCTTCTTATGGAGATTGTTGGTTACCATTTGTGGATTGCAGGGTGATGGTGGAACTCAGATTCATCTTGACCTATTGACATGGGTGATATGTTAAAAGTACACAAATAAATGTGTGATGAGTGCGCTTGTATCAACCTTAAAACAAAGTGCAAAAAAACTGTACAACACTTAGAATATATAGTGTATACACCGTGATTAATAAAAACCTGTGTAGTGCAGTGATTTAAAATACGCTTTTAGACCTCCAATTGTTGTTTGGATAGAGGGTTAAAATAATGGATATAAATGTGTCAAGTTTCTCCTATAGATCCTGAAACATTTTTGGTGATTATCCTGAGTTTATTTAATGAGGCACTTGAATGATTGCTGGTGAGAGGTATCAATTACCTATTGCTCAATGTAGAGCTGGTGCCAATAAATGAACAATTATTTGAGTATATAAAAATAGGGTAAATTAATGCATAAATAACTGCTGTCTTTGTTACAGCCGCCGATGCTCAAATTAATGAAGAATATTTCTATGCATTTACCCGGTATCCTACCAGGCTGAATCAATCTGTATCATTACATGCAGAAAAAGGAGATTGAATGCAGGAAGTTGCTGCTCACAATATGAATGGTGCACAAGTAAAAGGAGAAAAAAAAAAGACAAAAGGAAAAAAAACTGACACTTTCCTTTTCTGCTGACACCTCCAGGTGCTGTTCGTTTTCTGTCTTTTACGCTGTGCTTACAGGCACTTCCAGTCAGTTTGCATATGGGGAGAGAAAGAAACATACACCATTGCGCAGTATTTCCTAAAAAGAAATGTGTGTGTGTGCTGTGACCAGTGAGCGGTAATCTACTCACATACACCCGGTAATGGTACAGCGATAGCCGAATGCTTGTCAGGCTTTTTTGCTACAGGGCTGGATGCCCTGCTCGTCCACACTCTGCGTGCTGCGGTGATGTCACTAGGCTCCTCCTCCCGACGCGTTGCATTACAGTCACGTAACGTTTTCAAGGGATAATGAGCCCTGTGACAGCTGAGGATATTTATAGGGCAACTCATGGCGTGCGGGTTGCCATAGTAACTAATTTGTGCTCATCATCCACAATCAGCACACCGCTGTGACCAGGTGCTGCGGAGATCCTTCACTTAACTGGTTGTATACCAGATGGGACTCTGTGGAATAGGCAGAGTAGTATTGGCCGACAAAATTGGTCTGTGTGTGTGTGCTGAACTTTATTCGAGATTTTAAAATATAATTAAAACGTAACAAGTGATTAATATGTGTGTGTGGACCATGTGCAAATGTGAAAAATGGTGTAGATATGAAATTAAAAGGAAATATATGTAAAAAAAATGTAAAAAATTTAAAAAAAAAAAAAAAAAAAAAAAAAAAAAAAATAAAATGTCAAAATAAAAATAAAAATAAAAATAGAAATTGTACAATGAGATATGTAAAAAATTAAAAATGAAATTAAGATTGGGTATGAATATGGAATTAAAAATAAAATAAAAATGAAAATTATAAAAAATACAAAAGATAAAAGTATACAAATAAAAATAAATATAAAAGTATACAGAAAAAATGGGATGTAATGAGAAAGCAATATGAGCGGTACTGCTTGCTTAGATCGGGACAACAGAGAGAATATATAGAGATGTAGAACAACAACTCAAAAACAGTCCATTTTGAGAAAAAACTGTATAACTAGGAATATTTATATGATTTGGACCAGATTCATATGCTTTGTATAGGCAGGCTGCCACGAGCGCTGTGGTTTGTACATTGCAGTACAGTAAAACCACGATATATCAAGAATGTATTGGAAATATAAATATATATATAAATATAAATATAAAAGGCACTATTAAGTATATATAAAATATATATAAAAGGGAATGCATGTATACAGGATAATTTTGGAGGGTAAAAATACTAAAAATACTACTAAAAAGGTAAGTATTTTTTAAAAAAAAAAGTTTTTAAAAAGTATTTTCAAAGTCAGATATGAAGCAGTTTAAATCAAAATCGATGTTTAATCCTGCTGGCGCAAAGCTATTGATCTCATATATTATATTAAGTATTAAGTATTTTAATATTTTATTCACTTCACTATACCCTAACCCACTTTTAAGCAGCTGAGATGGAAATATTTAAATTTCTGGAGAACCGCAAGGTAGACCTAGAGGAAGTTTTCTCCACCACAAATACTAATACTGACACCGGTGACCTAGATACAAACTTTAGAAAATTCGGTCATCTAATGGAGAAAAAAAGTTAGCCTTTGGTGGGATATTGCTTCTCACGAACAGTATATAAAGGAAAACATTGTACCAAGGAGACTAAGGTGGGATGTACCTATTAATGATGGTCTGCTGGATCCAGAATCAGTAGATGAATGGTACAAATTTTTTAATGGAAAAGGTCTAGAAATCTTACATTTTTTAATACAAAGAAAACAAAGGAAAGTAACAAAGATAAATGAACAGATTGAGGAAAGCAAGGTGGTTCTGGATGCCTATAAGGATTCAGCCTCCTTTGCAACATTAACTAAACAACTAAATAGAGTATTAGAACAAAAGGACATTGAAATAAAACAGAGAAAGAAACGAAAATACATGAGAGATACAAATGATTATAAGCTACAACAGGCATATAAATGGCAACTGAACTTAAAAGACGGAAGAACAGATTCAGTAACTTCATCACCAGCGAGAGAAGTAAGAATCAGATCTCCAAGCAGGGATTATGTATACAGATCCCCTGAGCGACATGTAAGACAAAATGAAAATGGACAACAGAGAGTACAAAGAGATGACTACAATGGACCAAGAACACCAAAACCATGGTGGAAAAACAAAAAATCATGGACAAAATCCCCAAAAAATGCACACTGGAAAAATGGGGGTAACAAAAATCAAAGACCCCAAAATCCAACACATAACCAATATAGGAATAATGATAATAGAGGACATCAAAATTATGGGAATTATGAAAACAGAGACACAAGGGAATACTACAACCAGCAGCAATCCCAAAATTACCAGGATCGCTCGCATAGGGACTACAGAAGTAGCCCTAACTATACCAGTAATAGATATGAAACCTTAAGACATGAAGAACCCAGCACCTCTTCTTCTTCTTCTTTTTTAGACCAGCGCAGGAGGGACAGAACCCCTCCGCGAAACGAAAGGACACCACCACGCACCACAAGAAGTCCAAACACAAGAGAGGAACCAGGGGAGGACGGAAGGTCCAAACGAAAAAGAGAGAAATAGGAGAAGGAATCTACAATCTAAGTGGAACAGAATTGACCAAAACGGAACTGAGGACATTGGATAAAGGTTTAAAGTATGCACCAATAAGAAATTTAAACAAGTTTGACACCTATGTGGATATTCAAAAATATACCAGGAAATTAAACATAAAGAAGTATATGCTCAATAAGCCAACATCCATCATAAAGAATCATCAAGAAGCAGCAGGAAATGTTGAACATACTACTCTAAGGAACAAATCCCTATTTAACCCGCAGGTGACCAACAATGAACATGTGCAAGGTTTTCAACAGATTGGTCACACAGGACATTGAAAGACTAAAAATCAAAAGGGCTAAAAACTCTGAAGACATCAGGAAGGGAATAAAGGAACTGGAAGACAAAAAGGAACTGGTAATACGACCAGCTGATAAAGGAGGAGCCATAGTGATAATGGCAAAAGAAAACTACAACAAGGAACTTATTAGCCAACTGAATGACATTAATACATATATCAAACTTAAAGGCAATCCCACGAAAGAATATAAGGATGAACTTATTGAACTAATAGAAAGAGGAAGTATGAAACATATACTAAACAAAAAGGAGAAAAGGTACCTGGTCCCCGATATATGCAGGGTTCCAGTAATATACACTGTCCCCAAAATTCACAAAAACCAAACCATGCCTCCAGGAAGACCCATAATAAGTGGAATTCAATCAATAAATTCAAGGATAGGTGAATACGTGGATAGTTTTATCCAACCATTGGTACCCAAAACCAGATCATACCTGAGGGATACGAAACACCTTATCCAAATATTAGAAACAACACGACTAAACACTGATGAGAATTACCTAATAGCAACTGCAGATGTATCATCTTTATACACCATTATAGATCACAACGATGCAATTAAATCAACCAGATGGGCACTGGACAAATGGACAAACTTGGTATCCAAGCAAAAAAGATTTATTTTGAGATGTTTAGCCTATGGTATACAACATAATTATTTTTGGCATAACAAAGAATATTACAGGCAGCTGAATGGAATTGGGATGGGGGCAAAGTATGCCCCAAGTGTCGCGAATATTTTTATGGCTAACTGGGAGGAAGAAGCTTTATATCTAGACCATCCAACCGAACTGACCCTGTATAAACGATTCATAGACGATTGTATTGTAGTATGGAAAGGGGACAAGAACAGTTTGGAGAACTTCTTCCAGAAACTCAATAATAACCAGAGAAACATTAAACTAACTTTTGACATCAGCGACACAAATATCAAGTTTTTAGATCTAGACATTACACTAAAAAAAACGGAGGATTTTACACCAAAACCTTTTTTAAAACCGTAGAGAGGAATAGCTACATTCCTACGGACAGCTGTCACCATAGCCCATGGCTAATAAATATTCCAAAGGGGCAGTTAATTAGACTGAGGAGAAACTGCAGCGACAAAGAAGGGTACCTGGAACAAGCTATGAAAATAGGGAACAAATTTAAACAGAAAGGCTATAGTGCGGATTTCATAAATAAAAAAATAGAAGAAGTATCACAGATTTCCAGAGAAACACTCATAAAAGGATAAGGATCGCATCACACAGAATTATGCAGAAATTCCCATGATCCTTAATTTCAATATACAGCATAAAAAGATCGAGGGAATAATAAAAAGACACTGGTCAGTATTACAAGCGGATAAACAACTGAAAGAAATCCTACCCGCAAAACCACGTTTTATCTATCGGAAAGCCCCAACCCTGCGTGACTTAATAGTAAAAAATGTCCCGGATCCACCAAAAAATAATAATTTGTCATTCTTCCAAGGAAAAGGTTTCTACCCCTGTAAACGTTGCCATGCGTGCATAAACACAAAACAGGGAGGAAGAAAATGCAATAAATTCATGTCTTCAAGTACCAAAAGGGAATATGAGATAAAAGACTTTATCACATGTAGAACAGAAGGGGTCGTGTATATGCTTGAGTGTTCATGTTCCCTCCAGTACATAGGAAGAACAAAAAGACCTATGTGGAAGCGTTTAAGGGAACATGTGCAAAATATCAAAGCTGGCTTTCCAAGGCACAGTGTATCCAGACATTTTGCACAAGTACACAACAAAGACCCTTCAGAGATGCAGTTTTGGGCAATTGAGAAATATAAACCAAATTGGAGAGGTAGTCATAAGGTCAGAGAACTCAGCAAAAGTGAGTCAAGATGGATATATGAGATCAATAGCTTTGCGCCAGCAGGATTAAACATCGATTTTGATTTAAACTGCTTCATATCTGACTTTTAAAATACTTTTTTAAAAAAATTTTTTAAAAAAATACTTACCTTTTTAGTATTCTTACCCTCCAAAATTATCCTGTATACATGCATTCCCTTTTACATATATTTTATATTTTTTATATACTTAATAGTGCCTTTTATATATATTTATTTATATTTCTAATACATTCTTGATATATCGTGGTTTTACTGTACTGCAATGTACAAACCACAGCGCTCGTGGCAGCCTGCCTATACAAAGCATATGAATCTGGTCCAAATCATATAAATATTCCTAGTTATACAGTTTTTTCTCAAAATGGACTGTTTGAGTTATTATTCTACATCTCTATATAATTCTCTCTGTTGTCCCGATCTAAGCAAGCAGTACCGCTCATATTGCTTTCTCATTACATCCCATTTTTTCTGTATACTTTTATATTTATTTTTATTTGTATACTTTTATCTTTTGTATTTTTTATAATTTTCATTTTTAATTTTATTTTATTTTTAATTCCATATTCATACCCAATCTTAATTTCATTTTTAATTTTTTACATATCTCATTGTACAATTTCTATTTTTATTTTTACATTTTATTTTTTTTATTTTTTTTTACATTTTTTACATATATTTCCTTTTAATTTCATATCTACACCATTTTTCACATTTGCACATGGTCCACACACACATATTAATCACTTGTTAAGTTTTAATTATATTTTAAAATCTTGAATAAAGTTCAGCACACACACACAGACCAATTTTGTCGGCCAATACTACTCTGCCTATTCCACAGAGTCCCATCTGGTATACAACCAGTTAAGTGAAGGATCTCCGCAGCACCTGGTCACAGCGGTGTGCTGATTGTGGATGATGAGCACAAATTAGTTACTATGGCAACCCGCACGCCATGAGTTGCCCTATAAATATCCTCAGCTGTCACAGGGCTCATTATCCCTTGAAAACGTTACGTGACTGTAATGCAACGCGTCGGGAGGAGGAGCCTAGTGACATCACCGCAGCACGCAGAGTGTGGACGAGCAGGGCATCCAGCCCTGTAGCAAAAAAGCCTGACAAGCATTCGGCTATCGCTGTACCATTACCGGGTGTATGCGAGTAGATTACCGCTCACAGCACACACACACACACACACACATTTCTTTTTAGGAAATACTGCGCAATGGTGTATGTTTCTTTCTCTCCCCATATGCAAACTGACTGGAAGTGCCTGTAAGCACAGCGTAAAAGACAGAAAACGAACAGCACCTGGAGGTGTCAGCAGATAAGGAAAGTGTCAGTTTTTTTTCTCCTTTTACTTGTGCACCATTCATATTGTGAGCAGCAACTTCCTGCATTCAATCTCCTTTTTCTGCATGTAATGATACAGATTGATTCAGCCTGGTAGGATACCGGGTAAATGCATAGAAATATTCTTCATTAATTTGAGCATCGGCAGCTGTAACAAAGACAGCAGTTATTTATGCATTAATTTACCCTATTTTTATATACTCAAATAATTGTTCATTTATTGGCACCAGCTCTACATTGAGCAATAGGTAATTGATACCTCTCACCAGCAATCATTCAAGTGCCTCATTAAATAAACTCAGGATAATCACCAAAAATGTTTCAGGATCTATTAGGAGAAACTTGACACATTTATATCCATTATTTTAACCCTCTATCCAAACAACAATTGAAGGTCTAAAAGCGTATTTTAAATCACTGCACTACACAGGTTTTTATTAATCACGGTGTATACACTATATATTCTAAGTGTTGTACAGGTTTTTTGCATTTTGTTTTAAGGTTGATACAAGCGCACTCATCACACATTTGTGTGCTTTTAACATATCACTCACGTGTGGGAGCACTTTCTTATGGGTTTGCAGCTGTATCATTTGGCCATCTTGAAACACTAATGGTCCTCTGATTTTAATCCTCACTAGCGCTTAAGTATTTTAATATTTTATTGACATGGGTGTCATACCCAGTTCGACCTGAAATCCAGGAACTCAGCCCACTGTATTACCCATTATGCATATATTGGAAGACAGAGTATTTCCCAGTTGGACAGCACCAGTTAAAGTGGTAAACTCAAAAAAAAATTATTTATTTGTTTGATGTCATAATGTAGAGAATAAGATTTCCTTTCATTTGAGCCCAGTCTTGCCACACAGATTTACTCGAGGCCTGAGCAATCCTCTTTTATTGTTCAGTTAGAGAAATCTTGACAAAGTCTTTAAAACTTTGTCAAAAACGCCCCCTTGCTGTGAGTGACAGGTGATTTACATATCTCATGCACTAGCCTGAGACAGGTTATCATCAGATCACTGGATGTTTTACTCTGCCCAGCTCTGACTACATACATGTCCCCTAAATCACTTGTCTGTCTATAGTCTGCTGACTGTTCACTGCATCCCATGATGAGAAAACATCCAGTCAAAACACAGTAAAGCTGGGAGAGCTGGAGGGGGGGGGGGGATGTGAATTGTGAACTTTTTACACAGGATGTGCCTGTCTCAGGCTAGTGCATATGTAAATCACCTGTCACTCACAGCAAGGGGGCGTTTTTGACAAAGTTTTCAAGACTTTGTCAAGATTTCTCTAACTGAACAATAAAAAAGAGGATTGCCCAGGCCTCGAGTAAATCTGTGTGGCAAGACTGGGCTCAAATGAAAGGAAATCTTATTCTCTACATCATGACATCAAAAAAATAAAACATTTTGGGTTTACATCCACTTTAAGGGAACAAGCCTACACCAGTTGGATAGGGTGCAGGGCAGGGAGGGGGGTGGGAGTCATTTCAGTTATTGTTTTGTTGTTTTTTTTTGTGCATACTAAATTCAGACAGCAGGTAAAAAAAAAAAAAAAAGAAGAAGAAGGACGACCACCTCAATCAAGTTACTATGAATGCAGGGATCTGTGATACTATTTTTAGAAATTACATTATAACGGTCAGCTAGCCAAAAAATGAACCTGCATAAGGACCCATTAGGCCTGTACACTTCATACAGTGTAAAAAGATATCAAATATCGAAAACTGTATATACGTGCCATTTAAATGCTTCCTGAAAGACATCATGGAATAAAGGCTTTGTTTGTCCCATATACAGTATGCCTCATTTCAGTATCATAGGCAATAAAATAATTTCTGAAATAGTAGGCCTGCTACTAAAAATATAGCTCTGAAGTTCAATTGGTTAAACACAAATTCACACTATGATGCATGATATCAGGCATTTTTTCAATGGGCTGCCCTAAGCATCACAAAACGCAATATAAGTAGCTCATGCACCTTTTGGAGTTTCTCCTGTTTTTTCCACGCATTTTGTGTGGAAAAAAATGTTTATCCGCTTGCTGCCTTCAGGGTGCCATACACAATGAATGTCAACACAAGCATGACGTGTTTTTTTGCGCATTTTGTCAACAAATGCTAAGTCATTCGCTTCTGTGAGCATAACCTGTGTAACAGTGAAAGTTACAGTAATTTTTCATAAGTCACATGCAAACCAAAATAAAAAAAAAATAGCTCCAAGATAAAAATAAACAAAAAGGTTCTGGACAAAACAGCCCATGTATTTATACATTATGCTCTTACTTTATTTCCATTAACATTTCTCACAAGACAAATTTGACTGCAAGTTGTGTTACCTATGTAGGCTCATAAAGTGATTTGTGATTGTTTTATATAGAACTAAACTATTCACTAAAAGTACATAATATCCCCAATATACACAAATGCTTACGCCATTTTCTAGCTTTTGTGCAAAGTGCTGTACCTTTACCACTTCTGCATACTTAAAATAGAAGAAAATATTTTTTAGACTGCCACAACTCGTGGTTGAGGCAAACAGTGTTGACAGGGAATACCTCCTGCTGAGCCATTGTCTTCTCCATGCACCACTGGGAGTATACAATGATCGTTGCTAGCGATACTCACATGTAAAATCCGGAAGACTGATTGTACCCAAGTTGATCTACAAATCAACTTGGTACATTCAGCCTGCCCATACACGATTTGAATCTCAAACGGTTCCTGCTGAGCCTGCCGAGATTTGAAGCGTCTATGGCCGGCCTTACTTTCAAATATACATGCAAGCTCAACATTCCTAAAAATCTTGAGTTTAACAAAAGGAAATCTGGTCAGTTGCTACAAGTTACTTTCATTGCCTTCCTGAGACAGGCATAAGATACATTTTGGAGAAACATTCTATCTAGAAGTTCTCCTGAAAAGCAATTAAGTCAACTAGCAATGGTTTACTGATTAAGGAGGAACTTCATAGAGCAAAGGAAGAAGGTGGCCTGGTTTGATTCATTCAAGAATAGTTTGAGGAACACAACAAGGAGTTTGAGGTGTTGACTTGGCCTCCAATTTTCCAGATCTCAATCCAATTGAGCATCTGTTGGAAAAAATGTCCAATCCATGAAGACCCCATATCGCAACCTACAGAATTAAAAAAAAAAAAAAAAAAAAAAAAAAAGGGGGGGGGGGGGGGGTCTTCTACTGACTGCTTGGTGCCAGATACTACAGCATACATTCAGAGGTCTAGTGGCATCCATGCCTTGACAGGTTATGGTGGGTAGTCAAAATGTCATGGCCGATCGATGAATATTGGCAGCCTTAAACCATGCAGGAGATAGTGATATCCAGAAACAGCCCAAGCAAATGTTTTCTGTACTTTTATTTAGCAAGGCAGCAAACAAATGCCATTTTCAATACAGGAGGGCTTTGCACTGCAAGACCATAGCATAAAACAAAACATTTTCTCATCCAAAACAAACAGGCAGCTCTGGTACCTTTTAGTGTTCAGTCTTTTCACAAAGCAGCAGGCTCCCATATAGCAGAAAGAGTGAAATAGAAAGAGCCCCATCAGTCAGTTCTCAGATATGAGCCTGTAAGACAGCTGAGACAAATAACAAGGCCTGGCTACCAGGCAAAAAGCAGACCAAGGAATGAAGGCTTTATCCCATCCAAAGCTCTACAAAGTCTCTGGGCTTCAGGACCCTAAACAGAATTTATTAGGATTACATATCAATCAAACCCTGGAGCCCCTTCCATATGTATGTGAGGAACATAGGTGACACATACACACCGTCCACAACCCTGCTAGCCAGTGCCTCAATACTATATGTCTTATATCTGTGACAAGTTGCAAGCAGCTTATATTTAATGACACTTTAAATTAATGCTCCGCATTGAACATTAAAAAAGCACAACAAAAACATACCTCATATACATGAAAAACCTTAGCACCAACATAAATACCCATGCGAGTAACAGCACGAACTGCAGCATTCATTCCTGAAAAAGAAGATACAATGATAACAAATCAGTTAGTTAAAGTATTTCCTATTGATTGCCTTTTCTGATTAATGAGATTTACAGCACAATTATAGTACAGGACTAAAAATGTAGTTGTAACAAATTTGGAGCTGTGTGTGGTCTGGGATACAAAGATTTGTACATCACAAAAGTAGTCAGACAAAAAGAGTTTAGTTGCTTTGCAATAGGACACTTAGGCTGGCTTCACACTGGGGCGGTGCGGGGCGGCGACGGTAAAGCAGCGCTATATTTAGCGCTGCTTTACCATCGTTTTACCCGCGGTATGCGGCCGCTAGCGGGGTGGTTTTAACCCCCGCTAGCGGCCGCAAAAGGGTTAAAAACCTCCGCAAAGCGCCGCTGCAGCGGCGGTTTGCGGGCGGTATCCCCGCGGTTTCCCATTGATTTCAATGGGAAGGAGCGGTATAGGAGCGGTGAACACACCGCTCCTTCACCGCTCCAAAGATGCTGCTAGCAGGACTTTTGTTGCGGTCCTGCTAGCGCACCGCTCCAGTGTGAAAGCCCGCCGGCTTTCACACTGGAGTGAATGGGGCCGGTTTTTTCAGGCGGTATACAGGCGCTATTTTTAGCGCCGTACCGCCTGAAAACCGCCCCAGTGTGAAAGGGGCCTTAGGCCCCTTTCACACTGGGGCGGTGAGCCGCGGTGACGGTAAAGCAGCGCTATATTTAGCGCTGCTTTACCGTCGTTTTTACCACGGTTTTCGGCCGCTCGCGGTGCGGTTTTACCCCCCCCGCGAGCGGCCGAAAAAGGGTTAAACACCCCCCGCAGAGCGCCGCCGTAGCGGCGGTATTGCCGCGGTTTTACCGCGGTCTCCCATTCTTTTCAATGGGAAGGAGCGGTATAGGAGCGGTGAACACACCGCTCCTATCCCGCTCCAAAGATGCTGCTAGCAGGACTTTTTTTTTTCATCCTGCTAGCGCACCGCTCCAGTGTGAAAGCCCGCCGGCTTTCACACTGGAGTTAAAGGGGCAGGATTTTTTCATGCGGTGAACAGGCGCTATTTTTAGCGCTGCACCGCATGAAAAACGCCCCAGTGTGAAAGGGGCCTTACTCTTCTGGTAAGAACTTATAGGGTGTTCTACAGGAGACCTTGATGCATAAGTGTGGCATTAGGTTCTCAAGTAGATCTAGGAACACATTAGTTTCCCATAATTCTAAAAGTACACATCAGAGGATTCTCCTACTGCTTAAGGAGGCATCAATAAGGCGTGATGGGTTATTTTGGAGTAAAAAAGAAAAATAAAAAAAATAAATAAAAAAAAGGGGAACATCTGCCATTTATTTTTAATGCCTGCCAAAAAGGTGGACATCAATTGCCAGGATTCAGAACAGATTTCCAGGTAATATACAATATGATTGGCACAATAATTTACATGTCTACATTTGTAGTTTTACATTTTGAAGAGGGTTGAAAAGCCTATGTGATAGCACTGGGCCGGAGACAGGTACTATAAAAAAAAAAAAATAATAATCAGTGCCACCCTACAAAAGTGCTACGTGCAAATTACAACAAATTATGTGCAAAAATAAAACGGATTATCCGCAGATACTGTACACTTATAGTGCATCAGCTCACCATCAAGTATCTTAACCATTTATAAATAGTTATACCTGCTCACCTCAACAAGAAAGACTCGGAAAGAATTATCTTTACTCTCTTCATTACCATTTCACTCCTCCTGCTCCGACCTGTTAGTATCAGCTCTCAAATAGGCAGGATCTATTGAGAAAGCCCAATCAGAGGGCGATACGCATGTAAAGTGGTGAGCGAGCGGATGGTTTTTGTATCGTGCTATGCGAGTTTTCATTGTCATTCCTGCAAGTGTGATTTTAATGGGGCATTTTAAATAAATAATGAAATGGAGAGCACTATGTATGTATCCTTTATTTATATTTGCATTAGAGCTGCACGATTCTGGCCAAAATGAGAATCACGATTTTTTTGCTTAGAATGAAAAGATCATGATTCTCTCACGATTCTCAAAACATAAAATCATTCACATTATATGATAAAAAAAATTATGGGCTAACATTACTAAATTTTTTCTTTTTATTATTCCAAAAAAAAAAAAATTGCATTTGAAAGACCGCTGCGCAAATACAGTGCGACATAAAATATTGCAACAACCGCCATTTTATTCTCTAGGGTGTCTACTAAAAAAAAAATTATATATATATATATATATATATATATATATATATATATATATATATATATATATATATATATATATAATATGTTTGGGGGTTCCAAGTAATTTTCTAGCAAAAAAAATGATTTTAACTTATGTTATCAGTGGTGTACCCCAAGGTTCAGTGCTGGGACCCTTACGTTTTAATATCTTTAATGATATTGGGTCTGGGATCAAAAGTAACATTTCTGTCTTTGCAGATGACACCAAGCTATGCAGTGGAATAACATCCTTACAGGAGGTCTCCAATTTACAAGCCGACCTCAATGCTCTGTCTAATTGGGCGACTATGTGGCAGATGAGGTTTAATGTTGATAAATGTAAAGTTATGCACTTTGGGGCTAAGAATATGCATGCATCATACATGCTAGGGGGGAGTACAACTGGGGGAATCCATAGTGGAGAAGGATCTGGGGGTTTTGGTAGATCATAAGCTCAATAATAACATGCAATGCCAAGCTGTGGTTTCCAAAGCGAGCAAAGTCTTTTCTTGTATTAAGAGAGGTATGGACTCCAGAGAGAGAGAGATATCATTTTGCCCCTGTTCAAATCATTAGTAAGACCTCATCTGGAATATGCAGTTCAGTTTTGGGCACCAGTTCTCAAAAAGGATATTGGGGAACTGGAGAAAGTGCAGAGAAAAGCAACCAAACTGATAAGAGGCATGGAGGAGCTCAGCTATGAGGAAAGATTAGAGGAACTGAATTTATTTACCCTTGATAAGAGGAGATTAAGGGGGGATATGATCAACATGTAGAAATATATAAGGGGTCCATATAGTGAACTTGGTGTTGAGTTATTCACTTTACAGTCAGTCAAAGAGGACAAGGGGGCACTCTTTACGTTTAGAGGAAAAGAGATTTCATCTCCAAATACGGAAAGGTTTCTTCACAGTAAGAGCTGTGAAAATGTGGAATAGACTCCCTGCAGAGGTGGTTCTGACCAGCTCAGTAGATTGCTTTAAGAAAGGCCTGGATACTTTCCTAAATGTACACAATATAACTGGGTACTAAAATTTATAGGTAAAGTTGATCCAGGGAAAATCTGATTGCCTCTCGGGGGATCAGGAAGGAATTTTCCCCTGCTTTAGCAAATTGGGGCATGCTCTGCTGTTTTTTTTTTTGCCTTCCTCTGGATCAACTGTGGGTATAGAATGGGGTATATGGGATTGTATGATATATTTTTTTTTTTTTTTTTTATTATTTGTGGTTGAACTGAATGGACTTGTGTCTTTTTTCAACCTAACTAACTATGTAAATAAGGAAAAAACTGCGCTACCCTTAATTAAAAAAAATAATGAATAGAAGCAGCTAACATACAAAACAAACAAAGTCAGGAAAATATAAACGAAAAAATGTAGCGCTAAGATAAACACACTATGTAAAGGTGAATATTATATAAAACAAAAATTATGTGTACAAATACCCACAATGAAACTTGAGTATTACCAATATTGTGACATAAATGGTATGTGCCAGTTAGGATTGTGACATATACAAAATAAACAATAAAAGTGCCAATGGAAACACCAAAAGCAACAATGTAATACAGAGTCCGTGTCAAGTGAAACGCTGATAACAACAGATCCTTCAGAATGACTCAGGAACAGGAAAAGACTGGATGAGAACGACTGTAAAACAGCTTGACTGATGATATAAAAAGATTGGGTACCCTTACCGCAGATGTTGGATACAGCTACCATACGGTATTTGTATCAAGCAGGCTTAGGCGCTGAACCTCTTGCGCCAATGGGTACCGAATCAAGCAGGCGGGAACCGAAGGTAGACACCTCAACAGGCAGGAACCAAACAGCATACACCGCAACTGATATACCTCGTCGACAAGTTGTAAAGTCACCAACCAGTCCACTCAATGCGATCCCACAAACCAGGGGAAAAAGAGAAAAAAATGGAAGCCACTCCAATGGTGCAGGTCCAAAAAATATTTAAAAATTTATTCACATTGGCATGTGACAAATAAAATCTCGAGAGTATAAAAAAGAAATGGGTCAGCAATGTGAGAAGTATGAGATAGCTGGAATGACGCGTTTCGACACAAATCGGTCTTCAACTGGGGCGTGCCCTGGGGCCCCCCACCCCAAAGCACCTTGTCCCCATGTTGATGAGGACAAGGGCCTCTTCCCGACAACCCTGGCCATTGGTTGTCGGGGTCTGCTGGCGGGGGGGCTTATCGGAATACGGGAGCCCCCTTTAATAAGGGGGCCCCCAGATCCTAGCCCCCCACCTTATGTGAATGAGTATGGGGTACATCGTACCCCTACCCATTCACCTGGGGAAAAAGTGTCAATAAAAAAAAAAAAAATAAATAAAAAAAGCACACACAACACAGGTTTTTAAAGTAATTTATTAATCAGCTCCGGGGTCTTCTTCCAACTTCTCCGCTCTGTCCAGCCTCGTCTCCCGCTCTTCTGCTGGCTCCTCCGCTATCTTCTTGCAGCTCTTTTACCAACTGAGGAGCCGGTCTCCTCCATCCTTCTTCCCTCTTCTTTCGTTGTTGACACGACGCGCTCTCCCGCTGTAATGCCGTGTGAGCGCTGCGCGATGACTTATATAGGAATGGGACAGGGTCACCAGGTGATGTCACACAATGGCCCCACCCGTATGACGTCGGGTCCTGAGGCATGCTGGGACTGACGTCATACGGGGCAAGCGGATGTTCACGGGGCAGATCGTCACGGATCTGTCCCGTGTGAAAGGGGCCTAAAGATAATTCTTTCCGAGTCTTTCTTGTTGAGGTGAGCAGGTATAACAGCTGGTGATGGTGTGCACAATTTTGCATTGTCTACAGAGAATGGCAAGAGCATAGTGGTGGATGATTTATTACTAGAGGCGACAGGTACTCTTTATGAAGACATCAGTGACCCCTAATGTCACCCCTGCCCTATGATCCAGCTGATGAAGCACAGACTGTGCTTGATTGGCTGCTAGCATGTAAAAGTGATTACATGGTTCTAAATCCATATCCATTTTAAACAAAGGCCCAGAGCCTGCAGATCACAACAACTGAAACAAACTTATAGCTGCTGACACACCTTTATCTGGTTTACCTCTTTAGACTTACAAGACAAGTCCAAAGGGCAGAAGAGGATATTAAGCAGATTCAATACGTAGGAGAGTTGTTTTTACCTGCCAAAGGGATATGTATTGCAGCCAATTCTGTTGTAAATTTACACAGGACAGTCCTGCCTGGCAGTGTAGGGGACCTGGTCTTCCTCTGCTCAGTTTCACTTTTACTTGCAGGTCTCCTTCCCACCCCCACCCTGCAAATTGAAGGTGAAAAGACAAGCAGCAGTCTAATGAGCTCATCTCTGGTCTCTCCTACCAACAGCATGCTTCTTCTGCTGCAACAGACCTAACTAACTTCTTGAGCTTTTCTGTACAGGGAATACAAGAGGCTGGTACCAAGTAAAATTAAAGCGGACCCTGCAGTAAAATATAAAGATCACTTATGGGTACGGGTCTGGGTTTAATCCCCCCCCCCCCTCCCCAAAACCCTTCTATTAGTAGGTGTAAAATGGACTTGTGTAAGGTTTATACTTACCTTACCCCAGTCTTCCGTTTCTGGCGCCTAGGCATGGGTGATATCACACTGGTACCAGCTAGATTCTGGGGAGTTCAGAGAACCTGAGATCTCATGAGAAGAAGATGTTCGTTCTCTAAAGTCTAGACCAGTGATGGCAAACCTTGGCACCCCAGATGTTTTGAAACTACATTTTTCATGATGTAGTTCCAAAACATCTGGGGTGCCAAGGTTCGCCATCACTGGTCTGGACTACTGGAGCGTCTTCGTGAGATTTTGTCTGCTCTGTATTCCACAAGAATCTTCCCGAAAGGACAGCAACGTCACGCCCGATGGTGCAGAAGACAGGAGTAATGCAAGTCTCACTTTTTCTTTTAGAGGTACATTTTACACCTACTAACTATAGGTGATTGGTAAAGAAGAGGAGGTGGCCTGGGTAATTAGAGCATTTTAATGCAAGGTCCACATTAAAGTGGAAATACTATCAAAACCACCAAATCCAAAACGGAAAATGTCAAGGTAATCTGATCAACGCAAAGTACGTGTGCATTTATCGGATTCCAGCAGCACTCCCCAATGCAGATCACGAATGTCTATTCTTTACTTCCTGAAAGTAATCAGGGGGTAGGGGGTGGGTCACAGGCTCTTCTGTGATAGAAACACCCATCTCTGAAAAAGAGAAATTCCATTAAATCACAGGTCAGCTTGTATTTGCACCCCTCAATCTGTGAAACATCCTGCATCATATGCATGCACCACACCATTTTGCAAAGCAGGCTGGGAAAACATGTAAAGCACTTCATCTTTACTTGTGCTGTCAGCCCAAGGCTGTTCCCTGCAAAAGGGGGGACGGTGCCAATGACAGCTGATCATGTGATGTAAACAGACGGTAATCTGCTATTTTTTCTCCTTGTGCTAATAGCGCGAGGAAAAAAAAAAAAAAAAAAAAAAGCTGATCACCAGCGGCTCTCAGAGGGACATTAGTCCCAATCAAGGAGAGCTGCCGCCAGCTCATCTGTGCCCACCTGTGCCACCCACCAGTGCCTATCAGTGACGGCCTATCAGAGGCGCCTCATCAGCGCATATCGATGAAGGAGAAAAATTACCTGTTTGCAAAATTTTATAACAAACTATGAAACATGTTTCCCCCCCCCCCCCCCCCCCATCTTTTTTTGTTTGTTTAGTAAAAAATAAATAAAAACCCCAGCTGTGATTAAATACCACCAAAAGAAAGCTCTGTTTTTGTGAAAAAAAAATTATAAAAATGTAATTTGGGTACAGTGTTGTATGACCGCTCAATTGTCATTCAAAGTGCGTCAGTGCTGAAAGCTGAAAATTGGTCTGGGCAGAAGGGGGGTTTAAGTGCCCATAAGCAAGTGGTTAAAACGTGAATTACCACTTTAAAGCGGAGCTCCACTCTAAAGTGGAACTTCCACTCATCGGAACCCCCCCCCCCCCTCCGGTGCCACAATTGGCACCTTTCAGGGGGGAGGGGGTGCAGATACCTGTATAATACAGGTATGTGCACCCACTTCCGGGGGCTATTACGCCACTTCCTGCAGGGCCCCCGCTGTCTGCTGGGAAACACACGGATCCCACAGACAGCAGAGACCATCCTTATTGCGCATCGCGACTCGCGCATGCGCAGTAGGGAACCGGGAAGTGAAGCCGCAAGGCTTCACTTCCTGATTCCCATACTGAAGATGGCGGCGGCAGCACCCTAAAGCTGATCGACAGAACGGCTTCGGGTGCCAACATCGCGGGCGTGCTGGACAGGCGAGTGTCCATATTTTAAAAGTCAGCAGCTGCAGTATTTGTAGCTGCTGACTTTTAAAAAAAATAAAAAAAATTTCGCCGGACTCCCTCTTTAAAAGCTTACTCCACCTTTCTGAGGATGCTTCTTGTTTGTTACACCCATATTGTGGGTGTAATATGAAACAGGGTCAGAGTCTGCAGAAGCCGGGGGTTCTCATGCCTCACGTCAAGCTTGGAATTGGTGTGGCTGTGAATTGCACTGTCAAAGTCATGTCATTCACAGGAATGTGTGAAATTAAATGAAAAAACTACAAGTCTCATCTGTCACTGTGGCAGATGGACTTGCAGTTCTCAATGGAGCACATGTATGGCGATGTCACCCACATGTAGTCCATGGATACTTCCTCCAGCCCCCTATATGAAGGTCTGTACCTCAGTAGAGACCAGCGGCTGCAGAAAGAGTGTGCAGGAGACAGAGCATTGCACCTGTCATGGGTGTAGCATTTTCCAAGCTCCCAGCAAAAAAATACATACACTCATATTTAAATCTGAATATGCCTGTATGTTTTTTTTCGTCATAAATTTAGGCCAAAATGTATTCTGCTACATTTCTTTGGTAAAAAGAACCCAAAATCAGTATTTATTACTTAGTCTGTAGATGTAATTGCACTCCATTTGTTTTTAGATTTTTTTTTTTACATACCGTAACCAGAGCTAGTGCAGTGCCAGGCTGAGGAATGGAGTGGTGTGATGCGTTTTAGCACATTGCACGGCTTGTTTCTCTTTCCAAGTTCATTGATGTTACCGCACGGTGACCATCCAGTGCTGTATTATTACGCACTGGACATCACACCAACCTCCGAGTTGTGAACAATTGTTTTCTATGCATCCTAGCAACGACCTGCGTTTCTTCAGTGCGTTAAAAAAAAAAAAAAAAAAAAAAAAAAAAATGCAGACCGCTGCACACAGTGTGAACAATGACAGGCTGTTGGCGGCTGCAGCTATTTGTTGAGCTGAAACCACCGCAGGTAATGGCTGGCTGAACAGGCATGAACAGCTGTGGCTGTCGACAGTCAAATCATTGCAATGTACTGGCTCGGTAGCCATTGCCATCTGCGAAGAGGTGCCAATCTCAGCCACAGAAATTAAGATTCTTGCCGCTTAGATCTGCAGTGTGGCTAAAGGGCCATGTAAATGGCGCCAGAGGGCTCATTTAGACGAGCGCTAAGACCCATCCTTCATACCGAGAGGCTTTTTGCAGCGTTTACATCCACCTACCTACAGAGCTGCGTGCAGACAGCCCACAGAAGTGGGTGCAGGTGCAGAGACACAGATTCATGTCAATTTTTGCCACGTGGGCATAAGCAGGTGCATGGATCCAAATGCAAAGCGTCTCTGCTCAGATTGACATATGACTGTCTGTATTCTATGGGCTCCCTGTGCACAGGTCCAAGGAGGATGTTCACCCTGCACAGAGCGGTCCAGCGCAGAGGACGGGGCGCCCTGCCTGTCTGAATTAACCCCCTAATGGAAGTCTATTATATCTACCTGGAGTTCTGCTATATATATATATATATATATATATATATATATATATATATATATATATATATATATATATATAATCACTGAAACCTATGCTAGATAGATATCCAAGTGTTAAATCCTTAAATTGCTGAAAAGGAATGAAGAAAGGTTCCAGCAGTAGGAATGCCCTGAGAGGAAGCATTGTAGTGGTAGGAGCTCCTCGTGACCTCACATGTAGTACACAGCCCTGTATGGTGTGTTGTGGTGTGTGAGTAGTAAGTGTTCATCCTCGGTACAGGAAGAGCTGACTCCAGGCCGCCCTCAGCTCACACACCGTGTGCTGCCCATAAGACGATAATGTGATTTGCACTGACCTTGTGCATCTCCCCCGCTGGTCAGGACGGCCAGAGCTTTCCCCGCTCCGGACATGCGGTGACTCTCTAGGTCCGGTGCAGCAGCCATGGTGGTGGTGGTGGTGGTGGTGGTGGTGGTGGTGGTGGTGGTGGTGGTGGTGATGATGTCTCTCCTCAGTGCGGTGATAGAGATGAGGCGACCCCCGTACTGGATGCAAAGCAGGAATGTGCGTGTTCGACGTGCTGCTTCCTATTGGAGCGACCTTCGCCCCTCCTCACAGAACCGCCAGCTGTGGGAGTGTGCTGAGACACGAGACATTCCCTTTCTAATACTGTTATATGGGCTCACTGACCTTTACTGCCGCTGGGGGAGGATGTGTGATAATACACAGCATTGTAGAGGGATATAGAGAATAATACATGGCATGGAGGGGGGGTAGATTATAATACATGGCATGGTGGAGGGGGGGGGGGGGTAGAGAATAATACATGGCATGGTGGAGGGGGGATAGAGAATAATACATGGCATTGTGGAGGGGGATAGAGAATAATACATGGCATGGTGGAGGGGAGAATAATACATGGCATGGTGGAGGGGGGGGGCGAGAATAATACATGGCATGGTGGAGGGGGGGATAGAGAATAATACATGGCATTGTGGAGGGGGATAGAGAATAATACATGGCATGGTGGAGGGGGGGGGGGGGGGGGGGGAGAGAATAATACATGGCATGGTGGAGGGGGGGGGAGAGAATAATACATGGCATGGTGGAGGGGGGATAGAGAATAATACATGGCATGGTGGAGGGGGGATAGAGAATAATGCATAGCATGGTGGAGGGGGGATAGAGAATAATACATGGCATGGTGGAGGGGGATAGAGAATAATACATGGCATGGTGGAGGGGGATAGAGAATAATACATGGCATGGTGGAGGGGGGATAGAGAATAATGCATAGCATGGTGGAGGGGGGATAGAGAATAATACATGGCATGGTGGAGGGGGATAGAGAATAATACATGGCATGGTGGAGGGGGGATAGAGAATAATACATGGCATGGTGGAGGGGGGATAGAGAATAATGCATAGCATGGTGGAGGGGGGATAGAGAATAATACATGGCATGGTGGAGGGGGATAGAGAATAATACATGGCATGGTGGAGGGGGGATAGAGAATAATACATGGCATGGTGGAGGGGGGATAGAGAATAATACATGGCATGGTGGAGGGGGGATAGAGAATAATACATGGCATGGTGGAGGGGGGATAGAGAATAATACACGATGGCATGGTGGAGGGGGATAGAGAATAATACATGGCATGGTGGAGGGGGATAGAGAATAACGCATAGCATGGTGGGGGAGGGGTGGAGGATAATACATGGCATGGTGGAGGAGAGATGGATAGAAATACATAGCATGGTGGAGGAGAGATGGAGAATAATACATGGCATGGTGGAGGAGAGATGGAGAATAATACATAGCATGGTGGAGGAGAGATGGAGAATAATACATGGCATGGTGGAGTAGGGATGGAGTATAATACATGGCATTGTGGAGGGGCGATGAAGAATAATACTTGATATGGTGGAGAAGGGATGGAGAATAATACATAGTAGGTGAGGCTGAAAAAAGACACAAGTCCAACCTATGTGTGTGATGATTATATGTCAGTATTACATGAATTGGTGTGCGCAGGCAATTGCATTAGGGTGTGCACCCCAGACTGCAAACTCATATGCGTGTATATCAGCAGAACAGTGGACAGTATCAGCAGAGCAGAGATTGGTGTCAGTAGCGCAGTGGCTGGTGTCAGTTATTTTTTATTTTTTATTCATTTTAATTATTTTTTACAATTTTTTTTTACGAGCTCCGTTGGGGGGCTTTGGTGAAATATCAAGGGTCTAAACAGAGAGAAGGGGACTATGGCTTCCCCAAATACTTTCTCTGCAGCCTCAGCTGAACTGGACAGCGAACAAATGGGAAGTGCTCTGTGCTGAGCCGCTTCCTGTTCATTCACAAACTGAAGCATAGTAAATTGTTTTTGGTACAGATCACTCACTGTGTTCATTCAATAATACATCCTGAAACATCCCACGCAGCAGCGGGCAGGAGAAAAGGGAAGCTGGAAGCACTGCAGGGGAGAGAATGGGGGCATCAGGAAGTTGGAGGAATCGGCACCGCACAGGGTGATTAGGGTGTGCTCAGGCACACCCATCACACAATGTGCGCACGCCTATGTGTATATCCCTGTATGTTTTGGTCGCTCACGTGCTTGTCTAATAGTTTTTTGAAACTATTGATGCTCCCCACTGAAACCACCGACTGCGGAAGGGAATTACACATCCTTGCCACTCTTACAGTAAAGAACCCTCTATGCAGTTTAAGGTTAAACCTCTTTTCTTCTCATTTTAATGAGTGGCCACATGTCTTATTAAACTCCCTTACACGGAAAAGTTCCAACACATCCTTCCTGAGGACTGGTGCCCAGAACTTAACAGCATTCTCCAGGTGAGGCCGAACCAGAGTCTTGTAAAGTGGGAAAATTATCGCTTTATCTCTTGAGTTAGTCCCCTTTTAATGCATGCCAATATTCTGCCAATATTCATGCCAATATTCTGTTTGCTTTGTTAGCAGCAGCTTGGCATTACTGAACCTATTATCTACTAGGACCCCAAGGTTCTTTTCCATCATAGATTGCCCCAGAGGTTCTCCCCCCAATGTATAGATTGCCTTCATATTTTTGCCACCCAAATGCATTATTTTACATTTTTCCACATTAAACATCATTTACCATGTAGTTTCCCGCCCCATTCATTTGTTTAGATCAACTTGCAAGGTTTCCACATTCTGCAGAGATATTATTGCCCTGCTTAGCTTGGTATCAGATATTGAACTGTTTACCCCATCCTCCAGGTCATTTATAAACAAATTAAGTAGGATTGGTTCCAGGACAGAACCCTGGGGGACCCCACTTCCCACCCCAGAACATTCCGAGTACTCGCCATGTATCACTACCCTCTGAACTCGCTCTTGTAGTCAGCTTTCAATCCATGTACTCACCCTATTGTCCATGCCAATGGACCTTACTTTTACAGTAAACGTTTATGGGGAACTGTGTCAAATGCTTTTGAAAAATCCAGATACACCACGTTTACGGGCCTTCCTTCATCTAGATAGCATCTTACCTCCTCATAGAAGGTAATAGAATGGTTTGGCAAGAACGATTCTTCATGAATCTATGCTCATTATGGCTAATGATACAATTTTCATTACTAAAATCTTGTATATAGTCCCTTATCATCCCCTCCAAGAGCTTACATACTATTGATGTTAGGCTAACTGGTCTGTAATTCCCAGGGATGTATTTTGGCCCTTTTTTAAATATTGGTGCTACATTGGCTTTTCTCCAATCAGCAGGTACCATTCCAGTCAATAGACTGTCAGTAATAATTAGGAACAATGGTCTGGCATTTACTTGACTGAGTTCCCTAAGGACAATCGGGTGCAAGCCATCTGGTCCGGTGACTTATTAATGTTACGTTTTTCAAATATTTATAATTCTGTCCTCTGTTAGCCATGAGGGTGCTTGCTGTGATGTGTCATGAGGATAAACACTACAGTTTTGGTTACTGAAGCCCCCTGATTCCCTCATGAAGACTGAAGAGAAGAATAGATTCAATACCTTCGCCATCTCACCATCCTTTGTAACCAGATTTCCTTCCTCATTCTTTATGGGGCCAATATAGTCTGTCCTCCCTCTTTTACTTTTTATATACTTAAAGTGGATGTAAACCCAAATTTTTTTTTAATTAGGGCTTGCACCCTGGGCCGGACCTCTGTTCGGTTCGCACCAGAACTTTCGAACAACGTGAAAGTTCGGACCCGAATAATGAACCCCATTAAAGTTAATGGGACCCGAATGTCAAAAATCAAAAGTGCCCATTTTGAAGGCTTATATGCAAAGAATTGGGCATACAATGGTTATAGGGGTCCGGGTCCTGCCCTGGGGGGACATGTATCAATAAAGAAAAAGTTTGTGAAAAACTTCATTTTTTAAATGAGCAGTGATTTTTAAAGTGAAAGCATAAAAATGAAAAATTCCTTCCAATATAGTTCCTGGGGGTCCCCTTAGTCTACCTGTAAAGTAGCAGATCTGTACCATGTCTAGAATCTGCTGCAGCAATAATTGCATTTATAAAGCCAAAAAAATGTTTTCCCTGCAAGCTGCCTTTATTTTGCTCAGCAACAGCTGGGGAGCCAGTGTGTGTGATGAAGCCACAATGTAGTGCACTTGGAACAAGATTAGAGATTTTTTGAATACATTCTGGTGTCACTTTGACTTTGGATAGAAGTAACGGGTGCGTAAAAATTGGTCTTTGGGTGTCGGTGGCGCCTTCCTACTGTAACCCTATAGAGGTAGTCTTGATGAAAGCAAGAATTGGCTTTGCTGTAAAAAATTGCAATGATATGCACCTGTCAAACAGGTGCTGAACAATTGGTCTTTATGTGTTAATTGTGCCCATGAAACCTATACCAAAAACATCCCAAAAAGACTTAATCAGTGACATTGGCATCGGGGGCTTCATAGCTGGTAATCCAGGACTGATTCCTTTTTTTTAAAAGTCAAATGGTCCACAGAGTCTGTGGACAGACGCATTCTATGATCAGTAACGAAACCTCCTGCAGCACTGAATGCCGTTCTGAAAGCACGCTGCATGCAGGGCAGCCCAACAACTCAATAGCATACTGGGCAAGTTCTGGCCAGTGGTCTATTCTCATGACCCAGTAAGTCAGTGGATCGTCAGCTGGAAAGCTCTCCATCTCTGTTTTGGCCCAGAGGTAATCGTCCATCATGTGATGCAGACGCTGCCGATGGGATGTGGAAGCTGACAGCCCTGGGTGGCGAGGACTAAAAAAATTCCGAAATGCCTCACTTAGGTCGAACGCCTTCTCCAATGCTCCTCTCTTGATCAACAGAAGACTCAAAACAATGTTTTCCACGACAATGTAACCTACTGGGAGTCAGGAAAAACTTTCAATAAAATCCTCTTTAACGTGTTCTCACAAGATTTTATCTTCTGCACTCTCTGTGGGGACGGGATAAGTTCTGAGACTTCCCCTTATAACGGTGGTCAAGGAGGGTTGCCAACCAGTAATCATCCTTCTCCTTTATGCCACGTATTTTTTCGCAGGCTTTGAAGCATGAGGTTGCCCATGCGCCTCAAATTTGCAGAGGCTTGAGAAGCAGACTCCTCTGGGTCACTCAGGATGGCAGCATCTGGAACTTCCTCCTCCCAGCCACGTACTACTCTCAGGGGTCCTGGGGTTGGAAAGCCTTCGCTTACAGCCCATGAAAGTGCCAGAATCCTCCTCCTCATCCTCCTCCCCTCTCTCCTCCTGTGTGTTCTGTGACATAGGAATGATGGTGTCTGGATAAAGTGGGCCTTGAAAGGAAGGGAAGTCCTCCTCTTCCTCCTGCTGCTCTGCCTTCAGTGCCCTGTCCATAATGCCATGCAGAGTCTGCTCCAGCAGGAACATAACAGGGATTGTGTCACTGATGCATGCACTGTCACTGCTCATCATCCTTGTGGCCTCCTCAAATGGTGACAATACAGTGCATGCATCCTTAATGATCAGCCATTGGCGTGGGGGGAAAAAGTCGAGGCAGCCTGAGCCTGTCGTTGTGTCGTACTGGCACAGGTACTCTGCAGCATTTATAGCCACTGCAGCATTCCCAAAGTTGAGTTCCACCTGGTGGGCATGTCACAAATCAGGCGGTTTACGGGCAGTGGAATTCCTGCTAAATTTCAGCCAACCGAGCACTGGCTGTGTATGACCACCTGAAATGGCTACAGACTCTTCTGGCCTGCTTTAGTAAATCTTGCAACCCTGGGTACATACTTAGGAAACGCTGCACCACCAAATTGAGGACATGTGCCAGGCATGTCAAATTTCCCTGTCTAAGGGCGGATAGGAGGTTTGAGCCATTATTGGACACCACCATTCCTGGCTCCAGCTGGCGTGGTGTGAACTACCTCTGGGCCTGTCCCTGCAGAGGTGTGTCCTAATGACAGACCTTAGGTAAATGCTGACTCCACTCAGTGACAGGAAAGGATATACAAGTGAAAGGTTACACTCACTAGGGGCGATCAAGGGCTTAATTGTGTGTTCCCTCAGTGTGTTCTAACTGTATGGGGATAGGATTGACTATGAGAGGAGCCATATAGTTTTTCCTACTTACGATATGGCTCCTCTCCTCTGACAGCAGTTCTCGTGCACGCGACTGCGCATGGCCAGCGGCGATCGTGCCCACCGGCCACGCGCATCGGGTCCCGCGCCGTGCAGTGCGTGCGCCCTCTGGTGCCCGAAAAAAGGTAGGACGCACCCGTGCAGGATTTTGCCCAGGAGAGTCATTGTGCTGCAGTATATCTACGTGACATGGTCAGGAACAGGTTAAACCAATGTACCTTTAAACCCGAGCACATATTAATTACACAGATTCTGTGGCTGATTAAGGTGGTAATTATACTCACTTGGTGCATTATCTGCATTAAATTAGCATCAGAACCTGTGTGAATATTATATGTTCGGGTTTAAAGGGATGAGGTGGCAACCCTAATTGCAGAGCACCACAACACACAGTAAAGCACCCCCATGAGTTGTGGTGTCTGATTTTTCCTCCATTCTGGTGATTATGCAGCACAATAATTTAAATGTACTGCCCTAGCAAAACACCAGTTAATGCACAAAAAACTCAAGTTAACATGCGCAAAAACATGCGTTAACGCAATGCACCAGAACAGCCAGGTCTGAATGGGCCCTAAAGCAGAACAAAAGTCTAAAAACAGATAGCTAGATTGTTAGGAGGTAAAGTTCTTGTGCCAAAAAATTCCTTTTCCTATCTAGCAATTTTTTGTGTCTGTACATTGCCTGTGGAACACGTGCTGCAGTATGAACATTCACTCCACTCTTGGCATTTCTAAGATGCTGGGAAGGGCGTTAGGATAATGTAACTCCAGCACAAATGTCACATAAGTGTATATATATATATATATATATATATATATATATATATATATATATAAGATTACATGTGACTTTGAGATGGTTTGTCCTCTATTTGTCTTTCACTATTCTAGTTTCAAGTTAATTTCTTCCTGAAACATTATAACTTACTATTTTATTTTATAGGTAATTTCTGTTTAAGCCTAGGTTCACACTGGAACGATTTGGAATGCGAAATGATATGTCAAATCGCATGCCAAATCGGCGGCAATTGCCGGCAATGGCACCGTCCGAAACGGTGCCGCGCCGCACCGATTCCCAAAAGTATTACTTTTGGCAACTTCGGGGTGTGATTTCCATGGACATCTGTGCAGCAACCCGCACACATGTCTCTGAAATCGCCCCCGAATTCGGGACTGACATGCGGGAATGAAATTGTGCGAGTTCAGCTGAACTCACACGATTTCCTCCCACTGTCAGTGTGAACCAGGGCTAAAGCTTATTATAATTTTGCGATGTGATGTGAAAAATAAGGCAGCCTCAGCAATTAAGCTGATTACTGATTAAAGCCCAAATAACACTTGAAGGTGTTCCTAATTACCTAAGCTTGTACCTGTCCTTCAAGGTCACATGTTGACCACCACATCTGGACATACAGTCAGTTACTACTCTGTAAATAATCAACTTTAATTTCTTTGACTTCTTCTTTGTATACAAATCCTGCCTAGACCAGTTCAAATGCCACTCCAAGCACCTGAATGACTGTCTGCCTGTTCTCCTGCTACAGTAGCTAATTCTCTGATGATTCGGAATAACTGATTAACTCACACTGCTGAACCTTAAAGAATAACTCCGCTTTTGTTAAAGCAGAAGTAAACCCATCCATAAAACAGTTACCTTTACGCCATGGGCTGGAAATGTAACACTCCCATTGGTTGTGCTCAAAACCAAACTTAGAAACCATCCAATGGCTGGTGTCATAACTCCTCACATGTGCTGCATCATGGCAGTTGTAGATTAAACAGAGGCCAAGATGGCAGCTTTCTTGGCTGAAAACAATAGGAGGGTTTACTTCCACCTTAAGAAAAAAACATTCCCCTCTGGGTGATCTATGTACATTGCAGGTGTTTTAACAACGTTGATGCAGATTCCTACCTCTTGTTATTCTAAAGAAAGAGCTGTCTGTATGTCTATGTCCATGTGAATCTGTGTGGAAGTGATTTTATAATTGTCAATCAGATGGTGCGCCTGCAGGTCTCTAATGAGGAAAATAGCAGGGTCTGCATCCCTTTAGACGTGATTTCCCTTTGGGAGTATCTCACCAAAAATTAAACTTTTGTTGTAGGGGATGCCCAAAATCTTATTTGCATCTTAGTGCAGACCTCTGGGAAAATCAGTAAGCCAATCACACAGGCGGGTACCCTTGGTGGATGGTACAGCTGGTGGGTACTGCTGATGTGTATCCCTGGTGGATGGTGGGTATCCCTGGTGGATGGTACTGCTGGTGGGTATCCTTGGTGGGTACTGCTGGCACTGTTGGTGGGTATCCCTGGTGGGTACTGCTGGCAATGCTGGTGGGTAACCCTGGTGGGTACTGCCGGCACTGTTGGTGGGTATCCCTGGTGGGTACTGCTGGTTTGTATCCCTGGTGGGTACTGCTGGCACTGTTGGTGGGTATCCCTGGTGGGTACTGCTGGTGGGTATCCCTGGTGGGTACTGCTGGCACTGTTGGTGGGCATTCCTGGTGGGTACTGCTGGCACTGTTGGGGTGTATCCCTGGTGGGTACTGCTGGAACTGCTGCTGGGTATCCCTGGTGGGTACTGTTGGCACTGATGGTGGCTATCCCTGGTGGGTACTGCTGGCACTGTTGGTGGCTATCCCTGGTGGGTACTGCTGGCACTGTTGGTTGGTATCCTCGGTGGGTACTGCTGGCATTGCTGGTGGTGTCTGCTGGCTGGTACTGCTGCGGGTCCTGAGGGTGGGTACTGCTGGCTGGTACTGCTGTGGGTCCTGCTGGTGGGAACTGCTGCAGGTCCTGCTGGTGGGTCCTGCTGGCGGGTATCTCTGGTGGATGGTACGACTGGTGGGTATCCCTAGCACTGCTGGTGGGTATCCCTGGTGGAAGGTAGGGCTGGTGGGTATCCCAGTGGATGGTATGTCTGGTGGTTATCCCTGGTGCATGGTACGACTGGTGGATATCCCTGGTGGGTACTGCTGGAACTGCTTCTGGGTATCCCTGGTGGGTACTGCTGGCACTGTTGGTGGGTATCCCTGGTGGGTACTGTTGGCACTGATGGTGGCTATCCCTGGTGGGTACTGCTGGCACTGTTGGTTGCTATCCCTAGTGGGTACTGCTGGCACTGTTGGTTGGTATCCCCGGTGGGTACTGCTGGCATTGCTGGTGGTGTCTGCTGGCTGGTACTGCTGCGGGTCCTGAGGGTGGGTACTGCTGGCTGGTACTGCTGTGGGTCCTGCTGGTGGGTACTGCTGCAGGTCCTGCTGGTGGGTCCTGCTGGCGGGTATCTCTGGTGGATGGTACGGCTGGTGGGTATCCCTGGTGGGTATTGCTAGCACTGCTGGTGGGTATCCCTGGTGGATGGTAGGGCTGGTGGGTATCCCTGGTGGATGGTATGTCTGGTGGTTATCCCTGGTGCATGGTACGGCTGGTGGATATCCCTGGTGGGTACTGCTGGCACTGCTGGTGAGCATCCCTGGTGGATGGTCGGCTGATGGGTATCCCTGGTGGATGGTACGGCTGGTGGGTACCGCTAGCACTGCTGGTGGGTATCCCTGATGGATGGTACAGCTGGCGGGTATCCCTGATGCATGGTACGACTGGTGGGTATCCCTGGTGGGTACTGCTGGCACTGCTGGTGGGTATCCCTGGGGAATGGTACGGCTGGTGGGTATCCCTGGTGGATGGTACGGCTGGTGGGTATTGCTGATGTGTATCCCTGGTTGATAGTACGGCTGGTGGGTATCCTGGTGGGTACTGCTAGCACTGCTGGTGGGTATCCCTGATGGATGGTATGGCTGGTGGGTATCCCCGGGGGATGGTATGGCTGGTGGGTATCCCTGGTGGATGGGTACGGCTGGCGCATATCCCTGGTGGATGGTACGGCTGGCGGGTATCCTTGGTGGATGGTATGGCTGGTGGGTATCCCTGGTGCATGGTACGGCTGGTAGGTATCCCTGGTGGATGGTACGGCTGGCGGGTATCCCTGGTGGATGGTACGGCTGGTGGGTATCCCCGGTGGGTAATGCTAGCACTGCTGGTGGGTATCCCTGGTGGATGGTATGGCTGGTGGGTATCCCTGGTGGATGGTACGGCTGGTGGGTATCCATGGTGGGTACTGCTGGTGGGTATTCATGTTGGATGGTACGGCTGGTGGGTATCCCCGGTGGGTACTGCTGATGTGTATCCCTGGTGGATGGTACTGCTGGTGAGTATCCCTGGTGGGTACTGCTGGCACTGCTGGTGGGTATCCTTGGTGGGTACTGCTGGCACTGCTGGTGGGAATCACTGGTGGGTACTGCTGGCACTGTTGGTGGGTATCCCTGGTGGATACTGCTGGTACTGCTGGTGGGTATTCCTGGTGGATGGTACTGCTGGTGAGTATCCCTGGTGGGTACTGTTGGCACTGTTGGTGGCTATCCCTGGTAGGTACTGCTGGCACTGTTGGCTGGTATCCCTGGTGGGTACTGTTGGCATTGTTGGTGGCTACTGCTGGCACAGTTGGTGGCTATCCCTGGTGGGTACTGCTGGCACTGCTGGTGGTGTCTGCTGGCTGGTACTGCTGGGGGGTACTGCTGCGGGTCCTGCTGGTGGTTACTGCTGTGGGTACTGCTGGTGGGTACTGCTGCAGGTCCTTCTGGTGGGTACTGCTGCGGGCCCTGCTGGCGAATCCTGCTGACGGGTATACCTGGTGGATGGTATGGCTGGTGGGTATCACTGGTGGATGGTACGGCTGGTGGGTATCCCTGTTGGGTACTGCTAGCACTGCTGGTGGGTATCCCTGGTGGGTACTGCTGGCACTGCTGGTGGGTATCCTTGGTGGGTACTGCTGGCACTGCTGGTGGGAATCACTGGTGGGTACTGCTGGCACTGTTGGTGGGTATCCCTGGTGGATACTGCTGGTACTGCTGGTGGGTATTCCTGGTGGATGGTACTGCTGGTGAGTATCCCTGGTGGGTACTGTTGGCACTGTTGGTGGCTATCCCTGGTAGGTACTGCTGGCACTGTTGGCTGGTATCCCTGGTGGGTACTGTTGGCATTGTTGGTGGCTACTGCTGGCACAGTTGGTGGCTATCCCTGGTGGGTACTGCTGGCACTGCTGGTGGTGTCTGCTGGCTGGTACTGCTGGGGGGTACTGCTGCGGGTCCTGCTGGTGGTTACTGCTGTGGGTACTGCTGGTGGGTACTGCTGCAGGTCCTTCTGGTGGGTACTGCTGCGGGCCCTGCTGGCGAATCCTGCTGACGGGTATACCTGGTGGATGGTATGGCTGGTGGGTATCACTGGTGGATGGTACGGCTGGTGGGTATCCCTGTTGGGTACTGCTAGCACTGCTGGTGGGTATCCCTGGTGGATTGTACGGCTGGAGGGTATCCCTGGTGTGTACTGCTGGTGGGCATCCCTGGTGGGTACTGCTGGCACTGTTGGTTGGTATCCCTGGTGGGTACTGCTGGCACTGCTGGTGGGTATCCCTGGTGGGTACTGCTGGCACTGTTGGTTGGTATCCCTGGTGGGTACTGCTGGCACTGCTGGTGGGTATCCCTGGTGGGTACTGCTGGCACTGTGGGTGGTATCCCTGGTGGGTACTGCTGGCGGGTATCCCTGGTGGGAACTGCTGGCACTGTTGGTGGGTATCCCTGGTGGGTACTGCTGGCACCGTTGGTGGGTATCCCTAGTGGGTACTGCTGGTCGGTACTGCTGGCACTGTTGGTAGATATCCCTGGTGGGTACTGCTGGCACTGCTGGTGGGTATCCCTGGTGGGTACTGCTGGCACTGCTGGTGGGTATTCCTGGTTGCTGTTGTCCCAGATCACGGGTTCCCGACCCGCCATCAACGAGCATCAGTGTTGCAGGAGGTGGTGCTGGAGGAAGCATGCGGCTGCAGTAGAGAGCAAAGCTCCTGTCACAGGAGGAGTACATTTGGTATCACTCCACCTGTGACAGGAGTCGGAGCTATACAGGAACCAGGGCCGGTACAAGGCAGGGGCGGAAGGGACGGATGCCCTGGGTGGTACAATTTGCTGGAGGGAGAGGGTGCAGGTGAAGTGCGGCAGTGTGCTTCTCAACTGTGTGTGTGTCTGTACATACTAGCCGCCGGCACCGCTAATAGCTATAATAATGGCCGATCCAAGGCGGGTGCCACCAGCAAAGGTAGAGGGGGAAGGGCGCCGAAGCACAGTTGCTGCGGACCCTGCTTCCGCATGCTCTCCCTGCTGGCAAATGATAGGAGCGGCGAGTGGAGGAGAAACTGTGCTGCCCCCCTCGAGCCGCCGCTGTACAGGAGAGGGCTCTGTTTCCTGCCCATTCCATCCTTTGGTCAGGAACAGGGAGAGCGGCTGAGTCTCTTTGTAAAGAGAGCAGTTTCGGGATCTTCTTCCCCCCTTTTAATGCTGCTGTACCTGGGAACGGGGATCAGCGCCCTCTCCTTCCTATTGGGCAGAAGAAAAAAAAAAGAAGCACAAAGGCGGATCATGGGATATGTAGTCTCGAGGACCGGCCTATTGCAATCCAAAGAGGAAAACTGCAGCCCCCAGAATGCTCAACTGAGGGGGAGGGAGATAGCCAGGCTATGGATGGCAAGTGACATGTTGCATCTGGCAGCAGGTGACGGTGGTAAGTGAAAAGCTGCATCTGGCAGCAGGTGACGGCGGTAAGTGACACGCTGCATCTGACAGCAGGTGATGAATAACACGTGGCATCTGGCAGCAGGTGACGGTGGTAAGTGGCACGCTGCATCTTTCAGCCAGTGAAGGTGACGAATGACACGTGGCATCTTGCAGCAGGTGACGGTGGCAAATGACACATGGCATCTGGCAGCAGGTGACGGTGATGAATGACATGTGGCATCTGGCAGCAGGTGACGGTGGTAAATGACACGTGGCATCTAGCAGTAGGTGACGATGGCAAGTGACATGCTGCATCTGGCAGCAGCTGACGGTGACGAATGACACATGGCATCTGGCAGCAGGTGACAGTGGCAAATGACACGTGGCAAATGAAAGCAGATGACGATGGCAAGTGACACGCTGCATCTGGCATCAGGTGACGGTGCTAAGTGACATGTTGCATCTAGCAGCAGGTGACAGTGGCAAGTGACACGTGGCATCTGGCAGCAGGTGAAGGTGGTAAGTGACATGTTGCATTTGGCAGCAGGTGAAGGTGGTAAGTGACATGTTGCATTTGGCAGCAGGTGATGGTGGTAAGCGACATGTTGCATCTGGCAGCAGGTGACGGTAGTGAAAATTACATGGCATCTGGCAGCAGGTGACGATGGCAGGTGACACAATGCATCTGGCAGCAGGTGCCGGTGGCGAATGACACGTGGCATCTGGCAGCAGGTGATGGTGGTAAGTGACATGTTGCCCTGAGCCCTGTGCTCAGGAGTGCTTGGAGGCAGACGAACACCGGGAGGTGACGTGAGAAGGCGCTGAGAACGCCTACCTGCCATTTTAACCCTTTTGCCTGTTTATTTTTATTTTAATGTAAGAGTCCACTTTTTAGCTTTACAATAAATTATCCATTACTTTTATCGATTACTACACTAGTGGAGGCTTCTCTTTCTTCCTTTGCTTTCCCCTTGTATTGTGTCATGGTGACACTGAGCAACACAGGTTCAAGGCATAAAGGCTTATAAAGGAGAAGGATACTGCCGTTATCTCTTGCAAGACTTTGCTGAAATCTGTTACCAAAATCCCCTGGGGTTACAGGATACCCCCAAAAGGCCATATTTATTTACCCTTAATGTGAGAGTTCTGAGAGACCAGAAAACGTAGGAAAAAAATTGATGAAATCCATTGTCAATATATACCATATCCAGCGATTTAAATACGCTCAGGAATTATTGGAGCAATTTTGGAGCATTTTTGGAGAACTATTTGGATCATAGTTTGATTTGTTGGTTGATCTATCTAGATCGTGGAATAGCATTATATGCTACCACACCACTAAGACTTGGCTTATATACTTATTTATGCACATTTTTACACCTACTTTATTTTCACTCTGATATGGTTTTGATCCACATTAATTTTACTCCTTGATTTTTATATATATTTTTTTTTATATATATATATATATATATATATTTTTTTTTTACTTGGCACTATTGTCACCCAGGTTTTGGTCATTTATTTTCTTATGACATTTTTTTGCACATATTTATGCACTTGGCACTTTAAATCTTAGACTACTGTCACTATTTATTTTTAGCCACCACATTGTGCGTATATTGATTTTTTATTGATTGAAGGTTTCCAGATTTATTTATTACTAGCGCCACCTGCTGGAATTTTTTAATATTGCACTTTATTCACTTATATTGTTATTTTTGCGCGAAATTATTTATTATATTTACTCTAAGGCCCCTTTCACACTGGGGCGGGGAGCCGCGGTGACGGTAAAGCAGCGCTATATTTAGCGCTGCTTTACCGTCGTTTTAACCGCGGTTTTCGGCCGCTCGCGGTGCGGTTTTACCCCCCGCGAGCGGCCGAAAAAGGGTTAAAGACCCCCCGCAGAGCGCCGCCATATCGGCGCTTTGCGGCGGTATTGCCGCGGTTTCACCGCGGTGTCCCATTCTAATCAATGGGAAGGAGCGGTATAGGAGCGGTGAACACACCGCTCCTATACCGCTCCAAAGATGCTGCTAGCAGGACTTTTTTTGTCATCCTGCTAGCGCACCGCTCCAGTGTGAAAGCCCGCCGGCTTTCACACTGGAGTTAAAGGGGCCGGATTTTTTTATGCGGTGAACAGGCGCTATTTTTAGCGCTGTACCGCATGAAAAACGCCCCGGTGTGAAAGGGGCCTTAGTGACACAATGCATCTGGCAGCAGGTGACGGTGGCGAATAACACGTGGCATCTGGCAGCAGGTGACGGTGGTAAGTGACATGTTGCCCTGAGCCCTGTGCTGACAATCAATACAGGGCTCTTTACAGAGAGGATGGTCACTTTTTTATTTTCCCTGCAAAGCAGAAAAAAGAACAAATCGATCTGCAGTAAAAAGCAGCACACACGGCAAACCTAGTTGATTCCCACTGACTCTTTCTTTACATCCGGGGTGTGGGGTGGGGGGGGCGCACTTTGCCATCTTTGCCCTGGGCACTGAATGACCTTGTCCCGGCACTGACAGGAAGCATCGGCTTTCTCTATTTTAAAACTGAAGTAGTGGTAAGATAGGTCTCTGCGTTTGCCAGCAACAGGAAAAATCCCTTAAGGTTAAGCCACAGTTTTACCACCCTCCATCTACTCCCGTTTTAACGTGCAGAGACGGTGGCCAAGAATGTACAGATGCCACTTTCAAGTGAATGGGGCAACTCTGTAAGTGCATGCAGTGATCAAGGGGTTAAAGCACGAGATACAACATTTCACTACATGTCAAATGATTCAAACGTATATATCGCTCTTCAGAGAGAAAATCAAGTGTGAATGAGACCTTAACCACTTTAGCACCGGGCGATTTTACCCCCTTCCTTACCAGAGCACTTTTTGCAATTCGGCACTGCGTCGCTTTAACTAACAATTGCGCCGTCGTGCGACGTTACACCCAAACAAAATTGACGTCCTTTTTTTCCCACAAATAGAGCTTTCTTTTGGTGGTATTTGATCACCTCTGCGGTTTTTATTTTTTGCGCTATAAACAAAAGAAGAGCGACAATTTTGATAAAAAACACAATATTTTTTACTTTTTGCTATAATAAATATCCCATTTTTAAAAAAAAAAAACTATTTTTTTACTCAGTTTAGGCTGATACGTATTCTTCTACATATTTGTGGTAAAAAAAACACAATAAGCGTATATAGATCGGTTTGCGCAAAAGTTATAGCGTCTACAAAATAGGGGATAGATTTATTGCATTTTTTTTTTTTACTAGTAATGGCGGCGATCTGCGATTTTTTTTTCGTGACGGCGACATTGCGGCGGACACTTCGGGCACTTTTGACACATTTTTGGGACCATTCACATTTACACAGCGATCGTTGCTATAAAATTGCAGTGATTACTGTGTAAATGTGACTGGCAGGGAAGGGGTTAACACTAGGGGGCGCTGCAGGGGTTAATGTGTTCCCTAAGGTAGTGATTCTAACTGTGGGGGGAGGGGACTCACAAGGGGAGGAGACCGATCAGTGTTCCTCCGTACTAGGAACACATGATCGGTCTCCTCTTCACTGACAGGACGTGGAGCTGTGTGTTTACACACACAGCTCCACGGTCCCGCTGTTTTCACGGGCAATCGCGGGTGCCCGGCGGACATCGCGGCTGCCGGGCACGCGCACCGGGTCCGGGAATGGTAGGATGTCATATGACGCCCACCCAGGATGGGAGATCCACCTTGTGGGCATCATATGACTATGGGTGGGTAGGGAAGTGGTTAAGGAGTCGATTTGACTGGCCAAGCAGAGTGCAGATAGGATTCCAGGGTACGTAAAAGAGTTACCAAGGAAAAGTCTGTTTTGTTTTGGGTAAGAAGATTACCAAGAAATATAGACAGGGTTCCACTGATTAAAGAAGATTGATTGCTGAAGGGTATATGAAGAACAGACATAGTGGCTGGGTTACAGGACCTATTTTATCTAGGAAGGCTGGACAAAGGATCATAGACAATGCAACTTTAGACCTGAAATTGATGTAAAGTGGTGGGATGAATTATGGTCAGATTTGGACCACAACTTGCAGATTCGAAAACGTGGGAAACAGCTAAAGTATGCAGAACTAAAAGTCTAATTATTTCAGGAGAATGAATAACAGTATCTTTTTGCCCTGTACAAAACAAAATATTCTTCATGTGGCCAGAAGAGGATGATGGGTCAAGCACAACAGCTATTCATCTGATTATAGAAACCATAGCAAGAGAAGTACAGGAGGAGATGGAGGACGTTAAGCAAGGAGAAGTAAAGAAAGGATATAAAGCAGTGGTATACAAGGGACCTCAGCTAAGAGTGTAAGAAATAGGGGATTAAGGGGAGTTAAGACAAACTCTAGCATGGAAACTTTGTTAAGAAAGTTGAAGGAAAGTTATCAGAAGGTGGACCAAGACAGTGAGGAAGAGAAAGAAACAGCTGAAGGCATATTTCAAATATGTATATATGTTGCTACTAATGCACAAGGACAGGATAGGCCTCATTCACACAGGGTGTACAGTACTATGTTTTTATCCACACAGGGATACACAGGTGCAGGCAGTCCCATTAATGTAATTTGGAACACAGCCGCTGTATCCCAATATGACATCCGCGTGTGAGGGAGTGCATTTCCTGAACTCTGAATTTGGAGGCACGCACCCACAGGGATGTCATACTGGGACACAGCAACCATGTGCTTGCAGCTGATGTGTCCCAAATGACATCGATTGGTCTGCCTCCACAGAGATGCACAGAACACCTGCGGGTAAACATGGCCCCTGCTTGGGCGTCATTCTAGAAATGGGCCAAATCCTAAAACTGATTCCCTAACAATTCTCAAAAAGATGAGGGCAGTTCAAGTGTCAAATAATGCCTTATGGGAAGATATGGACAGGCTATTATCAGCCTCATGTAGAAATGAAACTGTGGGAGTACTAAGAACTGCATGTAGTACCTGTCCCTGAAGGAGTCACTGGAGAACATGTGTTGGGTGATAGGTTTGTTGAATTATCGGCCACCAATCTCCCCAAGTATGTGGTCATATGTTATGACAGTGCAACAGGGTTTGGATTATAAGAGAAGGCTAAATAAAATAGCTGACAGTGCAGAATTACCACAGGGAAGGAGATAGGGAGGAAGTGAGGAGTATGGTAACATCTCATTGTGTCAAAAGGATGAAGGAGCTCATACAAAAGAAACTGCTTAGGCTGAATATCAAATAAAAAAAATGAGAAGTGTACAATTTGTCACAAAGCATAAAGATGTCACAGTGGTATATATAGTACCAGTACAGTGTTCATTTGCATTATGTCTTTCGTAGTAGTACATATCCTTGTCAAAAATTAACAAACCCAAAATCAGAATGAAATTGAACATCAGAACATAATTCAGATCGAAGAATTATTATTTGTGACGGACCTCGTACCCAAGATGTCCGCCGTAACTGCTTCCTCCGTCCGGTACCACACAATCCAAGACCCATTAGCTTAGCCAGTCACCAGACAACACCAATGTAGGCTACATCAGGAATCAATCTTTATTTGACATCTCACACTTATATACAGTTGACTCAAGCCTAACCTGATTAGCATGAGCTAATTATCTTAATCAACACTGGGCTCCTTCATTCAATTACAGGGTTAATTAGCACACACAACAATAGGTGAAATATTCTTTAGAATTACACAAGGCAACAGACAGGCTGTCTGGAGTTGACGACATTAGCATCTGACAGTGTGTAGAATACACCTTACAAGCCAGACCAGCCTCATTTACACAATAGACAGGTGGCTTGAGTTCATCATGACATTGAATGGGACACAAGGTGTCAGATGCTAGTCTATTTCTAATGCCAAATGCATATACAGAGAGTGTATTTTGGGGGGCCCATGATCAGCTGGCAGGAGGCTAGCATGTAGTCCTCTCAAAAAGCCCGTGTCCCGGCTAGGTCTGTCACATTTCTCCCCTTTCGGCAGGAGACTAACACAGGAGGAGACCCCAGACGGGTTGACTCCGAAGTTAGTACATAGTTCCAGTCCTCTAATGCCTGTACCCACACAGTACCCCAAACAAATTGTTCCAAACAGAGCATGACTCACCCAGCCAACCTCTGCCTCTCTCATAGAACATATCCGCCGCTGGGGGAGAGGCCTGGACTGGCCCTTCTCCCTGGAGTCTTTTCAGCCGCTGGAGAGAAGACAGGGTGACTGGGCTCACTCCATCATGCTGTTGGGGATCTGGGCCGACAGCCCAGCATCCCTGGGGTATACAGGTGGGGACTGCAGTCCCATCCCCCTTTACAGGAAATCTGCCCTCTGTTAGTTGTGGGCAGAGGCCAGCAGCACTTTGTTCCGTTGCCAGCAGTTCAGGTGGGTGTAGGAGCTTCCCTACATCATCTCCTCCAGCTAACTGTTGGGGAGAGAGGCCGACTGCCCCAGCTCCCTGGAACTCCACAGTTGTTGCTGGTGCTGGACAGAGGTGGGTAGCACTCTGCCCTGTTGCCAGCACTTCTGCTGGGGACTCCACATCCTCCGCTCTGGCAAACCATTGAGGCAGGAGGCTGGCTTCCTTTTCCATTCCCTCATCTGGCTGCTGGGACAACATGTCTCTGGTACTGTCTCCCAGGTGCACAAATCTTTGCTGGGGAGGAAAGATCGCTTTCTCCACCCTGGCCAACTGTTGGGGAGGGACGACAAACACCTCCTCTCCCTTCTCCCCCTGTATCTGCTGCTGGGAAGTGATTGCCACCTTCTCACCCTGAGCCTCCATAACTGCCACCGGTGTGGGGCAGAGGTCTTGGACCCTCTGTCCGGTGACCAGCGCTTCAGCTGGGGAAGTTCCTTGTAACTCCCCAGATACTGCTGTTGATGCTGGGCAGCAGTTAGCAGAGCTCTGCCCTATTGTCAGCACTTCAGGTTTGGGGACGGCAATCTCCAGAGTTTCCACTGCCGATTCTCTTGCATGCTGCTGGACAGGCATATTCCTCCGTCCAACCTCGTTTTGTGCCGTAACAGGATCATCAAGGTCAGTCAGCACTTGCTGCATCCGCCATAAGACCTCCGCGTCCATAGCTGCGGGGGCAGGTGGGCAAAGCACTCTGTTACTATGCCCCATTGCTGACTCCTCAGCCAGGATTTCAGAGCTGTCTGCTGGTATTTCCTGATAGTCCCAGGCAAAGGGAGCCCCACCCTGCTGCTGAGCAGAGTCTAGCAGCTGTATGTAGGCAATCTCCAGCTCCCATTCCTGAGCGGCCAGGAACTCCAAATCTTCCTGTGCCCAGAGCACTTCCGAGATGTTCAATCTTTGCTCTCTGTGCTCCATTATTTCCTCCAAACGCCACTCCAGATCACTCCCAAAGTCGGGGTCCTCGGACAGCCTCCAGTACAACAATCCCAGGCCATTATAATCAAAGCCTTCCGTGGGCCTGTCATCCGCTGTCCACGGGCACACTTGTGCTACATACCACCGGAGGGCTCTGTAGCTCTCGTCCAAACGCATTTCTGCCCGGATCAGCCTGCTTAACTCAGCTGTCCACTCCTGCTTCGGTTGTTCCCCCAATAACAACATTCGTACTTCATACTGCGACCAGTACCTTACATGGATGGAGGGGAGAACTTTTCCCTGGTGTCGCTGCTCACAGGCTAGCGCTTCTTTCCAGAGTTGTAGGCGAACAGAATCGTACCATCCCAGCAGGACCTGCACCGATACTGGTCCTCTGTGCTGTATCCGCATCTCTCGCAACCTCCTTCCGAATTCCTCTTCCATGATGACGTATCTGTACCTCTGCTATCCGGGCCTTGGATCCAGGTGATGGTTTGGATGTGTTCACGACAAGGAAGCACGATCCCACCGCTGCCAGCCAATTGTGACGGACCTCGTACCCAAGATGTCCGCCGTAACTGCTTCCTCCGTCCGGTACCACACAATCCAAGACCCATTAGCTTAGCCAGTCACCAGACAACACCAATGTAGGCTACATCAGGAATCAATCTTTATTTGACATGTCACACTTATATACAGCCAGATGACAAGCCTAACCTAATTAGCATGAGCTAATTATCTTAATCAACACTGGGCTCCTTCATTCAATTACAGGGTTAATTAGCACACACAACAATAGGTGAAATATTCTTTAGAATTACACAAGGCAACAGACAGGCTGTCTGGAGTTGACGACATTAGCATCTGACAGTGTGTAGAATACACCTTACAAGCCAGACCAGCCTCATTTACACAATAGACAGGTGGCTTGAGTTCATCATGACATTGAATGGGACACAAGGTGTCAGATGCTAGTCTATTTCTAATGCCAAATGCATATACAGAGAGTGTATTTTGGGGGGCCCATGATCAGCTGGCAGGAGGCTAGCATGTAGTCCTCTCAAAAAGCCCGTGTCCCGGCTAGGTCTGTCACATTATTCAAACCAGCTTTTAAAAAAACTGAGAATGGGATATGGGAAAGGATCAGGGGGGTGGGGAAGCATGTGAGTGTTCCAGAGATAAAATGGAGAGTTTCAGGTCCTGACAGCAAAGAAGGGGTAAGACTTAAAGGTCCATTAGGCATTGCTTGAAGCCCCTCGGGAGAAAATATGAGAGGCACAGCTCCCTAAATTTCACTGTAAAAACACGCAGGAGGGCACAAACGCCAAGTGCATTACTCCCACCACTGTTTACTGAATCTAAAAAACAAAAACATACTCACAAACATATAAAAGGAAGAGGCATATCAAATCCTAACTCCAGTCGTAATGTGATGTAAAATGACCGTGTATACCAAAGTTGAAAGGCTAATGCATTTCAGGGGATGTGCCCCCCATCTTGAAGAAGAGGGCTCGCCCCCGAAAGGCATATTGGAGGATAGACAAGCCCTTGTATGGTGGTGTATGATATATGCAGGATGGTGTCATTAGGGCAGTGGATGGTGTTAGTTGTTTATGTTTTTAATATGTTATTTTCTATTATTTTTTTACAATTTAATTTTTTTATAATTTTTTTATTTATTTATTTATTTTAAAGAGGAACTGCAGTCTGCCCACATAGTTTGTAATAAAAAACATCTTTGCTATTCTGAAGCTTCCCTCCAAACATTCAGGGGCAATCACAATTGAAAGCGCTGATTGGGACAGTCTTGTGTGGACAAATGATCAAAAAGCTCAATGGGATAAAAACATGTGCCAATTTATTGATAACATGTGCTTAAATTAACAATTAGCTTAAAATGTCCTTGCATAGATGGAACAACTGGAAAGCTTGCTCCTCACTGTAACAATACCTTGAGAAACCGTCGGTGGTGGACTGGCTTGGTGAAGCAATGCTGCGATGGCAAAACCTTCATGGAATGGATAAAGATCCTGATAACACAGGTACTTCAAATACAAACAAAAATAAAAAGGCCAACGCGGTTACACAGCAAGGGAAAGGTACGCCTGTCTCTGCAGCACCGAATGCTTCCCAACCCTCCCGGAGCGATAGGGCACCCTCTCCCATCTTGTCACCTCCCAGATCGCAGCGGACCCGTCGACCCCGCTCACGGGCCACAAGCTGGGAAAATTTCAGACCCCACCCGATGTCTTCAGAGGACTGAGTAACTTCCCCACCACAGGGACTGGTAAGATAACCTGGCTACCACAACACCAGCTTGCTACCGGAACATTTTGTTCAGAGGTTTGAGTCATACACAGTTGACATACTAAGTCAGTGAGTTAACCCAGGGCTTGACAAATTTGCTTGAAATCTAGGAGCCAGCTAGAAAAGTTAGGAGCCATTTTTTTTTCCAGCATGCCCAATGGCTGGCTTCTGTCGGACCGGCTGCCATACACATGGGCCGAATAGCAGCCAGTTTTTATTAAACTGACCGATGTTGCCCGGCATGCGCCCAAGTGTACTAGGCTTGATGGTGTGATGGGCAGCGGCTCAGTAGGGAAGGTATATATATATATATATATATATATATATATATATATATATATATATATGGGTCCGGGGAGGGTATATACAGATATCACATACCTGGTTTCCTTTCTGTCACTTCTAAGCACATAGATTTTGGTTCTGTCTCATATTTATGACATCGGTGCAGCTTGAGGTGGGCATAGTTGGTGTGATGGAAGGAGATGGGGGAGGCGGAGTTGGTCTCTGGGAAGATGGCGGAGTGGGAGAGATGGAAGGAGATGGGAGGCGGAGTTGGTCTCTGGAAAGGTGGCGGAGTGGGCGAGATGGAAGGAGATGGGGAGGCGGAGTTGGTCTCTGGGAAGATGGCGGAGTGGGCAGAGTTGGTGTGATGGAAAGAGATGGGGAGCCCCGGTGCAACGACATATATTTGGTGACCCATCGCACGAAAGTGACGTTCCATCACCGCCATCTTGCTACACCCCACACTTGTCCACAGTAAGTATACACCAAGAAGTGGGAAAGCCGACATGTTGTTACACCCACTGGAGTTTTGCATTTTACATGTATTTTTATATCAGTAAAGTCAGTTTATATAGTGAAATACTGGACTTACAACTCCGTCTGACTACTTAGATCTTGAATTTTAAAAGCAGCGGCAACCCTTCTCATCTCACAGGTTTGCTAATCTCACAGAAGTTCGCTGCTTTTAAAATTCAACATCTAATACTACCTGTATTTCACTATAGAAACTCACTTTACTGTTATAAATACAACTACAATGCAAAACAGTGACTTGAATTTTGGGCAAAACTGTCCTTGTGTGTCATAGGTTGATCAGTAGCGTTTGTCAAAGTATAAGAAATTACAGACTTTTTTTTTAAGCGATAGAATGCAAATGCAGCAGAAGCTTTCAGTAACCCAAAGCGATGGGTGTAACAACATGTCTGCTTTCACCCTTCTTAGTGTATCTTACTGTGGACGAGTGTGGGGTGTAGCAAGATGGCGGCGACGGAACATCACTTGCGTAGCAACACCGGCCACCACAAGAGGGCGCCCGTTCCCCCGATGTAGGCCGCAAAGCCGCGGCCTCAATTACAGGTCCGGCGCGGCATCTAAGTCCGCGCACCCGCGGGCAGGCGCCGCATAGGGACAAGACACCGGACCCAACGTAGCCGAGGCGCCAGCCCGCTATTTCTAGTCGCCAATGCGACCAGGCGCCCGGTATTTGTCGACCACTGAGTTAACCTTATGTGCCTAGCAGATTGTGCCTTCACTGAATCCCGCCTACAGACTCGCAGCCTAGGGTTGCTACTCCCTCAGTGGACTGATGCTTAGCGGGGGGGACAGCAGTAAGATATCTGGGGGAACATTTAATGGTATCTTGTGTTATGCCAGGGGGGTCAATGGTCTGAGGGAATGGAGGCACTAGGTTCCTAGCCTCATGGGCACACTAAGCTAGGGAGTGACTCCCCCCCCACCATGAGTAAGTCACCCCAGGGTCCGTGCTGCTGGAATCCCTCTCCCCCCCCCCGTGCTCCCAACCCCCTGTAACTTGATCTAGAACATCCTTGCAGACAGCAGTAAAACAGGTATCCCCCCCTCACTCTGCTGTGGTACCCCCAATCAGCTATGGTCTGCTCAGGGGGTGATGATAGAGGTTTGCTACATGGTCTTGTCAGCCTGCGGGGGTGGGGGGTGGCTTGGGTAATATTATGGTTATGAGCAAGTATCTATCATTTGACATGCTCCCCCCACGGCAACAATCAGTAGTTGTGGCCTCCGAACCCCCCCCCCCCCCCCCCCCCCAGGCTTGAAATCCAGCTACAGCGGGAGGTGGGTATGTTTTGGTACACTGTAGGGCTGGAGCACGAAAGGAAAAGACACATCTCGGACGGTATACCAAGCTATTCAAGTAAAGCCAAAAACATCCCCCTCCAAGGTTAAAATGCTCGAACCAAAATCTTATCACACACAGACTATGTATGCAGTTTAAAGCTAAAGGTTATGTTATGCCAGTTCCCATGTTATGTTAACGCAAATGTTTGCTTTACAGTTTCAGGTTCTCCTGGGCTATTTGCCCTTGCATCTCCATTTCTCTTGAGATTTATATCCCTGTTTTTTGACTGATTGCCTTTCTCTGTTTTCCTCGTCCCCCCATAAAGGGGGAGAGAGAGGAGAGAAACACCAAATCCTTCCGCTTCATCCACCCCCCATTAGGGTAGACCCCTGTGTGGACACCTACAGTGCCCACGAGGGGTTCATAGGAATTACCTAACAGAAACCGTTCCCTTTTTCCTCCCTTCCCTCCCTACCCCTTGCCCTCCCCCTTCCCACCCCCTTTCCCCCCTCCTCCGAAGGTTTCCCTCCCCTGCCCCCCCCCCCCTCTTCCCCGCCTTAGTCTCATTCTTCCTCTGTCTCTTCTCTTCCCTGTTCTGCCTCTCTTTTCTTTTACTGATCTTCTGTATCTCTGCTTCCTCAACTCCTCCCGATCCTCTGCAACGGGGGGACTTCTCTACTAGAGAACTCCATGCTCTCCGCGGGGTGCTCCTCAAGATCACCTCCCTTAATGTTCGTGGCCTGAACACTCCGGAAAAATGATCGCAGCTCTTGACAGACCTGCGCAAAGGTAGAACACAGGTGGCATTCCTCCAGGAAACGCACTTTCATGCTGATTGCACACCTCGGCTGACCAATGGGGCCTTCCCGCTGGCATATCACAGCGTGTCTCTGATCTCCAAGTCCAAGGGGGTGAGTATCCTGCTGGCAAAATCGGTACCCTTGGCGTTCATAGCACAGGAAACAGACACACTTGGTCGCTTCCTCCTGCTAAAAGGGAAGGTATCCAGCGTGCTAGTCACCTTCGCTAACGTATATTTCCCCAACACAGACCATCCGCAATTCTTGCGGAGGCTTCTCCCTGAGCTCCTTGAGTTCACGGAGGGAATGTTGGTGTTCGGCGGAGATCTCAATTTTGCCATGGACCCGTCCCTAGATGTATCAAGGGGCACATCTCACCTTTCGTACTCGCGCCTTAAGCGACTGAAGTCTGACCTCCACGCGCTACATTTAGTAGACCCGTGGTGGCTGCTTCACATGCATGACCGTGACTATACATTCTTTTCACAGGTCCACCACACCTATTCGCGGCTGGACTATCTGCTACTGTCACACAAAGACCTGTCTAAAGTGGTGTCAACGTCCATAGATGTCATGTCATTCTCGGATCATGCACCAGTTCACTTGATATTACGGCTGGGAACGGAATCCCGATCCCCGCCCTCATGGACACTGAACGAATGCCTGCTCCAATCAGAAGACACCCATTTAGAGATTCTGACCGCGCTGGTATGGGAGGCTCACAAGGCTGTCGTAAGAGGCACACTGATCCAAATTGGAGCGCGACTCAAGCGAAAGAGGAATTGCCACACGGAAGACCTCCTGACATCAATTCACAAATTAGAATGCACACACAAGGCGAGTCTCGCCCAAGCCACATTCCAGGACCTTCTTAAGACCCGTGAGGAACTTCGCATATTGCCATTCCACAAAACGAAACAAAAATTAGCCTGGGCACGGCGCATTATGCACGAATTCTCAAACAAACCTGGTTCACTGCTAGCCAGGGCCTTGCGGGGCCCACGTACCAAGACATATATTCCCCAGGTTCTAGCTACGACCGGCCAACGACTACATGTCTCCTCGGACATTGCAAAAGAATTTAGATCCTACTATGAAGGCCTTTATAACTTAGAAAAGCCCTGCACCACGGAGGGGGACCCGTTGACCCCCCCGAGCATACATAGCCACATCAGGCATGCCCTCTCTCGCTAGGACTGCTCAGGAAGAGATGGAGGAGCCGATCACTATTACGGAACTAGGGGAGGCTCTGGCAACTTCAAAACCCAAAAAGGCACCGGGCCTCTCCATCATACTACAAAACCTTTTTTGACACGCTGGCGCAGCCTCTGGTCTCCACTCTTAATTCCATCACAGAGGGGAACTCCTTCCCAGTGGACTCCTTAAGGGCTTATATCTCCCTCATCCCAAAGGAGGGAAAAGACCTCTTGCAGTGTGGGAACTACCGCCCTATTGCTCTCTTAAATACCGATTTGAAGCTCTTCGCCAGAATCCTGGCAAACAGGCTACTTCCACATATCCCGAATCTTATTCACAGAGATCAGGCGGGCTTTTTTCCACTGAGAGAGACACGAGATAACACCATTCGGGTGCTTAATCTGATCCACGAAGCCAAGACCTCTAATCGAGCCCTTCTCCTGCTGTCAACCGACGCAGAGAAGGTCTAAAATCCTCCATGCTGAACTGGATCCTGTCCCTGTACACAAACCCGACTGCGTCAATTAAGGTCAACGAAACGAGATCTGACTTTTTTCACATACGTAATGGCACACGCCAAGGGTGCCCCTTATCGCCGTTAGTCTTCATCCTCACCCTGGAGCCTCCCCTGTGCCATATTAGGGCAGATGCTGGCATTGTGGGCTACCCCAAATCATCGGGAAACCACAAGGTGGCCGCTTTTGCAGACGACCTGATCTTTTTCGTCACAGAGCCCCTTACAACTCTCCCCAATCTGCTCCAGTCCCTGCGAACATATGGCACCCTCTCGCTCTTTCAAATCAACCTGGCAAAGTCCTCCGTTCTGAATATAACGGTAGGGAGTGACATTGTGCAGCGTTTGAGGCCAGCCTTCCCTCTGAGATGGGCAACAGGCTGCATTCGTTATCTGGGTGTATTCATCACTTCTGACATCACAGACCTATACGAGATGAACTTTGCACCAATGCTCGACCGCCTTAAGACAGATCTTCTGCATTGGCACATGCTCACTCTGACATGGTTCGGCCGCTGCAATGCTCTGAAGATGACTCTATTGCCAAAGGTGTTGTACTTAATGCAGACACTACCTATTCGATTGCCCTCCACCTTTTTTAAGCGTATGGACGCCATGTTCCGTGCCTTTATATGGTCGCACCGCAAGCCACACATCAAACTACAGCTCCTACACAGGGCAAAACACAACGGCGAGCTCGGCCTCCCAGACATGAAGGCCTATTACAGAGTGGTCCACCTCACAGGGTGGTGGATTGGCACTGCCATGCTGAGGCAAAACACTGGGTGGCCATGGAGGGAGAGGATTCGGGTGGCACATTCAGGAGCCGGCCATGGATCTCTGCTCCCATGCCAAAGGACTTGGCAGATCACCCCACGTTGGGAAGTACCTTATCAGTGACGAGGGATGCCATCAAGCACTCCTCTCTATCCCCTACGCCCTCGCCAATGGTGCCAGTGCTGGACAACCCAGAGTTTGTCCCGGGCCTGCAGAACCCCACTCTCAAACGCCTGGCGACAGGCACCAGATCACGCCTGTGCGACTTCATCAGACCGGATGGCCGGCTTTCTTTGGAAGCCGGGGCATCAGCAACGGACCCCCCTCTGGACTTTTGGAGTGGTCTGCAGCTCAATAACTTTTTAACCGGGCATAGCCTATCCACTCACGGAACTAGAACGCATCTGCCACTGCGGGGAGCCAGAGCGACATTGTCTCTCACTCATTTATTCCTCTCTGACCCAACCAACAGGGAGTTCCGCACCCCCCTTTCTAGCTAAGTGGGAGGCGGAACTCAGTACTCACTTCACAGACGAACAAAGGCAGAAAATTCTACATTTTGCCCAGAAGTCGTCCATCGCCACCAGAGTCCAAGAGACTTGTTACAAAATAAAAACTCGATAGTACAGGGTACCCACCACCCTACACCGCATATTCCCGCAGGTCTTGGACCGCTGTTGGCGTTGCAGCAATGAGGAAGGCACGATGTTGCACATTTTTTGGTCCTTCCCCAAGCTTACCTCCTTCTGGCGGGAGGTGACTGGCACGATTGAGCGCCTAACCAATGTTTCGCTGGAAGGGAACCCGGCGGCCTGTCTGCTACACCTGACGGAACGACCCTTTAAAAAATATAAAAAATCATTGACCATCCAGCTCCTGAATGCGGCTAAGGCATGCATCCCATTGTGTTGGAGATCGGAGAACCCACCGGCAAGACCTCTTTGGTTCGCTAAAGTGAACGAGTTAAGGGACATGGAGGATCTTACCGCCACTCTATATGACAGGGAGGAGATCTTCCGAGAGACCTGGAGACCCTGGCAGTATTACATTTATACGGACGAATATCTCCAAGAAATGGCCCAAGTACTGGACCATCCAGGCTGACCTCCCCACCTCCACCCCCCGGGCAGAGGACGTCATCTTAACTTGCTTGTTCCATCCTGCCTCTCTTTCTACACCCACTGCCCCACCTAGAGGGCCTCCCACACTCTGCCTGTCCCCTCTCCTCCCCGCCCACTCTCCCCCCCCCTTTTATTATATATCTTTTTCTTTTTCTTTTTTTTTTACCCCCCCCCCTTCTGCTCCCACCCCCCCCTCCCTAACCTAACTGTCCCATCTGTCAATTGCTGACCGTCCACTCCACTCCCCTCCTCCCATATAGTATCCCTTTGACTTTCTAGCTGTCACCCACTCATGAGTCCTTATCAGGATAGTTAATAGACCTCTGAAACAATGAGACTAGATTGTTACTCATGTTTGGGTCAATCAGACGACTGTACTAACAAACTTGCAAATAAAATAGGAAAACTTGCTCGAGCCATTGATTGCCTTAGTCCAACGAGCTCACAGCCAGCCTTAAGCAGGGAAGGAAGATGATCGAAAAGCCTACTTGACCCTGCACACCGTAATGTTGCCTAGGCGGTGTAGCTTTCTACTGTTCCATATGCAGGGTATAGGCTCAGTTAAACTGAGTAATTATTGTCTAAATACTGCTGTATATTTCGACTTCCTGACTTAGCACATATGTTGTAAATTTGTTGGCTATGCTTGTTCTTATGCAATTTAGTTTTGAAATAAAGGAATTTAAAAAAAATAAAAATAAAAAGGCCACATGCAAACAGGACTCCTTTTAAACAAAATTGTAAGCAGAACAATAATAATACCACAAAAAGACTCATGAGTATAATGTTGCTAAGCAGGCCCATAGTACTACTGCCAGCAACCACCCACTCCGCAACAATTCACTTAATAGTGCTTCTTCTATTATTGACCCTGTGGTTGACTTGCCCATTGAGAGGGCCTCAAACCATGTTCCATCAGCCGACCCATTGACATGGACATTGGTTCATCTTCCAGTATCACATCATAGATTCCAATATTTCATAGATAGTGCCATAGATTCCAATATTTCCATAACACCCCACACCTCCACCCAAACCACGGATCGTGTGGAGTTTGACCAACTCGTGCCTTCTATTCCCACTCATAACAGGTACAGTCCTCTGGCGAGGGATCTTGATATCTTCTCTAAAGAGGCTGCATCCCATACCAGCTTCCACTCAGTGGATTACCCTGTACAGGGTGGGAGCGTTGACATATTTGGTCCAGAGCAAGCTTCTAACACCATTCATTTTTTGGTACTGTCCCCAACCAGCCTTCTAAAAGAAAAATAGAAAAGGTAGATGAGGAGGGCGAACTTGTAAGGATAAACAAAAAAGAAAGGAAGGAAAGCCAATAACTACTAAGGTCAATACTATAAAACATGTAAACCTTTCTACTTATCAATAAACCACAGCTGAACATCTATTATTAATGAAAGGGCTAGGTTTTGCACCAACTATAGGACCCAATAAATTTGGCCTATTCAAATACTTGAATAGGTTTATTAGAAACTTAACTGTCAAAAGATTTTATGCTAAAGATTAAATAGACAGGTCTAAACCCATAACACCAGGAGAAGTTGCTATCAACTTTGATAGCGCTGAAGAACTCATTCAGCAAGATGCTCTGGCAACACTCATGGAGCTATGGGATGATGGGTTGCCCGACAGTATTCCATGCAATAATTATGGTATTCCTGAGGTGGATCACATGGGGTTCAAACCTAAGTCCACGTTCTTTCCTTCAGCTTGTAAAGGTCCTTATGTTGAGACTTATTAACAGGCTACTTATAGAGATCTCTTGAACTTATGCAACACCAAGTCCTCGAGCCCCTCCAACTTGTCTAGTGCAGAACGTAAGTACCCTAAAGAATAACAACCTGTTAGTCATCAAACAAGCTGACAAGGGTGGAAGCCTGGTCATTCAAGATAGAAAGGATTATGAGAAAGAGGCCTATCGCTTACTATCCGACCAAAATAAATACAGTGTTTTAAAAGGGGACTCCTTAACAGGCTTCCAAGTGGAATTTAAATCTTTGGTAGAGGAGGCTGCTAATGAAGGGGTATTATGCAAAAGGGAGAAACAGTTCCTCCCCCACATATGCAGTACCCCCTACTTTTAACACCTGCCAAAGATTCACAAGTCCACCGTATGTCCTCTAGGCAGACCCATCGTAGCTGGCACTGATAGCTTTACCTCTGGACTCTCATTATATCAACTTCTTTTTACAACCCATAGTCTCTGGGTTACCATCAAGGACTCTGGACATGTGATTGAGACACTCCAGAATTATAAATGGGAGAAAGATTACCTGTTGGCCTCATTGGATGTGGTCTCCCTCTACACCTCAATTCCGCACAGTGTAGGCTTAGAGGCACTTCAACACTTTCTTTCCAAAGATCCCAATATGAATTAGAGGCAGGCACAATTTTTGATTGATGCCACAGGATTTAGCTTCTAGTTCTATATTTAGAAACATGGAACAGCTATGCGAACAAACTTCGCCCCCCCATATACCAACATCGTCATGAGTTATTGGGGAAGAGAGATATATATGGACACACAACCCTTATGTCAGACACATAGTGAAATTAGGACCCATTCTACCCCCAGCGCCACAGGTTATGTTTAAAAGAACATGTACTCTGAAGAACATAGTGGCCCCTAGCAAACTAAAAAACCCTTGAAAAGGAGAGAGTCATGACATTAGGTCCTATTTAGACAATAGAACTGGTATACTCCAGTGTAAGAAAAGGGGATGTTTGACTTGCCAGTTTATCCAACATGGCCAATCCTCCTTTTCTGATAGGGCCGGTAACAACAAAAAGACATAAAGCAATTTATTACCTGCTCTACTGAGTATGTGATATACGTACTTACAGTGGTGTGAAAAAGTGTTTGCCCCCTTCCTCATTTCCTGTTCCTTTGCATGTTTGTCACACTTAAGTGTTTCGGAACATCAAACCAATTTAAACAATAGTCAAGGACAACACAAGTAAACACAAAATGCAATTTGTAAATGAAGGTGTTTATTATTAAAGGTGAAAAAAAATCCAAACCATCATGGCCCTGTGTGAAAAAGTGATTGCCCCCCTTGTTAAAACATACTATAACTGTGGTTGTCCACACCTGAGTTCAATTTCTCTAGCCACACCCAGGCCTGATTATTGCCACACCTGTTCACAATCAAGGCATCACTTAAATAGGAGCTGCTTGACACAGTAAGGTCCACCAGAAGATCCTTAAAAGCTACACATCATGCCGAGACCCAAAGAAATTCAGGAACAATTGAGAAAGAAAGTAATTGAGATCTATCAGTCTGGAAAGGGTTATAAAGCCATTTCCAAAGCTTTGGGAATCCAGCGAACCACAGTGAGAGCCATTATCCACAAATGGCGAAGACATGGAACAGTGGTGAACCTTCCCAGGAGTGGCCGGCCGCCCAAAATTACCCCAAGAGCGCAGCGACGACTCATCCAAGAGGTCACAAAAGACCCCACAACAACGTCCAAGGAACTGCAGGCCTCACTTGCCTCAGTTAAGGTCAGCGTTCATGCCTCCACCATCAGGAAAAGACTGGGCAAAAATGGCCTGCATGGCAGAGTTCCAAGGAGAAAACCACTGCTGAGCAAAAAGAACATCAAAGCTCGTCTCAATTTCTCCACAACACATCTTGATGATCCCCAAGACTTTTGGGACAACATTCTGTGGACCGATGAGACAAAAGTGGAACTCTTTGGAAGGTGTGTGTCCAAGTATATCTGGCGTAGAAGGAACACTGCATTTCAGAAAAAGAACATTATACCAACAGTAAAATATGGTGGTGGTAGTGTGATGGTCTGGGGCTGTTTTGCTGCTTCAGGACCTGGAAGACTTGCCGTGATAAAAGGAACTATGAATTCTGCTGTCTACCAAGAGATCCTGAAGGAGAATGTCCGACCATCTGTTCGTGTACTCAAGCTGAAACGAACTTGGGTTCTGCAGCAGGACAATGATCCTAAACACACCAGCAAGTCCACCACCGAATGGCTGAAGAAAAACAAAATGAAGACTTTGGAGTGGCCTAGCCAAAGTCCTGACCTGAATCCTATTGAGATGTTGTGGTATGACCTTAAAAAGGCCGTTAATGCTCGAAAACCCTCTAATGTAACTGAATTAGGAAAATTCTGCAAAGATGAGTGGGCCAAAATTCCTCCAGGACGCTGTAAAAGCCTCATTGCACGTTATCGCAAATGCTTGGTTGCAGTTGTTGCTGCTAAGGGTGGCCCAACCAGTTATTAGGTTTAGGGGGCAATCACTTTTTCACACAGGGCCATGATGGTTTGGATTTTTTTTTCACCTTTAATAATAAACACCTTCATTTACAAATTGCATTTTGTGTTTACTTGTGTTGTCCTTGACTATTGTTTAAATTGGTTTGATGTTCCGAAACACTTAAGTGTGACAAACATGCAAAGGAACAGGAAATGAGGAAGGGGGCAAACACTTTTTCACACCACTGTATATGCCCATGCAACTTGTTATACATGGGCCGCACGATGCAAACCCTACGAAATGGGTAGGGGAGCACCGACGGTTTATACAAAAGGGACTTCATGAACACAGTGTTCCCTGCCACTTCAAAACTCACCATGCTAAATATATTCATTGCTTAACCGCTTCAGCCCCGGAAGATCTTACCCCCTTCCTGACCAGAGCACTTTTTGCAATTCGGCACTGCGTCGCTTTAACTGACATTTGCGCGGTCTTGCAACGTTTTACCCAAACAAAATTGCTGTCCTTTTTTTCACACAAATAGAGATTTCTTTTGGTGGTATTTGAGCACGTCTGCGGTTTTTATTTTTTGCGCTATAAGCACAAAAAAACACAATATTTTTTACTTTTTGCTATAATAAATATCCCCCAAAAATATATAAAAAAACGATTTTTTTCCTCAGTTTAGGCCGATATGTATTCTACATATTTTTGGTAAAAAAAAAAAATCGCAATAAGCATATATTGATTGGTTTGCGCAAAAGTTATAGCGTCTACAAAATAGGGGATAGTTTTATGGCATTTTTATTATAATTTTTTTTTTTTTACTAGTAATAGAGGTGATCTGCGATTTTTATCGGGACTGCGACATTATGACAGACACATCAGACAATTTTGACACATTTTTGGGACCATTGGCATTTATACAGCGATCAGTGCTATAAAAAAAAGCATTGATTACTGTAAAAATGTCACGGGCAGGGAAGGGGTTAACACTAGGGGTGATCAAGGGGTTAATTGTGTTCCCTAGTCTGTGTTCTCACTGAAGGGGGGAGGGGACTGTGTAGGGGAGATGACAGATCGCTGTTCATACTCTGTATGAACAGACGATCTGTCTTCTCCCCTCAGAGAACCGGAAACTGTGTGTTTTTTTTTTTTTTAATTATAATCTTTATTAGTTTTTCCATCTATAAAACATGTTTACACCTCAACACAATATTCCAGGACCAGTATCTTTTTTACATACATTTTGTACTTAACACATAGGTATATCTCTTTATGAAGATAAAAAAAGAGCACTCTATATTCCCTCCACTAAAAAGGAGGGAGCCGCTTTTTGAGTAATATTGCCTGGATTTACTCCTGTCTCATTATCCCCCCTTTCCCGCCTCCCCCCCCCCCCCCCCCCCCCCCACCCCCCCTCTATTCCAGCTGTATCTGGTGTATTCCCTCTATCCATGGTCTCCACATCCTATCAAATTCTTTCATATTATATCTCTTTATGTACGCGGCTCTCTCCTTCGGGAGGGTTTCATTCATTATATCGATCCAATTCTTTACTGTGGGTGGCATCTGTGATTGCCATCTCATCATTATCATCTTCCTGGCCTGATACATGCCCCTTAATATTGCCACTGTTGTACTTTTTGTTTCACCCTTTTCCTGTCTATACCCCAGGATACAAAGTACCACTTCCCTTTCCACTTCTTTTTTAAATATGCTCTTCAATACTTTTGTCACCCCTTCCCAGTACCGGAAGAGCTTGGGGCATCTCCATACCATATGGACCAGGTCCCCCTGCCCCTGGCACCTCGGACACTTATCATTAGGCCTTCTTCCAAATTTACATAACAGCTTTGGTGTATAATACGCTCTGTTGAGTAGCATCAGATGTGAGAATTTCTGGGCGGGCGAAACCGATATCATCGGGGCTAGTTCTAGTATTCTCTTCCATTGTCCCTGTGGAATGGCACCTAGATCCTGTTCCCATTTTTTTTTTACCTCCAGCAGCTTTACTTCGCCTAGGGTCCCTCTGTTCAGTAGTTTATATATCACAGATATTAATCCTTTAGTGGATCCTGGCTCCCCAATAACCTGTAGCACTGGTAGTTCCTCCCATACCATAGGTTGGTTTCGAAACTGGGCTTCTAGGGCATGGCTTATTTGAAGATAACTAAACTGTGTATTCTGGGGGATATCAAATTCCCTTTTTAGTACTTCGAATTTTTTTATGGCCTGACCATCGTATATTTGGCTCACTTTTTTAATTCCCCTATTTTCCCACTCCCTGATTTTCCCCATTATACGTAATTCCTGTAGGTTGCTATTGTTCCAGATTGGGGTATATATGTTAGTCTCCATATATTTTAACTTTTTTTTGACGACTTTCCAAACTTTACTGACCATTTTTGTTGTTGGGTTCTTAGCCCCAAACGACCCTGCCTCTAAAGTTTCTATTATGGTCTCGTGTAGCGCGCCTGTCAAAAGAATTTTTCCATTAGGGGACCCTCCCTCTTGGGCACAACATCCCACTAATTGTTGTAACTGAGACGCTAAATAGTATATCTCAGGATTGGGCAGTGCAAGACCCCCTTCCCCTGAAGGGAGTTGCAGAGTCCGAAGCCGTATTCTTGCCTGTCCCCCCTTCCACACCAATTCCCTAAATAGACTCTCGATTTTATCAAACCATTTTCTGGGGATCCATATGGGGGCATTATGGAGCACATACAACAGTTGGGGCAGCCAAATCATTTTTATTAATGAACATCTACCGGCACTAGACAGGGGGAGGGATTTCCATGTTTTAATTTTCTCCCTAAACTTCCCCAATATTGGTATCAGATTATTATGCAAGTATTGATTGGGGTCTCTTGTTATCCTGATCCCTAAATATTTAAGGGAATCTACGACTGCTAATTTAGGGCTATTCCTTAGCATCCCTTCCCTTATTTCGGCCATCGGAAGGAGCTCTGACTTCGTCCAGTTGATCTCTAGACCCGTGAAACTACCAAACCTCTCCACAGCTTTCATTGCTTCCTCCAATGAGTGTTCTATGTCCCCCAGGAAGAGCAATATATCATCAGCATATAATGCTATACGCTCTTCTCCTGAGATCCTACGGAAACCTACAATGTCAGGGCTCCTTCTGATGTACTCCGCAAGGGGCTCCATAGCTAGCGCAAAGAGCAAGGGCGATAAAGGGCACCCCTGCCTGGTTCCCCTTTCCAATTTTATTTGATTTGAAAATCTATTGTTAATTTTTAATCTAGCTACTGGTCTGTCATAGAGCATCTTGATCCACCCGATCAGCGTGGGTCCAAATCCAAACTCTTCCAGTATACGCCAAATGTATTCCCACTCTATAGAGTCGAAGGCTTTGGTCACATCCAATGATAATATCGCCTTCGACCCTATATTATCTGTTGGCGTTTGAAGATTTAAAAAAGCTCTCCTTATATTTGTACTGGTTGATCGGTTTGCTATGAACCCAGACTGATCAGGGTGGACCAATTTTGAAATAACTTTATCCATTCTAGCTGAGATAACTTTAGCTAGAATTTTTGCATCCGTGCACAAAAGGGAGATTGGCCTATACGAAGCGGCATCTAGGGGATCTTTCCCTTCCTTATGAAGTACGATGATGGTAGCTTCTCTCATTGACTCAGGGAGATAACCCACCTCCATTGCCCCCCCTAAAACCTTCAACAGTTCCGGGAGCAGGATATCCCCATAGTATTTATACGTTTCCGTTGGGAGACCATCCGGACCCGGAGACTTTTGATTTGCCATGTCGGCTACAGCCTGTTGTAATTCGGAGAGCGTTATTGGGGAATCCAGACCAACTCTTTCTTCAAGTGTTATCTTCGGAAGGGCTACCTTCCCCAAAAAACTCTCCATCATTGATCTCCCCGCTCCCCTTACTCGTGCGGAGTATAAGTCCCTATAGAACTCCTCAAAGCTTTCCAGTATACTTTTGGAGTTCGAGGTTACCCCCCCGTCTCTACTTCGAATAGCTGATACATTACTGGGGGCCCTGTTCGCCCTTGCCACCTGGGCCAACATCCTCCCCACCATCTCTCCTTCCATGAAGGCCTCCTGCCTCTGTAACAACTGTTTGGTCTCGACTCTCTGGATTACACATAATTTATATTCCTGTTGTTTTTCCAGCCATTTTTCTTTCCCTTCCATTGTTGGGGCTAGAATATAATTAGCCTCCGCTGCAGCCGCTTCCCTCCTTTTATTTTCTTCCTGTGCCCTTACCCCCTTGTTGTACTTCGCCACCTGCTGAATTAATAATCCCCTCAAGAAAGCCTTAAGGGTATCCCATATAATCCCTAATTCTGCTGTGTTTGCGTTGACTACAATAAATTCTCTCAGTGTTGGTGGGATGGTATCTATACTTCTGAGTATCTCAAACCAGCACGGGTTAATTTTCCACCCCCTCAATATTTCCTCCCTCCCTATCTTTAAACTAAGCATAAGAGGGGAGTGGTCCGAGATCCCCCTTGGCCAATACTCAACTGCTTCTACCAGCTCCAATGCCCTATCGTTTCCCATCACCATATCAATTCTGGAGAGGGTGGAGTGTGTGGCCGACCAGCAAGAAAATTGCTGAGCGTCAGGGTTCCGCACCCTCCAGAAGTCTATCCAACCCACCTCCTCCATAAACCGACTCAACTGCCCTTTCTTCATGTTTTCTGCTACCCTCTGGGCTGGGAATCTGTCCATATTGTAATCCAATACCTGGTTAAAGTCACCTATTATTATGATTGGTGTTCCCTGCTTATCCAACAGGAACTCGTTTAATTTAAGCATGATCTCCATTTTAAATGGGGGGGGGACATACACATTTGCTATCACCATCTTTTTATCTTCAATTTGACAACAGAGAAAAATATACCGGCCCATTTCATCTGAGATGGCTTGCATGCAGGAAAAATTCACCCCTTTCTTCACCATTATGCTAACCCCTCTACTGTATGAGCCATAAACCGAGTGGTACTGAAATTGGTATACCCCATTCTGCCTTTGTAGTTGTTGGGCTGTTTCTTTTGTCAAATGGGTTTCCTGCAGGCAAGCCACATCAATCCCATAGTTCCTCATCATAGAAAACACTATTGCCCTCTTACCCGCTGTGCCTAACCCTCTTATATTCCATGACCCAATTCTTAATATTTTAGATTGCATCATTTTTCACCCAATGTATTTTAATCAGTAGTATTTTATCTCTATAGCAGTGTTTTCACCCATTATCCTAGTGGTTCCCCGTTGAAAAGCTCTATGTGTCTCCCTTTTTACTTCCCACTTCTGTGCGTCTACCGTGATTCTCTCTTTTTTATCAGTGGATGTACCCTTTTTCCCTTGGCCCTTTACACACCTTTGATCTGAAATATTACCCATACCCATCCCTCCCCCCTCCCCCCCTCCCCACCTCTCTCGGTGAACCCCCCGGGGACTACCAGTGACCTTATCCCATACTCTTAACCCTTTCTTCACATACACCCTTATCAACATCCTCTCGTACCCGCCCACTGTGCCAACCCCCCCCCCCACCCCCCCCCTCGTGTAATCTATTCTGAGTACCACAACTTATCACAATGCCAGTAACCTTTCCCTGTTCTCCTCCACCCATTTCTCTACCCCTCCTGGATCCTCAAAGTACCGGGTTTCCCCCAGGGCCATTACCCTCAGTTTGGCCGGGTATAAAAGAGCATATTGAATTTTAAACTTTTGTAGTGAACGTTTGACCTGGGTGAATTCTGCCCTACGTTTTTGGAGCTCCTGAGAGAAATCTGAATAGAAAGAAATTTTAATCCCATTAAAAAAGATATTCCCTCTGTCCCTGGCTTTTCGCAGAAGTGTCACTTTGTCCTTAAAATTAAGGAACTTCATTAACAGGGTTCGTGGATAGCCTCCTGCTGGTGGTGGGCGGAACGGCACCCTATGTGCTCTTTCGATGCTAAATGATCTTGAAAAGGATTCTCTCCCAAAGGTCTCAGTTAACCAGCCTTCCAAAAATTCAGTAGGGTTGGATCCTTCACTCTTCTCAGGCATTCCCACTATCCTAATGTTATCTCTACGACTCCTGTTCTCGATTTCTTCCAATTTAACGGCTTGCCGGTGTAACTGCTCCCTCATGTTCTTCATCTCTTTAACCAGTGGAAGAACATCATCCTCCACCTGGCTGATCCTTCCTTCCAATACTGTGGTTCTCTCAGCTATCCTTTGCATGTCTTGTCTTACCAGTGCCAAGTCCTCTTTGACCCCCCTCATCTGTTCGCCCAAGTCTTTGAGCGAGTCATTTGAGGTTTTTACTGCTTTAAAAATGTCCATTAATGTGGGTTCTTTCTCCAGAGGTGGGGCGGGTCCTGCCCCAACCCCAATTGCTTCTATGCTTGTTTTTATATTTTGATCTGCGGCCACGGTGTTTTTACTTCCCTGTGTCTGTGTCTTTACCCCCTGGGCCCTTGGTGTTGCCGCATTTGATTGGCTCTGCCCTTGACTCTTTCTCTCTCCTGTACCTCCTTGTTGGATTTTGGACTGAGTCCCTTTTTTTGGGGGAGACGGCGGCATGGGTTGCCCCAGTGTATGCCCAGTTGTGTGTGCAAATTGCTCTAGTTTTGCTGCAGCAGCCATACCTGCTTGTTGGACACTTTTATCTTTATCTTTTGCAGATCGTAGCTGCTGCATTTTCCCTTCTCCTCTTATTTCACACAATATTTATATTTCCCTTCCCCCCCTTTTCCCCCCTCTTCTAAGCACGGGGGTCGGAGGGAGAGAAAAAAAAAAAAAAAAGAAGAAACCACGCAGATGGTCAGGTAAGCGGTTGCTAAGGGGGTCCTGTATCAGCAGCAGTTCTTCTCATATAGGAGCACAAACCAGGAGCCGAGAGGAAAAAAAAAGGCTTTTTCAACACCAGGGGCCAGAGCGGCCAGCGAAAGGAAAAAAAAAAAAAAAAAAAAAAAAAAAGGGGAAAGCGGCCGAGGTTACGCTCAACCGTAGTTATGTCAGCAGCAACAGATCTTCCAAATATAGTCCTCGGGAGAGAGATCACCCTCTCCTCCTTATTTCAGATAGAACACAAACAGCGCAGTTAACTACTAAGCACTACCAGCGGGTACAGCAAGCAAGCAAAGAGATTTTTCCCGTGGGGGTATACGGGCAGCCAGCCAGGTGGTCCGTTGACATTCATGTATCAGCAGTATATCAACAGTATTACTTCATGTATAAGAGCCTTAACAGCCAGACAGGCCAATGTTTTCCTTTTACTTATGTATACTGTGTATGGGTGCAAGCAGCCAGGCACACAACATTTTTGAAATCACAGTTTACCTGCATGAAGGCACTGATAGCCAAACATGCACTCAACAGTATACAATGTCCGCTCCAGCTCTTACATACATAGCCCCTGGCAGATATATAAATAGAAAGCAAGAGGAGAGATTTTTCACGTGGGGGTATACAAACAGCCAACTAGGAGGTCAGTTGATATTCATATATCAGCGGTATATCAGCGGTATTACTTCATGTATAAAAGCCTTAACAGCCAGGCAGGCCAGTGTTTTCTTTTTACTTATGTATGTGTGCAGGCAGCCAGGCGCACAGCATTTTTGAAATCACAGTTTTCCTGCATGAAAGTACTGGTAGTAAAACATGCGCTCAGCAGTATACAATGTCCGCTCCAGCTCTTACATACATAATTGGACCTTTAGTAGGTATACATAGTTCTTGGCGGCTTTATAAATGGCAAGCAAGATGAGAGATTTTTCACGTGGAAGTATACAGACAGCCAGCCAGGTGGTCAGTTGACGTTCATATATCAGCGGTATATTAGTGGTATTACTTCATATATAAGAGCCTTGACAGCCAGACAGGCCAGTTTTTTCCTTTTACTTATGTGTGGGTGCCAGCAGCCAGGCATATAGCATTTTTGAACTCACAGTTTTCCTGCATGAAAGCACTGGTAGCAAAACACCTTTAGTAGATAGTATATACTATCTCTCTCAGCTGATAAAGAAAGTCCGCCTTGTGACACCAATATGAACAATATGGCTTTCATTCACTTCATTTCATCATTAATGACAGTTTATAAGGCGCAGGCACTAGACAGCATCGCTATGTTTCCCCTTTATTCCATTGCATGTTACTCACATGTCCAGCACTGAAGGTCTATGTGGGGTCAGCAGGTAGTTTTCAATCTTTTGCAACAGAGAGTCCAAGTCACACAGTGAATCTTAGTAACAGTCCTTTGGCAAACCTTGCTGGGCTTTTTTCCTTTACCTTTCCCCCACAAGCAGAGGACTGTGAGAAGGAGATTACACACAGCGTGTTCAGCGTGGGGGGCAGGGAGCAGGAGGCAGCTCATAGCATACCATAGCTTCTCATGACGGCTTCATCCAGAAGCTAGAAGGGGGAGGGGGTTGCACAGCAGCGTTCCTTCTCACACCAACTCTCCTTGCATCTCCTCAGCACTCCTCAGCACTCAGCCCTCTCTCCTCACATCCGGTCACACCCCCTCAAGATTGTTGAGGCAGGCATACATTGATTAGCTTACCAGTAGCTGTGTTCTCCCACACTCACCGGAAACTGTGTGTTTACACACACAGATCCAGGTTCTCCATGTGTCAGCAGCGATCGTGGGAGCCTGGTGGTGACGGGCACTTGCATCGGCTCCAGGGGCGAGCAGCGGGCACGCCACAGGGCGACAGGGACGTAACATATTGTCGTTTTGTCCAGCCATGCCATTCTGCCGCAGTACAACTGTGGCAGCTGGTTGGCAAGTGGTTAAAAGTGGTAGCCATTGAATGCATTCCAGGTGGTTCTCTGACAATGAGAGGTTCTCCCTATTATGTAAACGAGAATCATTCTGGGTCTACAAACTGGCCTCCCTATCTCCCAATGGGTAGAACGAAAGTCTAGAGATTCATAGTATCATCTAGATCCCCTCTGCTATTGTTCATTACTGTCTTACTACCAACATTCTTACATTTGGCTATATACAATATTGTTCTCCAGTCTGTATACCTACAGTGTGTACCCAGAGGGCTACATATTGAGAGTAATGTGGGTGACCTTCGCGCTGTTAATAAACTAGATCTTCTGCACAAACCCAATAAATAAAATAAATAATCAATATAGAGAATATATAAAAGTGTATAAATAAATAGCTGCAAAGTGCCAGCTAAAAGTGCTATGTGTAGAAAATATTTCTTAAAAAAGCAGCAAAATCTAATGGTGAACACAATACCACAAATAACATAAAATACGGTGATGATTTTGCGCTAATTTGCACAAAAAAATAAATATAATTATATAAATATACTGTCACAGTGTATAAAAATAGTGCACCAAGTGCTAAAATATATATATATAGACTTAATAAAGTATCAAATATTATATATATATATATATATATATATATATATATATAAACAGTGTATATAAAACTAAATAAAGTGCTCAATGTGTTAATTACCACAAATAAATTATGTGTCACAGACAAAAAAGCAATGATTGAGCATAAGAAATATAAAATGCTCCTGGTAAGTCCCAATTGGTGTATGAGAGATAAAGTAAAATAGCTTCTCTATTGTATAAATAACTACAATGATAAAGTCCAGATGGTAAATGGTTATAACCACTGACCCAAGAAACGTCTCTAAATATAAAAGGAGATGGCAGTAATGACAGTGGTCTTCAATCTCCAAAATGGGGGATGGTGGGTGTGTGAGGACCTGATCCTAAATCGTGCTCTCTAGCCTCTCACCTGTAAATCAACATTCATGGGCATCCGAAAGACACGGGGTACACTCCAATTCAACTGTATCCCTCCAATGGCTCCGCTGTCTTAGTACTTCCAAAGAATCGTCTGTCACGGGAGAGGAGAGCTACAGGCGGGTTGTGATATACGAGGTGCGGGGGAAGAGGGAGGACGCCAGCCCCCCTTGTTTTGGCGAGTCGTTTTGCGGGATCGCGGCCGCCATTTTGGGTTATAGGAAGTTGCTGAAACATTCCCATCAGAAGCACCCAGTGAGTGGAGACATTACAGGAGTATAGTGGAAGTTAAGTGGATCTATCCCCTGGAAGCCGGCTGACAGGCATCTTTGGAAGTACTAAGACAGCGGATCCAGTGGAGGGATACAGTGGAATTGGAGTGTACCCCCGTGTCTTTCGGATGCCCATGAATGTTGATTTACAGGTGAGAGGCTAGAGAGCACGATTTAGGATCAGGTCCTCACACACCCACCATCCCCCATTTTGGAGATTGAAGACCACTGTCATTACTGCCATCTCCTTTTATATTTAGAGACGTTTCTTGGGTCAGTAGTTATAACCATTTACCATCTGGACTTTATCATTGTAGTTATTTATACAATAGAGAAGCTATTTTACTTTATCTCTCATACACCAATTGGGACTTACCAGGAGCATTTTATATTTCTTATGCTCAATCATTGCTTTTTTGTCTATGACACATAATTGATTTGTGGTAATTAACACATTGAGCACTTTATTTAGTTTTATATACACTGTTTTTATATATATATATATATATATATATATATATATATAATATTTGATACTTTATTAAGTCTATATATATTTTTTAGCACTTGGTGCACTATTTTTATACACTGTGACAGTATATTTATATAATTATATTTATTTTTTTGGTGCATATTAGCGCAAAATCATCACTGTATTTTACATATTGAGAGTATTATAGTAATATATAGTACATGGTGTTCGGGGGTTGGGCATCATGTGTGCTTTTTCACATGGCTTCCAATTATGTATTATTTATTTTTCATTTTTTATTATTATTATTTTTTTTTTTTATATTTTTTCATTTAAATATCATTCATCTTTATCAACCATGCATTTTGGGATATCACATTTAGTATAGCGTTTATCCAATACTTTATTTTTTAGAATTAGTTTTATTGTTATTTTTAATTCATTGTTTTTATTTCTTATATTTATTTTTAATTTTTAGATTTTTGAAATCATACTTAAACCAGTTTTCTTGTCAATTGCTTTTATTGCCCCCCTTGTCTCTAAGTATTTGCAGTGTATGTAGATTGCGCTATTGTCATCAGGTTGCTTCAACAATGGAAGTATTGCTGCGGTGGAGAAACCAGCCATGGTTTCTTTAAATATGTGATTTCTCCCATGGTCCACCCCTATTTAAATCCCATTGGCTGTCTATGTCACATGACTTGAAGAAGGGCCACGCCCCGAAACGCATTGTCAAGACAACAGCTAGCCATCCTCTCCATTCTCCTTGGCTTGCTCTCCACCCATGTTTTAAGCCTCGTTTTGGACCTGTGTTCCCCGAGTGTATGACATCACGCTCAGGTGTTTCTGTCTACCAGTTCCTGTCGGTGGTTGTTCCAGCTGCCTCAGTCCCTTTTTGTTCTGTGGCTGTTCTATCCACTTTCCATCAGGGATTCGATCGAGGCCTCACATTGTCCATCCGGCTCTGCATGCGCTGGTTTCCTTCCTCCTAGTGGCATCCACAAACACATAAAGGTTTTGAAAATAAAAATAAGGGGTGTTGGCGCTGTTCAAGGGTAAAATTATATAAAGGGTAAAAATATCAAAAAAGGGAGATAAGTATGTAGAATCATAAACGCAAGTGCAACAAAGCAAGGGCTGAAAAAGTCAGCAATAGTATAGCAACAAGATCACACTAATTAAAAGTGTATAAATAGACCAAAGTGTTCAGTGAAAAAGCAGCGATAAATGGATAAAAAAGACAATATAAATGAAGAAAAGTGCACGTGCATAGATATATACAAGTATTATAGCAGTCTTATATACGAATGAATGAATAAATATGCTGCTAAACCATAAATAAATAAGGTGCAAGTATACTGTACATGCTAAGCTCAAAATCTGATATGACTAAGATGAGGTAGTAAGATATAAATAATCCAATGAGTTCAATTAGCATATAAATATGTGATTATCCAGTTAGACCAGTATGTGATGTAAAAGTCCAGAAAAAACCTAGTGGTGTTATATGTTGATAACAATTAAGATAAGCATCAATGAATGGTGGTAAATTCTATATTCCAATCAGCAATAGCTAGGCAGTAGGCACTCCGCCATATGATGAGTGCGGGGAAGCTGTAGGCAAAAAAAAGTCAATGGATGCAATCTGCACCCAGTGGATGGTGTGATTGTTCTTAGTAGTGTGATGGATAAATAGCAGCTGCGGGGGTCCCGTACTCCCCTCCTTCCGACTGTGCCTCTAATGTGTTTGCACTCACCGGAGTGCCCAACCCCTGCAGGGGTAATGGGCATAGAAGTGGTTATCCACACTGATTCCTCTCGTCCGGGTCAGGGGTGTCCTCCTTCTCCAGGGGGGTCCGTGCCGGCTGGATCCTCGTTCCTCGGCTATCCGGTGTGCTCAGATGAAAAGAGTATGGGGAAGGGGTGGAATCATAGCGTAACTCCGTATTTAAAATTCCGAAATTTATTTTGTAAATTCAGTAAAATAGTCACTCACCACGTGGTATGACTGGAAAACAAAGGGCCAAATAGCCCGTACAAAATCAGGGATAAGAACCGGCGTATATGCGCAGCCCTTCCGGGTATGCGGCGTGCGTTCCACGGCCGCGTAGGCTACAAAACCGGAAGTGGAGGCTGGCCGGATGTGACGTATTGCGTACCACGATAGTCCCGCCTTACGCGTTTCATCATAGGACGTCGTCTGAGGCTCGGCCATCTTGGTACACCATACGTCTTAAATACATGAAAGGTGTAGCCGCGCCGGCCAATCAATAGGGAGGAAGGTAACCATAGGAGGGATGCCCATCGGAAAACAATAATAGCCGTACCAAAGGCAGGGAATGGTCGTACACTCTACCCTCCCCCTCTAGTGGCTAAACTAAAAAATGACATGGCGCGGCAACTAATTTAAACCAATACAATACATTTGCAATATATTTACAATCATATGGAATCCCTGAAGGGAGGCATAAAAGTGCGGAGGAAAGTGCATCTTGTGAGAAGTCCAGATGCTGGATACTAGAATAGAGTGGGCAAGTGATGTAGTACAAGTGAAAAGAATATAATTTATAATTAGAATAAGTTAGAAAAAAGAAATGTATGGCCGTATGCACTAAAGCGTGCAAATGATATTAAAATTAATATGATAATTAATTCTGTGTACGGTGGGAAAGTTTGGTGTGCACATCCTATAACTAGTGCAATATTGATCACAAGAGGTTGAAGTTCAAGTTGAGTATAGAGGACTGTAAAATGCGATGGTGGTGTCCCCATAAAAAGGGGGGTAATCTAATAAATATATGTAAAAAATGTATATAAAAAATGTATATTAAAAATATATATATAAAAAACTCATTGATGTATGAAATATTATGTAAAATGGTCCATATAAAATCTAAAAATGGTCCATATAAATAATATCTAAAAATTATTAGAGATATTGTGGAGAGGATTTATATACAATAGTATCTGAAAAGGGGAGAATAAAATATTTTAAAAATATTTGAATTATTTGGCAAGAAACCAATATAAAAAACCCAATATGAAAAACCAAGGGGGGGGAGGAAGTACCGGTATAAATGAGAGATGTGCGTATATAAAATATATGAAAAATATATAAAAATATATATATATATATATATATATATATATATATATATATATATATAAAGGAACTAGATGTACATTGACCAGAAAAAATGGCATTTCCAAAAAAGGGGCTAAATGAATATATATGTGTATTTATATGGCGTCCTCAAAAATATTACAGAGTTGGTTAATTCAAGATTCTGTATCAATGATCAGGGGGTGTGGTCCTCAAGAGATGAAGTGGGGTTCAAAAATTGGATAGAAAACAATTCAGATCTATATCCACATTTAGCCCCTTGGGAACCAAAGTCTCTAAAAGGTATATCCATTTCATTTCGTTCTGTGAGATTTGGATCTTTTTGTTTCCTCCTCGCCAGTGATCATTAATAGTATCTATGCCATAGAAAATGAGGCCTGTGGGATCTCTTTTGTGGTATTCGTCAAAGTGCCTGGAGAGGTTGTGTTTAGGGAAACCCTTCCTAATGTTATTTATATGTTCCCTTATCCTGACACAGAGTGGCCTTGTGGTCCTGCCTACGTATTGCAGTCGGCATGGACATTCGATCACATAAGTGACATGTGTACTGTTACATGTGACTAGTTCTTTGATTGTGAATTCCTTTCCCGTCCTGGACCTGAAAGAAGTTTTTCTCCTAGGCTGTTTCTTGCTGACACGGCATGCAAGACATCTTTGACATTTGTAGAAACCCTTTAGTTCTGAAAACAATTTCACTGGTTTGGGGGGATCTATAACATTCTTCACTAAGTGATTTCTGAGTGTAGGGGCCTTCCTATATATGAATCTTGGTTTTTTGTCCAGTAGTTTGGCCAGTTGTCTGTCTGATTTCAAAATAGGCCAATATTTTCTTATTATGTGTTCAATTGATTTGAATTGATTGTTGTACCCCGTAATGAATGCTACATTAGTTTGTTGTTGATTAGGTTGCCTCTCCTTTGACCTCAGTAGTGTAGCACGATCCATTCCCATAATGTCGTTTTTTAATTTTTGCAAAGGTTCAGGCGCATATCCTTTGTCAACAAATTTATCTATCAGGGTATCTGCCTGTATGAGAAAATCCTCGGTGCTGTAGCAATTTCTGCGTATTCTGAGGGGTTGGCCCTTGGGAATGTTATTGATCCATTTCGGGTGATGGCAGCTTGTGGTGGGAATGTACCCATTCCGGTCTGTGGTCTTAAAGAAGGTTTTAGTATGTAGCTCATCCCCTCTTTTGAAGATCTGTAGGTCTAGGTAATCCACCTGATTCATATCGCATGTTCCTGTGAAGGAGATGCCAAACTTGTTATGGTTGAGTTCTGCCAGGAAGGTTTCAAAAGATTTTGCCATCGCAGCATTGCTTCACCAAGCCAGTCCACCACCAACCATTTCTCAAGGTATTGTTAAAGTGAGGAGCAAACTTTCCAGTTATTCCATTTGCAAGGAGATTTTAAGCTAATTGTTCATTTAAGCACATGTTATCAATAAATTGGCATGTTTTTATCCCATTGAGCTTTTTGATCATTTGTCCACACAAGACTGTCCCGATCAGCGCTTTCAATTGTGGTTGCCCCTGAATGTTTGTACTTGTATAAATAAGCCAAAGTTCCATCAGCCATGGTGGTCAAGTACCTGCACATCTATGACTTTTGAACTGCAATAGTCCAGAGGATAAAATGGACTTTGTATTCTACAGTTCTTTGAGTTCTACAGCGTTGAAATTGCTGTGCTGCAGCTGCAATCTGATCATTGGATGTCTTATCTGCTGTTCATTACCAGATATGGAAGACTTTGACAAGCTTCTACGCTTCTGAACTCTTGAAAAGGAATGTTTTGGGTTCACATCTAATCCTGTGCTTTCAAACTCTTGAAAAGGTTATTTTGTTAGTCCCTTTTTTTATTTTTTTTTTTATATTTTTGAATATTTTTCAGCCCTAACATTACCGGGAGTGGAACACATTAATTATTCTTTTGTTTACAATAACTAGGTATTTTCCTTCCATTGTTGACATGTTGACTTTATGTACAGATGGAAGAATTACTGTATGATATTTGTGAGTCAGGGGGTGGAGTGATTGAGAATGTCATTGTAAACTGACTATATAGACAAGCCAACCCACTAATCTCCATTTAGGAATGCATGATCTTCCTTAGAATGTAATTTTACTCCAATGGGGGGTGAACATTACTTTACATGAGTCCTATATACTGTATACTACAGCAAAAACCTGCAACAACTGTCTCTTGTCAGAGATTGCCATCATTCGTGTGTCCGATTCTGATCATCTGCGTCATGCCATATAATGGAGGTACTCATGGCAGAAACAGCATCTTTAGTTAAGTAATAATATAAAAAAAATATATAACAAGAATACTTATCTGTATCTGTCATTACTTATTATTATTATACAGAATGTATATAGCGCCAACAGTGCTCGGGCCTTTTACAAAATGAACTTAAAGGAGTTGTAAAGGCAGAAGATTTTTTTTATCTTAATGTATTCTAAGCATTAAGACAAAAAGCCTTCTGTGTGTAGCAGCCCCCCTAATACTTACCTGAGCCCCCTCTCTGTCCAGCGATTTCCACGAGTCCCTCGGCCGTCCCCGATTCTCCCTCCTGATTGGCTGAGACGCAGCAGTGGTGCCATTGGCTCCGGCGGCTGTCAAAGTCAGTTACCCAATCGGGAGAGAGAAGAGGCGGGGACGAACGACAGCTCTGTGTCTGAATGGACACACAGAGCTGCGGCTCGGGTGCCCCCATAGCAAGCTGCTTACTGTGGGGGCAATCGACAGGACGGAGGGGCCAGGAGCAGTAAAGAGGTACCCGAGAAGAGGAGAATCCAGGCCACTCTGTGAAAATACACTGCGCAGAACAGGTATGACATGTTTGTTATTTTATAAAAAACAAAAAAAAAAAACAAGACTTTACAATCACTTTAATTAACTACTTCCCACCCGGCCACTGCACATATACGGCCGGGTGGGAGCCTTCTACTTCTGATAGGACGTTCCTGAACATCCTTCAGAAGTAGGGGGATGCCGATGCGCTCGTGTCACCCGGACACGGCGCATCTTGGATCGGCAGGAGGGCTCTGTGATTGGCCCTCCTGATCACATGATGGCCGTGTCCAATCACAGCCGTCAAGTGATGTAAGCAAACAGCCGGCTGCTAGGCAATCGGCTCTCCTCTCCTCACATGGAAGTCGTCGCTGAAGAGAGGAGAGCGGATCGCTGCAGCCGGCTGGTGATCAGTGAGTATTAGCTGTTTTTTTTACAGCTTTTTACTCCTTGATCACCAGTCTAGTGTAAAACACAGTAAACACACATTTCCCCAAAACATACATGTCCCCAAAACACACATGTCCCCAAATATTAAAAACACATGTCCCCACATAGTAATGACCCCCAAAACACATGTCCCCCACATATGTCCCACTAAAATCACATGGCGCCATGATTATCTGCACACATATGTCCATGATCACCTGCACACATCTGTACATGATCATTTGCGTACATATGTCCGTGATCACACGAACCAATTATTATACACTTAACGGAATTTTTTCTACTAAAAACATGTAGCAGAATACATTTTGGCTTAAATTTATGACAAAATTCGATTTTATTGGATTTTTTTAAAATAGAAAGAAGAAAATATTTTTTTTTTTTTCCAAATTTCCGCAATTTTTTTGCTTATATTGCAAAAAATTTAAAACTAAGTCGTGAATAAATACCACCAAAATAAAGCTCTATTTGTGCAAACAAAATGATAAAAAATTTCATTTGGGTACAGCGCAGCATGACCGCCCAATTGTCATTGAAAGTGCGAGAGCGCTGAAAGCTGGAAATTGGGCTGGGAAGGAAGGGGGCGAAAGTGCCCTGTATTGTAGTGGTTAAACCTTATACCTACAAGTGTTTGTGTGATCTCTCTTTGCACATATCAAATACAACCCCAAAAATGTAAACTATCATGTGACCGTTTACTATGTAGCACATTGCACATTTCTTCCTTGTGTAAAGACCTGTTATTACTTTTTGTTGCAACACAGCTCATGTTTTCTGATGTATTGCATCAGTGCTCCAGGGTTAAAGTATGTTGTTTACTGCATGGATGTCTGTTTAGGGCCCATTAGAAATGAATGAGAGTACCTCCCCAATAAACATAAATAAAAAACACATGCACAACATGCGTATCAATGTACATTTCAATGGTCATGCATATATGTGAAGCCAGTCCACTCTTTTACTATAAGTATGTGTTGGTGTACATGTTTACATTTAAATGCATGTTCTGTTATAAAAGCACTTCCATATACATTTTATTTTGTAATATCTAACTCCCAGGAGTAATTAAATTTACTTGATTTACTTGTCTTAGAATTTTTTGCATGGAAAAGAAAGCCCTACTTGCATTCCTGGGGTCCTAGTATTCCCTACAGGACGTGGCAGTATTGACTCATTCCTATATTGTAAAAGAATGAAAATAAATGAACAGTTGTGTCTCTTATGATATTTAACAGATTTTTTCCCCCTATATCTCCTACACTCACACCCATACAAGCATACAATAACCTACATAAATCAGGAGACCATATCAACCACCCACAGCCTTATCTAAACATTCGGGTCCTTTTCTTGTTAAAAAAAAAAAACATTCGGGTCCTGCGGATCATTGCCGCTGACATCAAGGACACCCTGTCAGCGGCCATGGCAGAACTGAGACTAGACATACACACGCTCAGTGACAGGGTACTTGAGGTGGAAAAAACCTCAGCACAACATGATACTGTCCTCTGTAAAGCCACGAGAAAGATTGACACCCATACAATGCAGCTGAGGGAAGTTCATCGCCACATTGAAGACCTCGACCACCGTGGACGCCGCCACAACCTCAGAATTAGAGGTATGCTGGAGGCCATTGACTCTGACCATCTGACTGCTGCAGTGACAGACTTATTCAACACCCTGCTTAACAGGCCTCGACAAACACCTGACAAACACCCATTGAATTGGAGAGAATCCACAGGGCTCTGCGCCCCAAAGGCTCTCTACTGTCTGTTAGATTATAAATTGAAGGAAGAAATTCTGAGACAGGCAAGGGGTAAGCAGCAGCTACAACATGATGGGGCATATCCAGATTTTCCAAGATCTGTCCAGCATTACCCTGCAGCACCGCAGGGACCTCAAACCCTTGCTAGAAGTTTTTTTTACGTGCACACGGGATACAATATAGGTGGAAATTCCCATTCTGCTTGTCGGCAACCCACCTAGGCCGGACGGCCCTATTAAAAGTGCCAGAAGATCTGCGTCCATTTTGTGATTGCCTGGGTATCCCCCTAGTGGAGGTCCCTAATTGGTATGCAGAATACCGGCATCATGCTGTCAAGCGGCACACACCACAGGAAGAACCGATGGATGCCCAAAATGTGCGCTCCCGTAGGAGAAGATCTCCATCGTACACGAGATCTCACACCAATCCACATGGGGCGCGTTGTAGACATAGCCCTTCTGACTCACCACGTTCGGGGAGAGCTCGGAGGGATCACTGACTCTATCCCTCATATGAGACTGCTTCCTCTTTTACCTTTTTATTTTTAGTTGCCATGTTACGGCTTACATCGTTGAGTTCATTTACCCTGAGGATGTACCTACATTAACGGGACTGCTCTGATGCTTCACCAGTAGCTCCGGGTCGGGAGGATTCCTACCGCTACTGCACCGGATGGATGCAATGCGCCCTGTTGCAAACGGATGCTGGAACTACTCTTACATCCCTGATGCATCTGGCTACCTTTCTGCACTAGAACTAGCAACGGTCTCGAAGGTATTGTTGTGTTTTAGTTTCCACACCCCGCTTGGAACTCGGAAGCATGCACCCGTTGTGGACGATCGTTATCGCCTCGCTCATCTAGAGAGCCAACAGACCACTGTGGGTTGCCCACAGGCATGGGCCAAAACTGGAGATCCCTGGCCTGCCATCACGCTATATGACACCTGGACATACTATGCTTAACTTTCTCAATCTGGACTGGGTAAAGTATCATGGGCATTGACTAGTGTTGGGCTCTCTCCTTAATGACTGAGCCCACTCTGCACATGAACGCACTCTGAGGGCTCATCACCTCACTACAATGAGTGGATTAAGAGGGTGATAGGCAGAAATTGTCTTCCATCCAGGGTCTGGGCTTCCCGTCCCGACTGTATTCTTAGCTACCATATAGAACAAGATAGCTCACCACACTCAACCGCTGAACCTTGATACAGGTTGCTTTGGCATATCTTCTCCCTACAATGCTTACTGTTCGTACCAAGGTGGTGGAGATCGAGTGTAATGTCTCTGCAGATACGCCTCGCAGTGAGTTTGATACACAGACACGATAGGACACAATTGGGACAATCCACTGCTGGATAGTATAATAGAGCGAGCTCCTAGACTTTAAACACTCAGGTATGAACAGTAACTATTTCAATGTTTTAACGTTTATACGGTTAATCATAATCTATTGATGCCCTTGTTAGTTGCACTATTTGTTCAGATGTGTTCTGTGTTATAAAGGTATTGTTGATGTATATCTGGTAATCCGACCACCTATCTATTTCTAGGCAGGCAGTACCACTGGCCTAATGCGGAACCTTGACTAATAGCCTAGTCTTCCATGGTGTGTTCCCCTGTAGGACGGTTGTAGATAACATCACAAAGCACCACCATCATTGTTATCCTACACATTATTCTTATCCTTGTCATTATTATCCTCCTTGCCTTAATTATAGAGACTGATTTACCTATTATAATGTACGGACCTTAAGGATTGGCGCTGTATCACAATCTCTTAATTCCATTTCCACTGCACTATATGTACGAATACCTTTATGGTCATACACACTACTCATACCACTACTAATATATCCTCTCTCCATTGGCTCACACGGATGGCTATGGCGGTATAGCTAGGTAGTTATTCTGACAATTTTTCTTTGCTCAGTACTATCCAACCCCTCCTCAGTGTAGTAATCCGGCACTGGCCTGGGTCTGGGCTAGACTCCGCCGGTAGCTCACTGTACCTTTCTGACCCCCTTCGGAGTGAAGTGGGTTAGCTAATCACCCCTCCCTTGATATAAGCTCTGCTACCCCTAGTCCTATACGGACACGCAAATAGTACCTTACCTCAGTTGAAAGCTCCCATCCCACCCCCTCTCAAACCTTTTGTTTCATACGATCCCCCATATTGTTGACATGGCGGATATAAACACCCACACTACGAAGGACACTGCTAGGCAGCCTCGCAATCCACAGTTTAAAATAAGCTTGATGAATATGCGTGGATTGAATACCCCCGAGATGAGATCCCAACTATTATACACGCTACAGACAAACAAATCGCAAATAGCAATCATTCAAGAAACGCACTTTCGCACAGACAGCATCCCTAAACTACACAATCGTCACTATCCTACAGTTTACCACGCTTCCAATTCCATCTCCAAATCCAAAGGAGTTGCCATATTGATAGCAAAGAACTGCCCATTCCAAGTAACAGAAGTAAAACAAGATGTTCAAGGCAGATATCTTTTTCTTAAGGGAACGCTCTACAACAAACCCGTCACCCTGGCAAATTTATACGCTCCCAACAAAAAACAAGTTCTTCTTCCGAGACACATTGTCTTTACTCACCAAATTCTATTCAGGTATCCTCATTGTTGGTGGGGATTTTAATGTACTGCTCATACCGACCCAAGACTCGTCTAATGGGACATCCTCCTTGCCCTATAGAACTTTAAGAGCGATCAAAAATCACTTACGGACTCTAACCTTACATGACACCTGGCGCACACTGCACCAAAATGACAGAGATTTCACGTTCTACTCGTCACCTAACAAGTACTCTAGAATTGACCATTTTTTTTATTTCTCAAAATGACCTGACACTTCTAACAAAAGCGACCATAAACCTGATGGTACTCTCCGACCATAACCCTATATCCATTAATCTTACTTTGCCATTGGCTCATACCACACGATCGATCTGGCGCTTAGACAATTCCCTGCTGACAGACCTGGAAATCACACAGAAAATTAACACCCGCCTCTCACATTACTTCGCAGAAAATACATCGGATGTAACAGAACCAGCCACTATATGGGCTGCACACAAGTGCGTAATGAGAGGGGAATTTATCACACTTTATCTGCTCACAGGAGCAAGCTGAAACAAAATCATATTGCCGCTCTGTCCGCCAAAATCCATGCACTGGAACGGGTCCACAAATCATCCCTGGCAATCAAATCACTCACGGAATTAGTAAAGGTGAGGGAGGAATTACGGGAAGAGTAAGGACAAACATTGAAACGCAAATATATCCTCACTCAAAAGTTATTCTATGAGTTTAAAAACAAATCTGGGAAAATGCTAGCTAGAGCGTTACAGCACAAAAAAGCATTGAATTCCATACATATGATTAAAGACTCCACTGGCAATGCCCATACTTCCTCAGAAGACATTGCGACACAATTTGTCCAATTTTACACCAAACTGTACAATTTACCACCCAGTCCCTCCTCTGGCCATACTCCAGATAGAAGTGAGGCAATACAAGACTTCCTTTCACATTTTTGCCCTTCCCCAATCTCCCCGGAGGACTCCACGGACCTGGATCGCCCGATTAGTGTGGAAGAAACAAAAACGTCCCTAAAACAACTTAAAACGGGCATCACCCACTCCAGCGACCAAGGACCTACTGGAAGCCTATAAGACATGATACCGAAACCTGGCAAGACGAAACGATAGTATCTAATTAAAGGCCCATCTCCCTCCTAAATGTGGACGTGAAACTCTATGCGAAAATACTGGCTAATCGCATACTCCCCTTCCTCCCTAAACTGATATCTCTCAATCAAGTGGGGTTTATTCCTGGAAGGGAAGCCAGGGAAAATACTCTAAAGGCCATCAACATTCATCATTGGTTGACCACTTCTCCCACACCAGGCTTCCTCCTATCTCTTGACGCAGAGAAGGCGTTCGACAGGGTGGCTTGGGACTACATGTCAGCAGTGCTACAGGCTATGGGGTTTCCTGCTCACTTTCTCCACTTGATATTAGCACTGTACTCTAACGCCACGGCCAGCATTAAGGGTCAACTGCCGCCTGTCGGATTCCTTCTCCATTTCAAACGGCACACGCCAGGGCTATCCACTATCACCCCTCATCTTCGTCCTCACCTTAGAACCCTTCCTACGCAAACTTAGGGCTAATCCCGACATCAAAGGCATTGAGATCCGTAACAAAATCTGCAAAGTCGCAGCTTACGCGGATGACATACTTCTCTTTCTATCTGACCCCTTAATTACCATACCCAATCTGCTACAAGACTTTACCCTCCTTCACAAACTGTCTAACTTGCAAATTAATTTCACAAAATCAAAAGCCCTCAACAACAGATAGTGGCCCAATACAAAACAAATTTTCCTTTTAGTTGGGAACCCCATGCACTTACCTATTTAGGTATTCAAATCCCTTCGAATCTAGGGGAACTTTATGATAGAAATTATCTGCCAATATTACAATCGATTCACAAGGATCTTTACAAATGGAACTCGAGCCTATTCTCATGGTTTGGGCGCATTGCCATCCTAAAGATGAACATTCTACCCCACTTCTTATACATTTTGCAGACAGTACCGATTCAACTTCCAAAATCTTTCTTCATATCGTACAAACGACTCTGCAGGAACTTTATATGGGCCTCTAAGTCACCAAGACTGAGTTGGGATAAAATGACTCACCCTAAATTGAAAGGTGGCCTAGGCCTCCTCGACATTTCAAAATATTTCACGGCATCTCATCTCACGAGAATTATTGACTGGCATGTCCATAAACTCACCAAAGACTGGGTTGATATAGAAGACTCATTTGCACAGGTCCCCCTTTCACACCTTCCGTGGATTGATGCTAAGGCAACGCCTAAAGAATACTCCACACACCCATTGACGGACCCAACACTCCACACTTTCAAAACGACCTCTCTCTCCCTCAAATGGCACCCCTCCCCGGGACCGATAACCCCTTTACTTAATAACCCCAACTTTACACCAGATATAGGGCTACACCACTCAAATCCAAACATTGCAGTGAATTCCCCTAGAGCAGGGGTGCCCAACCAGTGGCCCGGGGGCCACATGTGGCCCGCGGAGCCCTCTGATGTGGCCCTCGAGCTCCTGCTTTAAGATGGCAGGTTCGCAAGCCCAGATCATGGGTTGTCGACCCGCCATCCCAGAGCAGCAGTTTTGTGAATGAAGCCCCTGGTAGTGGAAGCAAGTGGCTGCGGAGCAGAGCCACATAAGCCAATGGCTTCCTGTATAGCACCTGCTTCTGTCACAGGCAGAGTGATACCAAATGCGCTCTGCCTGGGACAGCAACAGCCAGCAAGACCAGAATGGAAGATGGTTATGAAAGGTAAGTTTACTACTAAATTCACAGTATATATGGATATATCTGTTTTGTAGTGGTTACTGGGCTGCTTTCAAACTGATCCGCAGGTGCAGTGCAGCTGTGGGTTACCTGCATTGAGCCATAGACTTCTGTTATTACCTGCGGGTTTGTTGCGCCTTCAGAAAGTGCACCACACCTGCAGGATATAATAGAAGTTTACGGCAAAGTGCAGCTAACCCGCAGAAAATCCACAGGTTCACTGCACCCGCGGTTTGGGCAAATCGCAGCGCAACAGTGTGAAAGCAGCCTTAGGCCCCTTTCACATGATTGGTCCGACCCAATCGGACTTACTATTCACCTCTATGGAGCAGCAGATGTAAACGGACTTGTGTCTGTTTATACCCGCCTACCTAAAAAAAAAAAATGGGAAGGGATCTGCCCCTTCTATCTGGGCAAACCGGATTGGATCAGGGGGCCCATAGAGTAGAGGGGGCTGTGTCCGTGGACACGGACCTGTCATCTTCCCACTCTGCTCATTGTGGCCTGCGACCAGCTTTAGTGGCCCTCGCTCTTCAAAAGGTTGGGCACCCCTGCCCTAGAGCGTATCAATTCTTTCAGGCTGGGGCACTTCTCCCATATGATGCTCTAGCTTCCCACTGCCCTGATTTTAATATCCCGTTCTATAATTATCTACAAGTTAGGCATTTTTTGAACTGTGCCAGACCGGTCACGCAATGGTTTAGGGATCAAACTCCTTTTGAAACTCTTTGTGCCAGTATCACCCCACACAAACATCTCATCTCGATGGTTTACTCAATGTTTTTTTGTGAACACGATCCCAAATCCAACGCTCTTAGCCAGAAACGGGAAAGTGAACTCAAGTTAGACCTCTCTGCAAATGGAAAATATTTATGAACATGTTCATAAAGGTTCTATAAATGTCTCTGCACAAGAGAACAGCTATAAAATATACTCGAGATGGTATCGAACCCTGGAAAGAATTCACTTGTTCCACCCAACTGTCTCACCACTGTGTTGGGGATGCAATTCTGACGTGGGTTCCCTACTCCATATCTGGTGGGACTGCCCACTAATAAAATCATTCGGGGAAACAATTCACAAAACAATTCCACGACATTTACTCTAGACTTTACGCCAGCTTAATACCTGCTACATCACTCCTCGATTCCCCAGTCCACTTATAAAAAATCTATAATGCTACATCTCATTAATGCAGCTAAACAATGCATACCTGCCCTATGGAGGAAAACCGAAACCCGCCCACTTTAGTAGATTGTTTCAACCGTATAGAGAAAATTGCAGTGATGGAAGATTTAGTACATCAAGCCAAAGATAACCCGACTAAATACCGCTATAACTGGTCTTGCTGATAGAAATTCCCCAAAATATCAGGAGCTGCTACCCAACTCATAATCCCTTCTCCTATGGAGACTGGGAAGACATAGTGCAGGTGCTCACCCGCACCTTCTCCCTTTGCAGCTACAATACTTGCCATATCCGCCATGTATACCCATATATACCCATGTACACCCATGTGTACCCATGTATATCCCTACATACCCCTCCCCGTAATCCCCCTTCCGGTACCCAAAACTATTGTCATACCAAATGGATGCGAATACATGTCCGTTATCTACAACTAAGCAACTTACACCTATGGGGCCCGCTACCAGGCTTCTACAACGACAACTTCTCTGACAGACCCCCATACACAACCCCTTACCCCTTCCAATACCCCCTTTGAGTGGGGAGTCAAGAAATTACTTTCTAGAAGTAAAAGATTATCACCCTACATTAAATAGATCAATCCTGCTGCACCACCTCGAGTTGCTCCCATGGCCCCTCCCCTCGCACAGTTTGATCTCCTTAGGGGTGCGTGGGGAGAAGCCAGGCCTGGCAGGATTTATTGGTTTATTAGCTTATTAGCTTGAAACAGACAGATCCTACAAGAATGTTCTTATGGAATATACTAACCTTATATGGTCTAAAGTACAGCATTCTGTAACCATCTAGTTTGTTACTTCAAGTTCAATGTTCTGTGATGGACTGTACAATGATCTTTAAGAGCAGAAAAGACGGCTTTCTAGCGATGTTCTCCTAAGCTAATGTACTCGGATAAGAGAACCTTTTACTCAATGTTGGTAATAATAACAACTTCTGTGATGACTTTTCATTGTTATTGCCTATTGTTATCAATAAAAATTGTTTGGAAAAAAAAAGCACTGGAGAAAAAAAAAAAAAAAATAACCTACATAGATCCCAATTGTAGCCAAAAACCTTTAATTTGAAGCAACATGGAAGGGTTATAACTCGTCAACCTTTGATTGAGGTCTGTGTCCTCATTTGAAATAAAACAGCCAAGCAACTAGCATTTTCAGGTGTTAAGAAGTTGCAGTTAGAGTATTCAAACTAAATGTAAATAAGGACATTCTTGGAAGATTCCCACTGTTATTCTCCTATTACTTTGTTTCAATTCAAGCTAGCCATACATTAGTAAAATTTCATTCAAAAATTTTAGTTTTATGAACTTTCATTTGATTTTCAAATTGTTAGTGGGATCATATTGTTTATTTTCAACCACACTGAGGAGAAATTTTGAAGGAGTGGGTTGAAAATTTTACAAACAAAAGAATTTCACAGTAAATGTTAAAGCAAACTGTTTTTGAGGTACTTTCTAATGACATTTGTCAAGTCATTGAATATACTGATTAGAATTTTTATACAATTGTTAAAAATCTACTAGTGTATGGGCAGCTTTAGTCAACAGGAAATGACTGGTAAACTGTATGTTTCAAGGACAATTGTGAAAATGTATGCAAAATAGCTAGGGCTTTTTAGAAACACTTACAGAGCTGGTAAGACAGTTGTAAGTGCATCTTTCATTGCTTCAAAGAGTATTGCAGATGCCCATCCTTTCAAATTCTTACTTGTATGGTCTCTCAGAGATTTGTGTACTCAGACACCAGTACAGTCTTTCAGACATCTGTATATGCACAGAAAAATATTAGCATTTTTTTTATCTGTGCTCATTGGAGACTTCTTTGGCACAATCTAATGCCAGGCTTTTAAAAATGTCTTAATTCTTTAAGTGAGTATTGAAGTGATTATACAACCCACCGTACTTCTAAAGCCTGGTACACACAATGAAAATATCAGACCAATGATCATCTGTTTTTTTTTTTTTTTGCATGCTAGTCTCATTTGGAAAACAAATAGGTTACTAGAGTAACGAAAATTCTCATAAGACAGAATACAACTTCCCTGGATGATGTAATGTATTGTAATTAGGGCTGTTGCTGATTAAAATTTTTGCGTTTGATTAATTGATTTTTTTTAAATTGATTAATCGACTAATTTCGATTATAACGCACATACAGATCCAACTACTTTAAGCTGATCTCCTTGCATTGCAACTCTGCATTAGTCAGTGGTAAATGTGGTATACACTATATACAATCACCCGACACTAGTTAGTTTCCACAATCCATGACTTAACTTCACAGTTCACACAAATACGTTTTAAATTCAAACTGTAGCAGTAATTTTTTTTTGTCCACAGTAGCGTGACAATCCCTCCATCTCCGGTCTAACTAATCACTCTCACCTCATGGCATGGACCCTTGTGCAAACAGGTGGTCATGCAAGCGGGTATCAAAAAGGTTAACATGGACCATAAACTTCTCTCACGTCTCCTTAGATCTCAGCAAGGACACCAGATCATGGGTAGAAAGAAAAGATCTAAGTGCTCACCGCTTAAGTATAAGATTGAATTTTTGTGTTCAAACACAAACTACTCACATAAAGAAGATAAAAACACAGCATGTAAAGCTGACAATCGTGTTAGTTCCGTAGGGCAGCAGCGGGTGACGTCATGCGTAGCTCCTCCCCCGCACGCGTTACGTTCAATCAGAACTTCGACGTCACCGGACTCCTCCCCCTCCCCTTCGTTAGCAGACGGAGGAACTTGGGGAAGGGGGAGGAGTCCGGTGACGTCGATGTCCGTGAGGTCACCGAATCTCCAACGGAACTCCCTGAAGGCGGGAAAGCGGCAGGGAGAGGAGTGTACCTATCAAAAGTATTTTGATCGATCAAAAAAACGAACGATTAATAGAGGAATTAATCTTTAATTTCCACAGCCCTAATTGTAATGTATTCTTTCATTTCCGAGCATGCGTGGTCTTGGTTATAATTTTTTTTTTTTTACTGTACTGATTAAATGAAAAAAGTGTTTGTTCCGTTATCCTACAAGAAAAATTTGTGCTCGTCCCTTCGGATAATTTTGCATGAACCGTTGTGATCGGCTCTTGAATGCTGTAAACTTAACGATTAGATTATTGGACAATCATTCCAAAAGAGGTATTTTCCATCCAATCTTCTCATCCTGTGTAGTAGGTATTAAACTCCCCGATAAATGTCCTACTATCCAAGTTCCAAATGTTGTTTCAATTTCAATGTTGATAGCAGGGTGAGGAGCAGCAAATACACACATGTGCAAATTGACATTCACATATATATATATATAGTAATGCAATAAATTCTTAACTTTTTTTTTAATGTAAACAGTTTACTGGGGTGCAATGATGTTAATATTCCACTGCTATGGACTGGGATTCTTTGAGTCACTTTCACAAATTCACACATCAGTAAAGTTAGAACTTCTGATCTGTATACTTGTTCCAGGGTAAAAGTAAAAACAATGAAGTCAATGCTTCAGCCATATAGCCAGGCATCCAGCATTTTCAAAGAAGGTGCACAACTATAACCAGGCTTCTAGCATTTTCAGAGGGAAAGGTCAGCAATAGCCATCTCCATACTCTTTCAGTACAAACTTTGCATAGGGACCATTCAAATCTGTGTTTTACAAACCTTGTATTATAAGGCCTCATGCACACAGGGAGTTTTCTTTGCTCCTCTGAATGCCAGAACTCCATGCAGCAGAAAAGCGCACCTAAAGCTGCTTATTGCACACACACGGGCATCAAGTGTTTGAGCTTTGATGGATTCCATTGACCAGAATATTAAATTATCCTGGCCCCTGGAATTAATTAATGCTCAACGTGTTCATGATTTTCTTTTTTGTTTTAATTTTCCCTGTAAATGCTCATCTTCTAATACACCTGCAAAAGCCTACACGCCTACATAGTTACATAGTAGGTGAGGTTGAAAAAAGACACAAATCCATCAATTCCAACCTATGTGTGTGATTATATGTAAGTATTACATTGTATATCCCTGCATGTTGTGGTCGTTCAGGTGCTTATCTAATAGTTTTTTTAAACTATCCATGCTCCCCGCTGATACCACCGCCTGTGGAATGGAATTCCACATCATTGCTGCTTACAGTAAAGAACCCTCTACGTAGTTCAAGGTTAAACCTCTTTTCTTCTAGGCCAAAATAGAGGCGCTTTTACAGCCAAAAAAAAAAAAAGAAATGGCTAGTGCATGTAAAAGAGGCTATTTAAAAGCACAGTGTGTACAAGGCCTCACAATTCAAGATAAGGCACAAAATGTTCAGTGTCATTTTTAATTTTACCCTAGTGGTCCACAGTCTGTTTTCATCAGGTGCATTTTTGCGTGTTCAGTTGTAAAAAATAGTACAAGTTATCTTCTAAAAAATGGTGCACGTTGTCTTCTAAAAACTGCCCAATAAAGCAAACAAAACAGTCTAAAATGGGCCCTCAAAGCTGAACTAAAGACAAGAATTCTTATCTGACCTCTCTCCAGTGTCAGCATCTTGTTACTGCCTTTTTCCAGGTGTCGGCCTTCAGCCATCTTGATTGGCCATTGTGGTTTGAGGTCACCGAGCAGGAATCAGTTTATTAACTCTGATACACTGGCACTGTGTCAGAAATGTAGGACAGAGCTGCACATGTGCTGCATCTACAGTGCATCTGGAAAGTATTCACAGGGCTTCACTTTATACAAACAATACCCCATAATAAAAGTTTGTTTGAAATCTTTGCAAAATTTATTTAAAAAATAAATAAATCACATGTACGCATGTATTCACAGCTTTTGCTCAATACTTTGTTGAAGCACCTTTGGCACCAATTACAGCCTTGAGTCTTTTGGGTAGGATGCTACAAGCTTGGCACACCTATTTTTGGGCAGTTTCTCCCATTCTTCTTTGCAGGACCGCTCAAGCTTCATCAGGTTTAATAGGGAGCGTCGGTGCACAGCCATTTTCAGATCTCTCCAGAGATGTCCAAGCGGGTTCAAGTCTGGGCTCTGGCTGGGCCACTCAAGGACATTCACACAGAGTTGTCCCATAGCCACTCTTGTTATCTTGGCTGTGTGCTTAAGGTCATTGTCCTGTTGAAAGATGAACCTTCACCCCAGTCTGAGGTCCAGAGCGTTCTGGAGAAGGTTTTCATCAAGGATGTCTCTTTCTCTTGATCCCGACTAGTCTCCCAGGTCCTGCCACTGAAAAACATTCCCACAGCATGATGCTGCCACCACCATGCTTCAATGTAGGGATGGTATTGGCCAGGTGATGAGCGGTGCCTGGTTTCCTCCAGACATGACGCTTGCTATTCAGGCCAAAGAGTTCAATCTTTGTTTCATCAGACCAGAGACTTTTGTTTCTCATGGTCAGAGTCCTTCAGGTGCCTTTTGGCAAACTTCAGGTGGGCTGCCATGTGCCTTTTACTGAGGATTGGCTTCTATCTGGCCACTTTACAATATGAGCCTGATTGGTGGAGTGCTGCAGAGATGGTTGTTCTTCTGGAAGGTTCTGCTCTCTCCACAGAGAAACGCTGGAGCTCCGATAGAATGATCATTGGGTTCTTGGTCACCTCCCTGACTAAGGCCCTTCTCCCCCGATCGCTCAGTTTGGCTGGGGCAGCCCTTTCTAGGAAGAGTCCTGGTGGTTCCAAACTTCTTCCATTTATGGATGATGAAGGCCACTGTGCTCATTGGGACCTTCAATGCTGCAAAAATGTTTCTGCACCTTGATACAATCCTGTCTCGGAGGTCTACAGACAATTCCTTGGACTTAATGGCTTGGTTTGTGGTCTGACATGCACTGTTAACTGTGGGACCTTTTATAGACAACTACTACTATAGACATCTAATCAAATGAGTTAACCACAGCTGAACTCCAATCAAGTTGTTTTTTATTTTTGATAAAGTTGCAAAGATTTCAAACAAAACTTCTTTCTAGTTGTCATTATGGGGTATTGTTTGTAGGATTTTGAGAAAAATAATGAAGTTAATCCATTTTGGAATAAGGCTGTAACATAACAAAATGTGAAAAAAAAGGGCTGTGGATACTTTCCGAATGCACTGTACATTCTGGCATTAGACTGTGAACAGGCAGGTACATTTAATTTATTGCAGGAGAGACGACATTACAAGTCTCTTCTGCAATGAAGAGCCTACCCAATAACTTTTTTGTTATCCTTGCATTTAGCTCCACTTTAACTTTGTTCTGTTGAGCGATTAACCACTTGCTGTTGGTTGAGCCTTTTTGAGCACGGTGAAGCCAATGAGTTGGAAATGAGGTGAGCTTTAACAAGCGGTAAATTTCTCAGGTGTAAAAAAAAAAAAACTCTAAAGTCTAAAATCTCGTACACACGATCAGATTTTCAGATGACCGAACGTCTGTGTTTTTTTTGTAGCATGCTAGTCTCATGTTGAAAGTTATGAGGTTACACACAATAAGAACATTTTTCGTACAACAGAATACAAACGTCAGAAGTGAAGTAATGTAATGTGTTGAATAGTTTTGTATGTATTCTTTCGTTTCTGAGCATGCATAGTCTTGCCCTTTCAATTTTTTTTCGTATGAAAACCACACTTATGAAACGAAAATCAGATGTTGAGTTCACATCCGACAAAAATTTTATAGTCTGCACATCCAGATTTTGTGTAACAAAAAAGCGAAATTGTCTGCTCCAAGCACCGTACTAACGATCCGAAAATCAACAGAAAGCTCATTGTACGAATTTTTCCATCCGATTTTCATATCATGTGTACGGACCTTTAGGTCCAAACAGACTTCAGTTTCATTATCAATAGTCCACTGTGCAAATAAACAATGTGCAGTCATTACATTGTATTAAGAAGTTCCATGTTGTTTGCAGCATCACAATTTCCCATTTTTCCGACTTACAGTAACAAAATCAATTGCTATAAGCAATAGTTTACCAATAAAATCTATTTCCTGTAGTCAGTCAGTACAGAACACAAGATGTTTAATCATTATAACTGAAGGGACATCTCCTATATGACCCCCTACCACTGCCTGCTAGCCTCGGTTTTGTAGAAATCAATAAGGAAATCATAAGAACAGGGGAGGGACAATTGCCCTGTACTGTAATCCAGGAAATGCATTTTACAGTTAAGTTCGTAGCAGGCTCTGGAACATCCAGAAAGCAGTTAAACTAAAAAGTGAGCAACATAGCAAACACCACCAACAGTGCCACAAAAAAAAAAAAAAAAAGGGTCAAGAATCTTACAGCACCTTACACCTGAAACTGGTACCAGAGGAGGCCTGAACCTCCACCGAGTAGAACGTAAACATGTGAATCAAAGCCTAGGTAGCATCTTTGCAAATCTGAGAAACAGATGCCTGATGCTGAAACTTCGATAAAGGCACACACTATCAGTTAGTGCTTTAAAAAAAAGGAAGGAACCCCATCTTTCAGACTACAGTCTGATAACTTGTCTGATCCACCTACCAATGGTGGAGTGACAGGCAGGGAGAACTTTGTGGGGACCTCTGGGAAGTACCAAGATGAAGTTTGATTTCCTAAAGAAGGCAGTAGCTAAGAAGTAAAAAGAAATAAGAAAGGACAATACTGTATTATGATTAAGATGGAAGACAGATGTCACTTTCAGGAGACACCATTTTCCTTGTGTAATATCAAAAAAGGCTCTGTACAAGATAAGGCTGCCAATTCAAGCTCTCCCCACAGAGGTGTTTGCAACAAGCAAGGCCACCTTCTAACAAGCTGAGAGAACCAGATTGAGATCCAAAGGGGACACAGGAGATTGTCTGAAGAGGTGGTGGGGCGTAATGTGAGCTACACCCTAAACGAAGGCCTTAATCAAGGAGGGCGTTGTCAAAAGGTCGCAAACAGAATAATTAGGGGGAAAAAAAAGTGTCCTTTTGCCCTGGGTCACATTGATGTGATTTGTCAAGTCGCATGCCAAAATCGGCAGCAATGGCACCGTCCAAATCAGTGAGGCGCCGCACAGATTCCCAAAAGTCGTTTCGGTACTACTTTCATCGATTTCCATTGACATCTGTACAGAAACCTGCACAGATGTCTCTGAACTCGCCCCTGAAATCGGGACTGACATGCAGGAATGAAATTGTGCAAGTTGAGCTAAACTCACACGATTTCATTCCCGCGGTCAGTGTGAACCAGGGCTCAACGGTAATCCAAAATGCCCCGTCCCAGCCAAGCAATTAAAGCCAGCAACCGAGAAGCAAAATGAAACACTGGGCCTTACACAGAACGTTTAGGCGAAACTGGAAGGGTCCACAGGAGGCCTGCCAGAAGTCTGAGTATGTCAAAGTCCTTCTGGGCCAATTCAGTGCAATGAGAATAACTGGAATGCCCTTCTTCTCAAACCTGTGGCGTAGGTAAAAAAAAAAAAAAAAAAAAAAAAGGAAGAAATCTGGTGTGGTGTAGATCACATTGACAGACCCCATGGCGTTACCAGCACATTCACGGCAAAGGTCTGAGGGTCCCTGTACAGTTTGTCGTTTAATCTAGACCAAGCAGATCCAAACATTTGGCATCCCTCATTTCTAGCAAAATGCTGGAATGCCACCCAGATGGAGAGCCCATTCCACTGGATCTATATGCTGACAACTAAGAAAGTCCACCTGGCAATCTTTAAAACACCTGGGATATGAACAGGGGACAGGGCTGAAACTTGACTAGGATCAATTCTGCTTTCGTTGGAGCAGCATCACTTTAAAGCTGGATACACACTATACAATTTCCTGTAGATTTTTTCATTCAGATTTACCAAAAGCATATAATATATGAGGTCAGACCTTAAGAGATTAAATTTGTATGCAATCAGGCAGGCCCTTGGACTACATGGTTTTGGTAAATCTAAAGGAAATCAGACAACAAAAGTTCTATAGTGTGTATTGGGTCTTAGGCTGGATTCACACCTATGCAGTTTTAGTGCTTTTTGCAGATTTGCATTACAGTCCATTTAAAGAGGAAGTAAAGCCTCTTTTAAAAAAAAAAAAAAAAAAAAGGAACCTGCAAGGCAAAGGCATAATGAGCTAGTATGCATAGCATACTAGCTCATTATGCATAACTTACCTGAGAACGAAGCCCCCGAAGCGACCCTCGTCCACGACCTCCGCCATCAATCGCGGAGTGACTTCCGGGTCTCGCTGCTCCAGCGCCGTCATTCACTGGAGCGGCGATGACGTCACTCATATATATGCATATTGCCGTGATCTCGGCATGCTCAGTACGACTGCGCGCCGCTGTCTACGGCGCATGCGCTGTAGATAGCGGTGCCTTTTCTTTTCTAAATATCTCCTAAACCATGTAGGTTTAGGAGATATTTATTGGACCTACAGGTAAGCCTTAATGTAGGCTTACCTGTAGGTCAAAGTGGTTTGTAAGGGTTTACAACCACTTTAACATGGTTTCCTATGGAACACATTCTGTAGTGCAAATCTCCAAAATGCAAAAGGCACTAAAACTGCATAGATGTGAATCCAGCCTTAGTGTCTCCTTAATAATTGATTATTGTCATGGTTAATCCATTGTCAAAGTGTATTTTCATTCAGCAACCTTGCAATAGAGGATCCCAATGTTAAAAAGGCAATCTAATCATCCAGAATGTTGATAAGGCGGCGAGCTTCCGCCAACAACCCTACAACTTCCCTAACCTCAGAGCTGGGTTTGAAACCCATGTCGCTAGGCAGAGTCTGGCTTTGGAAGTCAGATGCATGGGATGGGCCAAGGACCAAGTCTGTTTGTCCGCCAGACATACCATTTGGTGTTGTGGTCAGATGAGAATAAATCTGAATTATTTGGCCTCCTTAAAAAAAACACCTTGAAGATTCTGAGACTACATGGAAAAAGGTGTTAGGGTCAGCTGAGACCAAAATGTAATTATTTGGCCTCAACACCAAACGATATGTCTGGCAGAAATCCAATACAGCTCACCATCCAAGTAACACCATTCCCACAGTAAATCATAGAGATGGTAATATCCTGTTATGGGGTTCTTCCTCTGCAGCAGACGCTGGAGCACTTGTCAGGATAGAAGAAAAATGGATGGGGCAAAATACCATAAAATTCTTGAGGAAAATCTGCTGCCCTCTGACAGAAAGTTGTCAATGGGAAGGTGGTTTACCTTCCAACATGACAATGATCCAAAGCACACAGCAAAAGACTGAGCCCAGACTTAAACCACATTGAAAATCTGTGCAATGACTTGAAGACTGCAGCCTACAAACTGTCACCATCAAATTTAACTAAACTTGAGCAGTTCTGCAAAGAAGAGTGGACAAAAAGTCTAGATGTGCAAAGTGTGTAGAGACATATCCCAACAGACTAAAGGCTATAATTAAAAGCAAAAAGGTGGTTCAACTCAGGCATTCTGTTTTTAGAGTTTTTTTTTAAATCCTGACATGTTGGTGTTATATCTTTCACTCGGATGTTATAAGTTGCATTAGTAAATACAGCTGGATAAAACAAAAACTGTGTCCGTCTTCATTTCAGGCTACAAAACGACAAAATGTGATTTTAAGGGGGGGGGCAATTTTTTTCTATACCCACTGTATAAATCTATTTATAAACAAAAAAAAAAAATGTAAATACATTTAATTTCATATTGTGGTGTAGACCTGTTAAAAGAAAAAAAATCAAAGACCCAGTGGTTAAGCTGATCCTGGGGAACAAGTGCTGTAAGACCATTTATAATTTGAAGATCTCCTTCAAGGTGAGAGTCCAGTTATTTGCCTTTTGTGGTAGTTGGAAATTCACTCACACGTGTCAAGATTCTTGCGATTTTCAGGTTTTGGTAATGAACTGATGAATGAATGGATTAATTTATTTGTTCACAAATTATTTACATACACACAGCACTGGCGCTGTATTTATGTAGTGTAATTGTTTATTAAATACAGGATTTGCTGCGATTGGCGATGTATCAATACCGAATCGTTTTTTCATATACGGTTTAGTGTGGCACATTGAGGAATATATATTGTTTAGAAAGTTAAATACCTTCGAGTGCTGCAGCTTTATGTTCACACACATATAAATAGGTGTAGCACTGGAGAGGGAGGAGAAATACCTCAGTGTTGAAGATGTATAGGATGCAGTAACCCAGGTATTGCAATATTAGCCACTATAATGTGCCCCCAGCAGAGACCATCAGAAAATGTTGCCCGTCCTAAAGACGCTGTAGCAACTCCACTGAAAACGAGGAGGTACTGCAAGTAATGCACAGACCCAGTAGCATCACAATAGATGCCCCAGTGTTGCGAATGGTGCCAAGTTTAAATTCAAACCTAAGTAATTCTGATTCCCTGCTGTGACTACCAGAAGTGTGGTTGGCAGCTCCCACAAAAGGGGTTTTCCAGAAAACGGCAGCCTGGGCTGAATGTTTAAATTTCTTCCGCCCTTGTCCCAGGGATCACAAGCAGGACTGCCCATGACTCAGGATCTCTACCATCCCTTCATACAGGGGTACTTCGGACCATAGCTGGGAGACTACTGTTAAACCCCATTCGTTTTTAGATACATATCACACCTGTTACGTTCTGTTATTGTGATAGATATGCATTATGGCCATACCTTTTATTTCTCTGTATTGTGATGTGATGATTTGAAAAATTGACCCCATTCTGGCAATGTGTCTGGTTATTCTAAACTTTGTTGTTCTTTCAATAAAAATATTGAAATATAAAAGTTCTTCCACCCCTCTGCTTACCACATCTAGTAGACAGGGTAAACAGAAGATTAAACTCATCCTGGATTCACCCTCTGTGATGATCCCCACAGAGGCCTTCAGGGCCAGGGCTTTGCGCCAGTCAGACCCTGTAAACAACCATGTGGCTAAATCCATGCATTGCCAAGGGGAGATACTACAGCAGGAACCAGTGAAGAAAGAAAAATTACAGGCTGGCCCTGCATCTTCCACCAGCTGCATATAACCAGCCATAATGATTAAAGAGCCCATGTCCTGTACTGTACAGCTGGAAAACACATTTTTGAGATACTTACACACATGCTCTTAAAATTTAAAAAAGAAAGGGAAATTAATTTATAATAAAAATGTAACCCATTCAGCGGACTTTATTTAACATATTTGAATTAAAAAAAAACTAAAAAAAAAAAAAAAAAAAAATAATAGGTATCTTTCATAATACAACCTGTAAATGTTCCTGTTTGACGTGAATGGTCATTTTTATATTGTTTCAATCAAAGTAAAAGTTTAAAAGTTGTAAACAAAATACTGAAAAACCACAATGTCGCCACATGTATAAAGAAAAACTGCTAACTAATATAAGACCAAGAAATCAGAACATTTATTTATATAAAAATCCAAAGAAACCTAGAATAAATATGTCAAATTACTTTTCTGCATAAAGATTATGCATTGTTAATATCCTTGAAGTCCGTTATAAACATTTTGTACCGAGTCATGTTTCAAAAGCTGTTTCACCCCTAAAATACAAAAACAAATTATTTAGAATATAAATAAATACAGCACCATAACTTATTAGCACTCCTGAACAAAAAAAAAATGACATGTAATAAAAGTTACTGATGGATAAACAGGCTTATAACAGAAATGTAAACTTGCTCTAGTCCAATACAGGTAATACAGAAGTGGCAAAGGCTGAATTGTTTAAAACGAAAATGGGGAAATCAATTCTTAAAGCTAATCCAGTATAGATCATGGTGTTATGGCTTGAATCTAACTTTTGAAAACAAAGCAGGTACAAAAAAATAAAAATAAAAAAAAAAGAAAGTGGGGGAAACCAAAGATCACACTTGGAGGGAAACTATACTATACAGATTTTTGATCAGTTCCGAGGCTCACATTTTTTTTTTTTTACCCAATCTCTAATTTTTCTGTTATTTTTTAAAATTTTTACAAATGCACGTCTAACTCTTTTTTTCTATTTCTAGTTTTTTAATCTCCTTTTTTTTTTCCTTGAAGTCCGATATATTTGGAGAAGGCTTTAGTACTTATAAACGGCCTCCAACTACACAGGAACTGACTCAACAAAGAAATATATTCCAATAGTAGGACCAAAGCCTAATAAAGGCCTTGGTCAATTAAGGACATACACAAGCCCCTATCAGTCTTGGTGGCTCAACATAAAAGGATAATTAAAAAAAGGGATTTACCAAGCCATTTAGCTACATACATTTATGAGCATTTTCTGAATATGATGGATAATTATGCAGAATTCCTGCTTTTAAAAATGAAAAAAGCCTTTAAAAGAAATCGAGTGCAAGCTGAAGTTGCATAACCTCGCCAGAACGTGGATATGCTGACTTGATTTGAGCTGTGGTGGCCATTTATGTTCACATCCCCTACATTATAATAGCACATAGAAGGGTCCATTCACAACTTACAGCACTGTACATGAATGTCATATAAGCTGTGTGCTTTGTAAATGATCTAAAGTCCTCTGTTCTTTCCACTGTGCAGGAAAAGAAGCCTACATACTCCAAAGTGTGCCAACACAAGCCACAATACACCCACAGCAACGGAAAGGACCAAGCAGTAGGGTGCTGGTCCAATGGAAAGCATAACTACCATACTTAATGACATTATAAACCCTCCTATCTGCACCTTGTTTTTCACCTGTATAAGATGTGACTGATCATGTAGTTTCATGATGTCATTTGGTGGCCTGTGACACCAGAATGTGAAGATTTACTCCACTATAGGCTGTGCACAGAGGTTTGTTTGTTTAAACATGAGGCCTGCAGCATGGAACTGCACAGATTAACCTCTTTGCACCCGCGCTATAGCTGAAAGATGGCTACAGTGTGGGCCTAAATTGCCGGGAGGGCATCCTTGTACGTCCTTCCGAGCACGCGCTGCCTGCACAGCCCCTGCGGGCCATGCGCTCTGCGATCAGCGAGTCCATGAGACTCGGCTGATTGGAGTAAGGGGCTGATCCCGGCTCCTTATCACGTGTGCAGCTGTCAGCCAATGACAGCTGATCACGTGATGTAAACAGAAGCCAGTAATTGTTTATTTTTTGTTTTTTATTACGCTGACAGCGCAGGGAGAAAAAAAAAAAATAAATAAAAAAAATTAGCAGAATACCAGCTTGTGTAAACGGGACATCGGTCCTGCACATGGAGAATCACTGCTGCCTCATCAGTACCCACCAGTGCCACCCATCAATGCTTACTGCTGCCAATCAGTGTTGCCCATCAGTGTCACATACCAGTGCCACCTATCAATGCCCATCAGTGCTGCCCATCAGTGCCGCCTCATCAGAGCACATCAATGAAGGAGGAAAATTACCTGTTTGCAAAATTTTATATCAAAATATGAAAACGTATTTATTTTTTCAAAATGTTCGGTCTTTTTGTTTGTTTAGTAAAAAATAAATAAAAACCCCAATAGTGATTAAATACCACCAATAGAAAGCACTGTTTGTACCCAAATGAAATTATCATTTTTTTTTCACACAGTGTAGCATGACTACGAAAATTGTCATTCAAAGAGTAACAGCGCTGAAAATTGGCCTGGGCAGGAAGGGTGTTTAAGTGCCCAGTAAGCAAGTGGTTAATGCATGACCTCTGTCTGTAGTCTAAGAACTGCCACTTCCTGTAAAAAATAAATAAATTTTATATAATAAATAAATAAATAAATAAATAAATAAATAAATAAATATATATATATATATATATATATATATAAAAAAACATATCCCCCAATCCCTAGGTCTCTCAGTCTAGTGCCTGTGCAGGTGCAGTGGACAGATCTAACACAGACAGCCATTTACAGGGCGATCACCATGCTGGAAGAGGCGATCTGTTTTCATCACATGAGTACTTCCACATTTGTGATGCAACAGAGGGAAAATAGTGAGGTATGGATTGGACACTGCATAACCTGGAACAAGAAGGTGCCTGTCCTGTTAGCAAATAGGGACAAGCTAGGTGAAAGAACATATGCACATAGGGCAATTGATTGGCTATGACACTACAAACTGCAGCAACAACATTTGAGCCCATCATTACAAGGGAATGCAAACAGCGACACATGGAATATAAATATACTAATACTTAGTTAAAACAACCAAAAACATTTAAAAGTGTAAAATGCCTTTATGAAATGCTAGGCGGTACCAAAATTATATTTCAGCATTTATAGCTGTGGGGAAGTATAATGATATGATTATGTATTATCCAAAAATACAACAACATGTGTCATGTAAAGGGCTCAGTCTTGTAACGTTAACTAGCTGAAACACTGCACAAAACAAGTGCTGCAGTATAAGCACAAGACACTACATAAATGTCCTAAACCTCTGTAGCAACAGAGACTAGCACAACATTTATATAGGTAGTCATGTATGAGGTTTATATTGGATAAAACACACTATAAATACTGCAAAGGCACCACAAATGCCATGTAGAAGACTAATGGTTGTAAAGTTTATATAGACCATGGGTAGTGAAATAAAATTCAAGGAGGTCCAGTAACTTAAAAAAAATGCTCTCTGGCCCTTTTCTTACCGTTTCCTCCACACACTCTAGTAATACCCTGTAAATGTAAGTGTCCCCAATAGTGTTCCCCCTTACATTAGGTGCCCCTACCACAGTAATTCATTACATTGGGTGCCCCCCCCCCATCAGAATACCCCCATTAATCAGTTGCCACCGTCAGAGTGCCCCCTTACATCTGGTGTATCCCATCAATGTGCCCCCTTGCATTATTTGTCCCCATCGGAGAGCTCCCTTACTTTATGTGCCATCTTCAGAGTGACCCTTTACATTAGGTGTCTCCATCACATCAGGTGTGCCCATTAGAGTGCTCATCAGAGTGCCCCTTTACATCAGATGCCCCCAGAGTGCCACCTTACATCAGGTGTCATCGTCGTGCCCCCTTAACATAATGTGCCTATCAGCGTGCCCCTTTAAAATATATGTGCCCATCACTGTGCCCCCCACTAACATGTGCCCATCACTGCGCCCCCCACTAACATATGTGCCCATCACTGTGCCCCTTAACATAAAAAGGGGCATGTTGACGGGTACAATGGTAAGGGGCACTCTGATAGACATATTTAACGTTAAGGGGCCCGCTGATGGGCACATTTTATGTTAAGGGGCACGCTGATGGGCACAACAAAATATGCTGTCCCAGGAGCTGGTAGTGCACCTAGAAGTGCCTGGAACTCACTGGATTTGAAAATAATTGATTAATCTAATAGATACTAGACATGAACATCTTTGAACTTTACCCTCTCTGTATTTTAAGGAATCGATACTAATCATAGAATCAGTTTTCTTGTGACAAACATTTTTAAAAGTACATCTGAAAACACACATACCATTTTTCTGTTCTTCTGTTAGTTGTTCTTTGGGAAAGTCAACATCAAATGTAATAATCAAAGAACCTTTGATGTTATTGTTGTCGAAATTTGGCAGGCCTTCTCCCTTTTTCCAAAGTTTTGCGCCAGGTTTAGTAATTTTATCACGCATTACGTGAACCTAGGTAGAAAACAAAAAAATATTACATGTGGCAGACATTTTGTCACTTTTCTGCAACAGAAAATGTAGTTATGCCTTTAAAATGAAAGCACATTAAAAATGAATTGGTCAACGGCCTTAACAGGTTTCTGGTTTCAGCTATTCAGTTACTGATGTGATCAGTTAAAGCTTCTCTTAGGCTACTTTCACACTGATGTGATTCAGTTAAAGCTAGAACCTGATCTGGCTTAAACATTTCCATCAGTGTGAAAGCCCTCGGGCTTTCACACTGAAGACACAGCAACAGCTGTTTCGGAACTGCAGCTTCTCTTAGTGTCTGCAAGTACCCGTGTTAACAAAACATTAGATCCTAGGTCCAGGCTGTAAAAGTAGCCTTGACCTTTGTATAAAAAGTGCATCTTCAGCCACAACTTTTCTCGCTTCTTCATAAAGCTGGAAAGGGATACAATTATTTCAAGTTTAGAATTCTTCCTGAGACTCCTCCAATCCAGGCGACAATGTTGGTCACCAGCAAAACAAACAACTAAAGTGGAGGTCCACCCAAATATGGAAGTTCTACTTTAAGCACTCCTTACATGCCACATGTAATTTTTGTGGGGGGGGGGGGGGGGGGGGCAGATACCCAGCTTTGACAGGTACCTTCTCCAACTTAGGACAGGGGAGTATGTGTTTATCAGGTCAACAGATACACTTTTTGTAGCTGCTGACTTAAACTCAAAAACAGCTGGAACTCCGTTTTAAGTGTTAGAAATATCTATACATACTTCGAGTGTGCTATGCATTGGGTAATAGCTTAACATTGGAGGTCACTGTCGGTACCATTACCACAAGTTATTTCCAGAATGGATGCTATTATGTCAAGAATCAAAACCACCTTTTGATGCCAAGTGGAACCCATGGTTTGTGTATTATCTTCCTTCATCGGACTGATCTTATTATATATCTGGCAATTACTCCTTTTGTTATCAAATTTCTGACATGGGAAATCTCCAAACATATGTATATAGATGCACTATGTCGTACACTATTATTTTTACAATATTTCAAAGTGCCTTCTGTAAGCTTTTTGGGAGATATCTTTGTAAAAAAACAAATTATTATCATTATTCGTTTCATTTTGTTCTTTTTTTCCTGATACTGTGCACATTCTTGAGACACATTAGAATTGGCTTGCTTAATATTTTTTCGACAGTCTTTTTGACTATCTAATGTACTTTGCTTTTTGTACAGGTTTCTTGTACTATTTATAAAAGAAAAAAAAAAAAAAATTTTTTAAAAAAAGGAAAATATGCATATTTTTATTACAACTTGTAGTAAAGCGGAACTGGATGCATTTTACAACAGACTGCAAACATGCAGGCTATTATTGCAGAATAGACATGCAAAAAAAATACACCTACCTGTTTGCGGCATGTAAATCAAGCTGCACCTGCACAGCTGCCGCGTACAGTCTAAGTGAATACTGTGCATGTGCAGGAATTGCGTCAACTCACGCCTGCCAATGGAGATACCCAAATACTGGCAGTCAGGGAGAAGATCCTGGCATCAATGCGGGACCCAGATTATTATAGTTCCACTTTAAAAGACTGCTTATTTGTACCGTTTTGTTACACACAGTGCCTTGAAAAAGCATCCATACCCCTTAAAATTTTCCACATTTTGTCATGTTTATGGTTGAACTAGATGGACTTGTGTCTTTTTTCAACCTGATAAACTATGTAACCATGTTTCAACCAAACGTAAAAGTATTTTATTGGGATTTTATGGTGATAGACCAACACAAAGTGGCACATAATTGAAAGGAAAAAGGATAAATAGTTTTCCAAATAAATATGTGAAAAGCGTGGTGTGCATTTGTATTCAGCCCCAATACTTTGGGGCTGAATACTTCAATACTTTGTAGAACCACCTTTCGCTGCAATTACAGCTGCAAGTCTTTTAGGGTATGTCTCTACCAGCTTTGCACATCTAGAGTGAAATTTTTTGCCCATTCTTCTTTGCAAAATAGCTCAAGCTCTGTCAGAGTGGATGGAAAGCGCCTGTAAACAGCAATTTTCAAGTCTTGACACAGATTCTCAATTGGATTTAGGTCTGGACTTTGACTGGGCCATTGTAACACATGAATAGGCTTTAACCTAAACCATTCTGTTGTAGCTCTACTCTCTCCGTTTAGGGATGTTGTCCTGCTGGAAGGTGAACCTCCACCAGTCTCAAGTCTTTTGCAGACTCTAATGCCGCGTACACATGAGCGGACTTTGACAGCAAAGGTCCGACGGAACGAATCCATCGGACTATTCGATCGTGTGTGGGCTCCATCGGACTTTTGCTGTCGAAAAATCTGACGGACTTTAGAAATAAAATAGGTTTCAAATTTTTCCACCAGAACTCCGCCGGACCCAGTTCCCAACGAGAAATCCGCTCGTCTGTATGCTAGTCCAACGGACAAACGACGCAAGGGCAGCTATTGGCTACGAACTTCATTATTCTAGTCCGGTCGTACGTCATCACGTTCGAATCCGTCGGACTTTAGTGCGATTGTGTGTGGCTAAGTCCGTTCATTCGGAAAGTCCTTCGTAGCTCCGCTGAAAGTCCGTCGGAAAGACTGTCGGACCTAGTCTGTCGAAAATTCCGGTCATGTGTACGCGGCATAATAGGTTTTCTTCAAAGATTGTCTTGCATTTGGCTCCATCAATCTTCCCATCAACTCTGACCAGCTTCCCCGTCCCTGCTGAAGAAAAGCATCCCTTCAACATGATGCCACCATGTTTCACGCTGGGGGTGGCATGTTCAGGGTCACGTGCAGCGTTAGGTTTCAGCCACACATAGCATTTTGCCATTAGGCCAAAAAGTTAAATTTTGGTCTCATCTGACCAGAGCACCTTCTTCCACATGTTTGCTGTGTCTTCTCGCAAACTGCAAACAGGACTTCTTATGGCTTTCTTTCAACAATGGTTTTCTTCTTGCCACTCTTCCATAAAGGCCAGATTTGTGAAGTGCATGACTAATAGTTGTCCTGTGGACAGATTCTCCACCTGAGCTGTGGATCCCTGCAACTCTTCCAGAGTTACCATGGGCCTCTTGGCTGCTTCTCTGATTAATGCTCGCCTGTCAGTTTAGGTGGACGGCCATGTCTTGGTAGGTCTGCAGTTATGCCATACGCTTTCCATTTTCGGATGATGGATTGAACAGTGCTCCGTGAGATGTTCCAAGCTTGGGATATTTTTTCATAACCTAACCCCGTTTTAAACTTCTCCACAACGTTATCCCTGCCCTGTCTGGTGTGTTCCTTGGCCTTCATAATGCGGTTTGTTCACTAAGGTTCTAGCAAATATTCCCAGAACAGCTGTATTTATATGGAGGTTAAGATACACCACAGGTGGACTCTATTTACTAATAAGGGGACTTCTGAAGGCAATTGGTTCCACTAGATTTTAGTTAGGGGCTTTAGAGTAAAGGGGGCTGAATACAAATGCACATCACACTTTTCAGATATTTATTTGTAGAAAATTTGGAAAACCATTTATCGTTTTCCTTCCACTTCACAATTATGTGCCACTTAAAATGCCAACAAAAAATACATTTACGTTTTTAGTTGTAACATAACATGACAAAATGTGGAAAATTTCAAGGGGTATGAATACTTTTTCAATGCACTGTATATTTCATATTGTCTTCAAATAGGATCAAAATAAACCTTTTAACCATTTGTCGACCGGGACATAGACAAACAACTGGTACAGCGCGGTCAGCTAGTTTTGGGAGGGCGTAGTCACGAACTCGTGTTTCCCGCGCACCCCTGGGACATGCACACGGAAGTGTCCATGCTTGCCAGGTTCACTGGACCTGGCTCATCATGGATCGTGGTAAAGGACTAATGACAGCAGCCCTTTACCACGTGATCACTCCGTCCAATAACGGAGCGATCACTTTTCAACAAACCGGCGCATGTCTGATTCAGCTCTGCCCTCTCCTCGCACTGATCAGTACAGTGTGAAATGAGGGAGCTGGTGCAGCAGCGCTTGTGGGCTGGATCTGAAGTGCCCACAGCGCTGATCTGTGTCCATTGAGCCTCATCCGCGCTCATCTTTGGGACATCAGTGCCTCATTCCATTCCTCATGTGTAAAAATAAATAAATAAAAAATAAAAAAAAAAGGACGTTTTCCATTTTCTTTCCACATCTTCCAAAAACTTAGGGGAAAAAAAAAAAAAAAAAAAGGACATATTTAACCACCTGAGACCCAGGCCAATTCTGACATTTCTCTCCTACATGTAAAATTCCAAATTTTTTTGCTAGAAAAAAACATAGAACCCCCAAACATTATATATGTTTTTTTAGCAAAGACCCTAAAGAATACAATGGCGGTCGTTGCAACTTTTTATCTCGCACGGTATTTGCACTGCAATTTTTCGAACGCGTTTTTTTCAGAAAAAAAACAGTTTCCTGCTTTAAAAAAAAACAAAACAGTAAAGTTAGCCCAATTTTTTTGCATAATGTGAAAGATGAAGATACGCCGAGTAAATAGATACCCAACATGTCACGCTTCAAAATTGCATGCGCTTGTGGAATGGCGCCAAACTTTGGTATTTAAAAATCCCCATAGTCGACGCTTTAACATTTTTTACTGGTTACATATTTTGAGTTACAGAGGAGGTCTAGGGCTAGAATTATTGCTCTCGCTCTAACGTTCGCGGCGATACCTCACATGTGTGGTTTGAACACCGTTTTCATATGTGGGCGGGACTTGCGTATGCGTTCGCTTCTGCGTACGAGCTCGCGGGGACAGGGCGCTTTAAATTTTTTTTTTTTTCTTTTTATTGTTCATTTTATTTTAAATTTTTTAGTACAACAACTTTAAAAAAAAAAAAAAAATATTTGATTACTTTTATTCCTATTACAAGGAATGTAAACATCCCTTGTAATAGGAATATGACACGATCGGACCTATTTACAGTGAGATATGGGGTTAATAAGACCCCACATCTCACCTCTAGGCTGGGAAGCCTAAAATAAAAAAAAAAAAAAAAAAAAAAAAAAAACGATCACCGCTTCCCAGCGGAGGCGGCGCCGTTTTTTGAATGCAGAGGCCGGGCGTGACGTCATAACATCGTGCCCGGCCTCCGAACGATCATAGAGACTCCGGCGACCATCTGGTCCGCCGGAAATCTCTATGTGCATCATCCGGTGCCGGCGGATCCCGAGTCCGACTCACCGATGGAAGCGGTGAGTCGGTAGAAGCACCGGAGGGCGTCCCCTCCCGCCGCCCGTAAGAACGATCAAGCGGCGGAACAGCCACTATGATCGTTCTTATGGTGCAGGGAATCGCCGGCTGAAACCGGCAATATCTGAATGATGTCTGTAGCTACAGGCATCATTCAGATATACCCCTGAGACCAAAAAGACGTCATATGACGTATACTGGGTCTCAGGTGGTTAAAAAGACTCAAATATTATATGTTGGGGTGTCTGCTTTCCAAAATGTGGTCATTTTTTGGGCGTTTCGTTGTCCTGTTGCTCCAGGGCCTTCAAAAGTGCAAGAAGTAGTCAAGAAATTAAATGTGTAATTTATATCCCTAGAACACCTGACGGTGCTCCCTGCACATTGGGCCTCTGTATGTGGCTAAGCTGTAAAGTCTCGCACATGTGGTATGGTCTTGGGTATCATACTTGGGAGGAGTAGCAGAATCTGTTTTGGGGTGTAGTTGCAAGTATGCATATGCCATGTGAGAGAAATAACCTGTTAATATGACAATTTTGTCATATTTCATTTTGCTAAGAATTGTGGGGAAAACGACACTTTCAAAAAAAGGCATTTGTACTTTCCTGGCTTATTAGTGTCTCAAAAAATGAGATAGGCCGTCAGTACATCAGGTGTGATCAATTTTCAATGATTGGCACGATAGCTTGCAACTTTCAAAGACCAATTCATATACACCGATTTTGGTTATTTTTACCAAAGATATGTAGCAGTATACATTTTTGGCAAAATTTATGAAGAAAAATTGCTAATTTGCAAAATTGTATAACAGAAACAAAGATGCATTTTTTTTTTTTTTCAACAACATTTTCAGTCTTTTTTCATTTATAGCGAAAAAAAAAAAAAAAAAAAAAGTGGCGATTGAATACCACCAAAAGAAAGCTCCATTTGTGTGAAAAAAAATAAATAAAAAAGGACAAAAATGTCATATGGGTACAGTGTTGCATGTAGTATTTGTCATTCAAAATTGGTTGGGTTAGGTAGGGGGTATAGGTGACCAGTGGGCAAGCAGTTAAAATCTGGACTGTCACATTGTCAGTCAGAATTTGTGCTGACTGTTCCATCAATAGGAGATAGTTTAGATATCCCACAATCGAGGTTACCCTGGAAGCATAGTAAGGCTAGCATGGGATCCAATACTTTGTGAACATCCTGGGTGCAAAAGACAGACCTAATGGTAGGACCACAGCCAAATGTAGGTAGGGTTAATGTGCTGGAAAGATAGGGGAATAAACAAGTACGCATCTTTGATGTCCACAGAGGCTAGAAAGTCTAGCTGATGGAGAGTAGATATGAGAGAGAGCTGGTAGCAGAGCAGCAAGGGACAGTGTGGCAAACAAAACAGTTCTGCCTTAGACCTCTTTCACACTGGGGTGTTTTTCAGTCACTTTAGCGCTGGAAATAGCCTCCGCTAAGTGCCTGAATACCGCCTCCCATTTATTCAAGTGTCACTTTCCACACTTGGGCGAATCACTTGCGGGATGTTCCAAAAAGTTCTGCAAGCAGCATCTTTGAGGCAGGTTGGGAGCGCTGTATTTAGCGCTCCCACAACACCCTGGCCATTGGAATGAATAGGCAGCACTTCCGAAGCACCGCAACATGGGAGTTTTTAACCCCTTCTTTGGGGTTAAAAGCGCCCCACTAACGTCCGAAAAGCACTGTTTAAACAGCGGTAAAGCGCCGATAAAATGACCGGCGCTTTCCCGCAAAGGCAGCCATAGCCCTAGCGTGAAAGGGGTCTTAAGGCTCACATTCATCACTAGTCAATCTGCCATGGCCCGCCATTATGTGCACTTCCAACTATTATAAGCAGATGAAGGAGAACCTTGCTTTGAGCTCTATGCACACTGCAAAATCCTGCCAGAAGAATCTGCCCCATCCCCTACTACCACACATGCAATGCAGAATTTCTGAGTAGGTGAAGAACATCTACACTTTTAGTTTATTGTACACTTACTACAATTTTTATATATGTCAATAAAAAACACTTGACTTACTTTATGGTTATCTAAATGATTAATTTCCATTTGAAAACCCACAAGAGCTTCGACTAAAGAAATAGTAACATTTGTGTATAGGTCATCTCCTCTTCTTTCAAATATAGGGTGCCTGTTTACAAAATACCAAAAAAAATTAAGGTTATATAGATTTTAAACACCCCTACCAATCATTCCCAGTGCTCCCCCAAAATGTTTTTTTGGAGATAAAATAGAAGCAGCACAAAAAATACTCAGCAACAGTAGAGGAAAATTAAATGCGTTCTTGCATTTCTTTAGCTAAAAATCACTTTAATTAAAAACCATCAATGTAACAGACAAGCATTGTACCAAGAAAAAAAATAATATAATATAATATTATATGCAAAGCTGTCCAACGGTTTTTATCAACCCCATTCTGGATGCAAAGTAGAGAGATAGTAAATCAACAACAATGTTATTTTGTAAGACTGGACAGTGCAAAATCTGGTGAAGCTCTGCATGGTAACCAATCAGCTTCTAACTTCAGCTTGTTCAATTAAGCTTTGGCAATAAAACCTGGAAGCCGATTGGTTTCTATGAAGAGCTTCACCAGATTTTGAACACTCCAGTTTATTTGTAAATAAACCCCACTGTTTCTTTTTTATCCACTCCATTTCAATTATCTGTAAATCAAAGGGATGGGCTACAATCTGCAGACAATGGGGTTTATTTACTAAAGCTGGAGAGTGCAAAATCAGGCTTGCTTCTTTATAGAAACCAATCAGCTTCCAGGTTTTATTGCCAAAGCTTTATTGAACAAGCCTGGGGTTAGAAACCAATTGGTTTCTATGCAAAAGTGAGTCTGATTTTGTACTCTCTAGCTTTAGTAAATAAACCCCAATGTCAGTTAAAAGGAACGGAACAAGAAATACGTTTTTTTTTTTGTCTTTTTAAAATAAAAATTTGCTTTTGTTTATCCCCTTAAATAACCCTTAACCTACCCCAATCAACTCCTCCTTCTACTATTATTTTCCTTCAGATTTTTGTGTTGCTTTCTAAAGCCTATCAAGTTCACGGCTGCAGCAGCATGTGTCTAAGTTAACTGGAATTGAACTCTAGTCTTTGCTGTGAACACGTAAAATTGATAACGCCACAGTAAAAGCTGATAGAGGTCAAGGATGGCTTGTTTAAAAAGTCTTACTGCTTGTTGGAAATATGTAATCAATTTAATTTCCATAGTCTGGGCAGAGGTGTACTTTATTAGTATTTGTAAAAGTCAAAAAAATTGGCTCTGTCTATCCAAAGTTGACACCTACTTACATCTCAATAGGAAAAGGAGGCCCGATTACATTGTTACTACATAAGAGGGGTTTAGAACATTTAAAAACAAACTGTTTTAATTTGAGAACAAGTACTAATTTAAAGAATGGTCATCATTGTTGATCTTGGTCCACCACTGATAATCTGGTAATTCTTATGATATCTGCAATTTCTCCTTTTCATTTTAGCACAGTAAAGCCTTCTTAAACTAAAAAAGGACCTGTCTCATTCTGTTACATATATCAAAATAAGAGAAAAATGTCTCTTTTAAAAGGACAGTGGGGACCCTACTCCACAGATATCAATATTTCCAAACACTGCACTGATAATGGCAAAATAGCCTGAAACACCTATTTGCAGTTTGGAATAAATGGATGTAAAATATTAGACTATATCTGCACTATACACCAGCAGTTTTGGATGTGCATTTGGACAGAGGAGCGATAAGCAATGATTTACATGGCTTTCCTCATTGAAATGAGGGATTATCCTCTTATTTTTGGAATATACGATATATGAATGAGAAATCTGAATACCTTCTGCTTTAAGAAGACTTTACCGTGCTATGCACGCATTAGTGTAAGGGAGTGTTTTGATTGCGGTAATCCCTTCTCACAAAACCATTTATGTTTATACTGTCTCCTTTTAATTTTGCACCCGATTACATGCATAGCACGTTTTTTTTTTAGCAAAAATGTCATCATTAAAGAGGACATAGGGGCTGAATAACAGCAATAAATGGTTACCAGGGGTGATTAATAAGCTTTCAGAACTCCTCCGTGCAACATGTGACCTCTGTCTCAACTGTTATGGATAAAACATGCACCCTTGTGACTGAATGGAGAAGAGCAGTAGCTGGGACTGTGCAGGGGCCTATCAGACTGCTGAAGATAGACTGTAGCGGTCCTTCTATTCAGGTGTTCAGCATGGAAACTTGACTTTTGGGGCCAGAGCTGGAGCATAAATTAAATCATTAACATAAGACATTTCAAAACCCATGTTTCCTGCACCCCCTGCAGATCTAGCTTAGTTTTTTATAGACTACAACTGGGCTTAGTTATCTGAATGCAGTATCTCCTTACTTGAGAACTTTGATTCGAAAACGCAAGTCACCTGGCTCTCCATCAATGTGTGGTTCACCTTAAAAAAAAAAAAAAAATCATAACAATTAGTAAAAGGACAAGTGTAAAAAAAAAAAAAATAAAACAAAATAAAAAAACACCCCCATAATTAAAAACATAGTAATTACCTTCTCCAATGAAAGGATATTCCATGCCATCACGAACACCAGGCTCAATCTCCACTTCTAAAGTTCTTTCTTCATTTACAAGTCTACAAAACAATTAATATACTGTTGAGGAGCAAAGAAATCTTTCAGCAAGATTCAAACGGCACAATATTCCTGTTGGAGATAAAGATCCTTAAACATATACAAAGATCCATCCTTGTATTACCGTACTCTCGTTAGTGTTTAGCTGATCAGAGCTGCTGCTTATTGGCAACTCATGCTTCACTTACTACTCAACATACTACACTGAAATGGCCTTACACTAGTGATCACAAAAAATCAGAAAGAATGAATCAGCAGCAGCACTAAAACAGAGGCACTAGCTGATACACTGGTTTCACTGGTTCAATAGGATAGGTGAAACCTTGATTTTCATAATATTTAACACGATTTCACCCGTTATCAATAGGTGTACTTACTTGACGTTTGGACATTCATCACAAACAACTTCTTGAGTCATCTGAAAACGTCCTGGTCCAAGTTGTGTAGTTCTCATTTCTTGCCGGCAGTTGCATTTACGTTTTCCTGGTGCTTGTCGTGCTACAGGCTTATTTCTTACAACCTAAGAAACGGTATTAAAAATTCATGACACAGGAAAACAAAAAAAAAACAAAAAAACAAACACTTTACTGAATAATATATACATATATCTTTAGGTATAAGCGTTTATCGTCACAGACAAATTAAATGTACTCAAATAGCCCTGCTGTGTTTCAGGTTTAGTCAGTGTACTCCCTGCCAAGGTCTGAAGGCCACTTGCATGAACATAAAGAGGTCCCACTCTCCCACCCAAATTATCCGATTACTATGATTTGGCAGGAATACCAACTAAAGCCTCATACACACGATCGGACTCTCCGACAACAAAACCGTGGAATTTTGTTCGAAGGGTGTTGGCTCAAACTTGTCTTGCACACGGTCATACAAATGTTGACCAACAATTACGAACGTAGTGACGTACTAGACGTATAACGTGGTTTTTCAGCTCTTTAGCGCCACCCTTTGGGTTCCTTCTGCTAATTTCGTTTTTGTTAGTAGAAGTTCGGTGAGTGTTGATTTGCGCTTTTCTTTTTGTGTTTTTTCCATTTCGTGCTTTTCAGTTAGTTAGTTTATGAACAGCCGATCAACCAGACATGTTGAGGAATCAGAGGAGATAACGTGTTAAATTATTATTGGCCTTGGAGTTATTGCTTTGACATATTTTTTTTGGTTAAATAATGATTTGATTTGGTTTATTTTCTATATTTTTGGATGCATAGAATGCACTTTTTGTTAAGTTCTATTGGCAGATAGCATGTCTAATTTTTTTTTTTTTTAGTGCACAAATAAAAAAAAAAAAAAAACACACAAATAATATTCTTGATATCACTAGAAAAAAAAAAAAAAAAAAAAAAGCCTTTGAAAATTTGTTTGCAATAACTCCATCAGTATTACCAGCAAAGCAGCTTCATTATCCCATTAAAGAAGAAGAGAATCGTGTGCTGCATTTGGAGATTTCATAATTTACCATGTCACGAATGTTAAAGCGGTGTTTCAGCTTCAAAAAAAAAAAAAATTTAAAAGTCAGCAGCTAAAGAAAAAGTCGCTGACTTTTAATAAGTAAACTTACCCTCCCAGGGCGCCCGCGATGCCGTTCGTGGAGGCCGAGATGTCCCTCGGCGTTCCGGATCCAGCGCCGCCATCCTCAGTAAGGGCAGCGGCTTCGCGCGGCCTACTGCACATGCGCGAGTGGGATTTGTGAATGGGGAACGCAATGTGTTGTGGGACACAGTTCCCATAACACACTGCGCCCCATTCACTAGAAGACGGAAGGAGAGAAGATCACCGCGGCGCTTGAGGAGGCAGATTAGGACAATCTGCCTAGCAACAGCCCTTTCTGGTAAGTAAAAAAAATTTAAAAAATGTTTTTTTCCATTTGAAATTGTTACTAACATTTTTGAAAGTTTTTGTTTTCAGGGTGTCCCTCCACTTTAATTCTCCATTACAAACGCTAGTTTACAAGACCGACCGCTTCTGCTTCCGAGCATGCGTGTTTGTATGTTGGACTTTTGTCCGACGTATTTGTGTATACACGATCGGAAAGTCCAACAGACATTTGTTGGCGGAAAATTTGAGAACATGATAGCCAACATTTGTTGGCGGAAAGTCTGACAATAATTGTCCGAAGGAGCATACACACGGTTGGATTTTCCACCAACAAGCTCACATCTACCATTTTCCTTTGGAAAATCCGATCCTGGCCCCCCCCCCCCCCCCCTCCTCCTCACTTTCTCTTGTCTTTTCTCCGATTCCCCACTTTTCAGGTGTACGACTCCTTACCCTGCAGCGTCACTTTCTTGCCTTATTTACCTCAGGTTTATGCTCTGTTCTCTTCTTGAGATGTATAGACTGCATATTGCACCACTGCAGGGGTTTTGGTTGGCGCAGGGGACGCCTCGTTGTGGGGAACTTCTCCAGGACCCCCTGGCTTTTATGGCCTTATAGACGATGCCTATTTACTGCTGTTACGTCAGTCCTCGCTTTTTTTATAGTGCTTTTTTAATTTTTTTTAAGTAATTTGTATTTAGGTTTTTATATTTGTACAACACACACACACACACACACACACACACACACACACACACACTAAATAAATAAAATGGGAGAAAGATAGAAAAAAAAGGCTGCTAACAGAGTGGGTGAAAAGTGTGGCCACCTGCCAATCAAATAGTATATGAATCACCCAGCAATATGTTAGATAGATCAAAAGGATCAGTGGTATCTCAAAACAGCAACAGCATGTTGTTCATTCAGAGTAAGTGAAACGAACAAACAGGGTTCACCCAACTCTAGTATAGATAGCAACACATTCTGAAGAATAGATAGGTAAAATATTAGAACAATAACATAGCCATGTTACACTAATTCTCACAGCCATGAACCAATGTAAATATTGCACATACCATTGCTCATTAGAATCTACATGCCATGATGCTCAGAAAGTAGAGGATACCTGGGTATGACCTAGATCACCAGATATACCTCCTCTGGCACTGCAGTATTTTTAAGGAAACCAGGGAGAAAGGAGCCAAGCCTGGCAGCTCCATCCAAGGATTCCAGAGCTTAGAAAGCCGATTGGCTTTACCTCTTCGTTTATATATTTGTTGTACTCTCAATAGAGTAATATTAACTTGTTGTCCCCAGTCTTCAAAACGTGGGGGAATTCAAGAACATCCATCTCATAGCTATAGTTTTACGAGCTATAAACAGTAGTCATAACACTGGTATTCTAGGTGGAAATTGTTCCTCATCTATATTTCCCAGCAAGCAGATCACTGGTGAATGTTCTAGTTGTATGTAATAAACTATTAATGATGTCTACAAATCGCTTGCCAGTACCGAACCAGCTTGGGGCATCTCCAGAGCATATGTCTAAAACCGGCTGAATATCCCTGACATTTTGGGCAGTCCAGGGTAGGTCTACAGCCCCCTGTAGATAGTTTAAGGGGTCTACATCATACCCTATGTATGATAAACAATTGGGTCAGTCTCTGTGTTGGGGATAGGGATATTTGGGTCACTTGTTCTAACAAAGTAAGCCAGGATTCATCAGGTATTTCGTCCCGCTCCCTCCAGGAAGAACTAGATAAGCCAGGTATTTCTCCATCAACTGTTAATAGAAAGATGAAATAAGCCCTATTTTCCAGCAGTGGCCTCCAAAGAGGCAAGTAACAGCATAATCTGAAGGGAAAGGTTTGTTTTCTGAGCTTGGGATGTTAGAGCATGCCTGAGCTGGAGGTACTGAAAGAATCTAGAAATGGGTAGCGGATAGGTCTCTTGCAGATCCTGATAGTACTTTATAGTTTGTTGGGTATACATTTGAGCAACATATTTGATACTATGAGTGTACCAACAGTGAAACCCCTCTAATTTCTGAACCTCCTCCAGTCTAGGGCTCTCCCACAAGGGCATAAAGGATATTCCATCATAGAGCATTATATCCTTCATTTCCTGCCATACCTATATTGCCTCAATTATTCCCTTCCTTTGCCATCATGCAAGCCAATCCTTGTTACAAATCTCACAGCTAGCACGTGCGTGGGCAGAACTGCTGCATGTTGACTCCTTGTTGTAACCGAACAAACATCATTGAAACAGAAAATTGGCAAGCTTATTTCTATCGTTAATTAGCAAACCTGTAGGCTAGATCAGTGGTTCTCAACCTCAGTCCTCAAGTACCCCCAACAGGCCATGTTGTTTTCAGGTTTTCCTTTATCTTACACAGGTGCTTTAAATCAGAGACAATGGGCTTGGTATTTTGGACAGCTATTTTATCTAAGAGAAATTCCCAAAACATGGCCTGTTGGGGGTACTTAAGAACTGAGGTTGAGAACCACTGGGCTAGATAATCCTAAACTTCCTATAGGATCATACTTTGGTGTCCTGAAAAGCTGGATTCCTTGATTATGCAAACAGAGGTCTCATCGAGTTGTGACCTGCCTCTTCCCATTTTTCTCACCGTCGCACTGCTTAACCAACAAAAAAGCAAAGGGAGCAAAAAGAGGCGGACGACCACAGTGGGGTCGATTTACTAAAACTGAAGAGTGCAAAATCTGGTGCAGTTGTGTATGGTAGCCAATGCACTTCTAACTTCAACTTATTCAATAAAGCTGTGACCAAATAAATAAAATAAAAACCTGGAAGCTGATCGGTTCCTTTGCATAGCTGCACCAGATTTTGCACTCTCCAGTTTTAGGAAATTAGCCCCAGTGTGTCCATGGAGCTCTGATTGCAGTTTGCATAATAAAACTATGCAACTTTTTTGGGTAACTGAGTCACGCTACAAATTAATCACCAACAAAAACAACAGCAATTATTTCCTGCGCATGAGTGAAATGACCCAATAGGATATACAATTCTGATGCATGATTGGATAATATTCTTGAAGCCTTGCTGCCCCTCTAGGATTGGAGTTGTCCTCAAACCAAAAAAAAAAAAAAAAAAAAATGAAAGAAAGAGGGTGCACTGGCCTAGTGCATTATCCCACAAAATTGGGCCACTCTCTGGCTAAACATTCCTAGACTGGCCGATGACTCTACTATAGGGGGGACATCACCAGGGCCCCTGCAGGCTGACGTTTCAAAGGTATGTCCTTCATCAGATCCCTGGTGAGGACCCCCTATACTAGAGTCATCGGCTAGTCTGGGAATGTTTAGTCATGGAAAGTGACCCGATAAGCCCTATTAGTACCTATTGCTTGTGAGTAGTTCTTATTTATAATATTTTAAATAACATTTTGTGGGATAATGCACTAGCCCAGTGCGCACTCCCTTTCATTTGCTTTTTCAGAGACTCTGCAAACTAACTGAGTCTGTGTCCTGGGATCTTGTGTTAGAATCCCGCACATATACACTTTTTAATTTAATTTTTTTACTGGTGCTGCTAAATAGGAGAGAATAAGAATAATGCTGGAATACTAGTCAGTACCAGTATATACAAAGATAGAATTGCTTTGTAAAAATAAAAACCAAAAAAATAAAAATAAATCGCTTCTAATTTTGGATGTCTCAAAATGCTTCATTATGTAAAATATTACATTTTAGTTTTTTACATTTTTAGCATACAGAGCACGATTTTAAAAAGGTGTCTTCAAACAAAAAAATAAATAAATAATTAATAAAAAGGGGGAGGTGAGAAACACTGGTTTAAAGTATATATCGTATTTATCGGCGTATAACACGCACTTTTTCCCCCTTAAAAAAGGGGGAAAGTCGTGGGTGCGTGTTATACGCCGATACCCCAAAAAAAAGTGCCCAAAAAAATTAAACGGCGCAGAAAAACAGCGAGCGCCGCCGAAAAAGACCGATCTGTCTGTTCCGCTCTGCTCGCAGTCCCACCTCCCTGCGCTCGCTTCCGAAACAGCAGGGAGGCGGGACTGAGAGCAGGAGCCGAACAGACGGCTTGGGCTTTTCCGCCGCCGCTCGGTCTTTTCCGGCCGCGCAGTCTTCTAGGCGGCAATTTTAAATGTGGAAAATGACGCTGGCACCTGCAACTGACACTGACAAGCTGCAGATCACACTGGGCAAGCTGCAGATGACGCTGGGCAAGCTGCAGATGACGCTGGGCAAGCTGCAGATGACGCTGGGCAAAGCTGCAAATGACGCTTAAATGTAAGTGTTTTTTTTCCCTAAACTTCCCTCCTAAAACTTTTTTTCCTTAAAATGCCCCTAAACTTGGGGTGCGTGTTATAGGCCGGTGCGCGTTATACGCCGATAAATACGGTACATTTCTCTGTATATAGCCAATTCTTTTCCTCAAGTTAGTCATTTTAAAATACTCCAACATGTACCTCTACAATGGGAAGAAGAACTAGGAATAAATATCCCTAAACAAAAATGGAATGAAGCTTTTAAAATAATACACATTATCAATATCCAGTAAACATCAGGAAAGAGGCTATAAACTTCTGGTTAGGTGGTATAGATGCCCAATAGACATGTATAAAATAAACCCTGAGAATAAAGATACATGTTGGAGATGCCAAAAAGATATCGGAACAATGTCACATGTTTGGTATTACTGCCCCGGAGTTTATAGCTTCTGGGAAAAAATACACAAAATATACGCAGCAATGACAGGAATAGAAATCCAACCGGATATTTTGATGTCGGTATTATCAATGAACATGGGATCGGTAAAAAAGGTGAGGAAAGGCATCCTGAAATACTTTATTACCGCTGCACGTACTATAATAGCTAGAAAATGGAAAAATAGTGTAAGTCCTGATATAAAGGAATGGGAGATGGAAATGAACGAAATGTGCGCAATGCAAAGAAGGTGGGAAACTGAAAAGGAGTTCAAAAAAGAACATAGGACTGCCTGGCAGACCTGGACTGAATTTAATATTTTACAACCCAGATGGAGAGAACAAATATGAGGGGAGGAGAGTGGGAGGACAGATGGAGAGAGAGAGAGAGAGAGAGAGGGAGAGAGGGAGAAGGATGGGACAAATGACCTCTTCCCCCCGTTTCCTTCCCCCCTTCCCTCTTTTTTTCTCTCTTTTTTTTTTTTTTTTTTCTCCTTAGAGGTTATGGATGGATGGGATGCAAGTCTGTATGATTTCTGACGAATGAAACAAAAAAGGGAAGGAGAGAATGATAAAGAAATAATATTAAATTTAAGGTAATATGAAGGAACATACAGGGATATATTTATATTGAAGTATGGTAATCAAATACGTTTAGAAATAAAGTAAATGTAACCATTAAGATATTTGTGTGTAAGAGCAATGTGAAATTGTTTGTAAACAGAACATTTTGATAAATAAAGATATTTAAAAAAAAAAAAAAAAAAAAAAAAATGTACCTCTACAAAATTTCCAGAGTATACTTCTTCCAATGTCACTTCGAGATCCATGATTATATCGCTGCCTCGTGGAATATTTCGGTCCTGTTGACGTTGATTGCCATTAAACATGAATCCAAAGTCTCCAAAGAAGCTAATAAAAGAAAAAAGGTTCATCTTACAGTGATGTGTTAAAGCATACACATACTTTACCTTGAAGTGGTTCTAAAGCCCAAAAGTTTTTTTTACCTTAATTCATTCTAGTCACCTTTTGGAACATATTACATGTAACATGTTGCAGCAGCTGCAGTCATTCCCCCTCTCCTCTGTAGTAGCATTTCATATTAACCAATATATATTTTATATTATTCATATTAATTTGCATATGTTTTATTGATCATATAATTAAGTAGGGGTTTTATCAATATTATTATTCAATAAGTAAAGCAATAGTTATTAATCTTTATTAAAGTATACTATGTTATTCCATAGATATAGAAAGTCTTAATTTTAAATGTTGAACTTTAGATGACCTCTCTGCTTCTTTCTGATAGTTTACTGGGTGGAAGTGTATAAGGATACTTCATAGTTTTTAAATTTACCAATTAGAAGAGAAAATACTGACAGCAGTTGATCTACAGCTTGACAAGATAATATTCCTTAAAGATAATAAATCATCATTGTCTAGAAAAACTTCTTATACTAATGGTTTTAAAATAATTATTGGAATATGGCAAAGTTATGCATGCACACACACACACACACACACACACAATTTGTAAATATTGTACATTTTTGTGAAACCAATGTATACATACAAATAGGATTGTATAGTGAAAAACAATAAGACATAACACATTTGGTGGGGTTATTGAAAGTTCATTCTCCCAAAGTCGTAAATCTGTTATTCTTGAATTTGGATAAGCCTTATCAGGACAAGGAGGGTTGATTTAATACAGCTAGGTGCCATACTGTCTCTACACAGGTGTTTTTAATTGGACAAAGCCAGTTATAAAATCACTTTAATGAACATATAGGAATTCTGGGAATGAATAAGTTTGTCTGGATGTAGAACAGGTGTCAGATTTATGAATGGTTACATTGACGTAGATTTTAGCAACCAATCATATCTAGGAGAGATGCCCAAGATAAGGCTTGTAAAAAAGGTATATAAATGCAAGTTTTACAATTGTTAGATAGACGAAGTCCAGATAGGCGTCTATCAGGCTCGCTGCTATATATGCAGCCCTATTGCACGGGTTATAGCGGTGAGAACCAATAGGCAAATATCTGTTCCTTTGTTGTAACTTGTCTCCTCGTAAGAGTCAAAGAAAACCTGCATCACTGAAGTCCTGCCTGGTTCGATACTTTATTATTCTACTTCACCTCCCACTCCCAGGTGACAGTGAGCGGGCACCTTCTCCAGGTTACGGGTTTGAAACGAACGTGGCCGTCCGGGCCTCTGCCTGCCCAGCCACGTAATTTATTTGCAGTGCTCTGTGAATAGGAAACTACAAGTACCGGCAGCCTTTGCGGTTGTCAGCTTGTAGATTCAATGAACTACCATGGCACTGTTGAGAGCTCTGGTAGATCATACTCTGTCAGCGTGCATCTGCCTGCCCATATGAGGTACAAGCAGACAGATACACTGACCAGCCTGCAGGAGTTCTACATTGTAACTGCGATCCGATTACGGGTGCAATGCTTTACAGGATCCAAGTAAAGAAAAATCAAAATGCATATTTTTCTTACGTGCAAAAAATGTTGCATTTTACTGTGCGACAGACTCCTGCCCTCATCCCCCTTATAATTACCCAAGCCAGATTTTGATCCAACTGTGTGCCTATGAGCAGCGGTTCTCTTTGCCCTCTTCCTCGTCACAGCTCAGACTGATAGCAGCGTGAGCCATTGGGTCCTACTGCTGTCAATCAACTTCTGTGACAAGGGAAAGGAGGGCAGGACCGAGCCTCGCTCTCTATGTCCATTCAGACTGGGTGGTTATGGAGCAAGCTTTCACACAAGTGCCCCCATCAAAAGCAGCTTTCTAAAAAGGGGGCACTTGCTGAAGGAGCCAGGAGCGCTGGCAGAGCACCCCAGAAGAGGAGGATCGGGGCTGCTCTATGCAAAAAAAAATAAAAAATAAAAAAAAATATTGCACAGAGCAAGTAACCTGTTAATTATCTTATTTAAAAAATACAAAACATAAAAATATATATATATATATATATATATGCTTTACAATCACTGAGCCTAAATGCAAGTACCATATATACTCAAGTATAAGCCGACCCAAATATAAGCCGAGGCACCTAATTTTACCACAAACAACTGGGAAAACGTATTGACTAGAGTATAAGCCTAGGGTAAGAAATGCACAGCTACTGTGAGTGACAAAGAGGGTCAACAATACCCATTCGCATGCCTCACTGTGCCCATTTGCAGCCATAGGTCCCTCAAACTTGGTAGTTAAGGGTTCCTAAATGCACCCTAGCTGCAGACAGAAATTTGGGGTCTCTGGACCCAAAGGGTCCCGAAATAACATTGCTGCAGATAGAAACAATTGCTCGACTTTGGGGCCCTGTATCTCAGGGTCACTTGGTGCTAGGAACCCCATCTAATCACAGCAGGAGTCGGAGGGGGGAGACATGCGGGCCCTGTACACAGAAGAGGCCAGCGACATACAGGTACGTTGCCGTGCCTGTAGAAGCCGCTTGTCCATAGCAAAATATTGCTTCCTTCGTTTGAAATACCCAATGTTCCTGCCACCCCTCTGCTTTCCTATTAAAGGCTGGGGAGGGACAGAGGGACAGAGGGACACACACGTTTTGCCTTTTTATTTCTATTTTAAGCTGAATGGGTGGTTTAAAATGGCAAGGGCTCACATATTCTTTAAAGTGTCTGCCTTTTTTCTTGATTGAAGTATAGCTAAAAATGTAAAAAACGTATTTTGTAGAGTGAAGGAATCAAAGATTCCCTCACTTTGCAAGGCTTCCTGATTTGGCAGGAAGTGAAAAATCTCCCCAAAGAGACACAGATAACAAAAAAATAAATAAAAAAAAAAAAAAAAACACACTTTAGTTTTACTTTAAGTTCAATGGAGCTTTAAGGATTTGTAATCTCTTTAGAGAAAACCAATACTGTATACAGCAGGTCAGATCATATTATTTAGATTGACTTACTGTGAGAATACATCACCATGAGAACTGTGATGGCCATCTTTAAGTCCTTCTTCGCCATATGCATCATACTGCTTTCTTTTTTCTTCATCAGAAAGTACCTAAAAAATAAATAAATATAAAATGATGTATACTAATACAATATTTTATAAATGCATCTTTATAAGCAACAGGTTCTTCAAATTTTTTTAATCTGAGGACCCCCAATAAAAATATTATTGTAGTAGGCACAAAAAGAGAATGGATTACCAAAATGGCACAAAATCCATACAAAAGACAGATAACAATGGCTGTATAATATAAAACACAAAAAAACAATTCTCCATGTTTTATGGTTTGTAAAAAAGTGAAAATCTAACAGTGTAAATGAAAATAAAAAAAATTATAATAAAAAAAAAAAAAAAAGTCATTCTAATGTTAATCCTTATACACAAAAAAAAAAAGAAGACATAATGAATCTACCACTGTATTTGTTGGAATTTTATATTTTTTTTTAATGCAAGCTGCTGTGTTAGTTAGTTCCCAAGTCTGACTTGGCATCACCTCTTGCAGTCCTTGTACAGCGGAGTTCAAAACTCATATTGCTCTGCCCCTGCCTTGCACAAGCTCTAGTTCCCCATATGTGTTTGTGCGGTCAGGCATAGAGATAGTGATCATGCAGATAGTGATCAGAGGAGCCGTTATCTTTTCAGTTCTTGTAGTAAATAAATGGTGCCTGGCAAAAACGGATTTTCACTCTTCAGCCCCGTACACACCGGCCAAATGTTGGGCAGCATTGGCTGGTTCAATAGAAAATCTGCAGACATTTGGCCCATGAGTACAGAAGTTGGTCCAACAGAAGTGAGCTTCTGTCGAAGGGGCATGAACTAAAAAGATCTGCAGACCAGCTCCCGATCAGCCAATGGCTGAGAGCGCTGACTGCAGTGTTCTGGCCAGAGGGCCAGGAAGGAATAGAACAGCAGTGGAGATCACTGTACCAACATTGGATTGTTAGTACAGTGGATCCGAACTGAGCTGTCAGTTTTTTTTTTTTTTAAACTGGGTTGGGAAAAAATAAAAAATAAAAACTTAGTGTGTACTGGACTTAACCCCTTGGACACCAATGTAACGCAAATATGCAGCCTTTGGCTTTAAGGGGTTGTACCCAGGTGATGCCTGCAGCTGTACACGTCACCTCAGTAACGTTTTTTTAGAGCTGACAAATCGGATTTCTTGTAACAACTGATACGGCCAAGGATCCAGTCGGCTGTTATTACAAGCAGCGGGGGGGGGGGACGTCCCACCAAGAGGCCCGATCTAAAAATAAAAATATTTCAAGCGCCCCATGCCTCTGAGCACACGCGCAGAAGCATACGCAAGTCACGCTCACAAATGTAAACAGTGTTCAAACCACACATGTGAGGAATCGCCGCGACAGAGACAGAGCAATAATTCTCATGCAAGACCTTCTCTGTAGCTTTAACCGCTTCAGCGCCGGGCCATTTTTCACCCTTCCTTACCAGAGCACTTTTTGCGATTCGGCACTGCGTCGCTTTAACTGACAATTGCGCGGTCGTGCGACGTTACACCCAAACAAAATTGACGTCCTTTTTTTCCCACAAATAGAGCTTTCTTTTGGTGGTATTTGATCGCCCCTGCGGTTTTTATTTTTTGCGCTATAAACAAAAGAAGAGCGACAATTTTGAAAAAAAGCACAATATTTTTTACTTTTTGCTAGTAATGGCGGCGATCTGCGATTTTTTTTCGTGTCTGCGACATTGCGGCGGACACTTCGGACACTTTTGACACATTTTTGGGACCATTCACATTTACACAGCGATCGTTGCTATAAAATTGCATTGATTACTGTGTAAATGTGACTGGCAGGGAAGGGGTTAACACTAGGGGGCGGGGAGGGGTTAATGTTTTCCCTAAATGTGTGATTCTAACTGTGGGGGGAGGAGACCGATCATGTGTTCCTCCGTACTGGGATCACATGATCGGTCTCCTGCTCGCTGACAGGACGTGGAGCTGTGTGTTTACACACACAGCTCCACGGTCCCGCACGGTCCCGTTGTTTTAACGGGCAATCGCGGGTGCCCGGCGGACATCGAGGCCGCCGGGCACCCGCACCGGGTCCCAAGCGACGCCGCGGGCGCGCCCCCCAGGCGGCCGGGAATGGGAGGACGTCATATGACGCCCACCCAGGATGGTAGATCCACCTTGTGGGCGTCATATGACTATGGGCGGGTATTGAAGGGGTTAAACAGGTAACCTGTAGAAATTTGTAAAGTGACGACACACACGGTTTGGGGGTTCCAAGTAATTTTCTAGCAAAAAAAAATGCTGATTTTAAACTTGTAAGCAACAAGTGTCAGAAAAAGGCCCAGGCATGAAGGGGTTAAAGCCGAAACATCAGCCAGACAATTAGATGAATTACATATAAGGGGACCATTTTACCTGTCATAAAATGGTATTTCCATCTGTCCATTCCTAGGATTTACATTGCCATGCCATATAGTTCAGCCAAATAGGTGACTTCCATTTTATCGTTGGCTGTTAAAGCAATACAACATGGTCACCTCCCAACCTTCAGCCTGTAACTGGACAATAAGGGAAGGAAGACATTTTCAGATTAACCACACTTCTAAAACATGTCTACAAAACAAAGCAATGGGGAATTGAAGTTTTTATGCTATTCATAGCTATGATTCCGCGCTGATTTAGTGTGAAATGTGTTAGTTACGCACACTGCATTTCCCTTCTTTGTTTTGTAGGCATGTACATTTATGAAGATTTTTTCAAATCTAAAAAGGTGATGTTTTAGAAGTGTAGTCAATCAGAACATTTCTTCCTTCCTATGAAAGCTGTTCAGGGCCAGCACCTATTAGGCTCGGTTCACACTGATGCTGTGCGAATTGATGCAATTTGTGTTTTGACATGTGTGAATTTAATGCAATTTCTGAGGGGACTGGGCATAGCTGGACAATAAATTTGCATCGCGCCTCGCACTAAACTTGCGTAGGACCCTTCTTTAACTGGATCAATATTGCACCGCAACGATAACAATGTGAATGACTTTCATAGGAAACAATCCATTTTCAGATGACATGTGACTATGAATTTTGGATCGCATCAGATTTGCCGATGCCTAATGCCCCGTACACACGATCAGAAATTTAGACAACAGATCGACATTTTTTTTTTTGCACGCTAGTAATATATATTGAACCTGAAGAGTTTACTAAAGTTACGAAAATTCCCGTACGACAGAATAAAAAAAATTATATATATATATATATATATATATATATATATATATATATATATATATATATATATATATATATATATATATATATATATATATATATATATATATATATATATATATATAAAAAATACGGAAGTGATGTCAGGTGTTGTAGTGTATCTGTATTGTATTTTCGGATAACAAATGTACCCATTAAAGCAAAAATCGTACGAGAAAATTTTTTGTCCGATAAAGTGGATGAAATGCCGTGATCGGCTCTCGAAAAGCTCTCTAGTAATGATTATCGTATGATCGCGTCAAAAGCGGTATTTTGTGTAACCCGATTTTCAGATCGTGTGTACGGCCCATTAGTATGATTGTGGAGGTGGAACAGGAGACTGACCTGGAGCTGTATTTTGTTTTCTTGTGGACAATAAGAGCTCATGCACACAGGTCGTTTGACTTTAACTGCCTCTAAAAGCCCCTCCATGTTAGCTGTGCTTCCCGGAGCAATAAACAAAAAGGCGCAGTTGAAGTTTTTACATTATAGGGAGTATTTTTAATGAAAAAACGCCAACGCCAAAAAAGTGGGAAAAAAAGCACAAAAACGCTAATGTAAAACGTGGCTAAAAACACAAAAAAGTGCCGCTGTAGGGCTGTCGTTTTTAAAACGTCCTGTGTGTATGAGTCCTAAGGGAATAATGCATGCGATTACAACAGATCTGTTTGATCCCAAACTGCTATTCTACTATCACAGTTTCAATAAAATTGAAAAGAGAGGCCATTAGGCCATCAATGCTCTGAAGCTGAAGAGTTATGATGCAATACGACCTGCACACTTACACATAGGTCAGCAACAGGACGGCTGAAGACTAAACAACCAGTTTAAGGATAGGCCTAGGCAAAACTCCGACCTGAATTGGTCTTGCATAGGGCAATGGACCTAAATTCTTCCACAGTGATTTCAGACTTAGGCCTCGTAACTTGCGGTTAAAATGGGAGCTTAGCCTCAAACCAAGCTAAGTTCTTTAAAGACGGGGCGTGGCCTGACGCAGCATGTGAGCGGATGTTTCTTTTGGCAGCTCCGAGATCCCTCTGCACAATCCTATGCAATCCTTACCTGCCACTCTAAAACGTCTCAAACCTCTCCAAAACATTCGGGAAAGACCAGGTGATACTTTTTGTGCGATTCTGGTGGATGGAAAAACGAAAGGGGAAGAAACAGCCCCCCAAACAGCCAGGATGAGTATCACCATGCGCTCCTGCCAAGACGGCCACTGCTCAGCCATACCACAATCATCACTGGCATCCACGCCGGACCCCTTTGGTGAGGAACCTGATCCCTCATTGCCACCATCTCCCGGGACCTCCGCTTCCCCAGCCCATCCATCTCCCAGCGATGACGGCTGGAGGACGGCCCGGAACCGGAGCCCACCCTGCTGGATGTCCTTAAGATAAATCAAGGTAAATCATTCAGATATTATGGGCAAAGTGGAGGAACTAAAGCTGGACATTACCATAATGCGCCAGGACATGCATAAAATGAGGAACTGGGTCTCTGATACTGAACGCCGTATCAGTGATCTGGAAGACACTGTCAGTCCGGTCCTACCTGCTCCAAAAACACATGGCACCAAAATCCAAACCCTGAACACTTATATCTTGCAAAAACCCTGGCCTGCAGAACCTCCAGAAAAAATAGGAAGGGCTTCCCACAATCACTAGCGAACAAAAAGCTGCGAAGGGGGGAAAAAGCATCATTGAGATGCAACGAAGTGCTGGCCTTAAGGTGGAAGGATAAAAAAGGGACATGCAGATGATGTCCACCATCCATGAGGACACTACAATTGAGGTTCAAAGAAGACAAGGTCCCATTGAAAAGCCAACATGTGTCCAAGATTATAATCTCTACATGGGGGGAGGGGGGGGTGGATTTCAATGATTCAGCCCTATTTGTCAATAAGGCAGTCCTGATTCTGGTACAAGAAAGTAGCAATTTATCTCATCCATTTGGCCATTTTTAATTCCTACGTAGTCTACACCAAATCCATGGAAAGCCCCGCCCCCTTCCTAAAATTCATAGAAGAAGTTGTCACGTCCCTCATCTATCACCAAAGACCCCCCCCCCCCCCCCCCCCAGAAAACCTTTGCTCTGAGACTGTTTGCCGACTTCATGAGCACCACTTCCCCTTCAGCATTCCACCATCTGAAGCAGGCCGAAGATGGCAAAAAAATGTCGCGTGTGCACCAAAAAAGAGGGTTTCGGAAAGATACCAGCTACCATTGTCCTCAGTGTCCCTCCCAACCTGGCCCAACTTTATTATACATCCCTAAAACTATAGCCCATATTTTTAACCATTTCCCAATTTTCATTATCTGTGCTGACCATTTTTCATGCTTCCCCAAATAACCATGCCACCGCCTTCCACGTGAACTGACCCTGGCCTGTTTTGTGACTATGCCTCTGCCTACCGTTTGGACTGCTTCCACAAGAACTGACCCTGGCCTGTTTTATTAACTACGCTACTGCCTACCGCTTGGACTGCTTGCACGTGAACTGACCCTGGCCTGTTTTATGGACTATGCTTTCGCCTACCGCTTGGACTGATCTGTTGCCCTGCTACTGTAGTACACAGGGGTCTCGCATATGTGAGGGGCTCCAGAATTGTTTTTCTGGATGGAGAAAACAAATTAGTTTTTGTTTTCTCCGGTTTTCGGATTAGGGTCTGGAGTCTGGAGGCTTCATAGAGATTTGGGTGGGTCGAAGCCTCTACCCCTGTGCACAAGTCTTACCTGATTGCGGCCATCAGCCTGCTGCTGACTTACTGCCACTATGCCTCTGCCTGCCGCATGAACGGACCACACAGCTACCTGGACTATGCAAATAATTAGCTGTAGCAAGAGGCAGTATGTTTATGATGGGCTGGAGAGCGGTACAATAATGAGTGTATGCAGGTAACAGTGTACCAGGACCAATATTATGGCTGTGCTGGCTGTCTCTGCATGGACAATTTCTATGGACTGCTGTGCTGACAATATCCTTGTGCTGACTATAGACAATATTCCTGCCTGCTGCCTGGATAATTACTATTGCTGTCGCTAAGCACATCCATGCCTGCTGCCTGGACCAGTGCTCTCCTCTGTGGATACTACTAAAAGCACAGGTAATGCTTTTTTTTTTTTTTTTTTTTTTTTAACCCTTTCCGCAATAGAATTTATTTTGGATTGTAATTCTTGACATGTACATGCTATGTGTTAGAAATATGAAGGGCCATCAAAAATGATAGGTTGCCAGGAAATTATATATGTAAATGTATGCTCCTAGAACTCCTGATGGTGCTACTTGGATGTTGGGCCTTTGTATGTGGCCAGGCTGTGTAAAAGTCTCACACATGTGGTGTTGCTATACTCAGGAGGAGTAGCAAAATGTATTTTGGGGTGTCATCTTTGCTATGTACATGCTATGTGTTGGAAATATCTGATAAATGGACAACTTTGTGTAAAAAAAAAATAAAAAAAAAAAATTTAAAAAAATAATGCGTTTTCATTTTTTTTCACACATTCTGCAAAAACTTCTGGGGAAAAAAATGAACCGTTTAAAAGACTCATTATGCCTCCGACTATACTTTGGGGTGTTTGCTTTCCAAAATGGGGTCATTTTGGGGGCAATTCCATTGTCCTTGTGCTCCAGGGCCTTCAAAAGTGTAATAGGTGGTTGAGAAATGAGATGTGTCATTTATGCTCGTAGAACGCCTAAAGGTGCTACTTCAATGCTGTGCCTTTGTATGTGGCCAGGCTGTGTAAAAGTCTCACACACGTGGTATCGCCATACTCAAGAGGAGTAGCAGAATGCATTTTGGGGTGTAATTTGTTGTATGCATATGCTCTGAGATAAATAACCTGTTAATATGACAATTTTGTAAAAAAAAAATAAAGAAAAATAAATCTTAATTTTGCAAGGAATTGTGGGAAAAAAAATACAACTTAAAAAAAATTCACCATGCTACTTACTTAATACCTTGGAATGTCTACTTTCTAAAAAGGGGTCATTTGGGGAGTATTTGTACTTCCCTGACTTGTTAGGGCCCTTTCACACGGGGCGGATCAGTGCAGATCCGCCCCGTGGATCGCCGCTTGCTCAGCGGGGATCGCCGTAGCGATCTCCGCTGAGCAGGAAGATGACAGGTCCGTCCCTGTCAGAGCGCCGCTCTCCCCTATGGGAGATCGGGTGAAAACGGACCGTAGAGTCCGTCGTCACCCGATCCGCTCTGCGGACGGATGAAAAAAATGGTGTTTTCCTCCGTCTGCAGAAACTGAGCATGGCGGGCACGGACGAGAGTGGGTGTCAGCGGATGCTCATATGCTGACACCCGCTATCCCATAGGGATACCTGTATGTCCGTTTTGCATCCGAAAACGGAAGGCTGCAAAACGGACATACGGTCCGTCCGTGTGAAAGAGCCCTTAGTGTCTCAAGAAATGATACACCTGATATACTGAAGGCCTGATCAGATGTGATCAATTTTCAGTGATTGGCACCATAGTTTGTAGACTCTATAACTTTCACAAAGATCAAATAATTTACACTAATTTGGGTTATTTTTACCAAAGATATGTAGCAGTATAAATTTTGGCCAAAATTTATGAAGAAAAATTACTAATTTGCAAAATTTTATGACAGAAACCAAGAAAAGGGCGTTTTTTTTTTTTCCACAAAATTTATGGTCTTTTTTATTTATAGCACAAAAAATAAAAACACTAGTGATTAAATACCACCAAACGAAAGCTCTATTTGTGTGAAGAAAAACGACGCAAATTTCATATGGGTACAGTGTTCCATGATTGTCGTGTTGTAATTGTCATTCAAAGTGTGAGAGCGCTGAAAGCTGAAAATTGGTCTGGTCAGGAAGGGGGTGTAAGTGCACTGTATTGAGGTGGTTAAGAAAGTTTGGAGACCCCTGGCATGTCAATTGACTGCCATACCACCCAAAAACACAAATGAAAATATAATTTTTCCATCAACATGTCTACCCTTATTCCTGTGATCACCAGAAAAATAAATTAACATAACTCAATCGACAGGCTTGTCAGATGATCAGATTTTCCGCAACCATATCTGGGATACAACTGTCGGAACTAGTGAAAATGCCAATCAAGCTGAAGATATATAAAAAAAAAAAAAAAAAAAAAAAAAAAAAAAAGGGAATGCAAACCAGGGAAAATAAATGATAATTAATTGGAAATGGATAGATCAGACTTCTATTTTTCCATTATATTATTTCTTATCTGTGCATAATATGCCGGAGCTGAAATTTTAGAATGTATAATTACAACCATATTTAAAGTCACACACATATATGGCAAGGCCAAATGGTCGGGTACCAACCAGTCTTTCAGTATATTTTAGGCTGTGGGAGGAAATCCACACAAACACAGCAATCAAATGCAAACTCCATGCAGATAGAGTCCCTGGTGGAAATAAAACAAGGGACATAGAGCTCCAAGGCAAATACACAATAAGATGTATGGTTAGGTAAACACATTTAATACTAACCTCATAAGCAGCACCTAAGTCTTGAAATTTTTCTTGTGCTTGGGGGTCATCTGGATTTCTATCTGGATGTAACTGTAAAGCTATTTTGCGATAAGCCTTCTTTATCTCCTTTATACTAGCAGTTCGTGATATACCCAGAATTTTATAGAAATCACGTCTACAATAAAAAAAAAGAAGGAAGAAGAGCGGCATTCACTTTAAAGTCACATCATAGAGACAAATTAGTTAAGGACGCATTACATTAAAAGAAACTGGAAATGTTCAATGCTAAAATCAAATGACATTTAAAAAAATAAAATAAATAAAAGGATTATATTCAGTCTCATATATGCAGTGTCAAAGTAAAACTCTAAGCAAAACCTGGGTTTTGCATACAGTGGAGAAGAAAGGGATAGACTGGTGAGATTTGCCCTCACTTCCTATCAAGGTAACAGTTAGTCATCAACACAGGAAGTGAGGGAAAACTCGCACTGGAGACAAGCACCAAATCTAAATCACAAAAAAATAAAAAATAAAAAAAAAATTATGTATGTCAAACTTTCCTCAAACTGGATTTCAGAATGACCTCAAATGCAAGCTTCCCACCCCCATCTATTTCTGTAGCCCATAAATATTAAACCCAATTCATATTTTACTTATAGGACCAAGATGACTGCTCATATAAAGATAGATACAGACTGATTAAAATGTGCACTTTATACTTTCATGTGCTATAAGGCTTATCAATTAGGTACAGTAAATATTTCCTAAACATGCACTGTTTAGGAGATAATTACTGCACATGCAGCCGGTGATCTCACAGGCACATGCGCTCTGAAGGAACGGCCACCCGAACCCGATTCCTGTACCGTAAACAGTAAATCATAAAGTGGAACTAAAATCATCAATTTATTGGTTTCAAACGACTGGAATCCTGGGATTGCTAACTGTCATATTTGATTGTGTCCTCAAATGGCTGGTGTCATAACTGATCACATGTGTAGCACCATGGCAGTTGCAAATTAAACAGAAGCAGCTTCCTTGGCTATAGAGTATAGGAGGGTTTAAATTCCACTTTAGGACGGTTAGCAGATCGGCCTCTACAAACTCGGCAATGTCTATAAATGGAGAGCAACTGAGCATGTGCAAAGCAGGATGAGAGTGTATTGCTGGATTTTAAACAGTATAGACACTTATTTTTAATGTTTTACACTATACCTGCAAAATGAGCCAGCCTGAAGTCATCTAGCAGGACTTTAAGTGGTTGTTAACCCACTGCAATAAAACCGTCTTATCCCCTCTGTACCATAACAAGTGTCCCTGTGTTATGTAAAAAAAAAAAAAAAAAAACAACTTTATGATCTGTACCTATCAGAGCGCTGCTCCCAGCGCTCAGCTAATTCCTCGGCTCACAGTTCCAGTGGGTGGGGCCAAGCACTCCCGCTGATGTCAGCTGGGGAGGAGGGGGAGAGAGCCGACAATCAGCTGAGCGCCAGGAGCCAAGCTCATATGGGTACAGATTGGCAGATTTTTTTACATTACACAGGCACACTCGTTATGGCACAGAGGGGATAAGACAATCTTATTGCAGTTATGAGAGCAGCAGGAGTGGCATTATGGGGAGAGTGCAGAGGGGAGAACACGTCACCAGAAGAGTCGGAGCTGCTTTAATAAAATACTTTAAAAAAACCTGTGTAGCGTGTTTATTTTTGACACTTTTTTTTTTTTTTTTTTTTTTAAAGGTGAATGGGTAGGGGTACCCCATACTCATTCACATAGGGTGGCCCCCCCCTTCTTAAAGGGGGCTTCCAGATTTCGATAAGCCCCCTCCCACAGACCCCGACAACCAACGGCCAGGGTTGTCGGGAAGAGGCCCTTGTCTTCAACATGGGCACAAGGTGCTTTGGGGTGGGGGCCTTAAAGCTTGCTCCCCCCCCCCCCTCTTATCCTGACCTGCCAGGCTGCGTGCTCGGATAAGGGTTTGGTATGGACCGTAGGGTCTGGTTTTCGTTGGCGGGGGGGGTTCCTTTTCAACATCCTCCGGACACAAGTCGCACCGCAAGTTGGATCATCATGATCCAACTTCTGGTGCGACTTCTATTCTAATCAATGTGCTCCCACATGGTGAACCACTGGTTTTGAATAGAGGCAGAGAAACGCAGCTAAGCTAAACGCAGCTAAAAATAGCCACCGATTACTGTATAAATGTCACTGACAGGGAAGGGGTTAACACTAGGGGCGATCAAGGGGTTAAATGTGTTCCCTCAGTGTGTGTTCCAACTGTGGGGGGATGGGAGTGATTAGGAGGAGGAGACATCGCTGTCCCTAACTAATAGGAACACACGACCTGTCTCTCCTCTCCTGACAGAACCGGGATTTGTGCATTTACACACACAGATCCCTGTTGCGTCTTTCGTGCCCTCGATCGCGGGTGACCGGCGGTAATCGCGACCGACGGCCACGTGCATCGGGTCCCCTGCCGTGCAGCAGGCGCGCATGCCTGTTAAAGCTTTTAAAGGAGCCAATGTACCTGTACGTCGTTTTGCGCAGGGCTGCCAATATATATGTACGTGTGGCGGTCAGGAAGTGGTTAAGCAGTTACATCAACAGTTCCCCCCCCTTAGGGTTTAAGGCCTTAAATACAACGAGCAGCTTTTAGTCACGTTACTGTCACTTTTGCTGTCCAGCTTGGTCTGTTAAAGAAGTTGAAAAACTAGAGATTTACTGGCTGGACCAACAGAAACCGAAAGGAAAATGCCTTAAATAAGAAACTTAAAGCGGAGCTCCACCCTAAAGTGGAACTTCCGCTTATCGGATCCCCCCCCCCCCGGAGCCACAATTGTCACCTTTCAGGGGGGAGGGGGGTGCAGATACCTGTATAATACAGGTATCTGCACCCACTTCCGGGACTAGCTAGCCACAGCTGCCCCTCCCCTATCCGAGGATGCCCGCCCCTATCCGAGGATGCCCGTTGTGTCTTGGGAAACGCACAGTTCCCAGGAAAACAATGGGGACCAATAAAGACGCGCATTGCGACTCGCGCATGCGCAGTAGGGAACCGGGCAGTGAAGCCGCAAGCTTCACTTCCTGATTCCCTGACAGAGGATGGCGGCGGGGGCACCCTAGAGACGAGCAATCGCTCGTCATCTTCTGCCGACATCGCTGGAACCTGGAACAGGTATGTGTCTATTTATTAAAAGTCAGCAGCTGCAGTATTTGTAGCTGCTGACTTTAAAAAAAAAAAAAAAAAAATTCAGGTGGACCTCCTCTTTAAGGCCACCACAACGAAGACTTGATAAACTGCAATATATTAAACTATTGTTTTTGGGTTTAATACCACTTTAACTACAGTGGCGTTTTACTA